>LT669790.1:13787384-14391859 GCA_900128785.1 Arabis alpina
TGTGATTATGCATAATGTCTGCATCCACCAAATAGAATCCGGTAACCCTAAACACTCTTTAGCTCCACTTAAACACAAAAGCCTTTTACATCACACCTAGCCCTTTTACTTGGTTGATATCATTGGAGAGAATTCCATCATCACTTCGATCGAGTGTGCGACAGTTAGGAGGATGTGAAACTGATGGGTTTGCAGGTTAAGATTTGAGGCCCAACCTATGATGGTTGAGATTCGTGACCGCCAAAGGTACTTTGTTTACATGCAGCGAAAGGGTCGAGAAAGCGAAAGCAATGTTCCCAAAGATAAGTAAGTTCTCGCGATTTTCAAACCTCGACTTCAGTTTTAGTCTCTAGTTTGCTTGAGGGCAAGCAAAAGCTAAGTCTGGGGGAGTTGATATATCATGGTTTTTACCGGTTTTCGACCATGATATAAGTCCTTTTATCGAGTCTTTTCGTTGTATTTCGAGTCTTTTTAGTGTCTTAACAGGTTATTACACGTGAGGAGCTTATATGGTGAATACGGTGCATTTTGAAGCGTAAACAAGGTTGGAGCCGGATTTTGCAAGAAAAGAAGTTGATATGAAGCAGCCTGTCGATCGACAGCACCAAGAAGGACGATCGATCGACAGCACAAGAAGACGATCGATCGACAGCTACATTGAAGCCTGTCGATCGACATACACATAGACGATCGATCGACAGGCCAGCGCAGAAACCGACCTAAATACGTTTTAAAGAAGGAAATTCGCCAGTTAATGGGCCGAGAGCTACAATAGACCGTCATAAAAGCCCACCACGAGTTTTACCTCTATAAATAGTTTATTTTAGGTTTTTAGATCAGACTTAGATTTTACTTAACAAAGTTTAGAGAGAGATTTTTAGGGTTTTTAGGGAGACAAGTTTACTTTATACTTTGAGATTCTTCGAACCCTATTGTAATTCTTCTTTTACTCTTTCTTTATGCAGTATTATTCAGCTATGATTTGCTTTGTTGCCATGTCTGAGTAGTTTGCTTGTTAGGTTTAGGGTAGTTCGAATGGAATGATGATGAATTGTTAGGGTAAACTCACTTGTTAGGATTATCTGTTAGGTTCTTCACCTAGATTGCTTTAACTCTGATTTAGAATTGATCACTCTAAATTAGTTATCTTAGGTTGATAGATTGACACGAAAGTGTAATTGATTACCAGAACTAGATCTTAGGTGAGCAAAATTACTTATTCGCAAAGAAATTTGGTTTAGGGATTTTGTGAACAAATTGGACTTGAATTTAATGCTTGTTTAAATTGATTGAATTCGCAAAAAATTTGGCTTTCTAGGGTTTAGACATAGTTAGTTTTCGCAACGACAGTTGGTTAATTATACATTAGTGTTCCAAGTTCTAGAACGGTTCTTAATTAAATCATGATTCTGTTTAACCTGCAATTCTGATTCATCCTGAGAATTACCCAAAAGCCTAGCACTTTGTTTAATTGAATTTTACATCAACAATCTTTCTCTATTTCGATTTGCTTTTGTCTTTATTTTATATTATTTTGATTAGCCGAATTTGAAGTCAATATTCCTATCGTTTGATTTGACTCCCAGTGACTCGACCCCTACTACGACGACCTCTTAATTTGAGAGAGTAGCTCAGGGTAAATTTGAGCACATCAAATTTTGGCGCCGTTGCCGGGGAGTCAAAATCTTCCATAGGATTTTGATTCTAGAATTCTGACTAAGTTTTTATTTTCGTTTTTACGCGTTTTTCTTTTATTTTTGGTGTTTCAGGTTTATGCCTTCTAGCAGAACCAGAAGCAATAAGGATAAAGAGTTAGCGGATTTTGTTCCAGAGTTGGGAATTTTGGAAAGGGAAAACAGACGACAAGCAAAGTTAGCTAAGATGGTTAATCGAGCTGTAGTAGTTTTTCGGAATGCTGAAGGAGAGAATGTTGATCGAGATGGTAATCGATACAACAATCAGGGAGACCCCATTGATGAAGCTGGTAATATCATCGAGTTTGAGGATCCGATTGCAGCAGAGCGTGCTGAGCTAGATCGTCAAAGGGTTGAATTGGAACGTCAGCTAGCTGATCTAGAGCGTCAGGCTCAGGCAAATCGTCAAGCTCGGGAAGTTGTAGTGAACCGACGCACTTTGGGTGATTATAACCGACCTGAAGAGTACTATGCTAACAGGGCAGCGATCCGAGCTCCTGGATTCGCTAGGCAGGATTTTGAGCTGAAGCCTGCTTTCTTCTCATTAGTAGCTCAGCATCAATTCCATGGACATCATACAGAACATCCCATGGATCATCTTGAGAGGTTCGAAGACCTCGCATCTAGCATCAAGGCAAATGGGGTGTCTCTCGATTACGTCTTCTGTAAGCTATTCCCACACTCTCTAGCTGGGGATGCAGCCTACTGGCTGAAGCAGTTGGAGCCGGGCTCACTGACCACTTGGAACGATATAAAGAATGCTTTCCTCAGTCACTTCTATGATGAGTCACGTTCAGAAGATCTCCGAGCTAAGATCCAAACATTCTTTCAGAATCAGACAGAATCTTTCAAGGCTACATGGGAAAGGTTCAAAGGATATCAGAGAGATTGTCCTCATCACGGATTTACAGAAGTTCAACTGCTGGGTATCTTCTACAGAGGAGTGGATTGGAAGCATCATATGGCTTTAGATGCTGCGAGTAATGGGAACTTCAAGACCAGATTCCCAACTGATTGCCTTGAGCTCATAAAGAACGTGTCTACTAGCAATAGTACAAAGAAGATTGATGAAGAAAGGAGACGAGGAGCTGGTCAAACAAATGGAGCTGAGATTGTTGAGGAAGATGTTAATTACATCAACCAGAATGGCTACCAGAATCAGCGGTATGGGAATCAGTCAGAGAACAAGGGATACAACAACTACAATCAGAGGAACTACGGATCTTCATCGTATCAACCGATTCCCTCTAAATCTTCAGAAAGTGACGTGAAGAGGATGTTCGAACAACTTCTTGAGGGGCAACAAACCCTAACGGTAAATCTCAATGCGAAGATTGACAGTCTCTACACTGATCTTAATGGAAAAATAGAAGCCATCAACATTCACTTGAAGAAGCTTGATATTCAGGTTGCTCAGACTGCTGAAAATGTAAAGAGACAAGAAGGTCGTCTTCCAGGGAAATCTGACATGAACCCAAAGCATTTCTCCAACTCAATCACATTGAAGAGTGAAGAACAACTGTTTCCAACTGTTGAGAAGTGCGAAGATGAAGCCTTGCTCGTGGTTCCTGAAGAAACTTTTGACTCCAAAATTTCGGAGGGCCTGTCGATCGACAGACCTGGTGGTTGTCGATCGACAGCTACAGAAAATTTCGCTACAAACACGATTTCAGCAGCCCTGTCGATCGACACACCTTGTGTTGATCGATCGACAGCCCCGAAAAATGCAGAGATATTCGAATGTCAGTCTGAAACTGCCATTGAACGTGTCTACAAGCCCAAGGTTCCGTACCCAAGGAGTCTGTACCCTTCATGCACCGACCAAGGCAGTGACAAAGCACCTAAGGAGAAAGGGAAACAAGCTCCAACATCATTGAGGAAGCTGCCAAAGTTGTTGAATCCAGGGATGTTTGTGGTTCCTTGTTCGATCAATGGTGTAGAATTGAAGGATTCTTTATGCGACACAGGAGCTAATGTGAATGTTATGTGTGAAGCTGTTGCAAAGAAGCTAGGAATCTTGGAGTTACAACCCTTAAGGACTCCTATCGAGCTCATAGATAGATCATGTACGATTTCTAAAGGCTTCATTCCTGACGTATCGATTCAAATAGGAGACTGTCTTGTTCCTACGGACTTCTACATCATTGAGAGAAAGGATGAAATCTGTAAACCATTGGTTTTTGGTGCACAGTTCCTTGCAACAGTGGGAGCAATGGTGGATTTTCCTAATAAGCGGATCTCCTTCTCGAACATCAACAAGAAAGTCTTCTATCCTTCGGTTCTTGTCACAGCAGCTTCTTGTATGAGTGTCAATGTTGGAGATACACTGGGTTTTGAAAATGAGACAAAGAAGGTTCACAACGGTCTCAAGTTGGCTTCTCCCACTCCACGTCATGCCATCAACATTCCAGTAAGCTCCAAGTGCGAAGACTTCCCCAAGGGGAAGCGCAGAAAGACCCCTAAAGCATTCTCCAAGATCAGAATTGTCATTCCTTCGGAGTTGAGGGACAAGGGAGAGATAGTTGTCCAAGAGATGCTAAACAATACTATGAAGCTCTTTCCTGGTATTGTTCCTTGCAAGTCTGGGGGAGTGCATTTCAGTGATCCACCTCCAGCCTGAACATCATCCGCAGTCAAGCTAATGACTGAAAACAAGCGCTTGGTGGGAGGCAACCCACCTGTAAGTTTTTCTTTTCACTTGAGTCATTTTTCTTTATTAGAGTTAGTTAGTTCTTTGTTTCTGTTTGCCTTTTCAAAATTTGTGGAACTTGTTGTTTGCGACTCTTTGCTGTGGTATTTGATGATATTTTGTTTCAGTTTTTCTTTAGATTTCTCCAACAACATAAGTCGTCAAAGCCAAGATTTCAGATTTTCGACGAACCTGTCGATCGACAGACCTGGTGGTTGTCGATCGACAGCCCCAATAAAGCCCTGTCGATCGACACACCTTATCGTGATCGATCGACAGGCCAGCAGAACAGGTCCGAATTTCATTCTTTTCACAAAATTTCTGACTTTTTCTTTTTCTTTTCACCAATCTCAGATTTAATAACACTGGGGACAGTGTTGTTTAAGTCTGGGGGAGGTAGTTACTAACATTGTTTTCTATTTTGGAGTCAAAAATTTGTTTTTATTGAGTCAAAATGTAGGGAATAATGATCTTTCTTAGGAATAAAGCTTAGTTTTTGAAACTTTTAGCTGCTGCGATGAAGCCTTTGGATGGAACGAATTCGAAATCAGATGATAGTACAGGTTCCCCTCTTATCGCAATTTGCAGAACGAAGTAGATCAAACTCCAGACTAGCACACTTGATCTCCATTTCGTTATATTCTCTTTGATGATATCACGACAGTAAAACATTCAGGACTCCTTATTCTCTTTACCACTCTTTGTTGTTCCTGAATGGCCAGCTCATTTTTAGTTGGTACCCAACCCCTAACCTTAACCTTTTGTTGAAACCTCATGCAGTCTCTTTTCCTTAGTTTTATGTGCAGGCATGTGTATAAACTCCGGAGAGAAAGAGGTCCGACGCAGTTTTTCATTCACAAAAATTGCACGGAAAAAGGATTTGGTAGGAGTACTTGAAAGAGAGCAGCAATGCTAAGCATTCTTTGGGACTTAATACACAACAATGGTAATTTTCGAGACTAATATCTTTGTAAAATCATTTCCCCCCTTAGAGTCTTGAAAAAAAAAAAAAAAAAAAAAAAAAAAAAAATCTTTTATTTCGAAAAATAAGTAAGGGAAAGGGAAATGATTATTTAAATAAGTCTCTAGCTTCAAAAGAAAAGTCCCAAAGAATGAAGAAGTTGGATGTGGAAAGTGGAACGTGATTATATGAAGGTGTTTGGTTCCTGATAACGTTTTGGAGGAGGGAGTGCAATGTGAATGAGAAACTGTGGGCATCAACTGGACCCGACTCTCTCTTGTGATTATGCATAATGTCTGCATCCACCAAATAGAATCCGGTAACCCTAAACACTCTTTAGCTCCACTTAAACACAAAAGCCTTTTACATCACACCTAGCCCTTTTACTTGGTTGATATCATTGGAGAAAATTCCATCATCACTTCGATCGAGTGTGCGACAGTTAGGAGGATGTGAAACTGATGGGTTTGCAGGTTAAGATTTGAGGCTCAACCTATGATGGTTGAGATTCGTGATCGCCAAAGGTACTTTGTTTACATGCAGCGAAAGGGTCGAGAAAGCGAAAGCAATGTTCCCAAAGATAAGTAAGTTCTCGCGATTTTCAAACCTCAACTTCAGTTTTAGTCTCTAGTTTGCTTGAGGGCAAGCAAAAGCTAAGTCTGGGGGAGTTGATATATCATGGTTTTTACCGGTTTTCGACCATGATATAAGTCCTTTTATCGAGTCTTTTCGTTGTATTTCGAGTCTTTTTAGTGTCTTAACAGGTTATTACACGTGAGGAGCTTATATGGTGAATACGGTGCATTTTGAAGCGTAAACAAGGTTGGAGCCGGATTTTGCAAGAAAAGAAGTTGATATGAAGCAGCCTGTCGATCGACAGCACCAAGAAGGACGATCGATCGACAGCACCAAGAAGGACGATCGATTGACAGCTACATTGAAGCCTGTCGATCGACATACACATAGACGATCGATCGACAGGCCAGCGCAGAAACCGACCTAAATACGTTTTAAAGAAGGAAATTCGCCAGTTAATGGGCCGAGAGCTACAATAGACCGTCATAAAAGCCCACCACGAGTTTTACCTCTATAAATAGTTTATTTTAGGTTTTTAGATCAGACTTAGATTTTACTTAACAAAGTTTAGAGAGAGATTTTTAGGGTTTTTAGGGAGACAAGTTTACTTTATACTTTGAGATTCTTCGAACCCTATTGTAATTCTTCTTTTACTCTTTCTTTATGCAGTATTATTCAGCTATGATTTGCTTTGTTGCCATGTCTGAGTAGTTTGCTTGTTAGGTTTAGGGTAGTTCGAATGGAATGATGATGAATTGTTAGGGTAAACTCACTTGTTAGGATTATCTGTTAGGTTCTTCACCTAGATTGCTTTAACTCTGATTTAGAATTGATCACTCTAAATTAGTTATCTTAGGTTGATAGATTGACACGAAAGTGTAATTGATTACCCAGAACTAGATCTTAGGTGAGCAAAATTACTTATTCGCAAAGAAATTTGGTTTAGGGATTTTGTGAACAAATTGGACTTGAATTTAATGCTTGTTTAAATTGATTGAATTCGCAAAGAAATTTGGCTTTCTAGGGTTTAGACATAGTTAGTTTTCGCAACGACAGTTGGTTAATTATACATTAGTGTTCCAAGTTCTAGAACGGTTCTTAATTAAATCCTGATTCTGTTTAACCTGCAATTCTGATTCATCCTGAGAATTACCCAAAAGCCTAGCACTTTGTTTAATTGAATTTTACATCAACAATCTTTCTCTATTTCGATTTGCTTTTGTCTTTATTTTATATTATTTTACTTAGCCGAATTTGAAGTCAATATTCCTATCGTTTGATTTGACTCCCAGTGATTCGACCCCTACTACGACGACCTCTTAATTTGAGAGAGTAGCTCAGGGTAAATTTGAGCACATCAGTATCCAACGGCTATTTCCTTCTTCCTTTACTCCATTTGAATGACTTCAAACCTTCTTCATTTAGTGAATGTACAGCTGCTAAAGATGGTACGGATTATACTATGACCGTACAATCTGTACACATCCGTACAAATCACAATTTCAAGTCCCTCTTGATCAATAATGGGTATTACCCCAAACCGAAACCGAAACCAAAATGTTACGAAAACATTTAAAGTTTCACTTAAAACATCAACATATTTAAGTAAAACTAAAACATCTTTATCTATGAAAAGTGAAACATAGTATAATAGTATTAAACCAAAGTGAAACTGAAACATGACAAATGTATCAAACCAAGTGAAACTCAAGTCCAATTGACATTTTGGTGATGTCGTTTCTAAATATGGTCGGTCTAATGTTTATAATGTAGAGATTAAATGTGGCTAATATATATAATGTTTTGATATTATCCGGTTTTGATTTCGGTTATGGGTTATAACCGAAACCGAACCGATACCTATAAACTAATATTCAAGATGACCTATTAGTGTATGTAGGTTATGGACCTAACCGATATTCATAACATCGGTTCGGTTTAGTTCAGTTATTCGGTTATGGGTTTTTGTACCCACCCCTATTTCCTTCCATGATCAATCCACTTGACAAATGAGTTGGTGGTTGTACTACTATTTGGTTTGCTTCCCCCTTGAGCGAATGTTGGATCTATTGACCCAAAATGGGCTTCCTTTCATACCAGAGTTCACTTTTCGCTCTCTAAAAGAGATTTGGTGGTTCAAATGCGACCCTTTAAAAAGTATTTTTGTTCCTTCCAAATATATTACAAGAGTCATGGGAATAACTTACAATCACTGTTATTAATATCCTTCTTCGAAATCTTTTAAAAAAATCCATATTTGTGTATATTGAAGAAGAAGGGAAATAAGAATAACATGGCATTGACATTTTTAATAAATTTCTACATATATTCTGTATACAGTTTTTATACCCTCTCTTAGTTCCATTTAAGATGCTTTAGAGATTTTTTTTCAAATTTATATACCATTTTTTCTAATATCTTGTGTCCATTTATATTCATCAATGAATTTAAAAAGGTTAATTTCTGGAAATTGAACCTATAACATCTTATGTAGAATTTCTGATAATTTATCACTATATATATGTAAATTGAAGACAGAATTATTCATATATCGCAAATAGGAAGAAATTACTTGAAATTCACACTCATGTTTGTTCATGGGATCTACCACGAACATGAAACCATTGCCTTACAATTTATTCTCGGCCATGAAAATTTAAAACATTACAACAAATCCAACAAAAAGAAAGCATTAATCAAACCATGTTATGAAAAATAACATGAATTTATATCATCTCATTCGTTGACTAGTCGGAGGAGCCATCATCTCTTGTTGTTGATGTGCTTGCACATTCCCGATCCATCCTATTGCACCAAATAAACAGTATAAACATTTAAACCATCCCATCAAAACAAAAGTCTTCTTCTTGGATCAACCAAAAACATAACAAATGAATTCGTGATAATGAAACTTACCAATAACGGGATCAAAACCACGGTGCTTGAGCTCACGATACTCTTGACAAAGAGCACAATACTCGCAGAATAAGTGAGTGATCCAATCAGGAGCTGGAGCATCCGGTAACCCGTATTTGTTTCTCATCTTTGCCCGGAACATGCATGAGTATACACATGGGATCCCGATAAACCATAACACTCCATACAACAATCCACCTGTCCCACAAGCTGATGGATGATGATAAACACACAAATGTAAATATATATGTTTACACAAATGAGAAGATCATTATATAAAGAAAGGTTATAAAATGTTCGTATATTTGTAATTATGAATGACTTACTCGACGTGCCTTCGTCAACGATCTCAGCTATCTGTCCAAATGTAACGCATGGAGCTAAACATGTTATCACAGCTGATCCAATGCACAACAACACAAAGTTAGCGATCAAACAAAAAAAATAACTACATGTATAAGGCTTAATTTATCTATATGATTGCGTGATTGATTTGATTTTATTTTGAAAATTTATCTAACCATTTTCACTGTCGTTCATGCAACCGAAAAGATCAGAATTCCAAAGATTTTGTGCTTGGTTATTGACTGGTATGCCCATTGGTACGTTTTGCTGGTTACCAATCCCACCATTTTGGGGATGTACCTGGTTGTTCCGGTTAGCGGGTTGTTGAACTGGAAGTTGTGGCTGCTTCGACGGATCAGACTCTGGTCGTCCCATAGGTATAGTATTTACTCGGCTAGGGTTTGGCAACAAAGAAGAGTTTTTATTTTGGTTTCTTTATCTCTTTAACGTTTTTGCTTTTTTTTTTTTTTGATAATAATCTCTTCGTTTTTATGAAAGATTTATAGATGATAAAGAGTGATATTGCACAACTTGAGTTAGTTTAAACATACTTCAGATGGTGGGCTCCTTTTATTCCTATAGTTATTTATTTCCATCTTGTTTATAATTAAATTCATTTGTAATAATTACTATTTTGAAACATTATTCCCCAAACTAGTTTGCCTGTCACAGTTTTTAAAAAACCGAAAACAACAAATTGCGTATTTTTCAATCAAATTTAAACAAAAGTTAGTTAGGTTTTGTAATTACAAATGCAACGTGTAAACCTTATTACATTTTCATTTATGATTTATGTATGTAGATCACTTATAATATCACAATCTTTTTTATCACTAATCTTCTATATATTAATTGACAAGTAAATTATAAATCACCTTTGATTTGTAAACATCTCATGGCATCGACATTCATTATTATATTCTTTATACATTTTATATACCCTCTCCTTTCCATTCAATAATATGTTTTGAAAGCTTTTCATTTTATTTGATTTTTCAATTTTTTATATAACTTCTAATATTTTTTACCATTTATTAACGCATTTTAAAGTTGTTTAATAAATGATATTTTTGTGAAAAACAAATGATAACAATTTATGTAGTTTCTTAATTATCATATACATCTAACACATTTTATAAAACGAGACTAAACGAAATAAATATACGTTAATTTATGCGTGGCTATGTGCTAGTGACAAATTTCTGACTTTCTAGTTTGCTTGTTAGTGGTGGATTTGGTGGTATTTTCTTAGTTTCTATTCTATATGTGGAAAGAAAAATAAATTTGCAACTTACTTTTGAAAACTATTGATACAATGATATATATCTGATAATGGTATCCATGATTTATGCAAGTACATGAGTATGATTTAATTTGCTTGGTCAGAACTTGAATGACTTTGACTTGTGCAATACAGCCTTTAAAAATTCCCAAACTTATTTTGTAACAAGCTAGACTTGAAACTGAAATAATTTGAAAGAATTTGTTAAATATAAAAAAACTTAAAGTGCTGGTTCAAATAATCCAGTTATTCAATTTAAATCATATTGCAAAACATACAACTTTTCAATCAACCCATCATGTGTTGACCCATAGGAGGAGCCATCATCCGTTGCATATTCCCATTCCATCCTGTTAATTACACCAAAATAATAAAAGTTAACACTATATAACTAAACCATCAAAAACCACTCTTTTTCATTAAAGATAAAATGTGTTACATTTCTTCTTCTTTCATAAACATAAACAAGTCAATTAGTGTTATTATAAATGGATTATAATTCTCTCGTTAGGAAATTTTCTTTCCCCCTGAATGGTTAATTGATGTGCACGTGTACTAAGCTTCAGTAACTTTTTTTTTTTTTTTTTGGTCAAACAAGCTTCAGTAACTAATCGTTCTTTTTTTAACAAAAGAAATAAAAAAGGTTCATAAGAAGGGATTTATTACCAATGGAAGGGTCAAGACCACGGCTTTTGAGTTCACGGTATTCTTGGCAAAGAGCACAACATTCACAAAAGCAGTGAGTGATACAATCCGAAGCTGGAAATTCCGGTAACCCAAATTTGCTTCGGATCTTGGTCCGGTACGTGCATGAGAACAAGCATGGTAAGGCCAGCACAAAACATATCAGACCGTAAAAGATTCCACATCTCCCACAACCTACATATATATAAAATATATATACACGTTACACAAATACAATTTGGCAAGACATGTTTGTTTGCTCATATGGCATTTTTATCCAAATGATCCATCTGAATGCACAAATACAATTAATAGATAGATGTGAGAGTGTGATTAACTAACTTACCGGTCTTTCCTTCGTCGGCAATATCCGCGATCCGTCCAAAAGTGACGCACGGGCAGAAACATGTGAGGCAGACTTTAAATGCAAATGAAAAATGAGAAAAATTAAACCAATAATAAAATGATAACACAATAAAACTAGTATGTATAAAGATTTACTAACGACTCGGTTAACTAATTTTATTTTAAAAAAAATCCTAACCAGTTTTATTGTCTTCCATGCAGCTGAAAAGACCAGACGTCCATTGATTTTCCATCACAAAGCTATTGAACTCTTCTCGTAAAACTATTTGTTGGTCGATTTGTCTATTAGCAATGAATAAATTTGTAAATCAGAGATAATATTTTGTAGATCAAAACGTGTGGAAGATTTTAAGAATGGAGGTTTAGTATTATATAAGTGGTTGAATGGTCGAGACACAACAAATGTTTAGTTTCTAATAAATTGCACTTTTGGAAAAAATCAGAAAAGTTGTAAGAAAGAAAGGTTCTATACCCCTTAAACTAATACATTGCACTTTTTGTTAAAATGAGGGAAAATATTTAAATGATTTTTATTATGGAAGGTACTTTATATAACTTTACTAGTATGTAATCACCACCAAATGTAAGAAATTCCTTAAATAGCAAACATTTGGAATATTTTTCTATAAGTTTAGGATAGATTATCTCTTAGTATTTATTTGAACGCGTTTGAGATTGATTCAATCAACAAGATATATAACATTATAAAAATCTAAAAGTTCTATAAGATAAATAAGACAACATTCAATGAATTATGAATAGAATAAGAAAGAAATATACTATGGTGTGTATACATTAAATATATAGAGCTTATTAGAGATTCTCAAATCTCAATTAAGATAATTGAGATATGATCAAGTGTAATATCAATGAGCTTATCTTTGGATTTGGAAGAAGTTGTGTAAGCTTTGACATATATTTGGGCCTAAGAATAACCCAAATATAAGCCCATTGATCTTCATAGCTTCAGCTTGCTATCTTTAAGCCTGTTTAGGATTATCAAGGAACGTTTAAAGTAACAAATTACTATTTTACCACCAAAACTCTAATGCATCATCAGATCGGATCGGAGTAGAAAAAAATTTCCAGGAAAATAAAACAATTTGGGAAATTCATTAGTTGATTCGAAGAAGAAATCACTTCCCAGAAGCTTTCGAGATCGAGATCCGATTACGAGGAGAATGGAGGCAGTTCAAGATGGATCGGAGAGAGACAAAGCAACTCCTCCTTCTTCTTCCTCTCCCATTCCTGTCATCACCAATTTTTGGAAAGGTTTGTTTCAGATTCGTGTGTCCACGACTGTTTATTCCTTTGCTTTCAGAGGAGCTTGTTGTGTAGTAGGAGGAATTCGTTGTTTAGGCTTATTTTGGATTCTGTACAAGTAGTAAGACTTGATGAGATTGCCATTGGAGAATGAAATGGTACTTTAATGTGATCGGATTGAGAAATTTTACTTGGATTGCCTTATTAAAGATCTTCTTGAGGACTTGTGGTTTCCTCATTTCTACCTTCTTCTACTGCTTCCGGACATGGAGATTCATTCTCCAAAGTTGTTTCTACCATATCCGGACATGTAGCTTCATCTTGTGAGGTTGATTCTACTACTTCCGGTTCTTCTTGATCATGGTCCACACTCTCATTTATGTTTTGAGTTGGACCTTGATCATTTGGTGGTGTAACCAATGGTGGTTCGCTTTGCTTTCCTCCTTGTTTGGCTGGAGCATTTGTGTTTCCAAGATGATCAAGTAGAAACCTTAAGCTTGAAGTTCTATCGGATGATGAGGCTAGATCTTTCATGTCTTCCCAATCCCTTTTCTCAAAATAACTTTGATCTTCAAAGAACTTGACATCTCTAGATACATATGTCAGATTGTTGCTAGGATTATAACATTTGTAACCCTTTTGAGTAGTTGAGTAACCTAGGAACACACACCGATTACTCTTTGCATCCAACTTCTTCCTTAGATCTCCGGGTATTAAAACAAAACAAACACAACCAAACACTCTTAGATGTTCAATAGATGGACGAGTTTGATTGAGTACCTCAAATGGAGAAATGTCTTCTAGGATCTTTGTTGGGATTCGGTTTATAAGATAACACGCCATCATCACCGCATCTCCCCAATATCTCTTTGGAACTTTCATGTGAAACATCATTGATCTAGATACCTCCATTAGATGGTGGTTTTTTCTCTCGGTCACTCCATTTTGTTGTGGAGTGTATGGGTAGCTTGTTTGATGGATTATGTCGTGTTTAGATATGTGTTCTTTGAACCGATTGCTTGTATATTCTCCTCCATTATATGTTCTAAGAACCTTAATCTTTGCATTGTATTGGTTAGTCACATAGTTTTGAAAACTAAGAAATGCATCAACCACACGATCTTTAGATGGCAATAGAGTAACCCAAGTATATTTCGATTTTTCATCTATGAAAGTCACAAAATACTTGTTATTGTCTCTAGATACGCATGGTGATGTCCAAACATCCGAATGAACCAAATCAAAACATTTTTCATAAATAGTAGAAGACTTAGAAAAAACAGTTTTGCAATGTTTGCCAAGAATACAAGTTTCACAATTCAAATGTTCTAAAGACACATTTGGTAACATTATCTTTAGTGCACGAGAATGCGGATGGCTTAATCTAGCATGCCACATAACATTAAAGGAAACATAATCTAAACGAGAATTGAAATTGCAAGCTTGTGAAGTAGTCGGTGAAACACCATTAAGAACATAGAGTTCATCCTTAGTTCCCCCTTCACCGATTACTTTACCGGACTCAATATCCTGAAAATAGACATCATTAGGACCAAAGATTGCATAACAATTAAGATAACTAGTAGCTCGTTTAACGGATAAAAGGTTTGATTGAAACTTAGGCATATAAAGTGCTCTAGATTCTTTATCAAACAATCTCAAATTCCCTATTCCTTTAATAGGAACTTGATCACCATTTTCAGTTATAACATTTCTTTTTGCTGGTTCTATATTGTTAAGTAAGGTTGCATTACTAATCATGTGATGGGATGCACCGGAATCTACAATAAGAGAACTAGATGGTTTATGAGTTAAGAAACTTGTACTGGACCCTTTAAGTGATGCAATGGACTTGAGGAGTGCTTCAAGATTAGCCTTGCGCACATAGTCTCCGGATGCACCATTGTCTCCGGTCCTTGAGGAGCCAGCTTGGCTGTGATCGTCCCGAACATGAGAACATTTGCTCGCGGTGCACCATCTCTTGGACCAAACGAAGCCGGTCTCAAATGTGGATGGAGAATCCAACATTTTTCTTTAGAATGTTCCTTTCACTTACAATGCTCACATTCCTTAGACCGTCTATTCGGAGGTTTGTAAACACCCTTGTTGGCCATTGCAAGTTCCCCTTTTCCACTAAACAACCCAAGAGAACCTTGTTCCCTTTGAATTTGCGCACATACCTCATCAAGACTTGGAAGCTTATCGGCATGAAGGATATGCTTGATGAGGTCGTTGAACGCCGGATGGAGTAGCAAGCCAAAGACCTTGTCTTGCTCTTTCCGTTCAGCAAGAATGAAGGGATCCATGGTACTTGGTCTTAGCATCTCAAGCTCAGCCCATAGAGACCGGAATTTGCCAAAGTGTTGGTGAATGTTGGAATTCATGAGATTAAGCTCATGAATGGAGGATCCAATCAACTTGTGATTGAATCCTCTTAAACCCACACAAATAACTCATTCTCAAGATAAAGAGGAGACCATCAACTTGTGATGGAATTCACTCATAAGAGCTTGATAGAACTGAGATTACTAGAGAGTAGTTTGATCATAACAAGTAGAATAGCTCTAGTATGAAGCTAGATTCGTTATAAGCATCACAACACTTGTAGTTTGTGTGCTATGGAGAAACGAATATATGAATCAATTAGCTAGAGATTAAGAAAGTAAATAAGAGATTAAAAGAGTTTAGTGAGGTGTTTATGAAGTGATTAGGCTGCCTTAAGGGCAGCCTTCTACAACCAAAGCCTCTTAAGTTCTACACTTAGAGAATAAGTGAAAATAAACAAAGGAGAAAGGAGATCACTTCTTATTATCTTTAGAATCAGATTTACAACTATATATAGAGGAAATGGATGACAACATAAAGTGAGAAATGTTGACATTATGATGACATTTCCTTTATGGTTGGTCGGAAGATAAGAGGCCTTGAGGATAAGATGCTTTGAAGATAAGGTTGTACTTTGTACCTTCTGTACGGATGTGTACTTGGCCGTACCATCCGTACAGTCCGTACACAATCCGGGAAATGCACATCTTTGATCAATAATCACCACCTTCTTCTCCTTTTAGAAGTTCTTGAGGTGATCTCCAGCCTTGTCTTTATAACTTCGGCCTTGACTCTCTTCTTCTTCTTCTTTCTGGTCTTGGTGGTGATCGGCCTCTATAGCCTCTTCCTCTACTTTTCTTCTTCCAATCTAATACTCCCACGTAAGCTTGGTCGTCGATACGCCAAAGGCCAGCGGCCAAAGGACCAAAGGCCAAGATTGCCAACCGCAAATGACTACCTCATTAAAAACCTCAACAAGGAAAACCTCATGGTATAAAACCTTGCTAAGGAAAAAAGAGTATAGCCTTTACGGTGGATTGATGTATCTTGACCCCGGTTTGAATATGATTTATAACCGGCGCTTTTCTTCCAAGTGCTTCATTTCATTTCTTAGCCTTTCTTGTCTTGATTTCTCTTCATATGAACCTCTTTGTTTCATCAAGTGCTTCTTTAGAGTATGTCCACGCATTCATCCTTCCCTTTAACCTTCATCATGAGATTTAAAGAGAAATTTTAAAGTATATGTCGTGGGGATTAAGAAACACATAAATGAAATCATAGAGTTTGCAAATGAGAGATTTAAAGCCTAAGAAACAAACTTGGACTAAGATAATGGTTTTAACAAGTTTAAAATGGGATAGAGTTTAGAGAGTAGCCTTTTTGTAAGTGAACAAGGCTTGCTTGTTGTGGCTCTTTTGAGGTTTCAGTTCTTCATGTGTGTACCCATAGAGACTTCCTATTTCGGTCACAACTTTGAATGAAATCGCCTTATTTGAGTCTCGCCATTTGCAGCCTTGTTTCATCATTCTTTGACACCATTTTCCTTCTTGTTTTATGCACCATTCTTTGCCTCTAAGACCTCTTTTCTTAAATCATTTATAAGGGATTTCAGAAAACAATGAGAGATAAGTATAGTTTAGATGACAAGTTAGTTAGCTAAACAAAGGGAAAAAAGTCTTTTTAAACACTTATTCATAGCTTAATCAAATTGAACCAAGCTAAGCTACTGATTTTATTTTAACTATAGCTTACTGGTTTTAGCAATTCAATTTCAATTGATTTAAAGCATATGAACTTCAATTTGCAAAATTCAGTTTGCAATCTGATTTATTAACCACTCCTAGGCTTTCTAATCTACTGATTTTAGCAATCTAAAACAGTTTCAAGTGAATTTCAATTGTCTAAGCATATTGAAATAGATTAAGGTATAGATATAGCCTGATTTGTTTGAGTTGCTTTGATTAGGCTGAGAGTTTGAATCTTCAACTCCCCCGCAATTTTAAGCTTCTACAACCGCTTTGGATTGATTCATCGTCTACCATCGGCTTGCCTCTCCACTTGAACTTCCACCATAGCCACCTTAAGAACCGCAATCTTCAGGTCAGCCTCTTTGGCCAGCCTCGGTTTAAACTAGGTTGGGCTTGTTTTGTGGTCTCCGAAGCCTAATGGTTATCGTGATCAAATTCCAAACTTGCTGCTGCGCTTATTTGAAGTATAACGAAGAATAAAGAGAGTATAGAGTATAGAGATTATAGAGAATATGAAGAATCTAGAGAATTATAGAATAAGTAGAATTAAAGAGAGTGGAGAATGGAGAATAAGAGAACAGAAATTTTGGACATTGACAAGAGTTTTCTCTTTGTTTATCCTTTAACATCTCTGATTTTTGGGAACTTCAAATATTCATCATGAACTTTGAATAAAAACAGTAACAATCGAGAGTGTTTTATCGAGTTTTGCTCAAGATTTCTTATGGACAGAGTCTTGGCTCTGTTTTCTTGAGTTTAGCTGAAGCAATACCAGCCAAGAACAGCCAAGAACAACAAGAACTTTGGCGTTTTAATGGCTAGAACACTCAATGGAGATACACCATTATAAACAAACAAGCTATTATCACATTGGACAAAGCAAAATGGTAAGTATCTTTAGATCTATTTCTCCCCCAGAAGCTTAGTCTAGGGATGCTAACAAGACCAGAAACTAAGCTTGCACAACATTGCTTTGGATGAGAATAGAATCAAAACTCGAGTGTGTTGCTCAAGAGTTCTTATGGATAGAGTTTTTGTCTCTGTTTTCTTGAGTTTAGCGGAAGCAAAATGGCAGCCAAGAACACCAATAATCACAAGACTATGATGTTTCAATGGCTGTAACAGAATGGAACCGATGGAAAATTGATTTTCCCACCGATTTAACACAAGTACTCAAGGAATAACACATGAACAAGTTGTTTCCCATGAGCTTTAATCAAATAGGACCACGAAATAACACAAATTTTAGTATTTTTCATGGTTTTAAACAAGAGAAAACTAGACCAAAGATCTTCACCATGTAAAAGCTATTTATTCATTTGATACAGCTGAGGTTGAAGACTTTGGACTTTTAGATCTATTCCCTCCCTCAAGCTTGGTTTAGGATCTCCAATAAAGACCAAAACAAAACGAATCCAAGCTTGTACACAAATGGAAGAGAATAGAACAAAAACAGAGAACTTCATTATTGTCATCTTAGATGAGTCATTGGACAATATGAAGAACACAAAAATATAAATGAGAATTGAGTTTTAGGTGGAACCAAGAGAACCTTGCTCTGATACCATGTAGATCATTTATAAACATCTCATGGCATCGATATTCATTAATATATTCTATCTATACATTTTCTATACCATCTCCGTTCCATTCAATAATATGTTTTGAAAGTTTTTAATTTTATTTGATTTTTTCAATTTTAAATATAACTTCTTCTACTATTTTTTTACCATTTATTAACGCATTTTAAAGTTGCTTAATTAATGATATTATTTTTCTGTGAAAAAGAATGATAAGAATTTATGTACTTTCTTAATCTTCATATACATCTAACACATTTATAAAACGGGACAAAACGAAATGAACGCATTAATTTATGCGTGGCTATATGTGTTAGTGACAAATTTCTGACTTTCTATTTGCTTGTTAGGTGGACTTGGTGGTATTTCCTTAGTTTCTATTCTATATGTGGAAACAAAAATAAATTTGCAACTTACTTTTGAAAACTATTGATACAGTGATATGATATCTGATAATGGTAACCATGATTTATGCAAGTACATGAGTATGATTTAATTTGCTTGGTTAGAAGTTGAATTAATGACTTTGACTTGTGCAAATGGTTGACACTTTATAATTTTATATACATACAGCCTTTGGACTAGACTTGAAACAAAAAGTTATCATTCATAAATTTGTCTTTTATAAAATCCCAAAGTTTTCTTTTGATATTAGATATTTTTTTTGTCACGATATTAGATATATATATAGGTTGTTTTAGCAAAAAAAAAATTATAAAACTGAAAAAATTTGAATGAATTTGCTAAATATAAAAACTCTTAAAGTGTTGTTTTAGTAATCTACTTATTCAGTTTCAATCATATTGCAAAACATACAACTTTTAAATCAACCCATCATGTGTTGACCCATAGGAGGAGCCATCGTCCGTTGCATATTCCCATTCCATCCTGTTAATCCACACACACAAAAAATCGACACTAAATAATTAAACTGTCTTTTAGCAAAAAATAATAATAATTAAACCGTCAAAAACTTCATTAAAGAGAAAATGTGTTATTTCTTCCTCTTCAATAAACATAAACATATATAAACAAGTAAACTTGTGTTATTTTAAATGGATTATATATAGCGTTATGAAATTTTCTTTCCCTCTAAACTTCAGTGATTAATCAATTCTTTTAACAAATAAAAACTCATAAGGGATTGATTACCAATGGAATGGTCAAGACCACGGCTTTTGAGTTCACGGTATTCTTGACAAAGAGCACAACATTCACAAAAACAGTGAGCGAGGCAAGCCGAAGCTGGAGATTCCGGTAATCCAAATTTGGTTCGGATCTTGGTCCGGTACGTGCATGAGAACAAGCATGGTAAGCCCACCACAAAACATATCAGACCGTAAAATATCCCACATCTCTCACAGCCTACGTACATATATACACGTTACATTACATGAGATGCACAAATAAATTAATAGATAGATACGAGTGTGTGTGTGATTGACTGACTTACCGGTCTTTCCTTCGTCGGCAATATCCGCGATCCGTCCAAAAGTGACGCACGGACAAAAACATGTGAGGCAGACTTTATATGCAAATGAAAAATGAGAAAAATTAAACCAATAATAAGATGATAAAACAATAAAACTAGTATGTATAAAGATTTACTAACGACTCGATTAACTAATTTTATTTTTTTTAAATCCTAACCAGTTTTATTGTCTTTCATGCAGCTGAAAAGACCAGACGTCCATTGGTTTTCCATCACAAAGCTATTGAATTCTTCTCGTAAAACTATTTGTTGGTCGATTTGTCTATTAGCAATGAATAAATTTGTAAATCAGAGATAATGTTTTGTAGATCAAAACATGTGGAAGATTTTAAGAATGAAGGTTTGGTATTATATAAGTGGTTGAATGGTCGAGACACAACAAATGTTTAGTTTCTAATAAATTGCATTTTTGGAAAAAATCAGAAAAGTTGTAAGAAAGAAAGGTTCTATACCCCTTGAACTAATACATTGCACTTTTTGTTAAAATGAGGGAAATGTTTAAATGATTTTTATTATGGAATGTACTTTATATAACTTTACTAGTTTGTAATCACCACCAAATGTAAGAAATTCCTTAAATAGCAAGCATTTGGGATATTTTTCTATAAGTTTAGCAAGCATTCCTTATCTCTTAGTATTTTTTTTTGCTAAATTGTAAATGTTTCATTAAAAAGAAAAGTTTTAGGTTTACAAAGCAAACTTTTAAACCTATAAGATGCATCCATGACAAAAAAGATAAAAACATGGAACGCATAAAACATAACCGTTTGAGATTGATTCAATCAACAAGATATATAACATTATAAAAATCTAAAAGTGTATGTACAAAATCTATAAGATAAATAAGACAAAATTCAATGAATTATGATCTGGTGAATAGAATAAGAAAGAAATTTACTATGGTGTGTATACATATAACTTATTAGAGATTCTCAATTAAGATAATTAACATCTTATGATATCATCATCGGTCAAGATTATTCTCATTGATTAGTAGTCAATACAAATCATCACTTTCATAACGTTATATAGCTATCATTTGTAAAGTAATACTAGGTGATTTTCCCGCATCTATGCCGGTGTTAACAATATTTCGTAATATGTTTAAATATATTATAAGTTATTCTTAAGTGATTCACCTATGCCCTTGCACATATATAAATATTTTTGTAAACTCTATTAATGATAATACATAATTATCTACGTTTTATGATCATTCATTAATATTTTTTATTTTGTTTAATCATTCATAAAAAATTTATCAATAATAATAGTGATCTACATATTTTTTTATCTTTGTTTATTTTTCTTCTTCTTTTTCATTGTTTTCTTTGTCTAATCTTACCTTTTCTGTTTTCATAGTTTTCTTTTGTCTCTTTTTCTCGTGCTTTTCTTCTTTTTTTCTTTGTTTTCATCGTTCTTCTTCATTTTTGTTGTTCTATTCTTCTTTACAACCATTTGTTATTTTATGATATTCTTCTTGGGTTTTTTTTTGCCTTCGTCTTCTTCATTATTCTAATTCTTAGTCTTTTTCTTCTTTTGTTTGTTCATCTTGGTCGTATTTGTCTTATCTTTTTAGTATTTCTTCTTGTTTTCTATACGTTTTTTTCTTATTTTTTATTGTCTCTGTATTTTTACTCTATAAAATTTCATTTCTTCTTCTATTTCGTATTTGTCTCTATGTCGTCATCTTCTTTTTTGTCTTTGTGCTCCTCTTCTTGTTTTTTGTTTCATTATTATGTTACTTTTTAGGTTATTCTTTGTAGCCGAAGTCACTATGTTTTGATTTTTTAAGTCTCTTCATTCTTCTTAGACATCCTTTTCATTCAAATTTGTCTATGTCTTCACCGTCTTGCCTTCTTAGACATTTTCTTCTTAGACATTTGCCTCTTTTTATTCTAGTTTTTATTCGTCTTTTTTTCATTCAAATTTGTTCCGTTTTTTAATTCTATGTTTTTATTTTGGTCAAAAGGATTCTATTCTTTCTATGATTTTTCTTTATCCTTGTCTTTGTATTGTCCTTATTATTTTACTTGTCTTCCAATGTTTTTTACATCTTCTTTTTCTTCTCCGACTAATTTTATTCCTTTGCTCAATGTACATAGTGTTATAATATTTATAAGAGGTTAAAAATAAGTGAATTGATTTAGTGTTCTATATTATTATAATTTAAACGTGTTCAGTGAATCAGCAATCATGTTTACTTAGGATGTGTTTGAAAGTGTGATTATATATGCATTTTACCCAATGCTCCAATAATCCCGCATATTATCGTAAACCTTCCAAAAACCTTGCCAGAAAATCCGACTAAATAGTCTCCAATTAAAAATAGTAGATTATGTAATTAAATATATTTATGGTCTCACCTAAAAATCCGAAATTGGTTGTTACGGTTTTTTTTAATTCGAAATTGGTGTGACCAGAAAAATAAATTTGGAATTGGTTATTAAATTAGGAAAAGGATCCGAAATTTTTTCATTCATATTATTTATTGAGATAATAATAATAATTTGTGTTAAAAGATCAATTGCCATGTTATATTTTTAGGAATGTCATGTCATCATTTTTGCTTGACACATCATAGTTTTCAAACATTCAAATTATAACGTTTAATAAATCATATATATAATTAGGGAGTCCTCTCTCCATCTAAGGTGTCCACATAGGCAAAAAAAAGTTTTAACAATTAATTTTAGTTTTAAGTTCATTTAGTTCATATTTATGTATATTTATTGTTACTTATAGCAACTAATTTTTGTAATTAAATTAAAAAACGAAAAATAAGTCAATAAATTACTAAAAGTAGAAATTAATATTTGAGTATTGACTATGAATTTATGATAACGATAAAAGTTTATATATTCAATTTCAAAAATTAGAAATATGTAAAACGAATAGACATATAAGAAAAAGTGAATAAAAATATTAGCGACATCAAAGAATCAAAGAAAAAGAATCTTAAGTGTCAAAAAATTGTTAAGAGACTATTGGTTTTTTTTAGTTATGAACGCACTTACACATATTCGTTAAAGAAATACATGAGCATATTTGAACCAATGAGGGATGAACGTTTTAATATAAGAGGCTGTTGATCTAAAGATAAAGAATATATATTATTTCAGTAAAAGGATACTGAACCATATAATTAAAGATGAGATAATAAGATGAAAATTTAGGATATACGATTTTATTTATAATGTTTTATAATTTTATGGAAGTATGAAAGAAAAATATGAAAGTGTTATAATACTATTATTTTAAAGATATAAGGTATAAATTGGTGTAAGACAAAAAAATCATGCATTGCTTGAGTTATGTTCTACTAAAAATAAGTAAACAAAGTAACATAAAATTGTACATAGTTAAATCAAATTTGTGTCGTTAAGTTTAATAAATGCATCATACGAACCATATTATAGGATTATTTGAGTATTTATTTTCGAATTAAAAATTACAATAATGAATTACTTTTATTTATATGGTCATTAGAAAATAATCAAAATATTACGAATTTATATATAAGAGCGCTGAATAGAAATATTAATAAAAAACAATCAAAGAAAAAATAGATTCAATGATGTTATTGAAGTATCGTAATTGAGTTTTAGCTGGTTGTTAAGAGACTGAAGGCTTTAAAAAAAGAGGATGTATGATTTCACTAAAGGATATTAAACGATTTCACTAAAATAAGAAAATACGGTGAAACTTTAGAATATAATATTTTATTCAAAATGTTATTTTCAGGTTTTGGAAGTAGAAAAGAAAAAAATTGAAAACGTTGTAATTTCGTAATTTAAAATAAATAAATAAATCTTAAATTTGATATATAAAGTATAAAATTAATGGTCACACTATTCATAAATTGTACAGCAAAATATACCGAGAGTAATTTGTGATCTTTATGTAAAAATGTACGTAGTTCTACAAAAAGACATTCCCCGACGAGCTTTTGTAATTCAATATTTGAATCAATGATTTTAAAAATCTAGAGAAACAAAATCTATTTTCGAAATATTTCAGAAAACGTAAAAAAAATTATGTATAAATTAACTTTCTATAATTATATTAGTGTTTTGTGAAAAAATGACAAAAGTAAACATATGGGTTATATTTAGAATTTGTTTACAGATTGGATGAATTTATTATGCAATAATAGATAAAATAATAAGTTCTCAAAAACTAAACAACTATTTATTTAAAATCAAATATCAAATCGAAAGAATTTCAAAAAAAAGAATTAAAACAAATTAGTAATTGAAAATATGATATTATAATGTGTGAATAAATGTAAAATATACATACTAACATAAAATACTTACTAATTTATGTTATACATGATATTGATAGAAAACATAGAAAAATAACACAAAAATATCAAAAGAAGTCAAACTCGTGCAACGCGCGAGTCCAACCCTAGTCTAAATAATTAGACTTCGATTTTAATAGGAATGAGATTTGAAACACTAAATTCGTTTTGAATTGGGCCATGAATAGCCCAATGATGAGCCCCTTTAAGCCTGTTTAGGATTATCAACATACAAATTACTATTTTACCACCAAAACTCTAATGTATCAGCAGATCCGATCGGAGTAGCCCAGGAAATTCATTAGTTGAGAAGAAATCACTTCCCAGAAACTTTCGAGATCGAGATCCGATTACGAGGAGAATGGAGGCAGTGCAAGATGGATCGGAGAGAGACAAAGCAACTCCTCTTTCTTCTTCCTCTCCCATTCCTGTCATCACCAATTTTTGGAAAGGTTTGTTCCAGATTCGTGTGTCCACGACTGTTTATTCCTTTGCTTTCAGAGGAGCTTGTTGTGTAGTAGGAGGAATTCGTTGTTTAGGCTTATTTTGGATTCTGTACAAGTAGTAAGACTTGATGAGATTGCCATTGGAGAATGAAATGGTAGGTTTAATGTGATCGGATTGAGAAATTTTACTTGGATTGCTTTATTAAGTTAGCAACTGGTTCTTTTTAGTTTTTGAAAATGTACTGATAGCTTGTTAAATCGAGAACTGATTCTGTGTTTGCTTGCTGTTTATCTGGTTTGATTAGCCTTTTCACAAATGATTCACCTATTTGTTTCAGAATTTGATTTGGAGAAGGAGAAAAGTCTGCTTGACGAACAAGGGCTTAGGATAGCTGAAAATCAAGAAAACAGCCAGAAGAATCGACGAAAGCTTGCAGAGAGCACACGGGGTATTTTTTGTTTGTTTCGTTTTGATTCTAGGGTACCTATATAGTCTCAGCTAAGCATGAGTTGATGGTGCATACGCCATTCCGTTAGATGAAGATAATGAGAGATGTTAACATATTCTATGGTTTAATTTGGTAACAGACTTCAAAAAAGCATCCCCTGAGGACAAACTTAGTATGTTTAATTCGTTGCTCAAGGGATATCAAGAAGAAGTAGATAATATTACCAAGAGGGCCAAGTTTGGGGAGAATGCTTTCCTAAACATCTATCAGAAGCTCTATGAAGCACCAGATCCGTTCCCAGCTCTTGCTTCCATTGCTGTAATTCTCCACTTTACTAATGTTAACGTGATGAAAAACCTAAAGTCCTCTAGCCTCAGAGCTTACTAATTGCTGTATTCCAGGAGCAAGATCGTAAATTATCTGAAGTGGAATCTGAGAATCGGAAAATGAAAGTTGAACTTGAGGAATTTAGGACGGAAGCGACTCATCTTAAAAATCAGCAGGCCACAATAAGAAGACTAGAGGAACGGAACCGCCAGCTTGAGCAGCAGGTCAGTTTGGTTTTTCCCTAGTGTTCTAATTGATATAGGAACAAAACTAAACGTATGTAACTCTCAGTAAAGCACAGCTTCCTTGAATGCTTGAGCCTGTTAAGGGAGGTCAAATGCAAACTTATACACTGAGCCATAAAGACGCGCTATTTTGTGATGCTATTTGAGATCTTGTAAACATATAAGTAACTGTCAAAGATTAACAGTGATATTGTGTTGTATCTGGATTCAGATGGAAGAAAAAATCAAAGAGGTTGTTGAGATCAAGCAACGAAATCTGGCTGAGGAAAACCAGAAAACGTTGGAGCTTTTAAAGGATAGGGAGCAAGCTTTGCAAGATCAGTTAAGGCAAGCAAAAGACAGCGTCTCCACTATGCAAAAATTGCATGAGCTAGCACAGAGCCAACTTTTTGAACTCCGTGCTATATCAGGTTGTGCATTGAGCCTTAATATGGTGAATCATTTTGTGCTTTCATAATGGAATGGTGTCCCTTACATTTTACATCACTAGTCCATCCAGAAAAAATTCCAGTTTGCATTCCACTGTTTCTTCTTTCTTTGTTCCTTCTTGTCTTGTTAATATACGTCACTTTTATCTCTAACATTAGATGAAGAAACGGCGGCGAAGCAGTCTGAAGTTAGTCTATTGATGGATGAAGTGGAGCGTGCTCAAACCCGACTCCTTACTCTTGAGAGGGAAAAGGTCTTTCACATAATGCTCTCTGGATGTCATGTTTGAATTCAGGGAATGCCCGAAGAAATTACCTGGGTTTTTTGCGCGCCCTAATTTTGTTATTGGTTTGTAACAGGGACATCTGCGTTCTCAGCTGCAAACAGCTAATGAAGATACTGATAACAAGAAAAGGTGAGTTAGTTTACACCTATGCGTCCATTTAACAAGGAACATAATTTTGAATAGATTTTGTCTAAGTTTTTGCTTTGTTTTGATATTTTTGTGTGCTATTTCATTGCAGTGATAATGTTGACTCAAATAATATGCTGGAGAACTCTTTAACTGCAAAAGAGAAGATTATTTCCGAGCTTAATATGGAGATTCACAATGTTGAGACAGCTTTAGCAAATGAGCGAGAACATCACGTTGCCGAGATAAAGAAATTGAATTCGATGCTCAATAAAAAGGTGATATTTTTGCTATGTTCTGTCTTTTATGCTGAGAATTTAAACCTTTTTGTGGAATTCAGTTTCATCTCGCTTTCCATGTCTAATGTTAGCATGTGTCATTTCATTAACTAGGATACTATCATTGATGAGATGAAGAAAGAGCTTCAAGAAAGACCATCAGCAAAATTAGTTGATGATCTGCGCAAAAAAGTGAAAATTCTGCAGGTATTTATCGTTACCTGTCTTTTTTGGTACTTCCATATTTTCATTTCTAATTGACTTATTGCCGCAAATCAATCCCCTGTTCTTCCTCGTAATGCTATTATTGTGTATTAGGCTGTAGGTTACAATTCAATTGAGGCTGAAAATTGGGATGCTGCTACCACTGGCGAAGAGATGAGCAAAATGGAGTCTCTTCTTCTGGATAAAAACAGGAAAATGGAACATGAGGTCACTCAGTTAAAGGTACATAACTCTTTCCCTTTTCAATGACAGAAGCATACCCAAGTCCATTAATACCACTTCTGCTCCCAGGTTCAACTTTCTGAGAAAACTTCCGTGCTTGAGAAGACTGAAGCCAAGGGAGAAGAACTGACAGCTAAGGTTAATGAACAGCAAAAGCTGATACAAAAGTTGGAGGATGATATTTTAAAGGTATGTAAGAGTGTGTAATTACCGATTTAGAGTATCTCTTCTCTATGTATTTGTTTGTTGCTGTGTTCGGATCTTTTTATTGTATGCTACTGAAGAGGAGAAACCAGATAAGAGTCTTTGAATATAGTTAAAAACCTTCTTTACTTGTTACACAGGGTTACAGTTCAAAAGAGCGAAAAGGTGCTTTATTTAATGAATGGGAGTTCTCAGAAGCAGGTGTGGCTGAGCAATCTGAGGTACGTCTGTCCGACCTATGTATATGAGTCATGTAATTTTTCATGCAATACTCTTATTAGATTCGATGCCAAAACATCTGAAAGTTTTCTGTATAAATATGGGGTATTTCCAAGATATTTTATATAGCACTAATTACGGGTCTTTATCACTGATCATATCACTAATTACTGCTCTCTTTATCATTTTTTTGTTTCCGTTTGATTAGCCTATGGACCAGAACCATGTTCCATCAGACCAAGATCAAAGCTCAATGCTGAAAGTTATCTGCAGCCAAAGAGATCGGTTCCGAGCACGGTTGCGAGAAACAGAAGAGGTACAGTGGTAGATATAAAAGTTCCTCTTCCCTCCTCTAAATATATCTCTAGTTAAATTCGTTTGAACTGAATATTATGGGTTCTCTTAATATTGTAGGAAATAAGGCGATTAAAGGAGAAGATAGGCTTTCTCACAGATGAATTGGAGAAGACCAAAGCTGACAATGTCAAACTCTATGGCAAAATCCGTTATGTCCAGGACTATAACCGTGATAAAGTTGTTTCTCGAGGATCAAAAAAGGTATTTCTTTTCTACATTACATTTCCCTTAAACCCTCTTGTGTCTCATGCTCGGGTTTTCTTCCACGGTTTATTGATATGTTGTCCAACCTCAGTACGTGGAAGATCTAGAAAGTGGATTCAGCTCGGATGTCGAATCAAAATACAAGAAAATTTACGAGGATGACATCAACCCATTTGCAGCATTCTCCAAAAAGGTATAAAAATTAAGCATTCTCCTTTTATTGACACAGGTATTAGATTATTTTCTCATTCGACTTTTGCATATGCAACTGTATGTGTTTAATAGGAAAGAGAGCAACGGATCAAAGATTTGGGAATCAGAGATCGGATTACGCTTAGCAGTGGTCGGTTCCTTTTAGGAAACAAGTAAGCCTGTCATTCTTAATTTCATCATATTTGAACTAAATCATAGTATTATCGGGTTATTCAGTTCGACATGAATGGATGTTTCAGATATGCGAGGACATTTTCATTCTTCTACACAATAGGATTGCACGTACTTGTCTTCACTTGTCTCTACCGTATGTCTGCTTACAGCTATCTCAGGTAAATAATCCACCAATGTTTTGTTGTTTATGTTACAAGTCCATTTTGTGTTTGATTTTGATTCCATTCTTTTTATTTTGTTTCAGTCATGGAGCTGAGGAGACTCCGATGATAGAAACAACCACAAACCTCCCTCACGGTCTTTAATCTTTCACCTTTTAAAACTACTTTTTGGTCGTTGCGTTTTCTTTCTTCTCTGGGTATCTTTTGAAAACGGTGGGATATATGATATCTTTTGTACAGAGAGGGATCCAAATCACTGCATACATATATAAAATCACATAGAAGTTTACTTTATAAAGCCACAAAACTTTAGCCACTATTCTCATGGATAATTGCATGATTAGTATTATTACTTGTACGTGTTGGGACAACAAATATGGACGAAGGCTTGTAATTCAAGGGGATAGAGCATAAACTCGCATGCTCCGGTTCGTGCTATTGGATACACATGTTTGACCATTCCTAGATGTTTTAAATAGCAAAAAAACTTGTATTTCTACGGGCTTCAGTGAATAGAATTAGTATAGCTCAAATCCTAGGAATCAACTCGGCAAATCCGAATGAAATTATCTTTTGTTGTCGGTTAAGTCAACAACACCTACATTGTTGTGTCTATCAATTTGAGCGCTTGCTTGACCATCGATGGGATGATGAGGTAGGAGCTGTTATCGGTAATGCCGGAGCCAATGGGCCTTTTGTTCCATAACGGGCCATGATCAGGAGTTTTTTATCCGAATGTCCTGAGGTAGGGATGGTTAGGAAACATCCTAATATGAGTCTGAGAGAACGCGGCAGCAGCTTCTGCAAGGGCTGGGAGGTTGTGAGCTGTGCTTTTGAGCTTGTAGCTGAACTCGTAGGTTGCACATTTATCAGCGGTGCAAGTAGGTGGCTCCGGAAGATGTTTCGGGAGAGACAGACAGGCCATGACTTGGTTAGAGACCACGCCATGTGGGGAGCAGTCATCAAGAGTACCGGATCCTTCAAAAGACGCAGCAACAGAGTTAGCAACTTCTTTGACATGAGTGAACCAAGCCATTTTACGTTTCATGTGGAGGAATGAGGAGATTTTGCTGAGGCTATCGGTTGCAGCGGTGACCGGAAACTCAAAATCGTGGTAGCGTTCAGCAAACGCCTCATTCAGCTTTTGATCGGCTTCACAAGGGTATTGTAAACCAGGAGAAACAAGTGACCATTTTTCAGCTTCGGTCCTATCAGCATGGAGGCCAAAGGTCTTGTGTCCGAAGGTAGAGACAGCATTTTCCGTAACGGGAATGTGTTTGTCTCTTTTCGGATATACGGGAGGGTCCTGAGAAAATAAACGGTTGAGGTCTTCGAGGAGGGCGAAAATGCCAGGGACGTTAGGCAAGAAGTGGCTTTCAAGGACATCATTTCTCATGAATGCGTCACGTCGAGACGGCCCTGGTTGGACAGGGATTCGAGGGTACACTTTCCCATGATGAGGAGGAAACTCTGGCTGGGAAGAGCATAGTGTTTCAATGAGTTTGAGGAGTGGAACGGGAACAGGGAGGGTTTCCAAGGGATGATTGACGAAAACCCCGTTGAGGAACTCGTGTTGAACGTTAGTAAGAACGTTCACATCATTTCCAGCTCTAAGACATTGGATCCAGAAGAGAACGCCACAGTAGAGGCGGAGAATGTAAGGGTGATAGTTGGGAGTGGCTCGCTTGAAATAAAAACTATCACAAAGCGTCGTGTTCATAGAGTGGACTATGTAGTCCATCATGTGACACGAAGGATAGTAGTATGAGAGCTTGCTTTGGTTGGAGTGCACGATTCGGGATCCGGTGAAACCATGTAAGAAACTAAGAGGATCCGTCGTCTCAAGCTTAGTTTTGGAAGTTGAAGATTCAGGGAACATAGTTATTGATCTCTTTATAAGCAAGAGATTGTAAAACAGATAGAATTTGAAGATTAAAGTGTTTTTTTTTTATGTGAAAGGACTTGAGAATGGAGATTGGGTATATATGGTTGATGGTGTCGCTTCGAGAGACCACAAATGTTTACTTTTTAGTACATCGCACTTTTGGCAAAATCAAGAAAAGTGGTGAAAATAAACTTTGACCATAAATAAAGGTTCTTCACCCTTTGAACTTTTTGATAAAATGAGGAAATCAATGTTTACATGATGAGTTTACAATCAGTAGGAAGTCAAATCTAAGATACAAAGGGTATGTTTTGGCCCAAGTCTAGCACATTTTGCCAAAAACCAGTCTGAGCATTGGCTTTCCTATTTACATGTAAAAATTGAGTGAAAAAATATATGATTTTTTCAAGTAGATTTAGTTCCTGTAAATAGGTCAATCAGTAACTAGTTAGGAAACATTGCAAAAACAAACATGTGGTGAGTAGTTTATATACGCAGTATATATATGTTGGGCTTCAAAAGGTACTCTTGAAGCTTCGACTTCTACAAATGATGGGACTGGAGGAATTGTAGATTATCACTATAACTTGTGCATGGTGTTCATTAGTATCTATGATACATGCAAACCAAAAACGAAATTTGGACTAGTCCACAAAACGTGTGAGGATTTATATTGCTATCAAATAGACCAAAGCTTCAAATTTTGTTGATCACTAGTTGATTGTAATGGAAATTGATTTCCATGAGTGAACTTTTTCTTTTCTTTTTTCTTGAGAAAGGATTTACTAAGAGTGAACTTCTTTGTGCACAAGTCTTCTCGATATTGATGGTCTCATACCAAATTTCTGCTCAACGTCTTCAATAATGGTCATAACGCTTTGGACACTATGTAGAGATTCCTCTATGAAGATGAGGAGGTCAATAATGGTCATACCAAAGAGCTAACCCCACCACTTAGCTCTTTCAACGGATCTTCTCAATTCGTCAACTTTGGTCAACTAGTCAACAAGTGTGGTCATTAAGTTTGTTTTGTTCCCTATAAATCTGTTATTATGTCACTTCTTACATTTTTCTTCTAGATGTTTTGGTTCTTTTAGTGAAAACCCACATGATCTTTCTCTTTTGCCACAAAAAAAAAAGATCCCCGAATTTACTTGTCATCACTCTTTTCATGCGAACAAGTTCATTCTTTTAAGCATAGATAAAAACGGAATTATTGCTTACGCCCTACAAAAGGTATGTGTGTGTCCATACAATGCATGTATCATGTATGTAAACGATTATATATGTATTCACTGATATAATTAAGCTGATTTCGTAGTTTTTACCAACCCTAAATAAATTTCTTCTAGGAGATTCAGGTAGAGGAATCAATGTGAATAGAGTAAGTTTAAAATTGAAAAACATTTTTCAAGAAAATGTCACGAGAAGTATCCAATGTAATGCGCATCTTGGAAATTGTAAGTAGAATTTAATGAAATTTGCATGACACTCTTTACAATAAATCAACTTAATAAAACGCATTTAATGTCGCATACTGTCTTGTCTTTACATGGTCCTAAGTTTTCGTACTGTATAACTCTTCTGCGCAGTAATGCCTCTGTTAAATATTCCAACAATATACTGTTAGTTAGTCATATTTACCACACACATAAATGTGAGCTAGTCATAAACTTGCATATTTTATATTTATCAAATATCGTTTCATATTTTCATACAAAACTTAAAAATAAACCCATAATTTTATTTCTTTGTTAACATTATCAATTAAAGATCAAAACTATACAACACTGTTTAGAAAAGGATTATAATATTATAAGAAATGATTTAATAGATGTTCTACCGTTGTCAAGATGCATCTTTTTCTTCTTTAACAAAAAAAAAAAGATGCATCTTTTTCGAAAGTTCTGAATTTTAAAACTAAGAGCTTCATTTGAATATTAATTTGAAGAGTCAATGGACTGTGTGCGTGGGAAGACAAGTGTGGAGCAAATAGATGCAGAACATGAGTGGCCCATTTATATAGTGACTTACTTCACTTACATTTACTGAAACTCAACGTCTTCGTACACATCCCAACGTATCGAGTGTTTCAAATAAAACTACTTCTTTGTAATATCCTCATGGACACTAGGAATAATTAGAGAAAATTACTTCTATAAATACTTTTTGACAAATTTATTTTAGATAAAGGTACTTTGGTTGGATGTCATACTTTTGTTCTTCAACAATTGAAAAAATGGCAAAACTACCCTTCTTTTACTTCACAAGACTGACTAACATTTTATTGAATATTGGCCGTTTATTTTTGTTTTAACTTGTTTCATCTCTTATCGTTAGATCCACTTTTGGTTCAATTTATACAATGTTTTTCTCACAAAACTAAATTTTCATAAGCAATCACATAAAACGTCTTCTATCAGATAAATCCTTCTTTCTCCTTTGTTCTTTGTGCTTACCTTCTTTTTCTTGTGAAAAGGATATTCTAACGTGCTTACCTTCACACCACAAGATTCAACATTTCTTCTACTCTGAAACCCACAATCATCGACACTCCTTCAATTTCAATTTCATTATGATGGTCTCTCATACATCTCCGATAAAGCTTTTGTCGAATCTTCGTGACGTCTCCGTCGATATCTCCGATCAACTGGCTTGGGTCTCCGCCAGAGCCATTCTCGGAGAAGTTTATGATGGGATTTTGGAGAAGAACAAAATCCATGGATTTTTGCAAGAGTAGTGGATATATATAGAATGAAAATTGATTGAAATTGGAATCCAATAGAAAATTCTAGGTACACATTTGTTGATTAAATCTCATTTGAAATTTTAGAAGATCATCAAGTAGATGTTAAGATCTCGTAATACTTGGTTGAACAAAACATCCAACAAGTTTATGAGTTGATTTTAGCTTAAAATTTTGATTTTTTTTAATCATACTCTTATAGTTCTTCTAGTATTCTTGCTAGTGTCGATATTTATGCATTAATGCTCTCTTCTTGTGTCTTTAACTTATGGATTTGTTGTTGTTGTTAATTTGTGAAAAATGTTGTTGCTTTTATGTTTAAATGGCAATGTTAGTGTTAGATTAAGGGTAATGACAAAAGAATAAAGAACCCTTTTGTTTTTCTTTGTTGCAAGTTGAAGCTAAGAAAGCGGTTCAACGTTAAAGTGGTTCAACGTTATAGAATGGTCACGTATAGATGGTCACATATGAATGGTCATGTATTTGATTATCATATATGGGTGGTCATGTATTGATGGTCACACATAGGTGGTCATGTATCGATGGTAGTTGCATCTCGTCATACATTGAAGAATAATCATCCTTTTGTTTTTCATATTAATGAGTTTTCAAAGTACTTTAAAAGAAAATTCACTTAACCTACACAAACAACTCCATTGATGAGACAAAGTTCGAGCAAGAACAGGTTGAGAAAGAGCTCGTTCGAGAAGGCAGCGAGTGAGGCGCATATGAATGGTCATGTATTTGATTATCATATATGGGTGGTCATGTATTGATGGTCACACATAGGTGGTCATGTATCGATGGTAGTTGCATCTCGTCATACATTGAAGAATAATCATCCTTTTGTTTTTCATATTAATGAGTTTTCAAAGTACTTTAAAAGAAAATTCACTTAACCTACACAAACAACTCCATTGATGAGACAAAGTTCGAGCAAGAACAGGTTGAGAAAGAGCTCGTTCGAGAAGGCAGCGAGTGAGGCGCATGCAACAACTTATCAGAAAGATGAAAAGGACGATTAAGTGGAGCAAGGGGAAGAAGAAAGTAACAACAAAAGTATAAGAAACCAAGTACGAGCGACAAGTCTGAGATGCTTAAGAAGAAAATCAAATGGTATCATTTACATTTGAAAGTGGACAAAAAAAGCCTTGTTAGTTGTATTATCTCTGTTTTCTTTATTCTTTTTGCTTATGCATTATCTCCCCCCCCCCCCCCCTTTACCTTGAGAGAATGAGTGTATATGTAAATCATTTACTATTTGATAAAAATGAAATTTTTGTACCATGTTATGATTAAGCCTAAAGTAAAACAAAGAGAGAAAGAGAAACAACAGAGATAATAACGTAGGAGAAGCTTCTTATTTTTGCCGATCCATCTTCTTATGTCAAAAGCAACATAATTTTCTAGTGGTTTTAAAATTGCTCGATATAAAGAATTGCATCATATCGTGTAAAGTTACACCGTTCAAGTCCAACATTGAAAAGCTTGAGCAATCCCACAAAAAATTATACAAATAGGAGAATCAGTACATGAATCATTCAAAAAATACATAATATGACGAATGTATATTGCTAAAAGACAACATTTTCCCCAAATTTTATGAATTCACAAATCAAAACAACAAAAAAGTTCAACGGAAGATCTCCCATGAATGTGTATTTACTCGATGAACGCGTGGACGCCGTATCGTGGACACATTATTTACTCGATAAACTCATGTACGTAGTTTGTGGACGCATTATCTTGGACGTGCTACCTTTGAAAGCACTTCTTCACATTCTGCAACAAAGACATGTCTATGGCACACAAATCCGATTTTTCAAACATATATAAAAGCTTTTTCCACCCAGGCATGTCCTCCGTCTTCTGAATCTCCTTCGCCAAATCCGCTAAAAGTGGTTAGTTTGCCACCACATACAAATTATTGTCACAACAGATCCTTTTTCTCAATAATTTTTTGATAAAAACTGGGATCATAACCACTAGGGAAGTCACCACTCTGCAGGCCAGTCATTTCTCTAAACTCCGTGAGTGAAAACCTTTAAGGCTGACCACCAAAAACCATCCACAATTCGTACTTCTTATAAGACAGCAATTGACGAGTAAGCAAAACCTGCAGTAACTTACACGATATTGGAACAACTCACATGCATATCAAACAAAACTCCTAGCGGTGATTCCCGAATCCTATCAAACTCCTCGGTACCCTCCAACGCATCTCTAACAAAAGTAAGCAGATCTGATTTCTAACAAAAGTTAGCAAACAACCTACAGGGGAGTCTATCGTCGCTATTTTTCGGTGGATCAGACTTTTACGTTGCAACAAAACCCATAAATTGAAATTGAAAAACCAAACAAGTATAGGAAAAGAAGGCTTAGAAGATTGATTCGCAACTTACCACTGATTTATAGACGTCGGGAACATCCATCTTATCCTTCTCAGACACCAAAATCGCCAACTCACACAGATAGAGAGCAGCCGTCAATAACCCAAACGTTATGTGTCTCCAAACCCTGTGGATAATTCGTAGTTGGTAAAATTGTAATTGGTAAAAAAAAAATTATTACTAATATTACCGTCAATTTAAAAGTGGGGAGTTTATTGTCTTTTAACAACGAAAAAGTATACCATCAAAACAAAGTATCTTTTTTGCAACAAAAGTTTGACAAAGTACTTATAGGTGTAAGAAGCCCGAATAATTAGGGTTGTATTGGTTCTTTTCAAGTGAGAATCAGAAACCTAGATACAGTAAAACCTCTATAAATTAATAATGTTGAGACCGAGATAATTTATTAATTTAGAGAGAATATTATTTTATCGATAAATTAATAATTATTAATTTATACAGAGAAATCCGTTTTAGGTAAGATTCTTCTTAATTTTTTTTTTCGAATAATGTTATATTATGGAATTTAATGAATCTATAGATACATTTAGAAAGCGTTATTATAAAGAATCAATTATTTTACCTAGAATTTTTACAAGTTTATGGTAAAAACCGAAAAAACAATTATAAAAGTTTTTGATGTAACATTTAAATTAAAAGATAAGGTCTAATGAGATTTTCATTTTTAAGTTAAAACAAAAATCATTAAAACCATGTTTAGTACATTACCATATATATATATATACATAATTATGTATGATTATTAATTTATGCTATTATTCAGACCATATTTTACATAAGAGTTTCAAAAAAATTATTATCTTATCATTTATCAAATTGAGTTGATTTTTACATTGGCCCGACTCGAGACCAAGATAATTTATTAATTTATGGTGTTTATTAATTTATCGAATATTAATTTATCGAGGTTCTACTGTAATTCAGTCTTTGAAATGACCTAGGTAACGTTGGTAGCTCAAGATTTATTTGATAAACTATCATTATCTGAAACTACGCAAGTCAGAAAATCTAGTAATTGTCTAGTCTATGACAAAAATATCAAATATCCTTACAACTTTTATTTTGGATAATAACAAAATTGAATCATCCAAAATAACTTTTGTTCAAGACCAAATATTCTTTCCTTTCTTATTTTTTTTAAATATAATTCGGGTGATTTGGTTCAACGTAAAATAAATTAATGTAATTTTTATGTTTGTATTTTGAAATACGTCGTTTTCTAATTTAATGTGATTTTTATTTTAGATGTAGTAAAATAAACAATACAAATATAAATTATAACAAGAGTCTTAAAATGATTTTTTTATAAAGAGTATAATGCAATTGATATTTCTTAAAACATTTATATTAGGAGAGAAAATCTCATATATGTAATATTATGCACGAGATGCACTATTCTTCTTATAAATAACAAGGTGAATAGTGTTTTAAAATATGGTGTTAATTAGCACAAACTATATCCATTATTCTTCCGGATAATTGCATGATTAATATTATTAGTTGTAGTAATATTTGGCGTCATGTACTCCATCCACGTGACAGCAAGATCCAATCTGAAACCGATACCGGTAAGTAGATCACCATACGGTTACACGTGTCATCTCACTGTTGGGTTAAAATCTTGCCGACAATAAATTAGAGTGGGGTCCACGTGCGTAATGAGGACCACGAGGGAACGGTGCTCCTTTACTCTCCTGTCCTTTTTTGGGTTTAATTACGATGCTTAGATTTGTTAATACATCACTTCTCATGCAATCAATAAGTTGCTAATACATCACTATTCTGCAATTAATCCAAATCAATAACATATAAATCTGGTTTTAAACAATCAAATGAAATAACATGAACATTTAGTTGGGTAGTGTGAAGTACTATGAATGGCAGTCGTATAAAAGATACTACACTTCTATTAGTGTCGATATCATTTACTTACCTTTTCTAATTAACAATTTTTTTAGTGTATCAATGACCCAATAAATTGAATCATGTGTAAACAATAATCCAATATTTGGACAAACTATACCGATTTTGTCTAACTAATATGGGAAACAGTAATTTCAACTTCTTTTGTAAGAGACTAAGAGTTAGATACTTACTTTTTTTTTAATCAAAGATCAATGTATATATCGATTTAGATATATAAAACATTATGTCAAAATGAATTATCATTTACTTTTAAATTTTAACCCGTGTTTAGACTTGATCTTAGGTATATATATATAAATTAGTTTTTGGTAACCAAAACTCGTCCAACCTATAAAGTTATGGACCAAATTTTAATAGTCATAGCTTGTCGGGTATGTTATTAAATCATGTTCTCCTTCAGTATGTGAAAGAAAGTTTATCGTTTTATTCACCATTTTGTATCTTCTAGTTATTTTATAAAACGACGTAGAACAATAATCCCAAATCGAATGATGAGTCGAACGGAAATGCATTAGGACAAGCCAATCACAAATGATCACTAGGTTCTAAAATCTTAAGCATATATCGTACGTGATTGGAGCCTTCCCTTATTTTTTCCTCGACACTTGCAATTCTATTCACATGTGTTTGAGATGACAATAATAAATATCTGGCCACCACACATACATACAAATAATGATAACATTTGATGGTGAAGGAAGTTATACTGCCGTAGAGAATATGATTATTTTTAATCTTAAGACAGAAATTGGCGTAGGCAGCATTCATATGGCATTGTCCAAAAGGAGCATAATGAAATATGGAGGGCCACTCTTGCATGTGATTCTGACCTCACCCCTAACGCCATTACGTCCATTGGATAATTATTTTTCATTTCCTTTTGTTATGTTAGAGAAGAATATCGAATTCTTATTACGATAATTTTACGTCGACATATCAACTTTATCTATTTCTCTTGTAATATACTTCCTCTGTTACTAATAAATAAAAAAATTACAAAAAAAATTACAAAAAAAATTGAGTTTTTAGTGTTTTCAATGGACTTTTACAAATTCCAAAACAAATATTGAAATACTACTCCCTCCGTTCCTAATTAATAAATGTTTAAGGTAATGCACGGTTATTAAGAAAACGTATTGATTTCTACGATTTACAGTTTTCAATAAAGTTTAACCAATAGTATTTCAGTATTTGTTTTGGAATTTGTAAAAGTGCATAGAAAACTGTAAAAACTCTAACTTTTTGAAACAAAATTTTTTTGTAAAAAATTCATCTTTTAGGAACAGAGGGAGTATTGGTTAAATTTTATTGGAAACAGTAAATCGTAGAAATCAATGCGTTTTCTTAATAAATGTGCATAACCTTAAACATCTATATTTTTTAAACGGAGGAAATATGTTATAAACCGCTCTCCATATTATTTGAAAGGAACACAATAAAAAAAAGTACTGAAAAAAATCATCGATAGTGGCTTCACAATTAATTCAAATCATTGATAAACAAGTTCGGAAGAGATTATCGACAACTATGAGTTCATAGATACACAGGAGAAATAAAATCATGGTTTGCTAAATCCTACTTTTTTTTATCTTAAACTAGTACTCCCTCCGTTCCAAAATAATACTCCCTCCGTTCTTTAAAGATTGATGTTTTAGAAAAAAAATTTGTTTTAAAAAGATTGATTTTTTACATTTTCTATGCAATAATAATTATAAATTGTAGATTTCAAGATATATTAATTGATTTTATTGGATTGTTATTGGGTCAAACTTATGGAAAATTGTTTAGTACAAAAACCAATACATTTATAGTCAAACATTAATTTGTTTTCTTAATATGTGTGAAAACTCTAGAAAATCAATCTTTAAAGAACGGAAGGAGTAGATGTTTAAGGTTATGCACACTTATTAAGAAAACGCATTGATTTCTACGATTTACAGTTTCCAATAAAATTTAACCAATAGTATTTCAGTGTTTGTTTTAGAATTTGTAAAAGTCCATTGAAAACAGTAAAAACTCTATATTTTTGGAACAAAATTTTTTTGTAAAGTTTTTATCTTTTAGGAACAGAGAGAGTATAGTTTTTGTCATGATTTCTACGTAAAAAAATGCATTTGTCGTAAAAACGGGTTTTTATTTAAATAAATTTTACATTTAATTTGTTATTTTTAAAAATAGTTAGAAAAACACTCCCTATGATCCTCCTTGATAACTCGCGAATTATTCTGGAAGATCGGTCTTTAAAAAAAAATTTACTTGTACAATATGACAACTAGTCGGAAATTTTCAACTATCGATAACACTTTCGGATGTGGTATCTTTCAAAGACATTTGACGTCAAAATCAGTTACCTAAAGAATTTATTAGTGACAGAGTTTGAAAAGATTAAGTTTCGACTCATTAAAGAACCCACTGTTATATCAATCAACTATGTATTTTGGCTTTTTGAAGATGTTGAACCTCTTTTCTCATTAGAGACAATTATAGAGTTTTATCTTTTTGGATTAGTATATCCGGTCATAATTGGATCTTCGAATGGGGATTGGCAACGATTTTATATATATCGACAAGTAACTATATATCAATAACAAAACAAACAAGCAATTGATGAGATGAAGGATTTAGGGTACTACGAATATAAAGAGTGGTTTTCAAGTTCTTTTGTAGTCAACAAAGATAGAACTCATTAAAAATCGAAATGAGTAGGATCAGCGCACGAACTAATAATTTGTTTCCACACCTATAAATCTAAACATAAAACATCCTGATAGATTTCCAACATAACTCATAAACGATTGATCTAAAATACACCAAAAAATATGAATCGTAAATTCGGAATATCACAATATGATATCAAACATAAATAGCTATTTAACCTTCCGATATATAGGAATATTCAGCCATCAGTTGTTCCGTTTACGTCATCTAACTTTTTATTGTTGTTAAAACATTATCTAACTTTAAATACGATATGGCATCTTCTTGCAGGGAAGTGGTGAAACATTTATGATTTTTTTTTTGTCTACAATCTACATTTTTTTTTTTTTTGTTATATACCATCGTCATCTAATTTTTTTTTTGTCTACAATCTACATATATAGGTATATTATATACCACCGCAATGCAGTGTATGGTACTATATAGTGACCAGTTTTATCTATCACTAAAGTGAACCACATATACTATTAAGAAATGTTGCATATTTGTAGGAAAAAAAATTAGAATGCGATGGGAAATCGAAGTAAAAATACCGAGATATGACGAAAACAGAAACAGACGAACTAACTCGCCCGTGACTTTATGTGCATGCATCAAATTACTCGGTAGTAGCTACAATGGCTATGCTAAGTAAACCCTAAAGTCCACCCTCGTCTTTCGTACCAAGACGTGGCTTCATGCATGTAATGCTTACGCATTCTTATCCGAGTTTTTCTGTTTCATTTCTTCCGGTAACTAATGTGAACAACTGAATCGCTCACTTGAAAACTTTACTGAATATTTTAAAATTTATAAATTTATAGATAAGGGGACGATTCGATTTAAGTAAATAGTTTATTATAATTTACAGTTGGTGTAATCTACTTTAAAGAACTATACTATCGTAGTTTCAAAGAACCAAAAAGAACTTTACAACAACAAAAAGAACTTTACTATCGTTTTTATTAACAAAAATCTATTTTAAAAATAAATAAATAAATGATTTCACTAGAATAATCGTCAATCCAGTGATTAGTAAGATACAATCCGATTCACTCACAGTTCCATGGAAAAGTATTATTACAACTATAGTTTTGATTGTGAAGCGTGATAAGACTCAAAAGACCAAATTTTCTACCTAAGCTTAGCTTTCACATTGATTGATTTCCATACAGTTGGAAGATTCAGACAACAATACGAGAGCATTGGGGCCACAACAAAAGTTTCTTGGAAGACTTTTCTTTAGCTACTTTTATTTTACACTGTTTCTTCTCACAGATAAAACATACTGGAAAGCTCTCGTTAAGACAACAACATTTCCATGATAACTAATCCTATTACTATTATTAATCGATAAAAAAGGTTGAAAATAACTTACGATTAATCTTAAAAAAAACAAGAAATGAAAAATTCACACTTAGGTATTTTTTTCTTTCTTCTTGTTTACCATCTATGACGAAACAGAACCAAAGTAACTAAGAGTTTTACTGATGATATATATCTGTAAAACTATATTCTTAATTCTCCACTTTTCTTTTTTAGCATTTATTCGCTGACAAACCAATACGATTATTCGCTAGATCGTAAGTAATACGTGTCCCTTGCTGCTGCACGTTCCCAATGATGGACAACGAAGACGACGTCGGAGCAAAAGCAAAGCAAAACGTTCCTGCATCATCTATCGGAATCAGATAATTCTTCGCCGGTAAATCAAGCGATTTCCCTCCGGTGAAATGAAACGCTACGGTCGGTACTTTCACAGTAGATAAAGACGAGAAATCATAACAAGTATCAAAGAGAGAAATACTCGAAGTTCCTTTCTTGAGATTCGAAGTGAGTTTAACGAACGAGTCACGTAACGAGTTATAAGCCTCAGTCTTTAACCGAGTGATGGCGGTTCCACAATCCAATATCACTCCTCCGGTACCAGAAGCGTCGACTTCGAACACCGACGATGGAATCTTAACCTCTTGACCACCGACGCTGAATCCACTTAGTCCAACGTAGTAGAAAGTATCGATCTTACTGTTACGGAGAAGCGGAGCAGTCGCGTCTCCTGCACCGACTTGGACCGAGTTGAAATCAAGACTCGATGATTTCCCAGAGTCACGATCAACGAGGCAGTAAGAAAACGACGTCGCTTTGATTTGATTAGTCATCGATAAAGCTCCACCACCTAAACCGAGTAAACCGGCTGCTCCAGTAAATAAACCTTCGTTATCATGACCACAACCTAAAGCCACGTTGCTTATCTTCCCTGAGTTGCCAAACGTCACCGTATCGGTCGCGTAAGTTCCGACAGTGAAAGATCCATCACCGTAACTAACTTGGTAAAGACATTTGTCTGAACGACAAGCGGAGACTTCGAGAGAAGAACACTGTGGAGCAGAGCAAGTTAACGATTTGAAAGTAGATGAAGAAGTCGGGTCGAATATCGGGTCGGATTGTTGGTAGCAGTCGGAGCAAGGTTGACACTGGATCCAATTGATGTCGCTTCCGGTGTCGAGTACCATGAACATCTCTTTCGCCGGAGTTCCGACTCCGATTCGTGAGAAATACTCACCGCTTCCTTGACCAGCTCCGGAGACTACAGGTGTGGTTAGATCCTCGGTTTGGTATCGGGTTTCGTCGTTGTAAACGGGTTTGAGATCGGATCTGTCGATACCTTCGACGGCAAATCGGATTTTAGCGGTGATTCCGGCGACTCGGGATGAGTCACGCTCGAGTCGACTCAGTACCAGGCTTTTGTAGTCCTTGTGCTGTGAGGCTACGAGTGTGTCGCGTGAGTGAAGCGTTAGAGAGAGGGGAGAAGATGAGTTGAGGAAAACCGGGTCGGATTGGGATTCGGGTATAGCGGTGGTGAGTGAGGAAAGAGTTGGGTCGAGAGAGAGGATGTGTTGTGTTTGTTGGAGAGATGAAACGACGTCTAGTACTGTCGTTTTAGGAGGAGTGGATAGAGAGCGAGAGGAAGCGTCGGTGGTGAGGAAGAGAGAGAGAGTGAGGACGGAGAGGAAAGAGAAAAGTCGCGGGAAAGCCATATTTTCCGGCGAAGGTTGATGAGTGTTTAGTGGAAGAGAAAATGAGCAAGGAAATGTTTTTTACTTATAGAGAAATTAAAGAACAGCAAGGTTGCGGAGAGAGTCACGCCAGAATTGCTGTGGTTATAAAAGCCACATCAAATCATTTTATAATACCGTTTATAATATTCGTGATTCACATTATCAATCGTATAGTATATTTTTGACGCCAAAATGTAACTTTTAATACAAAACAAAATCCAATGCCACTAAAACATATGATTGAAATTATAAATACTACTAGTAATCTAATGTTACCATATGATTCCAACATAATATTGATACTACAATATAACTTTTATAAATTAATAACGTTGTGACCTCGATATTTTATTAATTTAGCGAAATATTAATTTATCGAAAGATTAATTGGATCGAAAACGTAATTTAAAAGTTAAAAATTATATTAATTTATCGAGTATTAATTTATAGAAGATATAATGTAATAAATTAGCACATAAATGCTAAAAAATCAGACTATTTAGAATTATTAGTACTATTTTTTTCTTGCAGTCGAAAGTAGAACTGTACCGTGTAGAATTCAACACAAATTACATCTTTTAGTGTACGGACATGATGAGTAGATAGTGGTTGAGAGAGATTGGTCCTGCTAATTTCTTACATAAGGATTTATATCCAACATATTAATATCATAGAAATGCGTGACTACTTCTTTTTTTCCCCCAAAGATTTGCAAAGAAACTTCTTTAAACACAAAAAAATCTTTATATATCTTCTTACCTTAGGCTAAACCAAGTTCAGTTATGCGATATGTTAACTATTAACCGGAGATTTTTCATTTTAAAGTTTTATATTATATTTAACAGCTGAATGTTAAAACTATCAAGAGAAAAAGTCAACAAAAGTTTGAAAGCTAACAGTTATAGTTTAGTGATCATTCTATTCATCAACCATCTATGGTGTTCTTTACATCTCGTCTCTATTCATGGAATAAGATCTTTTAACAATAATAAAAACCAGAGAAAATGATTGTAACATGTAGACCACATACTCAAAACTGCCGATTTTTTTTTAATAAAAAATGTAATAGCTATAAAATTCAAATGATGTATACAAAAAAATGCAAGAGAGGTTTCGTTAAGCACTTCTTCTTCCTTTTCTACTAGCTAATGTCAAATACTTTGTTTAGAGGATACAATTTTGTTTACGGTAGTTAACGATGCAAAGTCTTTTGGATGTAAAATGGGAAAAGAGTGATTAATGAGAGAAGTGGGTAAGTCGTTACTTCGTTAGACGAGCTTTGGGTTTATTTCGCTTTCCCTAAATTAATGGCAACGCACCCTTTTGGCCTTGTTTGTTGCATCTCATTTACTTCTCGTTTTAATTTTGTAATCATCTTAATATATACATTTTTTTTCTTTTTCAGGTGTCCGATCCACAAGAGGTCCTGGACTACAAGCCGTATAGGCCCTAACCCAAAGGTGTCCTGGACGCCGCAGGTGGGTGACGACTAGCGCCGCATCCAAACGGAACTGACGTGGTCCTGGGAGCCCGAAGAACGCCATGTGAAAACCTCGGTAACCAGGAATCAAATATATACATTTTCTATACCCACTTTACTTTTTTCCTACATATGGAGTAAGATTTATTACTCCCCATTCATCTTAGATCGATAACTGTTTATATCCAATACTCTATTCATATGCTGCATTAGGTTTTCTTCTTTTCAAGATACGTTAATAGTACTAATATTTTATAATAAAACTTTAGGAACATTATAATGTAGACGCAATAATAGAGTTTTCCTTTGTCAAAGGCAAGATTGCGAAAAACGAAACGAACAGACATTAGTATTGATACTTCAGTTTAAGGCGACTATACTAGGCATGCTGGGAAAAATCAGCATGGATGTAAATATTATAAAAAAATAGAAAATATTGATTTATTTACAAGAACAAGTTATTTATCTTAATTAATCGAAACTTGTTCTTGTATAAGCAAAGCATATTTTTTTCAAAAAAAAGTATAAGCAAAGCATATGACGGTTTAGGTTGTGTAATTGTGGACAAAAAGAAAAGGTGTATTTATATAGTTGAAGGGAAAAGTAAGAAGATAATGAATTACAGTATTAGGTATTTTAATGGGCCTGGTAATGGGCCAAGGGAGGTCCGCGAAAAAATCAGATATTATCCGCACCGTATGGCGCCAAATACACTTGAGTGGTCTTCCTCAAATCTCGACAAAATCAAATGACTTGCGTCGGTTGTTCCTGGTCACGGCCAAGCTTAGCTTACCTCTCGTCTGAATTTCCTTTATCTTGTCGATTTTTCCGTTCCTCATGCGATGGCAACTTCTTCGTGCCTTGCTCCGTTACATCTGGACCGTCTGAATCATCGTCGAACCGCTCTTATAACCGTCGATGGTACAGTCCCCTTCCCCGACGTCGACATTCCGATCAAATGCCGACTTCTCGGATTGCCCGTGACTGGATCGATTCCGAAACGTCCCCAGTTTCCGAAGGTAAGATGGCTTCTTATGGAATGTTCTGATTCTTACTCGTGAAATGTTATATCCAAATATTTATGAATTCCAAGGTTAGGGGAACGATTAGGGTTATTTATGGGAGATATTAGTTAGGCTCAAAAGTTTCTGTTTTTACATGAAGCATGTGGAAATCGTGGAAGCTTTTCTTCTTACTTGTGTCTCTATGTGATATATAGATTCAGAGAGATTCACTCTAGTGTCATACAACATACTGGGAGATAAAAATTCGTCGTATCACAGAGATTTGTACTCCAATGTATCTTTTCCTTACCTGAAATGGGGCTACCGCAAAAGGTTGATATGCGAGGAACTGATTCGTCTCAAACCAGACATCATCTGTCTGCAGGTGACAGGGTTGAGTGTTTAGGTTTCTTGTTTAAGAGAGTAATGTTGATGTTGCTTTGGGGATCCTTGTAGGAAGTAGACAAATATTTTGATCTATTCAGCATGATGGAGAAGGCTGGATATGCTGGATCGTACATGGTTGATTGCTTTATTTCCTTGAGTACCATATCAATGAAATTTGCTATATATGTTGATAAAAATGAGTATGACATGTAAAAAAACGTCAGTTGGTTTCATTTACCCTTTGTCTGAAGCTTCAGCAAAGTTGTGTTTCTATAGAAGGACTACAAATATGTATAAGCTTTGCAATGGCAGCGGCGAACTGGAGATAACATTGATGGGTGCGCAATGTTTTGGAAGGCCGACAGGTAGCAAATCTTGCTTCACTCAATCTGTATCAGTGAGAAGCAAAACGACAAACTCAACTCGGTATCATTGACAATATATGTTCTTTTGACAAGGTTTCGGGTTTTGGAGAGGGAAAACATTGAGTTTAGCCAGTTTGGGATGCGTGATAATGTCGCACAACTTTCTGTTCTCGAGGTAGCCATTTAACGAATGTTTTCACATATATGCTTAGGTGATTTCCTTGATTGATCCTGTTTTTTTTTCTTTTTCTGTCAGCTACGGAAGTCTAAGTCAAGAAAGCTAGTTCTGGGTAACATTCACGTGCTTTATAATCCAAGTAGAGGCGATGTGAAGCTAGGCCAGGTAAGTCATGACATTTTAATTGGTAGATACACTACACCCCCAGTTGTCAGTCTTGAATTTAACTTCACACATAAGATTTACTGAGCCCTGTGGCTTTGATACTTCATGAGTTCTCTTTAGCAGATTCATGTTTCTTTTTTCATGGAGTTTGTTACTTAAACTAGTGAAGGGGGTGAACATTCGTTGACAAATACTAGTGACTTGGACATGTCTGGGTCCAAAATATACTGAATCACAGTCATGAATGCGTAGCTTTATGTTATTCCAGAGTTCCTGATTTGTTTATATGACTTGTTCTTGACTGATAGATCCGTTCGCTCTGCTCAAAGGCTCACTTGCTCTCTAAGAAATGGGGTGACATTCCCATTGTTCTTGGTGGAGATTTCAATACTACTCCCCAGGTACATATCGTTTTGCGTAAAGATACATCCGCTTTAGTATTGTGTATGTTTATCTCATTATTAACCTTTATCTAATCATGTGCAGAGTCCATTGTACAACTTCTTGGCTTCCTCTGAGGTGTGACCATTTAAAGTCTTGATTCAGTTGAGCTACACACTTTTCCACTGTTGGTCTCTTTAACTCGGATTGTGTTTCTATCTTACAGCTGAATGTCATGGAACATGACAGGAGAGAGCTGTCTGGCCAGAGAAATTGTCACCCAACTCAAGTTCTTGAGACCGGAAACAAATATAGCAATGCCATAACTTCTGTAAACAGGTAAGATTATCCTATAAGATTTTATTAGGTCTGCAGTTGTGGTTAGCTTAGTGATTGCCTGGCGAAAAATACATTGTCTCTTCACTTGTGGTTGAGGGATTGTCTCATAACCGTGATTATTAAAACTTAAAAACAGTTTTCAATACTCATCGGTTTCAGATGCTTTAGTAGTTCTTGGACCAACGAAGAGATCCGTGTCGCGACCGGGCAAGAGAACTCATATTGGGCTGTGCATCCGCTGAAACTCCAAAGCTCATACGCCTCAGTTAAGGTACAAACACAAAGTTTTACTGTCTATGTATGACAAGAACTAGTGAAACAAACAGTCTCTATAGTTGTTTTCCAAAATGTGCATCAAAAAGCTAAATATGAACATGTTCATGGTACACAACAGGGCTCATCAAATACGAGGGACTCTGTTGGTGAACCTCTAGCAACCTCGTATCACATGAAATTTCTCGGAACGGTTGATTACCTCTGGTAGAAATTCTTTAAAACAAAAATTTAATAATTGGTTGATAAACTTATTAGAAACACTCAAACACATGCATGGTTCAGGTACTCAGATGGTCTTGTAGCTGCAAGAGTTCTTGATACACTTCCCATTGACGCTCTCTGCAAAACCAAAGGCCTTCCTTGTAAAGTATGATTTATTAAACCGTTTTAAGTTTGATGAACTTTGGTTTTGTTTCTTACACAGTGCCTAATGCCTTAGCCTTTTGGTTTTGCAGGAACTGGGAAGCGATCACTTGGCACTTGTTTCCGAATTTTTCTTTGAACCGAACGGTTAAATATCATGTAAAACCAGTTTAGTTTTGCTATACCATTACGTGATTGTCTACAATTATAACTGAGCTGAAATTACGTGGTCATTACGAAATCATACCGACTTCTTTTTACGTAATTGAAAGTGAGATAAATTCAGAATACTGTATACTGTATCTTCTTTCAGTTTTCCTTTTGCTTCCCAAATTGGTTATTTTCATTTTTTTTTTGTATCCATTAACCACTATAGTATTTTGGATCTGAACCGGACCGGTTATGAGATCGGTTTGAGACGTACGAAACAGTTCCAAACCGAAAAGAAGTACACGGGATCAACTGGTACGGTTTTTATTTGATTCCGGTAAATGAAAAGGGGAGAAATTAGCGTCGATCCTTAGAAAGTGGAGGCAATACGAGAAGGAAAAAATGAAGAGAGAAGAATTAGAGAATCTTGTTGACCATTTTTTTCTTTATAACCAAAAACGATATTTTTTTTGTTTTGTTAAGGTAACCAAAAACGATATGATGAATTAATCTTCCATCATGAGCACTACAAAAATCTATAGTTGCAATAAAAAAAGATAGTTTGAAGATAAAAACACCAAAAATCCAAATCGACTTTAACTTATTCAACAACCAAACAAGAACTAATCAAATTAAACTTGTCATTCTGCTTCTTCTCTTTGACGTCGAGGAACCGGGACCAAACTTGGGAAATAGGTGCAATGCAAAGGCCAACGACCAACCACAGAATCTATTTGGATTTTGTTGATCAACTTTTTTCCCACCACAACATAGATCCAAGCCTGGCCAATTTCATCGCAAGAACACACTACAAGCCTTTTATCGTCGATGAAGTAACTTGGTTTAGAGTTGGATCTGGTTCGTACTAAATCCTGCAAGTTAGGAATTGACACTTCCATGAAAGTCATCCAAACCACATTATCATCATTGTTAATCTTGTTCTTGGTCACCCAAATCTCAATCTTCTTTGTTACGTGGCATTGCTTTAGCAACGAAAACCGATCTCCCTTAAATACCCCAAGGGAAAGAGCATCAAGAGGATGGTTCTTCTCACATGGTAGATCACAAAATTTGGAGAATTTTCTGCTCGAAAAATCATACACACGTAGGTGGTACAAGGGACCAGTAGTCCTGTCATAAAAAGCAACCCAATACATATTTCCATTCAACGATACACCCCTTCTAGAATTGAAGTAAGCATGTTTTCTTTCTTGATTACCATCTCTAGATTTTGGCTTGCAGGTCCACACATCCGTGTCAAAGTTAAGGATTGTCCAACATCTGTGGTTATCCTTCTGACAACGCGCTATGGTCTTGTAACATTTTCCCTTAACTCTCTTATTACTATCATAACCTATGCCAAAACATTTCAAACCAGGTTGGCTCTTGATCATTCTCGTCTGATTCAACCACAGGTTCCAAACCACGGCTACTTTATCCATGCAGCATAGCAAGAAATCATCGTAATCAACTAACTGTTTAGTAGTTTGAGATTCTAAACCGGGAATATCCAAAGTTAACTCACGTACCACTATCTCTGGATCGATGCTTACCGAAAAAATCTTGGATTGGTCGTCAAGATGAATCGAAACGTCGACTTGTGGTTGTCTATAAACATCTTGTCGTCGAAGAGAGCGTTCCATTTTTTGGAAACGGTTTTGAAGCGAACAAGAGATATTGGAGGGACATTGGAGGGACACGAGAGAGTATCTCTTCTATCAACTCCCATGGAAGCTTTTCCTCATGCGCCATTCTCTCGTTTTCTTAATTAGAGTTTTTTTGTCAACGGTTGTAACTAGGATCGAATCGAATATATTTTGAGAAGAAGTCGAATTATCTCGTTTGTATAATAGAAAATCGGATTACAGAGGTGAGTCAACTGGTTCGAATTACAAAACAGCTCGAACCGATATCGAGATATCCGGGTCGAGGTCGAGCTTAAACAGAAAACAATTAATTATCTAAGAGGAAATCCTTTTCTCCAATGGTCCAAAATGCCTTCTCCTATGACTTTTCACCTCTTTTTATACTCCCTTAACAAGAGGTTTAGGAACTAACCATGGTTACTTCCTATCCAAACTCTCCCTTCTTTTGGGCCTTATGGTGGACTTTTCTTCATGGGTTTGGACCTTAACTTCTCTTTTGGGATATTTGGGTTAAGACCCAAATATACACCCAACAGTAACCCCCCCCCAAGTCGGCGAAAGAGATCGGGTCGAATTCGTCGTTGTCTTATCTGGTCGAATCGATCGCGAGATTTCTCTTATATAGGCTAAGGTTCAACTCGGCTCGCATCGATCACGATTGTTGGCGTCGAGCTCTCGTGCCGGTTAGGCGACTCGGGGCCTTGTGCTACTTCTGCTAGACTCGTTGCGTGGGCTTGATCTCTTAGAGCCCAGAACTTAAGTTCACAGACTTTCTAATGGGCTTCTGGGCTTGGTGTCTAGGCCCGCTGCTTCTGATTGGTGGAGAGATGCGGCGCTTGATGGCGTCGGTTCGCCTTCTGACCTTGGTCTATAAATATCGACCACCCTCTTCTTTCCCAGCCACTTTCGCCTTTTGAGATCGAGCAAACGACATAAAACAAACAAGGTATTTTTCTCTCTTAACACTCTCTCGAACCGCTTTACCACTATTTCTTCGAATCGTTCTCCGATTATTTGTGATGAGTTCCGAATCGAGTACCTCCGTGAAGTTGGACAGAAAAAGGATCCACCGCGACCCCGATATTACCCTCGCTCATGCGTCCGATTATCGGTCCGGTTCGTCCATCCCGGTCGGCGTTCCTCTAGCTGGACCTTCGGATCGACGAACATCAGATGCGTCGTCTCCCGAGGTCGAACTTCCTGAGTATCGACCCGAGACCGTTCCTCCCCAGAAGACACCTAAGGACTCGACTGACGATGGGTCCTCATAAGCTCGTTCCGAAAGAGCCTCGAAGGGATATGATCCCTCAGATCGAGTCGAGACTGATGAGTGTACCTCTGGAGGCGAGAGAGGGAGTCTTATCAACTTCCGAACCGCAGCGCCAATATCCCCGGGTCCTGGCCTCGGCCATGGGATTAAGCTGGATGATTGCAATGATGTCGCATCGTCCATGAGATCCAGCATGGTCTATACCCTTACTCCAGTCGGTGGTTGGGATGGCATCGCGATTCGATACCCTGGAGCCCTCCAAAAGGATTTATGTGTGTGTACAAATGTTTTATCAAGAATGGGGGGCTCTACTTCCCGATACCAAGATTGTTGCTCCAATAATACCACCGATGCCGGATAGCTGTTTCACAATTGACGCATGGTTCGATTCGCGCAGTGATGGCCGTGGTAGTGCTGGCTGCTGAACGAGGCGGAGTGGTGAATCTCGACGAGTTCGAGGAGATCTCCTCGTTTAGCCCGATCGGTAACACTGGTCATTTTTACATCTCCCCTCGAGGTGGTTACCAGCTTGTGGCAGGGCACAGTAGTCAGGTGAATCGGCATCGATGGTCGAGATATTTCTTCGTAGAAATTAGTCGGAGAACGATCGGAGAGTTTAGTAGGCCGATTCGAGTCAGGTGGAACTTTCATCCTGGTAAGAACGAAAACTCGATGCCTTTGAATTTCTGGGCTGATTTTAATATCTCCTTCTTTGTGCAGTTGAACTGGTGAAGAGGAAGACTCTGAAAGACTCGGTCATCACGCTTATTCGGAAGGACAAGAGCCACATCCGACATTGGCCCGACTTTCTCTCGTACCGAATCGACCGAAGCTGTCCTCGGTTTTCATCAGGTAAGAAGGCTCGATCGTTCTTTCTTTCTCCTCTTTAAGGATTCTAAACTAGTTTTTTACCCTTCGATACGCTTGTAGGCGATTTACGTTCCTCTAAAAGACTACTCTCCCGAACCTCCTTCGGTTGTGGACAAAAAGAAAGTTTCGAGCCGAAAGAAGGAGAGTTCAACTCCCCGCAAGAAGAAATCCGAGCCGGTTCAAACACAACTTCGGAGAGCCCCGATGGTTAAACTGACCTTGACGTGGTTGATTCTGATGGGGAGCTCGAGCTCCCCGAGGCGGCTCCCGTGGTCGAAATAGAGGACCCGAGAAGGCCCTGATGACTCATGGTCGGGGCGGTATGCTGACCGGTGGGCTTCTTGCCGATAGCTGTCGAGCTGAGGCGGCTCGCCTCGAGAGGGAGAAGCTGAGGGAGGAGGAGAAGTAGAAAAAGGAGGCCAATGCGAAGAAGAAGAGGGTGGCCGAGGTGAGTAGGAGGAAGCGCTCCAAGGAGAAAAGGAAGAAGACTAAGTGTGTCCTCGAGAAGAGATAGGCCCAGGAGGCCCTGGGGTCCGGGGATCGGGTCGAGAAGGTAGCTCGATTCAACACGACCGGCCTTCCAGTCGAGGTCGACCATCTATACGCTGGTGCGGTGTTTCGAGTTGGGATTGCTGAGCGGTTAAGCTCGTCTCCCCGCGACTTCGTCTTCGACTTCAGAGGCGGAGGAAAACATATCTCTCAGGTCCCTTCGGCTTGTCTCCAGTTCGTACGGTGTGTGCGAGGTGGACCTGATTTCTTGTCCCCGCCTCGGGACGATTCTTCCCTAAGCGATCCGGACATGCGGTTCGCTATGTCTGCCATCTCCGTAAGTTGTTTATTTTTTGTTTGATTACGTTGGGTCGAGCCTGATCGATCTCTTCTGACTTAATTTTTGTGCAGATGCTCGCTGGTTATAACTTCCTCTCCGATGTGTGGTACGCCTCGGACCAGAAGAACCGCAAGCTCAACGTTCAGAATGGTGAGCTCGTTACTGAATCGAACCGATCACTGGAGGCTCGACGCGAGGCTGAGTTGGAGGTTGCTAAGTTAAAGCACCTGCTCGACCAAACCCAGCAGATGAATGGCGACCTGATCGCTTAGCAGGTTGAGCTTGAATCGAAGGTTACTGCCTTGACCTTAGCGCTGGCTGAGGCGGAGGAGGTGAAGAAGAACGAGGTGTCCCAGATCGAGGGAGAAGTTGCTGAACTTAAGAGTTCTTCTAAGGATGCGGTGGCTCGAGCCGTCGAAGAGGCGAAGAAGAGGGCGAAGGATAAAATCTGTCGTAGCCTTGAAGTCATGGAGGAGAGGAGCAGAGCACAAACCGAGGTCGATCGCCTCGCGTCGCTTGCCAGCCAAGTGGTCGGGCCGATCAGAAGGATGGACAAAGCGGCTAAGGAAGGAGCCCCGATCGATGCTGCTAAGAAAGAGAAGCTCGAGGCTCGCTTTGCGGCATATACCGCCGAAGCAGACCAAATCGTCCTTCCTTCTCTCCATGTTGACTCCTCTGACGATGAGGAGGCCGAGCCGAGGTGGAACGTGGCCCTGAACATTTCTTTGTCGGATAGCTCTGATGAAGAAGCTGAAAGGACCGAGGTGTACGGTCGAATGTCTGTAGCTGGGAAGATTCCTGCCCTGACTCGCGCCGAGATCGAGGAGGTAACAAGCGGCGAAGCTCAGGATCGGATGGATCAGCTCGAGCTCGAGCTCTTTGAAGGAGAAGCTGAAGGCAACGCCGAGCTTGCTGGCGCTGAAGAGCTCGCTACCACTAAAGAGCCTGTTGCAGCTGAGGAGTCCGCTGCGACAGATGTCGTTGATGCTGCCACCGTAGAGCCGATCGCTCCTCTTTTCCCTGACTCAAACCATGAAGAACAAGAGGCCGCCCCTAGATCGCTTGTGATCGATAGGGTTTTTCTGTGTATTTTGTCCAAATATCTTTTTTTTGTTTACTTTTGTTTCGAACCTTTTTACCGAGCCGTGGAGGCTCGGGTTAATGTAATACTTCTTTTTATCTCGCTTCGAACGCTGTTTTACCGAGCCATTAAGGCTTCTTATGAAATATTTTCTTATAAGTGTTGAATTTCGTTCGATCCGTTTGAGCTTCTGAACGTCACTTTCTTTTAGGTCGAACAAGCATTAATTGTCAAACTAACGAATTCAGAGCGAGTTTGGTATGATGCCGAGCCATTATAAGTTCCGGCTTTCGATGCGTGTTTAAACACGTTATTGAGTGTTTGTAGTTCGGGCTGCAACCTTTATGCACGATGGTGGGTTGAGCCCTGCGATGCGATCTTGGGCTCGACTTACGTAAGTATGATCCTTCTTGCGGATAAGTGTGCGGGCAGTTTCCGGCTTAATCACTTAAGCATTCGTAGGAATCGTGCGGGTCCAGCCCCGACTTTTAGGTCTGGTCGATCGCTGCGAAGACTTTCGAGTTCGACGTTGACCCGACTTCGATTCGATGGGAATCGATGCGACTATGAGAGTGTCGCGTTATTTTGTTATGATCGAGGCTAGGGCTTCGATCGTATGTTAGCACAGAGCTTTGAAGAGTTTGTTTTTGTTTTGGTGGTATAGCTACACCTTCGAAAAGGCTGCCTACGTACCCGAGATTGGATCAAGCCATTCATAGTTTGGGTCGAGTTTTGAGGTCGACTTTTTTTTTTTTTTGTGGAATTCGCATCGAGTGTTAGTTTACTAGTGGTGTCGGGCTCGATGCCATCGGGAGTGGTTGGGAGTTGTAGTGGTATCGTTTGAGGGACATCGAGTTCCACGATCGTGGTATCTTTGTGTCTTCCAGGGTCATCAGCTCGTACACGCTGGGTCGAACGATTTTCGAAATTAGGTAAGGACCTTCCCAGTTTGCGCCGAGTTTACCGGCCTTATACTCCTTAGTGTTTTCGTAGACATTGCGCAACACGAGGTCGCCTTCAGTGAAGCTTCGACCCTGTACTTTTCGATTGTAGTATTGGGCGGCTCGATGCTGGTAGTTTTGAATGCGGAGGAGTGCATGGTCGCGTTTTTCCTCGACGAAGTCGAGGTTGTTGAGGAGGGCGAAACCGAAGAGCTCGTCGGCCCAAAGACCTTTCTTCTCATCAAGTCACCTTTTTAGCTCGTTGATGATCCCTTTGTTGGTCGCTTCGGCCTGGCCGTTCCCTTGTGGGTACCAAGGGGTCGACTTGTTGAGCCTGATTCTCCACTTCGCGCAGAAATCTTCGAATGTGTTAGAGATGAACTGCAAGCCGTTGTCAGTGACAATCTCGTATGGTAGCCCGTGTCGGCAAATGAGAAATTTCCAGACGAAGTTTTGGACATCGTTAGCTCGAATCATGGCGTAAGCCTCGGCCTCGATCAATTTCGTGAAGTAGTCGGTGATGACTATAACGTACCTCTTTTGGTGCGATTTGTGGAAGGGGCTGATGATGTCCATTGCCCACCTCATGAAGGGGTAGCCGGCGGCTGATGTGGTCAAGGGCTCGGTCGGCGATTTGATCATCGGGCCGTGTCTCTGACACTTCTCACAGCATCGTACATGGTTCGCGCAGTCTACGAGCATCGTTGGCCAATAAAGGCCGACCTTTTTTATCTTGAGAGCGAGGGTTCGACCTCCTGAGTGGCTTCCTCCGGCCCCCTCGTGCGTCTCAAGGAGGGCTAGATCGATTTCGTTTCCCGCGATACACCGAAGTAGGACCCCCGCTGTATTCCATCGAAATAGCTTCCCTTCGAGCATGACATAGTGTGCGCTTCGAGTCTTGAGACGTCGAGCTGCCCATGTAACGCCCGTGAACCAAAATTTATAAAAGAGAATTGAATTGGACCGAATGGTTTAATTTTAATTGTTCGGTTTGGCTGGTTTGGGTTAATTGAACCCTAGGACTTGAGTATAAAAGAGAGCAGCCTCCGTTTTGTGCAGATAAAACGTAGAAGAGGCTGAGAAATTGAAAGAGAAGAGTGCAGGTTTGTTTGTGGTGGTTTGTAGAAATGAATGGGATGAAGATAGTTCTGACGCATTTTAGAAGAACAGAGGATCAGACTGTCTAATTTGTCTGGATTGGAGTGAAACTTTTAGGGTTCATGCAGAATTGGAGTGATCGTTGTGGTGGTTTGTAGAAATGAACGGGATGAAGATAGTTCTGACGCATTTTAGAAGAACAGAGGATCAGACTGTCTAATCTGTCTGGATTGGAGTGAAACTTTTAGGGTTCATGCATAATTGGATATGCGATCAGTCTACTTCGTCGGTGTTTTCCTATCGAACCAGAAGGAGTTAGGAAACCATCCTCATATCGTTGGAAAGGTCTCGGTCTCACGATTCCATATTAGGTTTCCGATCATGATTCCGAGGCAAAGGAGGAGAGTTGCCAGAGGTTGAGGTCTGATGCAACTGATAGGCTAAGGTGAATACGATGACCATAGTCCCAATTGGATGGAACATAAGGATTCCTGGTGTTAGGTTGATTGATGGTTGGATTATTGATTGATTGAGATGTTTGTGAGGTGAAATCGTTTCTGTGTGTTCATTGACATTTTATTGCAGGTGATTGTGTTTCCGCAGGCATGGAAGCGAGCCAGAGAGGAGATGGCTCGATCCTAGCGTCACTGCGAGGTGGTGTCAATCGACATTCATGTGATTTGGTTTTGCTTGTTGTTTGTTGTGTTCTGTGTTTGCTTGGTGTTTCATTTACCTTGGTAATTGGCCGAGTAGATGGGATGACCGCCTCACTGAGTATTTGTGATAATACTCACGCATCTCTTTTTGCCATGTGATACAGGTAAAGGCAAGTGTGATCGTGGAATTATGGCTACGAAGAGGAGGATGATCTAGGGTCCCGGTTGTTTGGTTGTTGTTTCCGTATTGTCGTTATAACTGGCTAGGTTGTTGGTTAGTTCTGGAATGTTTGCTTGTTGTTGAACTGGTTGCTTGGTTTAATGAATTGGTTTTATTTGGTTTACTGTTATCCACTGTATTTTTGTCTGTGTGATTTGCTTGGTTGTTGTGGATAACATTTATGGGAATGCTAGTCCGAGACCAAGGGTTTATTGTTAAAAAAAACCCGGGTCGGGTCGTTTCAATTTTGTATCAGAGCCCTTACGGTTTTAGGACGGGATAGAAATATTAGGATTGTAATGTGGTTAAATTGAAAATTCTATGGGTATGGGGGTCCGGATCATCTTCCTTCGAGCCTTCAAAGAGATTTCACGGTAAGTGTGTTGTGTGTTTTATTTGTTATTCTTTAGTGCTTAGCTTGTGTAATGTAGTAGTGCATGGTGTGGGCCAGAGGCACTAGAGAATGCGGCTTCGGTGGTCGGGTGACCGTGGAGGTCAGGTTTGGGGTCAGGGACCAGTGAGTGAGTCGACTGGGGATGCGGCTCAGGGTTCCACGTTGGAGACTATGACAGATCCGTAGACGTATCAGGAGGGTCTGTGTGTTAGTGCGAGTGCCAGTGGGAGTGCCTGTGTGAGAGCCGGTGTGAGGGCTGTTGGGCCAGGGCTGGTACTAGATTGGCTCGCTGTTCGGGTGCGGCCGCAGGAGGAGTCCAGGTGACGAGTTGATCGTCTGACAGATCTGTGCAATGGTTGTTGTGGCGGGCACTAGTGAGTTAGTTGGCCGGGAGGGCGGCTAAGAGTGTTGCGCATGTGGCTGAGAGTGATCCGTAGACGCTTCAAGACGGCTTGAGCACCATTTAGACTGCCAGCGTGCAGCCAAGTGTGAGCGCTAGTGTGAGGGCTGGTGGGGATAGTGTGATCCCGGGTTGGCTGTCGGGGGCCGGTGTGGGTCCTCGTAAGGTTGGTAGTGCAGGTGCGCCCGCGGGTGGGGCTCAAGGTCGAGATGATCGTCTAGTGGATTGGCTTCAGCAGTTATGGGAGCGGTTGCCGAGTGCGGTGCCAGTTAGGCTCCGGTGATGCCACGAGTGGCAGAGGTGCGGCTGAGGGCTGCGATTGTTGGTAGGGTTCCGTCTTATCTGCGGATAAGAGAACATGTGCAGAGGATTGGTATAGGATTCTTTGCGAGAGGTGTGTTGCAGCTAGGAGGGTTCAGGCAGAGTTGGCCTGCGTGGACTTTTGGGCAGAGTGTGATGCCAAGTTCTTTCTTCTAGAGGTTGCAGATCGTTTGGAGACGAGGTTTTTGGAACTGGATCTGGGAGAGAGATCAGTTCGTGGGTATGATTTGGAGTTTAACCGACTCCTGGTTTGGGCTGGTTCATGCTGGTAGGAGCATGGAGGGCAAGGAGGCCCGAGATAAGAGGTTCTTGAGAGGACTTCGATCAAATGGAGGACACGTCGGGTCAACGTTCAGTTCGTGGGTCGTGACGGATGGGCTTATCCCCTTTATAGCCCTGACTGTCCATGCGAAGGTGTCGGCATTTGCTATAAAAAATTGTAACAATTCAAATCGAATAGGATTGGTCAGCTCAGTTCCGATGTTGACGCATCTTTCGGGGCGAGCTGGATCGATCGTGATCGATTCCGACACTTCCTTCCTTGGTTCTGAAGCATGTGACTGCTCCATTGTCGAGATGTGTAGACTCACCCTTCTTAACTGTTGCTCCGCCATGAAGCATGTTCGAGCCATCTTCTGATCGTCTCGAATGGTGAATACTCCGGTCGGAGTAGGGAACTTCAAACATAGATGATAAGCTGATGGCACAGCTCAAAGCGATATTAACCAGGGAGTGCCCATGATCACGTTGTATATTGCAGGCGATCCACGACGAGAAACTTTACCGCCTTTGTTATTCCGTCGGCATATACGTCTAGCTTGATCGAACCGATAGTCATAGCGGTGTGGCCATCGAATCCAGTCAGAGGCTTCACGCTCGGCTTGATCATGTTCTCGGGGATGTCCATGCTTAAGAGTGTTTGCTTGAAGATCAGATCGACTGAGCTCCCAGTATCGATGAGGACTCGGGATACGTCACAGTCTCCGATTCTGAGCTCGATCACAAGCGGGTCGTTATGTGGCATGGCCAGCCCCTTTGTGCCGAACTCAGAGAAGATGATCGGCATGTCGATTTCGGCTCGCACTATGCATTGTTGCGCTTGAATGGCCATCTTCTCGTGCTATTAGAGAGATCGAACCGATCCGTGCACGAGTTGGGCCCCTCCCATAATCATTAGGACCTTTCTCTTGGAGGCCGAAGGTGCGTCAGGTGATGCTTGTTGATTGTTGAGTCTTTTGGGGGCAGCCGGGGGGTTCGCATTCCCCACGGGCCTTTGCTCGAGGTCGAGCTTCGGCTCTTCAATCTTGTATGTTTGAACAGGGGGTCGTTTGACCGCTACTTCGCCTTTGTTGTACTTGTCTAAGTGGACGTTCATCAGGCTTCGACACACAGAGGTCGCGTGGCCATACTTTCTGTGGAATGTGCAGTACGATTGACCGTCTTTGGTATCTTGGCCCCGGATCCACTTATTGGATTGCGCTTGGTTCGACTGGCTGGCCGACCCGACCTGGTTCACCTGATGTTTGGCCTTGTAATCTTGATCTTAGTACTGTTGAGGTTCCTGATATTCTTCCTCGGTTTGTTCTTTCAGCTTAGGCTTGGGCGGAGGCGGCTTGAGCGCCGAGTACTTCTTTGAATTCATTGCATTGTCCTCTTCGACGCGAATGAAACCGCTTGCGCGATGTAGTGCGTCGTCGAGTAAGTGTGCTTTGTGCTGCACGAGGTCCCTTCTAAACTCCGACTCGTGCCACAAGCCCTGCTTGAGTGCGCTGATTACTGACGAGTCGGGGACGCTTACCTTCGAGAGGACCGCTTTGAAGTGATCCATGTAGTTTCTTTCGCCCCTTGAGGTTCGAGGTCATAGAGATCAGAGTCTGATGCGCTGTGGTGCAAATAGAGTGAGTAGTGTTTGACGAACGCGAATGACAGTTGAAAGAAGTCATCGATCGAATTCGGTTCGAGTCCAGAAAACCATTCTAGAGCTGGGCCTTCCAGGTATTCAACGAAGATTTGACAATTTGCTGCGTGTTTCTGGTCGGCGGGGAAGTGTTGTCGACTCATAGCATGCGAGAATGCTGTCAGATGCCGCTTCGGGTCGGTCTTCCCTTCATAGGTCGAGATGCGAAGCTTCCCGGTGAACCGGACAGGGATGGACATGATCCGTTCAGTGAAGGGGGTGCGATGTGCGTCCTCAATCACACGGTCGAGCTCTGGGGCCGAGCTCAGTGCCTGGTGGACTTGCGATCTCATTGCCCTGATTATTTTCCTCAAGTCTCGAATGTCTTCGTCTCGATCTTCCTGGTCTTCCCTCGAACCGGAGAGCCTGGATAGAGCTGAGGGTCGTACCGGGTGCGAGGCCTCCGGACTCCCAGCAATTGGATTCGCGGGTGTGTGTGGAGTGTTCGCACCTCCTAGTCTATCGAATATGGACGGTATCACGCTGGTGATTCTGTACCGAGTCGTTCTTATGGGTTCTGGACGAGATGGATATATCGACGTCAGGAGATCGAGGCGTTCGTTGATTTTCCTGTTCGATTCTTCTTGTTGGTTGAACCGACCCAGGATGGTTCCTATTACATCCGTTAGGTTGAGCTCGCTCTCTGTGATTTGGGCCGGCGTTTGCTCGACCTGATTTGTTCTTGCGGGAGTTTGCCTTAGAGGGCGTGAACTTGTCTCCAGGTCTTGCCCCGCAACCTGGGTATCGAACACAGTTTGGGGAGTTGTTTCTTGAATTTCCGCTCGAGCAGTAGCGCTGCCGTGCTCGTTCTCCGGATGATCCGATTCCATTCTGCGTAAGAGATATTCTAGACTCCTCTACCTGGCGCCCCAAATGTTGTAACTAGGATCGAATCGAATATATTTTGAGAGGAGGTCGAATTATCTCGTTTGTATAATAGAATATCGGATTACAGAGGTGAGTCAACTGGTTCGAATTACAAAACAGCTCGAACCGATATCGAGATATCCGGGTCGAGCTCGAGCTTAAGCAGAAAATAATTAATTATCTAAGAGGTAATCCTTTTCTCCAATGGTCCAAGATGTCTTCTCCTATTACTCTTCACCTCCTTTTATACTCTCTTAACAAGAAGTTTAGGAACTAACCAGTTCCTGTCCAAACTCTCTCTTATTTTGGGCGTTATGGTGGGTTTTTTTTCATGGGTTTGGACCTTACCTTCTCTTTTAAGATATTTGGGCTAAGACCCAAATATACACCAACATCAACCTAATAATCGTCAAAGAAAACAATAAGTTAAATTAAAATTGACGATAATGTTATTTCGAGGTGAAAATTCGGTTTACTTTTTGGTATCTGATTAAATCATAGAGGTGAAAAATTCACAATCATGAACCGAACCGGATATGAGCTCGGTTTGAGAGATACGAAAAAATATTCCAAACCGAAAAGAAGCGAACCGAATCAATTGGTACGGTTCTTATTTGATTCCGGTAAAAGAAAAGTGGAGAAATTAGAATTTGGTGCAAAGGAAGAAGAGAGGAAAATGGCGTTGAGCTCAATGACATGGGGTTACGCACGGATCATAGCTGGAACACTTGCTGGTGGGACTCTTGGATTCTACGTTATGCATCGCATCGAAGTTAGCTACAAGGTCACTTTCTTCTTCTTCTTCTTCTTCTTCTTCTTCTTCTCTCTATCTTCCTCTGAGAAATCTTGTGCTCGATCTTAAGACTGTGTGTTGGTATTTTTGGGTTTGACGCAGATGAAGATGGAGGAAGCGTTAAGGCAATACGAGAAGGAAAAAATGAAGAGAGAAGAAGAGAATCTTGTTCAAGTCAATGAAGATTCCGTTTAGATTTCTGATCTGTGTGGGACTATGCCTTCAAAGTGTTCGATGAAATGCTTAAGAGAGAATTTTATTCTGTTTACTCTTTTTCTCTCGTGTATTTTTCCGGTTCAGTTTGGTCTGGCTTTAATTGACTTTGGTTTAAAATCTAGATACCATTATGGACCAGAGGAAGAGCAATGTTAACAAAAATTAGTCTACAAAATCCATAATCTTTTGTGATTTTCCTTCCCCTTGGTATATTATTCGTAACAAAAACTCTCTAACAAGTTTGTCTTTCTTTCATCAGGAATGTTGTGCTAGTTTTAGAGAGTTTGATTTTTAATGAGCGAGGAATTTTATTTGAGCTAAAATTTAGAGGATTCGATTGGAAAAAAAAAGTGAATGGGCAAAGGCATTTGAGACAGATTCAGTTCACTTATGAACATTTATAGTATTGATTTTTTTTTTTTTTTTTTCAACCTAACTATTAATTAGAAAACACCATCCGAATTTGGAATCCAGTTCGGAATAGTGTTGCTTACATAAGAAAAATTCAAGTTTCGTGATCTTGCTGAACGGGCGAGGCAGTCAGCCTTCAGATTAATAGCTCGAGGGATGTGCGATACTGAGAAGTTGGGTATACGATCTTGTAAGCTCTTGAGCTTGACTGAGAAAATCGAAAATGCCGGGCACTCCTCTGGATGATTGACGATAGCCACTAGGTCGGAACAGTCTGTTTTAAAAGTCTGGCACTCCATATCACTCTCCAAAATACAGGTCATAGACCATAGTAGAGCCTCCATCTCCGCATGTAGGGGATTCCTTTTATGGTTTACACCTTTAGCACCTAGACTTAGAATAGTATCGCCATTGAGACATACCCATCCTAAGCCCGATGTATTCTCAGCATCCTTCCATGATCCATCCACTTGACATCGCATTCGTTGTAAACTCAATGACGGCACAAGTGGTATCTCATTTATATTTTCTTCTGATTCACTTTCTCTAATTTGGGCATCCAGCCACTCTTGGCATTCACTCACTGCCGTATTGAAAACAACAGATATATCGGCCTCAATCCCTGTAAATACTCTTTTATTTCTCGATTTCCAAATAGACCATAATAGCCATGGATAAGCATTACTATCCACGTTATTAGTATTTGCATTTGTAATCCTCCAAAAAAGAAAATCCATATTTGCATAGACCGAGGAAAAAGGTAGAACTTCTCTCCCACTTGGTGCCAAAAACCTCTCCCAAATGTCCTGAGCTATTGGGCACTCAAACAAAGCATGATTAATCGTTTCTTCCTCTAAACCACATCGCAAACATATAGTAGAGCACCTAACCCCACGATAGTGAATCCTCTCTATTACCGCAATGGAACCTGATATTGCCTGCCAAAGGAAATGTCTTATTTTTGGAGGGCATTTTAATTTCCAAACATGCGCCTTCAACACCGTAATGCTTGGTTCTTTACCCAAGCTGATCTCCTGATTTTTTTCAAGGTCCTTCGCCAACCTATAACCTGATTTGACCGTGTATTTACCTGATTTTGTAAAATGCCATATAAACTTGTCCTCCATAAGAGTCGGACTGATCTCCAAACCTTGAACAATTCGTATATCTCCAGGTTCCAGAAATTCCTGTAAAGTTGGTAGATGTCATTCATTTGTACCAAAGTTGTATAAATGATTCACCATTAAGTTGGGATGTAGGATCCTTCCTCTCCCTCGGGCCGGTCTTGGGTAATGATCCGGAATCCACGGATCATTCCAAACTGCCACACTATTGCCTGATCCTAAATTGACGCGGCTTCCCTTATACAACAAATCCCTAGCCGACATTAAACTCTTCCATTCGTAAGATGGCGAGTATGGTTTTTTTGCCCTTAGTGGATGTATATCCCTAAAGTATCTGCCTTTGAAAACTCGTGCCACTAATGAATTTGGATATTGATACATTCTCCATAGTTGTTTGGCTAGTAGGGCAGAATTAAAACATTTTAAAGAATGGAACCCTAATCCTCCTTCATCTTTATCTAGACACAACTTTTCCCATGCTTGCCAATGGAAACCCTTACAATCATTGTTAGAGCTCCACCAATATTTAGCTATAGCACTCGTTAATTTATCGATTAGTATCTGGGGGAGCCGAAAACACGACATAATGTATGTCGGAAGAGCGAGAGCAATCGATTTAATCAACACCTCTTTTCCCTCTTTTGATAAAAACTTTACCGCCCACCCATTAATTCGATCATTCAATCTCTCTGTAAAAAAATTAAACACTTTTGTCTTTGAACCACCTAGACTTTCCGCGATACCAAGATATGAACTCATTCCACCTTCCTTACTAATTCCATAATACTTTTCAGCTTACTCTTTGTATCCTGAGCCACATCATGTCCAAACATAATCGAAGATTTTCCAAAATTTATTTCCTGACCCGAGGCATTACCGTAATCCTTTAACACCTCCAAAATAGCTTTACACTCATCCTCTGTAGTTCTACAAAAAAATAGACTATCATCTGCAAAGAGCAAATGAGAAATCGCTGGATCTTGCCGAGCCACTTTAATCCCTGTCATACTGCCTACTCTTTATGCTTTCCGAATATTTGCTATTAGGACTTCCGTACAAAGGATAAACAAATACGGAGAAAGAGGATCCCCTTGTCGGAGCCCTCTCTTTGGAAAAATCCGTCCACGGGGCTGGCCATTGAGCAGCACCTGATACGAAACTGATCGCACACAAGTCATAATCCAACATGTCCAATCTTTGCCAAACCCTAGTTTAAGGAGCACTGCTTCCAGAAAGTCCCATTCTATCATGTCATAAGCTTTACTCATATCCGTCTTTACTGCCATAAAGTCACACCGACAAGATTCTTTTGTCCGTAGGGCATGGAACAGTTCCTGTGCTACCAGAATATTGTCAGATATAAGTCTCCCTGATACAAATGCCGATTGTGTCTCTGAAATAACCTTTGGTAACAGATGTTTTAATCTGAGACATAAGATTTTTGAGATAATTTTGTAACCCACATTACCTAACTATTTGGCCTAAATTCCCCCATCCTCTTAGGTTTGTCAACTTTTGGAATCAAACACATATTTGTCATGTTTAATCTGTTATAGTATTGATTTGGTACTTTCTTTTCTTTCAGTTTTTTGAGTTTTTGACTGTTTTTAAAATTTATTCAGTCAAAAATTAAAGATTTAATTCACCATTTTTAATAATTGGTGATCACAATAACAACGATAACAAAAACGTTACACTCAACTTTTTTGTATTATTTTTTTATCGATATTTTTTTATATTTTTTAATTGGTCTCATCCCAGAAACGAGTCCGGACATCAGAAATTCTCTCTAAATTTTAACAGTTTAATTTGTACCATTTCCGGTTACTAACCAAATCTTAAATTAATTTTTCAAATAAAAAATTCTAAAAACACCACCATTCATCTTTTCACCATTACAAATTTACAACTTAAGAGCCCGCCAATAATCCAAAACGGTTACATTTTTGGTTGTCTCTTGAGACTAAAGAAAGTCGACTCTTTTTCCATATATCAAGAGAAAAAAAAAAGTCGACTATTTTCTCACATAGCTTATGTGTTTGTAGTTGTATATTCTAAAATCGAGTTTCCAATGTTATTTTATAAGAAATGTTAGGGAAAAACGAAAATGACTTCTAAGATCATGAGTTCATGAAATCTAGCATTTTACTATTTTTGTTTGATCTCATATTACACGTAAAATAATAATAATATAAATGGGAGGTCGTAAGTTGGCAAGAAAAAGACAAAGAATATAAAACCTATGTCCCTACTATTTTATGGAGTGCAAATGAAACTATGATAAAATAAATAAACGAAAGTCCAAAATTCAAAAACCACATTCTTACAAATTAAGGTTGTATATATATATTTATTAGTGTTTGCAAAAGAAAAAGAAAAGAAAATAAGGGTTGTATATGTATTGAGTGCAACATCCAAGAGGCAAGGACTGTCTTGTCTCCGTGAACATCACGTGCGAGGTGCATCCCCTCCTCGTGCCCTTTCGTGTATCATATATCGTAATTAAGTTTGATTACTTTCTCAATCATATAATGAAAACAAATGGTTTGATGGATCGACATTTCGCTTCCTACGTTAAATTTTCCCATGTGATTCTCCACTTTTTCTGGAAAATGAAATCGCTAGATCTTTTTTTTTGGTATTTAAAATAGTTGAGTCTTAAAGTTTTTGTATTTTAGTTTACAAATTTTACATTCTGATTTCATAATACCCAACTAAAACCAGGGTTATTAAATTTATTTGTTGTGTTGGGTTTATAAAACGTAAATTTCTAAATTGTGTGAAAAAAAATATTGGCAAAGATTTTTCTAAATTTCTCAAAAAAAAAATTTATTGGTGAAAACTCTCCAAAATTTTGTGACAATTTTAAACCGTACTTTTATACAGTGGCGGAGCCAAAATTTTTTTTAACTGGGATCAAGACTAATATTATTAAGTTTCAAAAAAGGACTAATATAATTATATAATAGTATAAACTCGTTTATTTTAAATAAATATTTATTACTACAAAATTTAGATAGTTTAAGTATTACTATATGTTTTTAACAAATATAATAGAACAAAAATAATGTTACTATTTTTATAAACCTCATAATATATTTTTTTTCGATAAAATTATATGTATTTTTAAAAGCACTTTGTATAAATATACAAGTAGCCTCATGCTATTTATCATTTTGTATTTTAATTTTTCTACATATTGGTGAGTAAAAATGGTATAACATATTATTCGTTCCTCAAAATATTTATTTATTGTAAAATATATATTATAGTGTTCACACTAATAAGTTAATTGTTGTTTCTATCTAAATTCAAGTATTTTTAGGGGAAAGAGATATCAAACAAGAAAACATAAACATTGCCAAAATTTTATAAGAAAGATTTAATATTTATGAAGGAACTGAACAATGAAAATAGGTATATAAGAAAACGGAAAGAGTAAGAGCATACACATAAATAAAATATAAAATTAATAGAAGGGGTGCAAAGACAAGATATAAACTTTGATCAAGGGGGTCAACTTTAGAAATTTAAACCAAATCATCTATCAAATATCAAATAATTAAGCATGCAAATGAAATTTTGTGAAAGTTATGGGGGTCAAGTGACCCCCCCCCCCCCCCTCCTTATCAAGTACCTCCGCCACCGTTTTTGTATAGATGTCCTCATATCTATTATTAGAAGCTTGTGAGGCTATGCAGTTTTCTAAGTGTCTTAACTCTATATTATTTCTGATTTGTCGTTTCTTATATGAAAGGATTAATAAATCTTTGTCAAAGCTCTAATTTTTTTCTCTTCAATTTTAATAAAACTATTGGATTTATTGAAACATTTTAGACGAAAAATAAGAACTCTGGATTCATATTAGTACACGTTTTCAAGTTAGAATCGCAAAAAAATTGAATTAAAAATAGGATAGAATCACCAAATATTCGCACAAAAAAACAAATAAAAAAAGATGATTATGTTGACGATTAGTTCGAGTCATTATATAATTCATATAACAAAGAAAATAGTAGTTCGAGTCTCACTCTAGTAGACTAGTACTCTAGTCAAACCTAAACAATGTATCAAAGCTTGAAAGTGAACTGCAATTGTTTTGTGTATTTTCAATAAAAGACTTTAGTCTTAAAATAGACCTTACAACAAAATGAAAACTAAACTTACTCCTGCAAATACTGAAACAGAAAAGCTAAGTCTTACTCCTATTAATGTGGAGATTTATTCAACACGTCCAAGTCTTTAGGACTTGTTATTACTTCAAATTCAAACTAAAACCACCAAGCAACAGCTCGTTTATTCTTTAAAAGACAGAGAGAGATAGAAAATTTGGTTGTCTTAGTAGAAAAACAAAAGACGTAGAACTTTTGTTTTATAAAACAAGAAAGAAGAAGCAAAACTTGCACCGCCAAACTAGTAAGAAACAAGATTTGAAATAATTGCGTGAAATCATACTTTTATTTGATAGAAAAATACGTGCGTCGGATATTCCAAAAAATGATCATGTTTACGGAACTTCTTTCGTTTTTGGGAGAGATGCAAAGCGTATATAAATTATAAAGCTCTTAACAAAACCTAAAATCAGTTAATAATTTTCATGACTAAGATTTGTAATCTAATAATTTATACGGTATCGTATTTTTACCCGGATTGTATAGTGGAAATGTGTATATGTAAGTTGTTTACGAAATTACGATACAAACTGGAATTCAATAATTTTTATGGAAAACCTATGATATATAAAAAAATATAATTTTGAAAAACGTTATTTCAACCGATAATTATATATATAAAAAATTATATTATATTTTTCAACATACTTCATTTATTAAATTAAATTTGATCGGTAGGGTGATGCTCTAAAAAACAAACTATATCGTTCCAGATTGACTTACATGAAAAAGAGGATACCACATGCTCAAGTTCCAGTTCAAGACAATCGGCACAAACGTTTGCACTTCCAAAAATATGAGTCAATCTAAATTCTTCAAAACACTTTTTTCTTTTTTTGGTCAAACTTCAAACCACTTTCTAAAGATACAAAAACTTCTAGTTCTGCCAAATGCGAATTATATATGTGTGTGGTTGAATAGGAAAACAAAAGCTATGACTGTTATGTTTTGAGGTCTCTGACAATTTACTCGAAATGAGCTGTCCATATTGCAAGGAAGACTGACTTGACCTTAATTCGTCATGGATTTGAATTATTAGATGACCAGAGATTTAAATGCCAAATATCATAATGGCTTGAGTCAGTAGAGTGGGTGGTTTCTTTTGAAAATATCATAGTAATTTACGTTCTTTTTTAACGATTTTAAAGTTAAATGTTAAGACAAAATCTTGATAGATTCATGAGTGGTACAATGGTACGTAGTATGAATATATATGGTGCTTTTCAAATGAAGTTTAAAAGTATATAAACTATAAAGATAAAAAAAATATTGTATTCGGAAAATAGAAATGCGTAAAATTTCATTGATTTTCAGACAGACAAATCTTTCGACTTATTCCTTTGAGGCCAAGGATTGTTATCAGTTTAATGAATTTTTATAATTATGGAAAAGCTTTTAAATGTTTATTTAAAAAATCGGATCAAATCCGCCAATATTTTCTTACTTTATTTTTGGCAGTTAGGCATGAGTTGGTTCGCATAAAAAATCAAGATCAAAACTGGACAAGTCCGCAAAACCATATGTTGTAAAATAAACCAATCAAACTACTGATCAATTAATATCTACCGATGATGAATCTTTGAACTGAAAGGAGACAAGAAAACAATACATCAAATATATTCAACCATAAGGGGAAGCTAGTCGGTCACACTTCACAAGTGGCCTTTGTTTTTGGGTTGTTTCGTTGAAGGGTCCCAAATCAATGGTAGGGAATACTTCTTCCTTATATCTCTCTCTCTATCTCTCTCACTTCAATACAATCATATGAAACCTTCACTTCCTTTTAAATACCCTTCAAAACATCACACAATCATCGATTTACACCCTGAACATCATAATAAAGAAAACAAAAACTTGCTATATATATATATACACACATCAAACAATGAGGGATATGTCAAAGGAGGAGGCAATTAAGACGAAGAAGAAGAGCAAGTCGTCGTCATCTTCACCAAAAGGAGTTGGGAAGTTTCTAAAAAAGAAGAAAGGAAGGTTTTATATTATTGGAAAATGTATTACTATGCTTCTTTGTTCGCATGAGTGATCACTCAATATACATTTGTATGTATAGATATAGATGATGGTATAGGAATGAAAAGGATTGAGAGAGAGCTCACATATGTAAATCTATACCTTTTTTCCGGTGTTTTTCTCTCATTTAATGCGGGTGTGTTGTTACTTGTTACTATATATCACTCAGTATTTTTCTTGTCAACTATACATCCTTAACAAAACAAAAAGTGAAATAATTATAATCAATAGGATAACTCAATACTATATATCTCCATGTTTGTAAAATTATAGAATGCATCAATAGATGGTTTATTTAATGTGATCATATCGGGTAATTTGTTTTTTACATGTGTAGTTTTTTTTTTGTCAAAACATGTGTTATATGTGTAGCTTTTTTATATATAGAACGTGAGATATTTTCGTTAATTGCAGTACTAAATAAATTGATGTATTTTATTTCTACTTCTTTCTATTCTGATTTTTCATTTTTGTAGTTATTATATATAAGTCATTTCTTATTACTTATGTACTAAACAACATGCATTATTTAAACCCATACCATATGATGTGATACAACACTATCAAAAACCAGTAAACTCTTTATATATTAACTAATATCTTAAGTAAATACTGTGATATATTCTAGTTCATCATATAAAGAAATTCTTTTTTGTTTAATCAAAACCATTTATAGCACATTTAAAACATCACTTAAAGTTTTGTTATTAAAAAATACCTCAAAATATACATATCTTGTGAATTTTAATAGAGTTTAAATCTAAGCAGAATCCACTGTTTTTAGTTAATGATTAGGTGTGTATCCGCGCTACGCGCTGGTTTTAAGATCAAAAACATGTTTATAAAGTAATTAGAACCGCAGCCTTAGTTATAAACTTCTAACTGAGAGAGTTAAATTGGCTTGTATATCAGACAATAACTCTCTTTGTTATACATAAGTCTTGAATTTGTTGTGGTTAAAATATAAAATTGTAGTCCAAAAATCAAGGCCATGAACTGAACGCTTGGAGAACCAAACCACCTTTGTTTAAAGTAGTTCAAATATAAGTTATGTTAAGTTGGTTTGGAACTCCTTATACTGTATATACTGACCAAAGATACGGAAAAATTTCTCAAAGTGCCATCTCTGAGTTTTGATATTTGCATATTTAAATTGACGTCATGTTATTAACTTCATAATATTTTTTAGAATGTGCATATAATGACTGATGAGCTAAAAACACACTTTAAAAAAAAAGCACACCATATAGCCCTTTAAAAAAAAGCACACCATATAGCCCAGCCTTTCGAAAAGTGGTACAGGATTCACTTAGCTAAATATAGATGCCTACAAAATTACAAATGGTTAACTCCATATTTTCATTTGGTTTATGTCCAAGAATTGAAATACATCCCTGACCAAAAAAGAACTTATCTTCGGTTATATATAGTAGAATAGAATTTGAAGCTTAGTTAGAAGACTCAAAACACAAGCGACCCAAGTGAACGTACTTGTTCCTGTGAATGGAGACGATAGAGCATTGCAGAGTTTGATACGAATACCTAATTCCCATTAAATAATTTATTCCCATTCTCCTCCTCGGACAAAATCTCTTGATTCCTAACCACCTTAAAAAAAGAAACTACAAGATCAACTCTCCACATGTTTGTGACTCAAATAATTAGATATTGTATAAGATAAAGGAGTGGAAAAGAAATACTCAAAGGTGAGTTATACGAGAATTTCTATTGAACCTATCTCTTGTTCTCATTACAATGCCTAAGATCACAAATATGAGATGGTTTTAGTCTTTTAGAAGTCTCACCTTTGGTTCTAGTCTCTGTCGTTCTTGTTTTGCCTTCCATTTCTCAGTTGGCATCTCGGTCAGTTTGTACAAATCCTTGAGGCTCCTATACAAGGCGGATGATAAAATTACAAACTCGAAGTGCCTGCATATTATAATCCATCTTAGCGCACATATGTGCAACACATTGTCATCCCTTCCACAGTTTCTTCCTTTTCAACTTCTTGATTTTGTAAGTCAACATTTCTGCTGTGATTTCTCCTCCCATAGGGTATTCTTCTCTTCTCGTCAAGAAAAATACTCAAATTGCGCTCTTACGGTAAACTATATCTTCTCTTGTTTTTCGATGGGCCCAAGAACACCGTCTTGGAGAAATTCTTGGTAAACTTCTCTGAATCTCTGCAACACCATCTCAACTCTCGGCAACTAAAAACTTAGGTTGGATCTGCTATGTAGAAGAGATGAGAGAGAAAACGAAACAACCATGTCCGCCATGTTCAGTGATCCAATGTGGTTGAGGTGAAGGCAACTTCATCTACCAATTAAACACAAAGAGCTAACCATATAACAGTACTAAGGTCTAGATATATCCCTTCATTTTTAATCATCTCCTTTCATTGTTTTGCTTAAGACACATGTGAGAAAAGGAAAGCAAACAAAATATCTAGATTTTTTTTTTTTCATATCTAGATTCTTCAATTGTTCGTAATGATGAGATGGGGGAAGAAAGCAAAAAACATATCTTGTTTCTTCTTCTTATGGCTCATGCACTTACTGTTTTTTTTTGTTTCCAAAGGTAAGTAGTTCTTCTGACTTGAAACCTGCAAAAAAAAAAGAAGCAAGATGATGAAGCTAGCCAGAACATTGCGACCAAAAGTCTTCCTTGAGCTGTATGAAACATTGAAAGGAAGTGTGGTAATAACAGTATAACACCAGGAATTCAAGTGAACATAGATAGGCAGAGATGCGAAATATTCAAGTGAAGATAGATAGGCAGAGATGCAAGATATTGAAGTGGAACTTAAAAGGCTTGTGATATATTCAACTCACTGGCCAAACCTTGGTCCATTGAGTGAAAGGCTGGTGATATATATCATGAGTCCTTTGCTTTGCTTTTATCTTTGATTCAACCATTCCACTAATCTTGCAATGATGGAGAATATTTACCCGTTAGTCAATATTGCATGGAGTCTTCACCGTACTCAACCTCGGGATAGGCGTCAACAAAGTACGTAGAGAATTAGAAGGAAATGTAATGCAGAGGATAATATATGAAACTCTTGATCTATTAAACCCGCATATTCCTAAAGAGCAAGTGGTTAACTTCAGGAATCTACTCAGGGGCGGAGGCACAATCAGAGAGGGTGGGGCCAGTGCCGGTTCTGAAAATTTATGGGCCACAAGCCAAAATAAAATTTTGGGCCACTAACTATTAAAATTTTAACAAAAGAAAATAATCAAAATATTTAATAGCAAGGAATTGAACTCTCCACTTCAACATTCTTCCACGAAACACTTTACCAATAGAGGTTAAGGCAAGTTTTATCTAAAAGAGGGCCGATTTATTATATAGACTTTTTATTAAAAAAATTGGGCCAGAAGCCCATGCTTCCTTTGCTTGTGGTCAGGACCGGGTCTGGGTGGGGCAGTTGCCCCGGATGAAATTTTTTTTCATGGTGTATTTTTGAGCTAAATTTTTTTTATGCCCACCATGAAAAATGGTTCTAGATCCGCCACTGAATCTACTACTATATTAAACCATAAGAAACTTCTTAATCCAATTTTCAACAGAAATCAAATTTCACTAAGCGTACTCTAGCCTATTCGCTCAGAGTACTGACCAATTGTGTTTAGATTCCTGGGCTGAGCTGTGAAGCGCATATGGTTCAGAGGAGCTTTAGCCGCCATCATCCGTTGACGGCTACGAAGACATAGCTCGTGCCCAAGTGGTGCGACCAGACCAAGATAATCTAATTGTGACCAAACATCGATGGCATAGAACTGAATGTCTCAGTTTTAACTTCTTCCAAGTGTCGGAGATCTCCGAAACTGGTTATGCGCGTGATGCTATATAGTCGAAATAGAATTTGATTGGATCTTGTCTTTTGAAAACACATATAGATTTGAATAACCTTGGAAATTAAAATTGCGCAAATGTGGAAGATATACCATAATCGTGACGAGATGATACTGCAGACGCTTGACTATTAACAGAAGACGGTGGGGCGAATGATCGTAGAGGCGAATAAATCTTAGGTGGAGATGAAACGAAGTGGTGGCTATTAAACTGGCCAAATGAAGAGGTACGAAACTGGCGAAATTTCAGAACACAAACCGGCACTATTTTTATGCCGGAGATGTCAGACGTGTCAGGAAATCCCATGCTGAGAGAGCCCATGAGCTTTCATTTAGTAGATTTTAAATCCTACTTTAAATTAAAACATCATTTTGAATTTTTCTAATGTTGTAACTTATTGTTTATAATGAAATTATACATTATGATGACATATTTTAGTAAACCATGATGTTAAGCACTACCGTATTGGCCTTTAAAAATGTTAGGAACGTCACTAAAAGAACTCATTCAACTCAAAATCAAAAGCTGTTTTGTTAAGCAAATAGAAACAAATATATCTTTGTTTAAATTAAGGATATGAAAAAACAAAACCAAATGATATACTAACTACAATAATCTCGTTCTTTCTTTTTACCTCCTATACACCTTGCTAGATCTTCACCGAACTCGGAAAATAAGAGCAAACGAGTGGGAAAGTAACATCGGTTAATCCAAGTCTTCTAAGATCCAATTGTTTAAGGTGTCCATTCTCTCCAATCAGATATCCAAGATCTACTTCTTTGTAGTATCCATTCTCTCCAATCATGTAAGCTCTATCGTTGATCTCCTCTTTGTCTTTATTAAAAACCACTGCGGTTTTGTTTTCCTCGTCAATGAAGAAACTCACACCACAAAAACAAAACTCATGATAACCAAAAAAAGATGGTTACCAGTGAGAGGTCTCAAATCCACTGTTAAGAATTTGCTCCATGACACGGCATTGAGCTCAACCTTATTCGTCACCCATGTCTCTATCTCAAGGGATTGGCACTGATAAAACACCGCAAGCTGCTCATCCCTAACACTAGATAGACTCACAGTGTCTCCACAATGAGAGTGAAACGGTGGAGGCAGAGGCTGTCCAAATCTCTCTCTTGTAAAATCAAAACAAATCAAGAAATCTTCTACATCATTAATGATTATATGTAGCACTCGCTTTTCATCTACTATTCTTTCTTTTTATGTAGCAAGAAAGTAAGTGTTTCCCTTCAAAGCAACTCCTAGATGAAGAGAATCTATCTCCCAGTCACGAGTAACCTCAATAAATCTCCATGAACTAGACTTAAAATCGTATATTTCATACTCAACAATATTGCCATAATCCAAAAACCTCAAGATTTTCTGGTTGTTGTTATTGCCGTATCCTAGAGCATACCTATCTAACCTGTGGAAAGCATTTCTTGGTTTGATCCACCTGGTTTGTCCCAAACACGGGTTCCAAACTACAAGCCTAGTCATGTCTTTGGTCACGCATATGAGCAGGCATGACCACGGTTACAGTTATTGCGGTTACGGTTTATTAACCACCGGTTACGGTTATCAATTTCTTTTAACCTTAACCTTAACTATTTAATATACGGTTAAAACGGTTACGGTTGATACGGTTACGGTTATATACGGTACGGTTACGGTTAGATACGGTTAATATTTATGTTATAATTATATAACTATGTAACATTTTAAAAAGAAATATTTAAACAATAATATTATGGAAAGTATATTTTAATATATTTTAAAAAGTCATGGTCGTACAATCGTGGAAAATGGTTCTAAAATTTTAAAACAAACGGTAACTAATTTATCTTAACAAAGTCAATTAGTCAAAATCATTTATATTGTGTAACGAAAACGACCATATTTTATTTCAAACTTAAGTAAATATTTGCTTTTAACTAAAATATAACATAATTCACAATATTCTCATCAAATTAGTTAGATGCCATGTTTATAGGCATAACTTTATTACCACAATCTTTTTTTGTTTGTTACAATTAATAGTTTTTCTAATCTTATTTATTTTTATTGTAAATTTGATGTATTTTAATATTATTTATATTAGTTAGAAAATAATCAATTTAGCACATTTGTTTTAATATTGAGTTATTATTGATTTAATTTTTTCTAATTAAATATTATAAAATTAGACTCGATAAATATTAATTACACATAATTTTACTATGTCATATTTATCATATATAATTAATTATACATAATTTATTTTTATTTTAAAATGGTTACGGTTAAAATTTTAACCTCACGGTTAACCGACGGTTTTAATATGGTTACGGTTAAATAACGGTTACGGTTAATGATTACGGTTTAACCATAACTAATCAACTTTCACGGTTACGGTTACGGTTTTTCAACCGTTTAATACAGTTACGGTTTGGTTACGGTTTAAAACGATACGGTTACGGTCCGAAATACGGTTACGGTTAGATTTTGGTCATGCCTACATATGAGCAAGCCGTTGTAGTGAAAAACTTTTGATATCTCGACTTGATCTAAATTGTTTAGGCTAGTAAGCTTACCTATTTCCTTCATATATGGATCTTCTTGGAAATTGACGCTCATCAACCAAACCCTAAAACCAGACATGACGATTAACTGTCTCGACGCTTGATCACATAGCTTATTTGCAAAAGTTGTATCTTTGGTTAAAGCGTTCCAAAGTTGACATGTAAATCGGACTCTTCTCATTGATGTCAACGGAGCCTTAGACAGTATCGTCTCGACCAAATCATGTGGAAGATTAGATATTGTCGTCTTTTTTTTTGTCTCAATAACATTTGCGGAACCCTATAAATTAGGGTTCTTCTTATTATAACCGAAAGAAGAAAAAAAAAGAAATGAAAAACAAAACCCAATGATGGCTTGGGCCTTTTCTTATTGGATCTTTAATCATTGACATAGCCCAATTACTAATCTTACATCTAAACATCGGCGTCTCTTTCTCTCTCTTCTGCTCTGTTGCGCCACCGTGGTAATCAGGTTACGGACACAGTCTTCTGGGTTTTTCGTTTCGCCGGAAGTTCTTTCGGTAAGAGTTTTTCTTTCTCTCTCTCTCTCTGTAGTAAAAAAAAGAAAGAGATTTTTGACTATCTGAATCGCTGACTGATTACGAAATAGACAAGGAAGGTAAGCTTAGGTTCTTCATTAGTTCGTTTGTATAATTCTAACATTTGTGGTTCGATTTTGATTTAGCTCTTTTTTCTTTTTTTTTGTTGTTGTCTGAATCTCGATAGGGTTTTTCATTACTTGTATTTTGGCTCAAGGAAGATTTTTTGTTTTCAGCTGGTTAGTAGTTGCAGTGACTACTGAAGTAACAATGGTTGTTGAAACTCTCGAGAGTTCTTGTGAGGGTTCTAAGAGAAAACATGAACTCAATGGTGACCTCGATGAGCTTAGCAATGGAGACATAAATTCTGCATCTGCTGTTTCATCTGTAAGTTATATAAACCATGATGGGTTTCCTCTTTGATGCATTGCCAAGGGTTTTTTTGGTGTTCATGTGTGTGTTCATGTCTTATGCAGAAAAGAGCAAGGGTTTCAAGAGAAATGACGTTTCAAGATATTTACGATGCGGATGCATTGCTGAAAGATGACGATGAAGAGGATGATAGTGATTGGGAACCTGTGCAGACTCCCGTGGAGTATGTCAAATGGTGTTGTGTCAATTGCACTATGGCAAATCCTGGTGATATGGTCCATTGCTATGTACGTTTTTTATCGACTTTTCTTTCTTGCTTGACTACTACTTTTTGTGATCTCAAGTGGTATATGTATGTGCATTGGACATGCATCAGTAAAGTCGATTACTTGATGTAGATATGTGGTGAGCACAAGGAATCTGGCATCCTGAGGCATGGATATCTTGCGTCTCCGTTTTTAAAAGATACTGGTCTCACTGAAATTGAAGAGAAATATGGAGGTAGGAATTTACTTCTTTTGAACACTTCCTTAAAGAGTTGTTGCTATTTCTGTTCCATGTTTTCTAACTTTAAGTAACTGTAATCATGCTCACTTCACTTTTGACTTGATCTTAGGAAGCTCATCTGCAACCAGCTCAACGGCTGTTGGTTTCGACGAGAGAATGTTGCTACACTTAGAAGTATGATTCTGTTACTGTTATGTTTTCCTGATAGATCTGTTGAACATCAATACAATTTATTGTCTCCAAAGATTTTCTCCGTGCAAGTGTTTTCATTTTAACATGTGTTGATGACATGCTTAATAAGGTTGAAGTGAAGGCACAACCACATCCGGAGAGACCTGATCGTGTTCGAGCTATAGCTGCTAGTCTTGCCACAGCTGGTATATCTATTTACTGTCGTTACCATATTAGTTATTATATTTTGCCATAATAAGCTATAGGGGGTAATTTTTGTATTCATCGCATTTGAAAACTTTGCAGGTGTTTTTCCTGGAAGATGCGTGCCTATTCATGCAAGGGAAATCACGAAAGATGAACTCCAGATGGTGAGACATCTCTAACTGCGAGTAGTTTGTTTATTGCATTACCTTTGCTAACAATTTGTTAAATGGTTTATATTTGTCAATTTTAGGTCCACACTTCAGAGCATGTTAACGCTGTTGATACTACAAGCCAATTTCTGTACAGGTTTGAATTTTTAACCATTTTTTCTCTCCACCATCTGAAACTTTGCAGTGTTCAGCATGCAAATTGTGCTTGTTTACCTGATTTGTTTGTGTCCTTAGCCTTATCTGTTCCTCATTTATCTCCTAATGCTCTACTGCTAATCTTTTTCCCACTATTTTTGCAGCTACTTCACCTCTGACACATATGCTAATGAGTATTCAGCATGTGCTGCTAGACTTGCAGCAGGTTTGTGCGCTGATCTAGCTACAGAAATTTACTCTGGCCGTGTAAAAAATGGTTTCGCTTTGGTATGTCTAATTCACCACACTGTTAAAATTTAAAGACTGCAACTAGACGTTTACTTGAAAATGAATTTACACCATATCAGTTTTAAAAAATCTTCTATTGAATCAGGTTAGACCTCCCGGTCATCATGCTGGCATCAGACATGCTATGGGGTTTTGCCTTCACAATAATGCAGCCGTTGCTGCATTAGTTGCACAAGCAGCAGGGGCAAAGAAGGTGCTGATTGTGGATTGGGTAATGTCGCTAATAACTCAATGCTGGGTGGTTTGGTAGATCTTAGTTCTTATTCTCTTCGTCATGTGTTTAGGCGAATATGAAGATCTTCTCCATTGTTGCAGGATGTTCATCATGGAAATGGAACTCAAGAGATATTCGAGCAAAACAAATCTGTAAGCTGCCTAGCTCTATGCATGTCTCCTCATTGAATCTTGAAATGTTGGATGCAGTAAATTATTTTTGTGAACTGGCCCTTTTTGCACTAATTATTGGGAACCATTGTATAGGTATTGTACATTTCCCTGCACAGACATGAAGGAGGAAACTTCTATCCCGGTACCGGAGCTGCTGATGAGGTACCTATGCTTTACTGTTTTACATTGTCTCATCCATCATTCCCTTAGTAGATTTAGTTGCAGTTGTATATGCATATAAATTAGCTTTATTTACTTACCCTGTTTCCGAAATCACTTTGAATATTAATTATTGGTGCAGGTTGGTACAAATGGTGCTGAAGGTTACTGTGTAAATGTTCCATGGAGCTGCGGTGGAGTTGGTGATAAAGACTATATCTGCGCCTTTCGGCATGTAGTTCTTCCCATAGGTACAGAGTTGTGTTCTGATCTCCCCTTTTGAGTTTATTTCAACTTTTAGTCTTAACAAATATTTCGTTTCCACAAATTAGGCTTTGGCTTAATCGATGACTAATATGCTCAGTAAGTGAACCGAGCTTTTGAATGTGTGTTCATTCTTTACTCATTCTAATTTCAACTGGAACCTTTCCCCTGCAGCTTCCGCATTTTCTCCTGATTTTGTCATCGTATCATCAGGATTTGATGCTGCTAGAGGAGACCCACTAGGCTGCTGTGATGTAAGCTTTAAACTATAGGGCTGTAATTGACAACTTTTGGAATCAGTATTGTCTTGTGCACCTCGTCCGAGGATATTCTGTTCAATATATTACCAATGCAATATTGGTTTTAAGAGATCAAGTTTACTCTTACTTTCAGGTAACTCCAGCTGGTTATGCTCAAATGACACATATGTTAGGTGATCTGTGCGGCGGGAAAATGCTAGTTATTCTCGAGGGCGGGTATGTGTATTTGCAGTTTTCGAATAGTCTCTTGTTTTCACAGGGCAGCTTCTAAAGCTTCTTTTGTCATTATTTTGCAGCTACAATCTTCGCTCCATATCTTCTTCTGCTACAGCAGTAATCAAGGTTAATCTCTATTTCCAACTCCTTATCTTCCAAAATATGCATATGGTTATGGAGACAAAACGTTTATTCATGATCTCGCTTGATCTATAAAGGTGCTTCTGGGGGAAAATCTGGAAAACGACCTGCCTATTGCTACCACGCCTTCAAGAGCCGGGTTGCGAACTGTTTTTGATGTACTGAATATCCAAATGAAGTACTGGCCATCACTTGCTACCGCCTACACCAAATTACTCGCAGAGTGGGAAGCACATGTGAACGAAGACAATAGTGAGTGACACTTTCCCCCAACAAAACACCGAATCTTTCTTCATTACACTTTCTTCTAATACAATCTCACTGGTTTTACAGAATGTCCGGTGAAAAGAAAGCTTGTTCGGGTTCCTACTTGGTGGAAATGGGGACGAAAGAAGCTTTTCTACAACTTTCTGTTTGCTCGGATGAATTCAAGATCGAAAAGATGTTAGAAAACATCTTCCTGATCCCTATTAGCAACTGTATTCTAACTCAAATATCTTTTGAAACCACGAGAATACTGTTTAATTGCAGGTCACTAATCCAATTATCTTTGATTCTGTTTGATATCTCTTAGCATGTTACTATTTTTTTACATGTTAAGAAATAGAGATTACTACAAGTCTTAACATGCCAATTATCTTGATTATGTTTGATACTTCTTAACATGCCAGTTATCTTGTAAATTTGCTCAGTCTGTTTTTATGGACTTTTTTTTTGGGTCAAACTTCGGTTTTTATAGACTAGTCAGAAAAAGAAATTGTACTAGTCTGAAGCTCTCTCGTGAGAAAACAAAACGACATTTATCTACAAAACTGATGTAACAAATTCCCTCATCCCAAACAAAAGACAACAACTACTACAAGTCTCTAAGAACCGACTTAGCAAAATTTACAAATTCGAAACTGAAAAACAAGCGAGGTGAAGTGAATTGCAAGGCTGCTTCACATGAACTGCTTGAGCCAGTGGCAGTCTGCAGCATCTTTCTCTAGCTCTTCTTTCATCTCACGTACACGTTGAAGTGAATCTTTAAGCTCCATTTTATCAAGTGGCATCTCAGCAAATTCTTTCAGAAACTTGTGAGCTCGCGCTGCCCCTCTTGATACTTCTTCTGGATCATCTTCCATGCTCTTTCTCTTCCCGCTTTCCTGCAACACAACAACACACAACAATTTCATCTTTGTTCACAAACACACAAAAATGAAGAATGGGTTAAAGATTCCATGATTAACCAAAGCGAATTTGGACCTCATTGTTGATTACCATGGAAGACGGAGAGAAGTCTTCCAGTTCCGCAGCTTTCTCTCTAGCGAGCGCCACTACGCTTTCAGGGAAGTTGGCGAATTCAGCCACATGAATCCCAAAGCTCTGGTCACAGGCCCCTGGTTCCACCTAACCAGACAAACAACAGATCACACAAACTTAATTTCATCATTGTAAAACAAGACAAGCACACTATTTTTAGATAAAAAGAGACTTTTTACTAAGGCTGCAACAGAGGATTTCAACCAGCAGATGCAGTTTTCTTTTATTAAACAAACCTTGTAAAGCATGGTGAGTTTGCGGCTTTCCGTGTCTATGTGAGCGCTGACATGGAAGTTTGCCACCCCAACGGTGTTAACCGCAACCTCAGAGTTTGCTTGAGCCAAGGCAGTAAGTTCATGGAAGTGGGTAGCAAACAGAGTTGGTGCTTTCTTCACTTGAACCAGATGCTCACATATAGCCCAAGCTAAACCTGAATAGTCAACAAGATAATGTTAACAACATAAAAAATAGCAAATTAACTCAATGTTGAAATAAGAGAAGAGACAATTAAACTAACCAAAACCATCATAAGTTGATGTTCCACGGCCCAGTTCATCGATAATTATCAGTGATCTATCAGTAGCTCCTTTCAATATCGATGCGGTTTCAAGCATTTCTTGCATAAAAGTAGACACTCCGCGCAGCTAAAACACCAAAGGAAAAAAAAGGCTTGGAATAAGAGTCTTCGGATATCAGCAGTTTCGTTCATCGAGATGTGGGTTAAACTTTTAACTCACTTGGCAGTCGCCTGCTCCTACGCGAGCAAAGATGCAGTCTCTGATGGAGATCGAAGCTTTATCACAAGGAACAAAGGAACCCACTTGAGCCATCAGTACAATCACACCAACCTGGGATTAACATGGAAATAACTGATTTTAATCATATGCCTGTGAAACAAAACCAAAATACAAGAAATCAACATACCTGGCGAATGAAAGTGGACTTCCCTCCCATGTTAGGCCCTGTTACTATTTGAAACCAACTCTTCCCTCTCATCTGATCATGCAGAACAGTAAAGGGAAAACAATGGGATTATATCAAGTCAAAAAGGAAACTTAGAAAAACTAAAGCTATGGTTTAATTAAGCATACAACACTTACAAGTCTACAATCATTTGGTATAAAATTCACCCAATCTTGAGCTTCTACGCATGGATGTCTGCTTCCTTCTAATACAATGTCTCCAACATCCTACAATTTATCAAACATGCTCTCAGCATTATGTCATAAAATTGCCACACAAAAAAAAAGTATAATCTTTGGAACGAAACAATCAACTGGAGATTGTACTAACCGAAGAGGTGACTTCTGGCCTACAGTATGGAGTAGGGCAACTGGCAGCCAAATCAGCAAAGCTTAACAAAACATCCATATCAGAGAGCAACCCTGCTAACTCCTCGAACACCTAAAACATACAATATGCATATAAATTTCATATATATGTTTTAGTAATTTAACTATGATACAATAAGCAATTTTGTGACAGTCCAATACTTAATTCAAATAACTAAACACATACCTCGGAGAAGCTGGCAACAGTCTGAACTACACGATCAACGAGCTCCCTTTGACAGCTCCTGTAATCCTCCACAACACTTTGGTACTGGTCCCCAAGTTTCTTAAGCTTTGTGTTTGTGAACTTCACTCCGTCTTTGCGAGTCTCCAGCACCACAAATTGTGTCGTCAGCTTCTTCCTGATCTTTGGCTCTTCCTTCTTTGTGATTCTGAATACATGGCCAAATTGCGTTGTTTTGTCAAGTTTTAGAGCCTTGTCAACCTGAAGATCGAGTTCCATAGCCGTCTTTTTGTGCAAGTCGTGAATCTGCTGCTCCAGCAATTCTTTCTGATCTTTCAGAGATGATAATGTGGTGTCATAGCTTGCAGATATCATGTATTCTCCATTTTCTAGCTGGTCAAGATCTACAGAGTACTCTACCAGCTCAATGAACTTGCCGAGGTGATCTTCATCTGTCAAAGCCTCAAGCTTTTTCAAGTATTTCTTGCTGATGAGCGACGAGAATTCTCCAGTGTACTGTTGCAGAGCTGTTTTGATGAAGGGAAGCCTTATAGTTGACTGCACAGAGAATATGAAAGACTGAATTAATAATGAAATTCATAGAAACATCATATACATCCAGACAATCAGATTAAAGAAAATTACCTGATAGAGTTTGATAATGTGTTGTAACCCACCTTTTCTTCTCTCGAGACTCCGCACAAGCCTCTCAAGATCTGAGATTCGCTTCAGATGCTGTCTAAGATCTTGCCTTAACCCAGCTTCATCAACAAAACACTGAACTGTATCTAATCTCGTCTTAATCTCATTCAAGTCCACAAGAGGTTGCTTCAGCCACATATGAAGCAGTCTCTTACCCATCCCTGCAGTGCATGTTCTGTTCATGAGACCAAACAAACTGAAATTCTTATTGGCATCAGTTTTGCTCTCCATCACATTCAGCGCCCTCATAGCTGCAGAGTCAAGTCTCATGAATCCACCAATATCATATCTGCGGACTGTGAAGTTCCCATAGTTACCCTCATCCGAGAGAAGTTCAGAATACGAGAGCAATGCACCTAGAGCAGGAGTTGCAAGGTCAAACCCGGATATCAAATCTCTAACAGGTTCAATATTCCCCTTCACCAATCTCTTAAGATCTGAGTCTAAATCTCGTCCTTTGAACTCATGTCTCTTCCTCTCTGTTATCATCACAGCACACCTCTCCAGAGAATCATACAGGCTTTTGCATTCACTGGACTTGCCGGATTCAGCTGGAAAAATGCATTCTTTTGCGCCTAAAGCAATCAGAGAAGACTCCAGATTGGTGAAGCGGCTATCATCAAGAAACTCAGCTAGTCCAAGAACTCGCCTAGTGAGATCAACATAGGCTATCCCAATAACACATCTACTCTCCTGAAAATTTGGAAATAAGGAGACAACAACCGGTGTGTCCTGCATTTCATTGTTTGCGAACAAAACATCTTCAAAGCTTCCAATGTTTCCAGGAGAACCAGCCTTCACAAGCCTCCAATTCGAACCACTTCCCTCGTACAGCTCTACGGTATGATCATTTCGCTCCAGAAGAAGATCTCGAACAATCGTTTCAAACATGTTCTTACTGATGCTTACGCTCGAAAGCGCATTTGTCCCACTCCCAAGCTGGCGTAGAGCAGTGGTGGTATGATAATAAGTCTTTGCAATGAAAACTGAATTATCTCCATGAGCTGTGTAATAGTCCTGCAAAAAGCATTTAATATTTGCCCAATAAATCAATCACAAAAGCAGATTCCCTAATACAAAAATAGAAGAATCATGTACATTGTTTATACAACAAAAGAATAGACCAATGAGAACTAACAAAAGTTACAAAATCAGAACTCACCTTCCGGTCAAAGAATCTAACAGCTCTCGAGTCCTGAAGCCAAGAACAATGAAAGCACACATAAGCATAACCATTTTTTGTTCCTAATGAACAAATGTCTACACTTGCTTGAAAAATCTAATCTCAAGGCATCTCATTTCTGAATTGAAACGGCCAAATTTACTGAAAGTAGAGGCTTTATACAATTCTATATTTCCCAGAAATAGAAAGAAACCGAGACTTACAGTGGGTAGGGTTTTGAAGAAGGAGAGAAACCCTTGAGCCTGCTTAGCATCTAGCGAAATTCAATAAACACGACAATTACAAAACCCATAAACCCAAATGACAAATCTATACGAGAAAAGCTAGGGTTTTACAATACCCAATTTCAACTCCGGAAGCTTGTTCTGCTCCTCGAAATTACCCTCCATTGGAAGATAGAGAAAGTGATTCGGCTACCAAGCGATTGGAAGATTTCGAGGCAGATTCTAGTGTCCAATTTGGCGGGAAATGGACTTGGCGGCAACTTTTTCCTTACCGGCGGCGCGTGGTTCGACGATCTGTGAGCCATGCGTGTTTGTTTCGATGTTGGTTCATAAATTATAAAGGCCCATTAAAGCCCATTTAAGGCTTACTGGGTTAACATCTGTTTACAATCACGAATACACAATTTTAAATCCTTAAGCAAAATATATTAAATCTTAAGGAAAATTTTATTTGGATAGTGTGATATATCATATGTAACATCGAGATATTTATATATCATTATCCAGATAATTTAGCTTTTCTGCGATGTAATATTGTATATATAGATAATTTAGTTATTCTGGGAGAACTTTGGACAAAGGGAAGTGGAAGGATTTGTACTAGAAAGCACTAAATTTGGTTATATGATGGCCTTTGATGAGCCACAAAAGTCGTATGAACTTATCTTTATGTCATTTATTATGGTTCCAAATAGTCTGCTATATTCTCTCTTTTTTCTTTCTTTTATTTGTTTTGTTGATTCCCTATTTATATATCTCGAGTTGCATTTTTTTTCTTCAAATATTCTTAGTGGTTTACATGTACATCTAACATTTTATGATTGTAAGAATTTCTTAGAAGGTAATTTAGATTGTAAGTTTTAACAAAAATTTGGATTGTAAGAATTTAAATAATCAAAACCCTATATTTCACGTCAACAAAATTGGAATCAGAAATTAACAGTAAATACTATATAGGTTTTGGAAAATGTTATTGACAGAAGATATTATCATCACATCATAGAGTTTAAGGGTCCCCAATTTCTTGTCATGGTGATACATAAAAAAAATCTTTATAGAGTACCGCCAACCTAACCAAACCCAATGATACAACACACAAGCTTATCTTTGTACATACAGTCTCTTTCTCTCACACACATGTATATTCATTTCCCTATACATTCATATATGTGTGTTTGTGCAATCATAATTTGACAACAAAATATGTTTAAAATATATATTCTACTGATTTTTGTAAAAACAGTACCACATGATATTCAAGTTCTGTAGTCGCTATATCACTACATATTCAAATCAATCGGCGCATAATACATTACGTTGATAACTTCTTGTTTTTTTACACAAGCATGCTTTGTTATGTCTTTTCCCACTTTGACATTGTGTTGACCAGTGACGAATCTAGAAAAAAAAATTACCTGAGTCAAAATTTAATTATTTATTTTTAAATATAATATCATGCTAAATATTTGTTATATAAAGTATTAGAAGATAAATTATATGTGTTTATTATATAGAGTAATGGAGTTGGTCCAAGTAAATAATGATAAAAACGAAAATTAGGATGCAAAAATAAGACTTAAACTCAAATTAAAGGATCAAAAATAGAGAATTTAACCAATTGAACTGACTGAATTTCATGTCATTAAACTAAAAACTCACAGTATTTTGGTTTTAGTGGGGTCAGCTGACCCGTATCTTTCAAATGGATTCATCAAACTTTTAAGAACACTAATTAAGCTCCAATTAGAATGCGTACGCTTAGTAATTATCAACCCTATCATCCTAAAGTAAGTCATATTCCAGGACTAGTATAGGAATTAGTAAGTATTGTTCGAAAATACTTTGGTTTTGATTATTATAATCTTCTTACGATATTTCTTGAAAGAATAGAAACACAATACAATATGGATTATATGAGTCACTTTTTTTTTTTTTTTGCTATACGTTTTTATATACTATGTTGGACAAAACAATGAAAACATTTATACTATTGATTATTCATCCGATCTAAATCAAACTTTTAAACATTGATTATTCATCCGATCTAAATCAAACTTAACATACGCTATTTCAAGACATGACATCTAATGATAATTCGCCTCTATACATATATAACACATAAAATAAAGATGTATGTATATAAGTAAACAGACTCTTACATCACTAACCAAATTTAGAGGTGAATCATGGAACAAAAATAAAGTACGAAAATTGGATATTAATTATTTGAGTGTGGTCGAAGCCATTTATAAAGGTTTGAAATGATTAAAATATAAGGGTGTCATGACAGTACATCGTATGGAGGAAAAGACCATCAATTTCTAAGTATACAAACCCGTAAAATGCAGACTAAAACTGAGTACACTAAAACCTCCATAAATTAATACTCTATAAATTAATAAAATTTTCCGGTCCCGAGTCGGGACAATGTAAAAATTAGCAAAATTCGATAAAATGATAAAATAATAATTTTTTTGAAGCTCTTATGTAAAATATGGTCTAATAATAGTATAAATTAATAATCATATATAATTATATATATATATATACTACTGAAATTAGAAAAAAATATAGATAATTCATTAATTTCTAATTATATTATGAGGATATATATAAATGTCATAATTAAAGAATAATCTAATCCAAGATATGAGAAAGACTATTAAAGTGATAAAGTAATAAGGTGGACAAATCTATTTTATTACTAGATATCACTTAATCGAACAATAAGTTATTTATAATCTTGAAGCTCTAACAGTAAAAATCAAATAGTACAGTCTATAACATTTCCCGCCGTGTTGGGTTCAAGATTTGTTTTTATAAGTTAAAATATTGACCAAAATTTAATATAAAAAATCTAATATACTTTCGCATTTTACCACAAAAAGTTAAAAATATGCTTGTAAGCAAATATATGCCATTCGTTTTTAGTTGATCTTATACGATTAATCAATATGGGGTCTCTAGATTACTTACTTAATTGATGTGCTTGTTTAGTTTCTAAAAAAAAAAGAATATGAAAATGTGGTGTTGTCAAATCTCCTTAACTTAAGCGTGAAAGTAGGAACATAGACTATCTCTATCTTCTCGCTATGCCTAAACCTCAAAGAAGCTCTACATCATCTTCTTACTCTCCCATTAAGTTTGTCGCGATAATGTGTTCGATTCTCAATCAAATTCAAATATTTGAGATAAAACCATTTCTCTTCAGTTATATTTATCCTTGTAAACTAACATGACATGACCAACTTAACTCTTTTACCATTTTATATGGTTTTTCTAGCTTAAAAAATAATTTTTGAGGGATTTTTATTTTATCTCAGACTTATTAGTATGTTGTATAGTTGAAATTGTCTGCCTCGTTCGAATGAATAATAATTCAGTGTACGATTTCTACTGAACTTTTGTGCTGAAATTTGAATTTTTAGTACCTATATATATCCAAAATCTACGAGGTGGTTATTTTAAAATTTTCTTATAGAAATTTCTTTTGTAATTCCAAAAAAAAAAAAAAAAATCAAATTTCATTTTTATAATTTCAAGAACTAGTCTTTAGAAAAAAAAGAAAAAGAAAATCAAGAAATTGAAGGAAGAAGAAGTCAATAATTAATGAGTTTTTCCATAAGGAAAAGTGGAGACAAACACACATTATTTTCCAGAACACATTTCCATAAAAGGAGATTGCGCAAATGAATGATATTCTAAAAGAGCATTGACTCTCAATGCTATAAATAGAAAATGATTCATTATCAACTCAAGAACCAAAACAAAGAAGACAAACCCCCATCACAAAGTAAAATATGACAAAGTTGGAGTTCTGTACTTTGAGAATGATAATGAGCGACTGAGATTAGTAACCAACAAAATTGGGAACAGAACATAGTAGATAATATAACACATAATGAAAGCACTCAATGGAAAAGCAAAAATCATTGCCCACTTTTGTAGAAGCAAGAAAAAAAGGATTCAAAGACTAACCAAAGAAATTGAAACTTTAATTGTGACTCTTACTAGGTATAAACAACTTAAAATGATTCAACACAAAAAAAAAAAAAAAATAGTGATATGATATATGATGTTGTCTTCTTCATGTGTAATGAGAAAGGAGAATTGAAAGCAACCTTAGAAGAAGCCAGCGAGTCCATCCATTATAGTCATGTGGTCCTCCTGATAATGGCAGGCCTAGAGAGAGAGGGAGAAGAGAGAAATAAGAGAAAGCATGAGGTATTGGATAATTAGGTGAAGAAGACGGCATGTATAAATGGAAAGAGTGGATAACAATGTATGACCAAAATAGGTGTTTTTATTTACAAAGAGAGTGTTTCATCTTTGCACGTAACTCCTTAATTATAATTTATAACTTTCTGCTTTACATGTGCATGTATGTGTATTTGGATACGAATATGTGCATGCATTTGTGTGGTGGGTAGCTTTTACCTATTGTATTCGGTTTTCACAAACATATATAACTTGATAATTTGTATTAACAGTATTTTTGTATCATAATCTGTTTAAGTTCGATGATATAAAGCTATAATATATAACTCAACTTTAATTGATAGATTGAGACGTTGTTATATTTGAGTACTCTTTAATTTGTGTATATATATATAGATAAGATATTTCATATTTTTATGTATGTTTTTCATATTTATACGTAGAAAAATAAGGGAAAATAGTGATTCAAAAAGCTTACAAGATAAGCACGAGCGAGAAAGAGGTTCTCTTTTTAGCGAAAGCGACTTCTAACATAGATATGTAGGAGAAAGAGAGAGTATGTGTGAGAGAGAGTCAAAAGAAAATAAAAGATTGGTCGCTCATGGCATATTGAACAGAGAGAGCTAAAATTATTGCAGCTTTCTTTTCTTAGGATTTCACACTGTCACGTGTAATCTAATTTGAAAATGAAATTTTAGATTCTAACTCTTCAGTTCCATAATTACTAGGAAATGTCTTAATTTTTGTTTTCTGCTTCCTCCTTAATTTCATAATAGTTAATCTTATTATAAAAAGTGGGTTATGTGATATAGGAGGCCAAAAGTTTGTATCCGAGTTTTTAATCTTGTTTTCAAACCTCGTATCACGCAAATTGAAACATATTTTCTTCCTGTTTTCGTAAGTTTGTATGTTATATGATTAGTTGTTGAAACATCGAATGTTTTTTGTTTGATCAATAAAAAATGTGCATTATTGACAGGACATTGTTTAAAATGGCTAAAATAGTAGCAGAACCAGAGAACCGGCCTATATTTCAACTGAAATTGAATGAACTACATGAATTACATGTTTATTTTTCAGATTTTATTTTTACGTATTATCCTCGGGAAAAATATAAAAATGCAGACCTCCTTACGAGGAATGCTCGTCTCCAGACTACAATCTTTTCTTATATCCATACCTTAATGGTTTACTAATACTAATGTATTTTCGTAATCAATAGTTGAAAGTACGTTTGTGATAAAAAAATATAGGAAATTGTTTAATTAATTATATCAGTTTACCATTTAATATTTGAAAGTTTCATATTAATTTGTCATATTACAAGTATATATATATATGATTTTGCTTACCGTAATTATTGAAAAGATACGAACTGAAGTAAGTTTTGTAAATTGATGAGTGATCTCTATGTTGCATGGAAACGGAAACGGATACATGTAAGCGAAACGTTTGGAAACGTGTAAACGATTTTTTTTCAAAAATTTAGGAAGCGGGTATGTTTTGGAAACGCGCACACACGTGTGTATATATTTTTTTTTTTTGAAACAACATCAAAAACAATATTAAAAAGTATTTAATAACATAAATTATATACATAAATATAAATAACTTAAGAAAACATAAAATTATACTAATTTATTGTTTTGAACCTACAAACGTAATTTTTAACAATTTTGTTGTTTTAACCCGTACTAAATATAACCATACATTTCCAAAATATTTAATTATTACATAAAAATATAATCTTTCGTCGCATTTCCAAAACGAAATCAATGCAAATTGAGATTTCTAGGATATGAGTTTCCGCCTCGTTTTCAAAATGGAATTAGAGTTTCCATCGAGTTTCCAAATTAGTTTTTTTTATAGGAAACGCGTTTCCAAATTAAATGTTTTTAGAAAACGCTATTCCATAGAGTTTCCGTGAGTTTCGGTTTCCGAAACGTTTCCGCCGCACCTCAGACGGAGTTTCCATGTAACCGTGATTCTAAAGTTTCATAGGTAGAGAGATAGATTTTAGCAGATTCTTAATGTTTTTTTTGTTTCTCTCTCTACTAAATTACTCCCAAAAGTAATTCCAATATACGTCAAAACAAAATAAAGTTTTTCAATGCTTTCGTCATATTTATTATTTGCCATTTGAACTCAATAGGATTCCAATAAATCGACGTAAGCAAAAGAACCTGGCCTTTTTCAAAAACTGCCTGATTTTATCTATTACAGATTTACTTAACTTCATAGAACAATTATGTTGCATCCCCATTTAGAAACAAAGTATTTCATGTTTTATAAAACATCATCTATGATTTAAGTATTGTATATATTAATTGATATTTTACATATTAAGTTCTCTATCTCATCCTTAACTACTAAATCACAAGTCACATAACCAATTATGTGTTGACATGTGGAAAGTGCTTCATATTTATTTCTGCAATTTAAAATTTTTAAAAAAAAAAAACGGAAGCATAAATTTGTTTCAAAATTTCTTTTCTCCACTAAGCCATGATCTCTTAAACCTCTCACAAATAACTTTTTCAAAAGTTAAACAAATAATCGTGTATATAATTGAGGTACAATTATAAAACAAAAATTAATGAAAGCAAAAAATATACTCGTGCGTGTAGCACGGGTAATAATACTAGTATATTATAAATTCCCTAAATTCAATCGTGTTTCCATTTTCTGAAACTAAATCTAAAATTTCCTCATTTTCTTCTTTAAATCCTTCTACAAATAAAGCCATATGCATAAATGAAAATATATACCCAATGTTTGCAAACTTGAATTTTCTTAATTTATTGATTTTGTATCAAAATTTTCTACTTTTGATTCTCTTACTATGCAAATAAAACTTACTACTGTACCTATATTGAAAAAGTGTTAAATTTTATTAGATCTTTACCTTTATTTACTAAAAGTGTTAAAAGATATAATAACTAAGTTGATAGAATTTTTTTTTTTTTTTTGTCAACAAGTTGATAGAATTTATCTATCCAAAATGTACATATCATTTTTATTTGCTAAATAAAGATATTTTTATTTAAGTGAAAGCTTAGTATATCATCAAATATATTCTTTGTCAACTAATTACATAATTAACCCAACTGTAAAATATCATATGATATTTATTATTGTGATAACTACAAATAAACTTAATGACATATATTTTATGATAAACATCTCTACAATGAAATTTTTATTTTTAACTATCTATTGTTAAGCGTATTTTAAATTCATACTATAAATTCTAAGAAAATATATAAATCTTTAATTTGCCGATAGTTATCAGCAATTTAATATCCATCAAAGACTTACTTTGAGTTCTATCTAAATTTTAATTATGAAATCTCCCAAAGAAATATAAGAACAAACACAAACACAATGTCCTAACTATTAAAAATCACCAAAAAATAAAGAAAATAATTTCCTCTTCAAAAACGTACCCTCCTCCAAATGGATGTTGTTCCTTCCCCCATTATGATATCTCTCTGCCTCTCTCTCTCTCTCTCTCTCTCTCTCTCTCTCTCTCTCTCTCTCTCTCTCTCTCTCTCTCTCTCTCTCTCTCTCTCTCTCTCTCTATAACTCTCTCTCTCCATTCTAATTCATAGCACATAGACTCATTTAAGTACATTGCCTGAGTTGTCTTTCTCACCCATTAGTCCTTTGCTTCAATAAAGGTACTCTCTCTCTCTCTATACACACATTTTGACACAAACATAGATTCTCTTGAACAAAGACATTTTGTACTACTTGACTAATCTCTATTACTGTTTTTTCTTATTTTCTTGATTTTGGGCAGGCTAAGGAAAGAAAAAATTCTCTTCTTTTCTAGTCTTGATTTTGGGTGAGATCAATGTCTTCATCATTGGAACAGTAATCAATCTTTCTCTCATTTTCTTCTCTTTTTGGTGTGTGTGAAGAAGATTTTGGTACAAGTGTCATTCTCAAAAAAATTGTTTTAGGGTTTTTTTAATTTAATTTTCTTGCTTACTTCAAAACCCTCCCAAAAGGACATGAACAACAACAACACTTTCAGTACTACTACCAACATCAATGACGACTACATGTTATTCCCTTATAATGACCATTATTCCTCACAACCATTACTCCCTTTTAGCCCTTCTTCTTCCATTAACGACATCTTGATTCACTCCAACTCCAACACATCAAACAATCATCTTGACCACCATTATCATCATCATCAACAATTCCTAGAAGCATCCTCTCCTTTTTCTCAATTCGAACTCCCGGATTTTGCCCTTCTCGCCTCTTTCCTACCTCAAAACCATGACCATGATGATAACCAAACCTTACCAACCAACGGCCATCATCATCATCCATCACTTGTCCTTCCCTTGAAGGACCCTATTGAAGAATCTCAACTCGTTGAGCCCTCTGAAACCATAACCCCCATAGAAAATTCTCGGAGAATCTCAGCTTCTCAAGACCCAAAAATGAAAAAAGTCAAGAAACCAACCAGGACGGACAGGCACAGCAAGATCAAAACGGCTAATGGGACACGAGACCGTAGGATGAGACTCTCAGTAGATGTCGCTAAAGAGTTGTTCGGCTTACAAGACATGCTTGGATTCGACAAAGCCAGCAAAACCGTTGAATGGTTGCTCACACAAGCAAAACCTGCGATCATAAAGATCGCGGAAAACCTTACTCACCAGTGCAGCTTCAGCAGCGGCGAAGAGTCTCAAACCCGTATATATACATTCTTTTCTAGTTTTAATTCTATTAAATTTCTCATCTTTTACGAAAGCTTGATCTTTATGGTTAATCTGAGTTTAATCTTTCGCAATTATCCAAGGACCGGCATTAGGATCCATGGACACATCATCCGATCTCATAAGTGAGCTTGCATCCATGTGGACAGCGGACGACAAAGGTAGCAACATTACCACGACCGGTACGTACGTTAACCATTTTCTTGTTGTTTTAGAAATATGAAAAGTTATGAAAAGAGGAAAATTTTCTATGTTTTCTCAAATTCTAAATTCGCGGGTTTGCATTAGAGACAAGAGGAAACAAGGTTGATGGGAGATCTTTGAGAGGGAAGAGAAAGATGTCGCAACCGCCAAGAACCCCCATTTTGAAGAAGTTGTCTAAGGACGCAAGAGCGAAAGCAAGAGAGAGGGCAAAGGATAGAACAAAGGAGAAAATGATGAAGAGATCAAGGTCACACGTCAATGTTGCCGAACAAGAAGCTCATGATCATGATGAGATAATCAAGAATAATAATATAATCGATGTGAATTGGAGTTCTTTTGATGCTACTTCCTGCGATAAAGAGGTTGGAGAATTTTGCAAGAAGGATCCTTCTGGCGTTTGCAACGAATTTGTGATGAATCAAGAAGATCACACTTCAGACCATTCTTATGACATAATCAAGAAACCAAATTCATCATTTCCTAGGCTTAATCACCATCGTAGCCAAGGAGCAGCTACTTCCATAGAGGTACATGATTCTATATCTACGAGCTACATAGTAAATTCAAGCCTTAGAGCCTATCTCAAATCTTATGTCACCAATGAACCAACACTAATTAATTAATGCATTATAATTAATTGACTAGTTAGTCTTATGTTTTTGGGTTTGGTTATTATTACTAGTCTATAGTTTCACATCAAAGATTCAATGGCGCCATTATTTTTTAACTGACTAATATTATGTATTTGCGCAGCAGCAGCAACATCAGTTTATGGATCATCATTACTTCTTGGGGAAACCAAGAGACCTCATTTACCGTTAATTGCTCATATTAAGAATAGTTTGGTGAGAGATGTATATGCATGCATGTGAATCTTAATTAAAAATATATGTAGTCTTTTTCTTCTTCATTTTAGTGTCATATACTAAATTGATGTAAGATAATCAATGCAATTTGTATGACATTTTTCTTTTGTAGTTCGAGTGGAACCTTGATTATGATCAGTTTAGTTAAACGCATTTTTGTCAATATAATAAATGTCTTGCGTTCGTCTATCGTTTGCTTTTAAATATACCCAAAAAAGTGACAAGATCAACAAAAAGGGCCAAATTGATGAAAAATAAATGGTTTAGCTAAAAGCCTGATGTATACATATTTTTTGGATTGAGTGTCTACTTAAAACCAATCTAGCCAATAATAAAAAGTATTGCAAAATGCAAGTAGTCACGAACTACTATTGAACAAGTTTAAATTTTGCATAGAAACTTAAGAGATAAAATGTAATGAAGTAGTAATAAAAAATCTTTTAAATATCTTATAGAAATTGAGAAACTTTAAATTAGTAGTATTCATGATTTAATATATTTTATAAGTCCTTGACGCCAATTATAGTTATCCGCGAATCCAAAATAAAGAAAATTTAAACCTTTCAACATAATTAAGTTAAAAATGCAACAACTAATCAAAGAGCTTGTGATCACTATTATGTATAAAATGGTTTATGTATGCACAAGAGTTCATATATGTGTCTAAATATCTTTTCGAGAGACGTTTTTATTTTAATTAATTTTTAATCTAAATGATGTGAAGCTGCTTTAATTTGTCGACAAATGATAACTTGGGGGATTTGGATAAGTAGCCTAAATTTGTTTGAAAATTTGAAAACTATACCAAATTTGTTAACATTTGAATACTACCCTATTTTTAGTTTGAAATGATATTTTTACCATTAGTTAATCATTAATCATTCTAATTTTTTTTAAAACAAAATAATTTTATTTTTCAGTTTTAAATAAAAATTAATATAATTTTTAAAATTAATAAATATTTAATCCAACCATTTGTTTTTTAGCTTAATTTTTTTATTTTTTATTATAAAATAATTACGAATATTACTTATTTTTATTATAAAATAATTACGAATTAAATATTTTAATTTATTAAGTTATTAATTTAGATATTAATTTGTTAAATCCATGAACATATTAATTAAGTTAGTGGTTTAAAAAGTCAAAAAAATAAAAAATTAACGAACTTTAATATAAATCGATAGTGTAAAAAAAATCGATGAATACAAGAAATTAAGTCGACGAACATAAAAATAATAAGTCAATGGTTATATAAGTCAACAAAGTAAAAAGTCAACTAATACAAATATAAATCAACAGTTGAAAACAAGTCGAAGAATATGAAAATTAAGTTGATGAACACAAAAACAATAAGTCAATGGTTATATAAGTTTACAAAGAAAAAAGTCAACCAATATAAATCTATAGTTGAAAATAAATCGACGAATCTGATGATTAAGTCGACGAACAAAAAAAAAAGTCAATGGTTATTTAAGTCGACAAAGGAAAAAAATCAACTAATACAAATATAAACCCATAGTTGAAAATAAGTCGACCAAACTGAAAATTAAGTCGACGAACATAAAAATAATAATTCATTAGTTTAAATAAATCAATAGAGTTAAAAATCAACAAAGAAAAATATAAATCAACTGTGTAAAATAAATCGACTTACTTAATTATAATTTTAGTTGCAAAAATTATGATTAATTGACCATATAGTTTTTTTTGTTTAAAAAAATAAATATGAGTTGTTAATAAATTGAACTTAATTTTATAATTTACACTAATTAATTTTTAATTGTTAACATATTTATATGATAATTTGTTCAATATTAAGGGTAGTTTTCCAATGTTTGTAAAATTTGGTATACTTTTCCAATCTTCATAAAGATTTAGGGTATACAATCCAATTTTCTCTGATAACTTCTGGTCTGATACATTTAAAATATTTTGGGAGTAGTCAAATTACTTAATTTGGTTTACTCAACTAAAACTTAAAAGGGTAAGTATGTTCCCACTTCCCAGACTAAAATTTCGTACTGATCATATATATATATATATATTGTATTTTTTTTCGCAACCAGAATTATATATTGTTTAAAATATCTAAAACTTTGATTTTGGATAGACCTACGGATAAGAACATCCCAAAAGTACGGTTATGAGAACCTGATGTTCACGCTAATCTTTTTATTCACATAATAAATTATACATTGTAATAAACCGTTCCAATGTCTTTGTGTTCCATTTTGATGCTAAAAGAATATTTGTTACCATTTTCGTAGCCTCGAACAAGATGTCACTTGATTCGATGCCATAAACTTATGTTCAAAGCTTGAGTACGTTGACGTAGTTGTATTCCAGGAGAAATGTTTTAATCATTCAAAGTGCACAGCTCTACACTTGAAATACACAAAAAATATATATTATGTTGGATTAGTAGATATGCTTTTTCTACGTATAGCCACTTTGTTTAATTTGGTCTATGAAATGTCATTTGGCTCTTAAAAGAACATCCATCCATATGTACACTAGAAAAATAAAAAGAACTAAAGTACCTATATAATAGAATTTATCTACAACCTCACAAAATTTCGTGATTCACCAGAATCAAATCATACACCAAACAAAATATATATATAAGCATCTGATACCCATATATTGATTGAAATTTCATATTGGAAGCATTATATATATATACATATATAGATGACTTAACTTTTGGTTTCTTATTTGTGTTATAAGAAAAAATCGAATTACTTTCGAATCGTAACATCATTTGATTTGAAAACTTTAAAAATGTTAAGATTGACAAGTCACAACATATTTGAAATGTCTCTTAGTTGGTAATAACAAACACACATCATATGGACCAATATATTACATTCCTAATGCCAAAACATACAAGACAACATGGTGCAAGATCTTGTGTTTTGTTTGGAACGTAAAGTTTGATTTGATTATATTTGGTCCCTAGAAAATTAGTATAATGGAGAAAGAGATTAAACAAGAAGGGATTAAAAAAGTCCAAAACACGAAGTATCAGTTTTTAGGGAAAATATGGAAAAAAAAATTAAAAAAATGAAATGAAATTCTATGACAGGACAAAAGTAAGTTGAATGAGTAAAAGAGACATTTGATCAAAATAATAGAAAAAAGAAGATAAAAATGGTTCAGAACACAAATAAAAACAAAAGAACATTATTTATACATAAAATTAATTTTTAATTTTCATTAACGTATTGACGAAGAAAAAAATATTTTTAATTACGTATCGTGATACACTGTTATTAGAGATGTCTTATATATTTATATTATCTAGACTAGTAGACAAAAACATATGTCTATGTTTTTAAAGCCATGTGCAAGGTGATGCCAAACATGAAAGCACATAAGAATGCAGTTGTTGGGGACTATAGTCTTACAGAAATGAAAAGATTAATTTTATCAAAAGTATTTTTGTGTCAACTTTGAATATATCTAGTGACTATGAGTATAATGGTTTCTAAATAAGCAAAGCACTAGTAAGGTAGAAGAATGTGATTGAAAATTAACGAGACGAATACTCAGAGGATTCCTAAACCACAAGGTTACATTATTCTCATAGAAAAAGATGGTCTAAGAAAAAGTAAAAAGAAAATTAACAAAATCGACTATGTGAGAAGAACAACAAAAAGTTGAAGTAGAGAAATAAAGAGGCCCCATGTCTATATTTGTCAAGGTGTAATACACATTTTTAGAAATATATTTGACGAAAATAAAATAGGGAAATTGGCACCAATAATAGGTTTTTGGTCAATAATTAAGAATTTAACAGTACCAGAAAATTAATTAGGTGTATAACATATTGATGGGGCAAAAAGTCTAAAATACCCTTTTTATTTGGTTACACTAAATTTTGAAAATCAGAAATTAAAAATACCTAAACCTAAACATTATTTTACCTCATGGCCGTCTTCTCTTTTCCCCACTTTTTCTTTTCTCCTTTTATTCTCTTCTTCTCCACGATCTTCTTCCTTTTTTTTCCTTCTTTTTCTTCTTCTCTAATACATCACGTTCTTCTTCTTATCTTTTTCTTCTTCTTATCTTTTTCTTCTCTTTATCTAGAATCTTCTTATTTAGTTATGCAATAGGCTTTTTTCTCTCTCAATTACTCAGTTTATCTCATTGTCATAAATTGAGATCTACACTCGTAATTAAGATAATGATTCTTCTTCTCCATTAATCTTCTCATCATCGTGTTCATATGAAATTAGGAGATTTACATAGTTAACTATGTTTGGGATCATTATAATAGGTAACAATTATTTTTCATTATAAAAGGTAACTATAATTATAATAATAGCTAACTACATATGTTATTTTTTTCATAATGCAAACTATAATAGGTAAATATGTTCAGAACATAGTTAACTATATGTTCTGAATGTAGTTAACTATATTTGTTTAAATAAGTAATCATTACAACATTATTTGATGTAGTCAACTATGTCATATAAAATCAGTAAAGTGGATATATATAATCTGAAAATAGGTAACTATGTTTTTAAATTGGTTAATATTTTTTGAAAATAGTTAACTATTTTATAGATAATTACAAAATAATGTGATGTAGTTAACTATGTTTTGCGATCAATTGATTATGTAGTTTCGAAAATAGTTAACTATGTTATTAAATAATAAATACTACAACATGTTTTTTTATGCATAAAAGTAGCCCAATTAAATAGGGGCAAAATCGTCATACAATTGTTTCTCAGAGTTAGACACCTAAATATAAATCACGTGATGTTATATAGTTAATTTTTTCCCCAAAACCTATTATTCAGCTAATTCTCCCAATAAAATAACAGCGAGCACTAAAAGAAAATAAATGCCAACAATTTTTTTTTTTTTTTGACGTGCCAACAATTAACCATATACAGTATGCTATAACGTCAAAAAAAAAAATACAATATGATATAACCCCATATTAATTAAATAATTTATATTTTTAGAGTGTGAAAAAAATAGAAAACGACAAATAGGAAGAACTAAAAGAAGATTACCCCATGGTGGTAAAAATCCGGATTACTCCTTGGTTATAAAAAAAAAAAAGATTGAGGGAAAAAAAAGGGAATCAATTTTAGAGGGTAAATTAGCTAAATAACAATAACTTTATCTATATTTAGGGAAATGAAAAAAATTGTGAGGATTCCTTTGAAAAACAATAGAGAGATTTCTTCTTCCTAAGTTCCTATTGTTAGTTAGCTAATTTAGCTATAATTAATTCTTGGATTGTCAATGCAAATACTCTTAATTATTTTATCATCAAGAAAAATAAAACTAAATCACTCAAGAAGAAACAAATCAAGAACTAAACACAGAACTGCAAGTGTTTTTTTCCCTCTTTAGCAAAAAAAAAAAAACAGAAGTGTTTTCCCCTCAATTCCTATCTAGTTTATTATAATCTGCAAAACTGTAATCAAACTTCAAACACTAATGAGCGGAAGAGAGAGAACAAATTAGAAGAAATGAAGAAGGAACAGAACAAAATCTACCAGAAAGAAGCCCTAGATCTGAATTACGAAAAGAAAAACAAACCCTAGATCTCGGTTATTAGAAACAAGAACTTTGACTGTCATTACAAAGATTAGAAACAAGAACTTTGACTGTTATTACAAAAAAAAAACAAGAGAACCCGACCAAAAATGTACTTGTTAGAGATGCAGATCCAGACATAGATTTATAGAGAATGAGACCCAGAAACTACATTTACCACAAACCATGTCTTTTTTTGTTTTTCAAACCCTATTAGTTAAAAGCCCTAGTTAGAGAGAGAGTGTGGCTTTGAAAGACAGATACCAACCCTAGAAGATATAGGAGTAGAGAGACAACTGTACGCATCCGGCATCAATAGCGGATTTTTAGGGTTTCCCAGTAAATCTTGTGGACTTCATTTTATAAGTTTTTTTGTTTGTTTTGTTGAACCAAATGGAGAAGTGAGGGAAGACCAGTCATACCCAGTAGGGGAAAGTGGCTCGTTAGGTTTAATAATTGCCAATTTTTAGTCTAATTTTATGAATTTGATTCATTAGTTACTTAAAATCTACTGTAGAAATGAACCATCTCCCTTTTGTTTACTGTGATTCTGTGATAGCTCTTAGCTAGCATTGAAAAATATTAATACTGGTTTTGTTTTCTTTCCGAAATATACTGGTAAAAAACACTATTTTTCTCATTTTTATCACTGCACACAAATTTTGACTTTGAATGAAGTTGGTTTCTTCTTTTTTGTAATTTCGTTAGTCAGTATACAGTTCCAAACTAAATTTTAACACACAAGTGCATGATTCTTTTTCTACAAACTAGAAGAAGAATTTGGATCTGCATTTAAATTTTTGATGACATACAATATGGGCAATTAGCTAGACCATTAATTATGTAGAATCTAATTATCAATAATCAGAGTTTCAGTATATTGTAATTGGATACTAAAAATTTAGTAAATGGCACAAGAAAAAGGGACAAATAAGAACGTATATTTTTGCTCTTTTGGTTAGAGAAATCTAATCTTTTCATTTCTCTTTGTACAACCTTTCAGGAGTCTAATCTATATAGTTCTCCATTATGTGTGGGTCTCTTTTCTTTTATTGGAATGACTTTACTAAACTAAGCTACGTAGACAACTGTCATTTTATTTCAAGACTACAAAACATTTACATATAAAATTACTAGGGTATGTCCACGCGTTGCGTGGATTTAAAACTCAACATGGTATAATATAAAATAATTGTTAACTTATTGATTATTTTTATATTTAATATTACATAAATTTGATGTTTATAGTAAATAATTATCTAGGTTCAGAGACTAAATATTTGTAGCAAATTATATATTGGATATATACAATGTTACTTGTAGTAAACAAATTAAGATGAAACATTGTTGAAATATATTATAACAAAGTATCTATTAAAAAGTATGGAACATTGTTCCTCTATATATATAATATAGCTAATTAAGCTATTTTATGTGAATTATTTTAAAATATTTAAAAATCTATCAGATTATTAAAATATTGATATTTATGAAACATGATAAAAACAAATTATATAGAGATATTATGGCACATATCGTGAATAGAAATATATTAGAACATCTTATAATTTTTTTATTATTTTATTATAAAATAATAAGAAAAATTTAACTTATTTGTGAAGAGATATTGTAAAAAAAATCTATTAAAATATAGCCTTATATATTTTCAATTAATTCATGAAGATAATTTGATATTAAATGTTTATTTTAAATTAAAATTGATATCATATTTTTCTTTTAAAAAATTAATACAAAAAATTCTAAATTCTAGAAAGGCAAATGTCATAACTAAATATAATTAGATTCTAAATATGAAAATGAACATTAATTGTCAACACCAAAAGTGACACATGGCAACTTGTCAAAGCTTTAACTTAGTGGAACCGTGAAATATTATATAAGATACGAAATAAACGTATGTATGATTGTGTTTAAGGACAAAAAATGCGAAATGCAGAAAATATCCATCGGCTTCTAGCTAGCAGGTTCCCATAATTTGTTTGTTTACAAAAATCAGCTGTTAATTTAACTCCAGTAGTTTTGAACAAGCAATTATTTTTTAAAAACTAACGTCAAATCACAAAGGTGTTATTCAAAAAAATTCGAATTACGGCAATAAAAACTGGCATATCAAAAATCTAATTAAGATAGAATCAATGAATAGACATTTTTCAGACTTTTTGACAGCCATTTGTTTAGAATTGGGTGAGCCAAGTGATGTTTTGCATAACCTTAATTAGTCCCCTATCGCCCAGTCCAATTATAGATATACAAATTAAGTTAGTCATAACTCAGCTCACCAAGAGTTATTGGGCCGAAAGTTGCTTCATTTTGCGACACCCATTTAGATTTGAAAACAATACATCCATATCCAATGGGTGGTAGTCCCACTAAGATTGAAGTAAGCAGTTTTGAGACGTTGGATTAAATTCAGATATATGCAAACATGCAAGCGCTCGCGGATTTGGGCTTCCGAGGGGAAATGGGGTGGTCACAACGGAATATAGGTCGACCATAATAATAACAAAAATATGTTTCAGATAGCAACGTCGACGAAGTAAAACGACGGTGGCAAAACAGCTGTTGTGTGGCTGAGCAGAAGACGGTTGAACATAAAAGATTAAAAGTTGTTGTTGAATTTTCTAGCAATAGCGATAAAAGAAGAAAGGTGTTGCTGCATATTTCTCCGAAATCAACATCGGTTATGAGTTTTCACAATCTTGGGCTCCATGCAACTAAAACTTTCATTAGGTTTTTGGTCGTTTATTAATGTCTTAGCATCAGTAAAAGAACATTGGCCTGTGTATATTTTGAATTTGTCCCTTTCATCTTTCTCCGCATATCGTCTTCATTTAAAATGTTAGTTTCGTTTGTTGCACTATAAGGTTTTTTAGGGTGAAGTGTCACATGAGGTAAAATTAGGCGGTTTGCGAATTACTTGCATATATTTTATGAATAAAAGATTAATTAGTTTTAAATATACATATATAATTATAATTAATTTTAAGTATATAACTTAATTAATTAATTTTGAATTTGTGTACTATATTAGTAAATATATCTCTAATTTAAAATATTTATAATTGAATCATTTAAATGAATACGGAGGGTTTAAGTGCTTTAAAAGGAGAAGACAAAGTCATGACTCGAGTACTTGTTGCGAGAGGTATTTTAGTAACTCGACTAAAAAAGAGAGGTACACTACAAAATCAAATATAGCGTACGACATTACTATTTTAGTCTCATAAATATATAGACTTCATACGATAGTTTATCTAAGTTAAAATTTTCAAACTCGTTGAATGAGTCTCATGGCGATTTTGATTGCTTAAGAGGCTTAATTAATCAGATGGAGATAGAGTCGTAGAGATACGATTGTTCAGCTGAAAATACAGCAGTACTATTGTTCTTTTTGTTCTTCTATTAATATAATTTCAGTGGGGGAAAATATCAAAATATATTGATGAAACTAACAATAATGCATAGTCCTCATCGTTTTTTTTTCTTTCTAATTTGTTTCAAATTAAAATGCAGGAGAAAAAATAAATTACAAGCCCAGCCCATGCTTAAGTGTTTTGGGTCTAGCCCAGTAGAGTGATAGTATTGGGAGTTACAAAGCCCAATTAATAAGAAACCTAATGAACCAAGTAAGTTGCTGCACCGTGAGACGAGATGGATTTGATCGGAGTTGCCACCAGAACATGATCAATGATCAGAATGGTGTTGAGGGATCATGTTAATGGTGAGGCGAACCAAAACTGAAGCATCGACGATGCCAACCCCGAGTTTGAATCACGGATACTTGTAGCTCGATTTCTCACTATTCCATCGCAAGTGTTGACAAGAGAATCAATCAATTTGAAAAGGTTTCTATGCAGTATGTTATTCCTCTCGGTCCAGATCAAGTAAGTTGTTACCTGTCAAGCTATTAGTGTTAACACCTTCTTCTCCTTTGGACGCGTAATGATTTGCATATCATGAACCGTGTCTGTCCAGTTTCTTTGTGGTTGTAGACGACATCGAAAAGCAATTCTTCTCCAAAGCAGCCAAGAGAAGTCACAACCATAGAAAAGGTGATCACGAGACTCAATTCCCGTATTACAGAGGAGGCAATTAGAAGGAGAAGTAAGACCCCATGTAATAAGGAGATCACGAGTTGGGCATCTATTAAGAACAAATATCCAGGTTAGAAAATTGTGCTTAGGAATACCTCTTGCGTTCCACACAACTCTTTTCCAAGGCACAATAGGCTTCTGAACACGTAGAGAATTGTAGATTTGCCCTGTAGAGTATTTGGTGACTACTTTGCCATCAATTTCCCATTCATAGTAGTTCTCATTAGGTGTTAGAGCAATAGTGGTCATGTGAGAATGTAGTAACACCAAATTGTCTGATCTTGCAGGTGGAAGGAGCCATCCAATTTGATAGTGTAGGTCCTGAAGAGTACCCGCTTGACGAAATCCAAATATAGAAAAGGACTTAAGCTGAAGGAACTGCTGGAGACATCCAAATGAGGACCAATTGTCTGTCCAGAATCTACAAGTCCTGCATTACAAAGGCGCAGTTTGATCCAAGTATAAGCAATGTCTCTGATCTTCAGTATCTTATTTGCCAACCAAGAGTTCTTCTTATTCGTTTTCCTGTTCCAGAAGTCATTGAGGCACCCATTGAGTACAACTTATTTATACCAAGTAACCCAGACAGATCCAAATTTAAAGAAGAGGAGCCAAATTAAACGTAAGGAACAAGCTCTATTCCAAACAAGTAAGTCTTTTATCCCCAAACCTCCTTCTTCTTTAGGAGATGTTATTGTTTCCCAAGCCACACGAGCTGAGTAATGTCCTTCCAAAGATCCCTTCCACAAATAAGTATCGCAAGCCGAGTTTATAACTTAGATACACTGTTTTGGCAATAGAAAAGTGGAGCACCAAAAGTTAGTGATGTCCGCAATAACAATATTGAGAAGGAGGAGCCTGCAAGCAAAGGACAGTGTCCTCGCACTCCAAGTAGTTATTCTTTCCTTTATGTGCTGAATGAAGGGACCACAGTTTGCTAAGGAACGTTTCTTTGTACAGAGAGGGAGTCTGATGGGGGTTATTTTTTTGATCCAAGTTTTAAATTTATAACCCTAGATAAGGATTGCAAGTGCACAACAAACGCGGTAGTATTTAGCAGGGTCGAACCCAAAGGAATTGATGATGCACAAAGAACCTATATGATGCAGAATAAGCTAAGATAAACATATTTTTGTGGGATTTTAGTTTTTAGTTTTTATGAAAGTAAAAGTGAAAGGGATAGATAATCAATGGTTAACTAGGTGCGATTAATGAACCTATGCAACGATTACAACTATAACTTAAGATTCTGATGCAAGTTTGTTCTAGAACTCAAACCACGAAATTAGAATCTCTCCACTGTAGTGGTTCGGATTCTCTATGCCCTATTCCCTAATAGACTCAGCTATCGCATGGTTATTAAAAGGTTAAGACACGCAGTAGAATTAAGGTTCAATGGTTCACTAAACTCCTTAACTAATTGGTATGATTGTTAAAACGCTTAGCTCATCAAATACTAGATCATGAGATGTTAAGAACACTCTCGTGGATACATCAACCTAGGATCGATCACTGGTTAGCTACGCCAGATCAAGCATTGAGCGTAAATAAAGATGTAGAACAACTAACAACAAACCCTAAGATGCAATCATAAAAGCATACACTTAAAACTTTAAAGGCAACAAATCTAGTTAAGCTTTACTTCAACGAGTCAGTTCGATATTGCTAGCAACATAAGTAAAGCATAAAACATGATAAATTCGTGATACACAAAAGCATATATAGATCTCTTTCTTCAAACAAGAAGGCCTCATTGATCTAGCCTTAAAAAACTCTTAAAAAGTAGATGTATTATTAAGAACAAAGAGAGAAACGAAATACATGTTTTAGGTATTGATTTTGTGGCTGCCTTCTCTTCCTAGAGAGGCTAAAAGCAAGTATATATAGGGCTAGAAGGGGTCCTAAGTCGGTTAGAGTTTTAATTCTAAGAAAAAAGAAAATTGCCAAAAAGTGCTCGGTAATGCTCCACATCGACCGGGCATACCGATCGGATTCTCGGGTGGGTATGAGGGTTGAGCCGGCATGCCTTCGTGTGCTTGATCCCCCGGTACCGATCGTGTTGCCCGACCAGTGTGCTGGGTCGGTACCGGGTGTTCTTCATCCTCTCGGAAACTTTTTACATGTCTTCAGTTTTCGGCTCATATCTCCTTGGTGTAATTCCAACTCCATTGGAAATCTAACTCAAAGGGCTATCTTCAGTCTAAGTTTCATCTAATTCCAAACTCATTTGGTCCTCCGTCTGTTGCTAAACTTCCGGAATATGTAATCTGTCCAGTTTGGGAATGTGCTTTATCTTCAAGGTATGATGACTTGGGTTGGCTCATTTGGCTTCTTAGATGGCTTTGACATGATGAATACTATTTTTTCTCCTTTTTGCATCCTTTTTGATGATTTAACCTGGTGGGACCTTAAAACCTATGTATACGAGAAAACTACCTCTTTCTCCACTCTCCTCTTCTTGTTGAGCACGTTCTTCCTTGGGATATTCTTTGGCCATATGATCCATTTGAGCAATCGTTTTCTTTTCCTTAACTTTTTCTTTTTCTGTTTTTCTTTTCTTTTTAACTTTTCTTTAAGGGGAAAACGATTCTCTTTGGAACGACGAATCATAGGGACGAAATTGATACCTTGTATTAAGTGCCCAAGGAACGACCAAGCTCTTTGAATTCTGATCTTTGTACTCCACCTCTCTTTAACATAATGACGCATCTCTTAGTGATTGGAAAATTGCGTCGACCCTATTCTCTCTGACGTTTTTACACATATCTGCAAATATGAAACGAAAAGAAAGAAGGCATGGGGTCTGAAAGAAGGGTTGAAGGGTTTAAGGTGGAGAACCAACTAAAGATGAGCTAGCCGTTCATGACAACAAAAGGGTGGTAAAAAGGGGATAAGATGTCATGAACGTGATTCGTTTCCTTGATTTAATATCCTTGACTTGAGATAATGAAAACCTATGTTAGTAGTCCAAATATAGAGTCAAGTATCCATTAAAACCTGGCAAGTAGAATTTCTAGGCGGGGAGTCCATCATGAGGTGTCTGAACCGATTGTCCCTGAATTCTCCTTGTGACAATGGTCACTTGGTCTTTGATATCGAAACGCTGGTTCCTAGGAAAGTGTCATCATTCCCTACTGATTTTGACTCAATAAAACGTCTTTGTGGTTTTGACAATTAATTTTCATAAACCTTTTGAAAAACCGAAAGATCAAACATGAGCAAACGCGTTAGTAAACAACAATCCCCCCAGACTTAACTTACACCGTCCATGGTGTAGATCAAATCGAATTAAGGGAGCCATGTTAAAAAGAAACGAATTTGAATAAGTTTGAAAAGATAGAGAAAAAATGATATTACCTCATTGAAGACAAATGTCATAGAATTCGGTAAGAATAGCCAAAGTTTTTGGTGGTGGTGGTTTGGATCGGTGTTGATGGGCCCGAAATAAGTGGTTGTGTATTCCCCAATTGTCTCCTAAGATGCTTAGGAACAACAATACTTTTTTAATTGCCAACAACTCACTTTCTATGGCTCGATCAAGAAATTCATGATGGTGATGGTATGTCACTCTTACATCATGAATTCTTTCTCTAACCAAAGTGAAAGAGCGCTGGATTATAGGCAATGTCGAAGCTCCTGGTGAAATTCCAAACCTTATGATCGAACGGTTAAGCTCGTGATCGGTTAAGGTGCCCGGCTTGCTCCGATTGCGAGCGAGAGTTTGAAATCTGAGATTTGGCTCAAGTAAACTAGATATGTCATCAAGTGTAGTGTTTAAATTGTCCTTGTGTGGTGGTGGGTGGTGGTCGTGGTCTATGTTGTTTTCTTCTTCTCACGTCTTATTGAATGGTGGACTATTCGCAAGATGAATGAATTGTGCGTCCACAACTAAACTCGTGCTGGAAATCCTGTATGAGTACTAAACATCCTTGCAAAAACACTTGAAATCACTTGTTAAATGTCACTTGAAACAAAGTTCTCAACACAAGTGTATTGAGTTCTAAGTCCAAGGTAGAAAAATAATGGCTTAAAAGAAAGAAATTCATGAATGAATTCAAAATCTATTAATTCGCCAACTTAAAGTGAAATTAGTGGTGGATAATCATCTAGATGTGTTATTCAAACCAATTCAAAGTAACCAAATTCAAAGAATTTCCAATTGCAAAATTCTAAAGTTGTGGTTCAGTGATGTTTAATGATGTATGGAATTGGTTTGTGAATTGAGAAAAAATGTGAAAACTTAGCTATAGGACCGTTGGTGGTGGTGGTTGTGCTTCGATGATCGTTTACTCCGGATGGGTGAAGTTGGTTCTCCAATATGGCCGTGGTATGCAACTGCTAATTGGAGGTGGTGGATGGTGGTGATGATCACCGTGGTGGAATGGAATTTGAACCGTACATGACGTGGTATGCGACTATGTTCGTGTGGATGGTGGTAGATGTGTGATGGTCATCGATAAAGATGGTTGACGGGGCATATGATCAACGGTGCAGGATGGGTGGGTACGTCGGGTGATGATGGTGATCGATGCTTGGTACCAGGTGGATGGTGGAAGATGGTCGAACCAATCCATGTCGTGGTATGCAACTATGTATTGGGTGGATGGTGGTGATGGTGCATTGATCGGTCATGGTATGCGACTCGGTAAACGTGAAGGTGATGGTATCCCGGTACTTGGCTTCGGTCGGGATTCATCGGGATGGTCGGGTTGGTGATTGATCGGACGGACGATGATCGAGGGTAGCTTGGTGGGCCGATCATCGAGTTATCGGTACGTGCCGATACTGGTTGGTGGTACCGACCCACGTACACGATCGGTACGGGCCGCAGGTTGGTTACACGATCGGGATGTCTCGGTACCAACCCGCAGTACCGGTCACGTATCCCGATCGGTACGGTTGCGGTCAAGGGAGGAAGTTGGTCGGTAGAGGGCTCTCGGTACCGATTGGACGTACCGATCGATGTACCCGATCGGTACGAGAGTGGGTCGCGGTCCGTGGTGCATCTCTGGTCGGACGGGTCGGTAGAGGTCGGTAGGCTCAGTACGGACACGGGTGGACGATTGATACACAAAGGATGGTTATGGGGAGAGGAAGACGGTTGCGGTAGGATGGCCGAGGGACTCCCGGTACCGACCCGCGGTACCGACTATCGAGGCCGATCGGTACCGGGGTTGCCTAGGGTTCTTGGATCGTCGGTGCTCGGTACCGATCGTGTTATACGATCGGTGTGGGAAACGGCCGGATGGACCGGTACCGATCCGTGGTACCGACCGACGGTCCTGATCGGTACCGGGGTTCTCCGGACCGTTTTCTTCATCTCTCCTCCTTAGCTCGAAAGCTTCGTCTTGAAATACTCCTTAGTTGAATATTGATAAAAAATTCGACCAACATCTTCACCAATACTTTGGGGCTTCTTGTTCTTCTCCGAAGATACAATTTTTTTTGAAAAACCATAGATTAAATAGGTGGATAATAATGCTTACAAAAAGAAAATCAAAATATGGGTTGCCTCCCATAAAGTACTTAGAGTCTCATACCTTAACTCCTCGGAATCTTTAGAAGGTGGAAGGATCCTCTAAAGGCTTGAGGTTGCCCTTAGCTTGTTGGTGAGGTCCTTGATCACTCTCATCATTCTCGCTGCAATTGAGTTGTCCTGGATGTTTGATTGGTACTTCTCTTCTTTATGATGGAATGTATCGAGTTTGTTTCGATCTGAATCATGGCAGTGCTCCATAGTAGTAGACATGCTTGTCTATGTTAGTAAACGAGATCCTTCGCAAAGGATAGTCCATGATAGCTCCAGCAGTTGCCAAGAAGGGTCTTCCAAGAATGAAGGGTGTAATGTTGATGTCCATATATGCTATTTCGAAATCGACATGGACGATGCAATCTCCAATTCTCATAGGGAAGTTGTAGAGTTCTCTTAATGAGTGTGTGTATGTGCCATTAGCAAGTGCAATCTTCGTATTTGTGGTCCAAGCTTGGTGATTTTCATCATCTTGATGATAAACTCCGATAGAACGTTAACTCCGGCTCCTGTATCGCAAAAGGGGTCATCAAAGACGAATTCCTTCAGCGCACAAGTGATGTTGAAAGCTCCAAGGTCTTGAATCTTCCTGAGAACCTTGAGAAATTTATGTGGATTCCTAACTTCATCAAAAAGCTCTTCAATCTCTAGCTCGTCTTCTTGACTTTGTGTGAAATATCGTCTTAAAGATGGGTTCATTCTCCAAGCCTCATCGAAAGTAATGGTTGAAGGAAGCTTCTTAACAAGAGAGTTAAAAATTTCCATATTCTCATCACTGATTGAGCGTGATCTCTTAGTTGCTCCTTTCACGAAAATTTATCGTTTCACAAACATCCTCGATATTCGTCTTGTGTGGAATGTTTTGGGTCTCTTGGGGGATGGTGGAACGTCACTCATGTCTGAGCTTGAAGCGTCATCGTCGTCTTCAAGCATGGTTATGGTGCAGCAATTAACCAAAGAGCTTGAATCTTCTTTCTCCGAATTGAAAAATTTCTCCATTTCTTCAATGGTTTGTAGGCGATCGTCTAGCTTCTTCATGAGGTTGGTCACGGCCTTTGAGTCTTCGTCTAGGGATGTGATCTTCTCCATGAGATCTTTTTGACGGTATTCAACCGCGTTGAATGTTTGAATCGTACTCTTACTATCTATCTCCAAGTTCTTCACTCGTAAGCGAAGTTTCTTCTGTGTAACTACACCATCACTAACTCCTTTCTTAACTTTATAGGCATTGATAGCTATTGAATTTAGGTGTGTGGTGAGCTCCTCCACGTTCTGCTTAGCTTCGTTGATCAACCATTCATGATGGTTCCATTGATCTTCGATCTTGTAGTTGGCGTTGATGATGTCGTGCTGGGCTTCTTTGATGTCGTGCCTTTGATGATATTGGATATCTAAGCTGCGTCTCCATACTCTTTACTTGGATAGCAAGAGTGTCAAGTTTATCCTTAAGAGACAAGCTATTGGCTTTGATTTTTGCTTCAAATCCACGAATGACGTTTTTAGTGTCATCTATGAACTTTTGCATCAAAGCTTCTAGCTTATCTTCTTGAGGGTGTTGGCGAACGTGTGGTGCGGGCAGTAGAGGTGGTTGTGGTTGAGTGTTTCTGCGAATTTGATGATGGTCCAATCATCCATTGATCCCTTGAGGTTGGTACACGGTGGTGGTGCTCCGTGCGTTGAAAGCAAGTGTGGCCGGCGGTTTGGTGAATTCGTGAGGCATAGGGATGTAACTCCCGATTGCTACACGGTTCGCCATGCTCGCCATTCTCCTTGGGTTATTGGTTTGATGCTCCACTGACGAATCTCTGAAACAACAAAAGAAACAAAAACAAATATGAAATTAGCAAAGGAAAAACAAAAACTTAGACGTATTCTTTATCAAAAATTATAGGGCAAATAAATCAACTCCCCGACAACGGCGCCAAAAACTTGATGGGAGTTATTTTTTTGATCCAAGTTTTAAATTTATAACCCTAGATAAGGACTGCAAATGCACAGCAAACGCGGTAGTATTTAGGGGTCGAACCCAAATGAATTGATGATGCACAAAGAACCTATATGATGCAGAATAAGCTAAGCTAAACATATTTTTGTGAGATTTTAGTTTTTATGAAAGTAAAAGTGCAAGAGATAGATAATCAATGGTTAACTAGGTTCGATTAATGAACCTATGCAACGATTACAACTACAACTTAAGATACAGTTGCAAGTTTGTTCTAGAACTCAAACCACGGAATTAGAATCTCTCCACTGTCGTGGTTCGGATTCTCTATGCCCTATTCCCTAATAGACTCAGCTATCGCATGGTTATTAAAAGGTTAAGACACGAAGTAGAATTAAGGTTCAATGGTTCACTAAACTCCTTAACTAATTGGTATGATTGTTAAGACGCTTAGCTCATCAAATACTAGATCAAGAGATGTTAAGAACACTCTCGTGGATACATCAACCTAGGATCGATCACTGGTTAGCTACGCCAAATCAAGCATTGAGCGTAAATAAAGATGTAGAACAACTAACAACAAACCCTAAGATGCAATCATAAAAGCATAGGCATAGAACTTTAAAGGCAACAAATCTAGTTAAGCTTTACTCCAACGAGTCAGTTTGATCTTGCTAGCAGCATAAGTAAAGCATAAAACATGATGAATTCGTCATACACAAAAGCATATATAGATCTCTTCCTTCAACCAAGAAGGCCTCATTGATCTAGCCTTAAAGAACTCTTAAAAAGTAGATGTATTATTAAGAACAAAGAGAGAAACAAAATAAATGTTTTAGGTATTGATTTTGTGGCTGCCTTCTCTTCCTAGAGAGACTAAAAGCAAGTATATATAGGGCTAGAAGGGGTCCTAAGCCGGTTAGGGTTTTAATTATAAGAAAAAAGAAAATTGCCAAAAAGTGCTCGGCAATGCTCCACATCGACCGGCCATACCGATCGGATTCTCGGGTGGGTATGAGGGTTGAGCCGGCATGCCTTCGTGTGCTTGATCCCCCGGTACCGATCGTGTTGCCCGACCAGTGTGCCGGGTCGGTACCGGGTGTTCTTCATCCTCTCGGCAGCTTCTACATGTCTTCAGTTTTCGGCTCATATCTCCTTGGTGTAATTCCAACTCCATTGGAAATCTAACTCAAAGGGCTATCTTCACTCCAAGTTTCATCTAATTCCAAACTCATTTGGTCCTCCGTCTGTTGCTAAACTTCCGGAATATGTAATCTGTCCAGTTTGGGAATGTGCTTTATCTTCAAGGTATGATGACTTGGGTTGGCTCATTTGGCTTCTTAGATGGCTTTGACATGATGAATACTATTTTTTCTCCTTTTTGCATCCTTTTTGATGATTTAATCTGTTGGGACCTTAAAACCTATGTATACGTGAAAACTACCTCTTTTGGTTGATTAGGTGAATAAAATCCACAAAATAGGTATGAAAACCGATAGAAAAATGGGTAAAATATAGGGTATATCAACTCCTACAGACTTAATATTTGCTTGTCCTCAAGGAAATAAAAGATCAAGAATAGAAAAGAGGTTTGAAAACACGGGAACTCACATATCCTTTGGATCTATTGTCTCGAAGTCTAAACCTGTAATCCACATGAAACAAGATTAGTTCGCAAACTCTCTCCTCATATCCCATCATGACTTCGCAAGCCCTCCTAAATCTCCTCCCTGCACGCATCTTAACTTCTACTCAATTCACTCTTTCTACTCTACCAGGTTATTGAAAACTCTCATCAAGGCTATTATCCAAGGAATACGGGATATGTGTAAGGGAAGACTGATTTTAGTGGTGAGGTTAAAAGTGTTCAGGGTTACCATAATCTCCAGGTGCGAGATATTATGCAAAATCGCAAGAGAGAATGGACCTATTAATGCCCGCAATTCCCCAATCACTTTGTTGTTGCTCTTCTTCCCCCAGACTTGGATTGTTGTCCGAGAATCATTGTCGAATCTTCTCCACTCTCCTCTTCTTGTTGAGCACGTCCTTCCTTGGGATATTCTTTGGCAATATGATCTATTTGAGCAATCGTTTTCTTTCCCTTAGCTTTTTCTTTTTCTGTTTTTCTTTTCTTTTTAACTTTTCTTTAAGGGGAAAACGATTCTCTTTGGAACGACGAATCATATGGACGAAATTGATACCTTGTTTTAAGTGCCCAAGGAACGACCAAGCTCTTTGAATTCTGATCTTTGTACTCCACCTCTCTTTAACATAATGACGCATCTCTTAGTGATTAGAAAATTACGTCGACCCTATTCTCTCTGACGTTTTTACACATATCTGCATATATGAAACGAAAAGAAAGAAGCCATGAGGTCTGAAAGAAGGGTTAAAGGGTTTAAGGTGGGGAACCAACTAAAGATGAGCTGGCCGTTCATGACAACAAAAGGGTGGTAAAAAGGGGATAAGATGTCATGAACGTGATTCGTTTCCTTGATTTAATATCCTTGACTTCAAATAATCAAAACCTATGTTAGTAGTCCAAATATAGAGTCAAAATTGTATCCATTAAAACCTGGCAAGTAGAATTTCTAGGCGGGGAGTCCATCATGAGGTGTCTGAACCGATTGTCCCTGAATTCTCCTTGTGACAATGGTCACCTGGTCTTTGATATTGAAACGCTGGTTCCTAGGAAAGTGTCATCATTCCCTACTGATTTTGACTTAATAAAACGTCTTTATGGTTTTGACAATTAATTTTCGTAAAACCTTTTGAAAAACCGAAAGATCAAACATGAGCAAACGCGTTAGTAAACAACAATCCCCCCAGACTTAACTTACACCGTCCATGGTGTAGATCAAATCGAATTAAGGGAGTCATGTAAAAAAGAAACGAATTTGAATAAGTTTGAAAAGATAGAGAAAAAACGATATTACCTCATTGTAGACAAAAGTCATAGAATTCGGTAAGAATAGCCAAAGTTTTTGGTGGTTTGGATCGGTGTAAATAAAGATGAAGAACAACTAACAACAAACCCTAAGTTGCAATCATCAAAACATACGCATAGAACAAGGCAACGAATCTAGTTAAGCTTTACTCCAATGAGTCAGTTCGATCTCGCTAGCAGCAGAAGTAAAGCATAAAACATGATGAGTTCGTGATACACAAAAGCATATAGAGATCTCTTCTTTCAACCAAGAAGGTCTCATTGATCTAGCTTTAAAGAAATCTTAAAAAGTATATGTATTATTAAGAACAAAGAGAGAAACGAAATACATATTTTAGGTATTGATTATTTGGCTGCCTTCTCTTCCTAGAGAGGCTAAAAGAAAGTATATATATGGCTAGAAGGGGTCCTAAGTCGGTTAGGGTTTTAATTCTAAGAAAAAATAAAATTGCCAAAAAGTACTCGATAATGCTCCACACCGACCGACCATACAGATCGGATTCTCGGGTCGGTAAGGGGGTTGAGTCAGTTTGCCTTCGTGTGCTTGATCCCCCAGTACCGATCGTGTTGCCCGACCGGTGTTCTTCATCCTCTATGCAGCTTTGACATGTCTCCAGTCTTCAGCTATATCTCCTTGTGTATAATTCCAAATGGTGTAATTCCAACTCCATTGGAAAGCTAAATCAAATGACTATCTTCAATCCAAGTTTCATCCAACTCCAAACTCATTTGGTCTTCCGTCTGTTGCTAAACTTCATGCATATGTAATCTGTCTAGTTTGGGAATGTACTTTATCTTCAAGGTATGGTGACTTGGGTTGGCTCCTTTGCCTTCTTAGATGGCTTTGACATGATGAATACTATTTTTTCTCCTTTTTGCATCCTTTTGATGATTTAACCTGTTGGGACCTTAAAGTCTATGTATACGAGAAAACTACCTCTTTTTGTTTGATTAGGTGAATAAAATCCACAAAATGGGTATGAAAACCGATAGAAAAATGGGTAAAATATAGGGTATATGAGAGTCCTAGGTACCTCATTGGGAAAGAGCCTCTGGTCATTCCAGTAGTGAAGCTGATAAGATCATTTTCTTGATGAGTGAGCCTTGAGGAGAAGAAACAAGTCTTCTGAATACTCACTGCCAAACCTGACAACAACTCAAACTCCCTCAAGACCTGTAGAACTGCTTGAACTGAACGGATGGAACCATCAATGAAGATAAGAAGGTCGTCTGCAAAACATAGGTGAGTCAATTTTGTCTTGTCACAATTGTTGTGGTAGTGGAAGCGTTCCTCCTTTGCAGCTTTATTCAGTAAGAGAGATAGACAGTTTAGGGCTATGACAAACAAGTAAGGGGATAAGGGGTCTCCTTCTCGCAATCCCCTTGTGCCTCTGAAGTGGCCATGGACCATACCATTGTACCCAATTGTGAAATTAGTGTTACAAACACAAGCCTTGATCCATTGGATGAATTAATTTGGTAGACCAAGGCCATATAGACTGTTTAGGAGGAAGTCCCACCTTAGAGTATCAAATGCTTTGGCTATATCCACCTTGATGACTATGCATTTATGGACCGTGTTCTCAATTAGTAATCTGCCTTGTATAAACGCTGTTTAGTTTGGTAGAATGAGCTCTGCCAATATGGGCTTCAGCCTCTTCATTAAGATATTTGAAATTGTCTTGTATAGGGTTGTACAACAAGATATTGGTCTGAAATCACCAATGCTTGAAGATCTAGAAAACTTAGGCACAAGACTCAAAATGGTTGCATTTGTTGAAAAAGGAATGAAACCAGTGTTAAAGAAGTTAGAAACAGCCGTAGTTACTTCAAGACCCAACACAGACCAAGTCGCATTAAAGAACCCTGAGGTAAATCCATCTAGACCAGTTGCTTTATTAGGATTAAGCTTGAATATAACAGCCGTGATTTCAGAGTGAGTGGGCAACAAGGTCATAGCTTCTTGTTGAGTGGCAGAACAAGTGAAATAAGTGAGGGACTCAATCCAAGGAGCAGCCATGACCAGAGGAGGAAGATGAGTAGGAGCTAAGATGGATTTAAAATGTTTAATAGCATGGGCACTCATTTCCCCAAGGTCAGTAAGGAGCACACCAGTCACCAATAAGAAGGATATTATTGCATTCCAATTATTCCTCACTTGGGCAATTCGTTGAAAGTAAGTTATATTATGCCCCCTTCCTTTAGCTAGTTAATCCTTGAATTTTGTCTGAAGAAAGCCTCCTCAATAGTTCTCAAGAAGTTCCACTTTGTATGCAGGTCCCTTTCTTGCATAAAGAGGTCAGCCGTTGGATTTTGTAAGGCAAGTACCTGCACACTTAATAACAAACTGTTAGTCTCTCGAACTCTCTTTTGAATGTCAGAAAAGTTCTTGTGACACCCCCGACCGCCAGGCCCACTGACCGGCCGCCGGAGTAGCCACTTTGCCGCCGCCCGCGAACGACCCGGACCTAGCTAGCCGGAGGGAGAGGGGCCCGCTGTTCAGAGACGCGGCCGGGACTCGGCACGCTTGGTCCTCTCTGGCTAGCTAGGTCCGGGTCGTTCCCGGGCGGTGGTAAAGTGGCTACTCTGGCGGCCGGTCAGTGGGCCCGACGGTCGGGGGCGTCACAAGGTTTTTATTCAGAGTTTTGAGAGCTCCCTTAAGGGTTTTTAGCTTCCAACAGAGCTGAGTCAGATTGGAGGCAAAGCTTCCAGCTTGAATCCACATATCCTTAACAGTTGAGACAAAGTCTAGGTGTTTGGCTAGGAAGTTGAAAAATTTAAAGGGCTTTGTTCTTGAGATAGGTATAGGTAAGGAAAGGTCTAGGAGACAAGGGGTGTGATCAGAAAAGGAAGGGGCTAGGAAAGAAGTATAGCTATTAGGATAACTGAAAATCCAATGGGAGTTGACAAGGAGTTTGTCAAGCTTCTTTGCTTTAGGAGAGATAGATTGCTTGTTTGACCAGGTGAAAAGTGGTCATTGGAAATTCAGGTCAAACATGCCTAGCTGGAGTAAGGTGTCTCTGAACTCCACCATGCGAGGATCAAGACTATTGACAGAAGCCAGAGAATGTTCAGTGTAGTGGATAATTTGGTTAAAGTCGCCCCCCCACAACCCAAGGCAGAGAAGAGAGGCCAAATAAGTGTTGAACATCAATCAAATCTACCCAAAGGTTAGTTCTTTCATCTGGATGATTTGAGGCATAGACTGCTTTGACTGGTGCACCATTGTAACTACTGCAGGGTATTTCCAAATGACAATGATTCTCCCTCCCTCATCCGTAGTATGGTTTGTGGCAAAACTCCAACCACGACGTAGACATCACAAGGTTCAGGTTAGGTTCCTTTACATGAGTTTCTAGAATAGTTCCAAAATAAGTTGATTCTCATAAAGGGTTGGGGCCTATCCAAGTCATTTAGACCTCAAACATTCCAAAAAAAGAGTTTTATACTCATTAAAGGTGTAAAGGAGTAGCTCCTTTATACTTATTTAAGGTTTTTGTGGCTGATTTTTTGCAGTGGGCAAATTTGTAGGTCGTAAAGAAGGTTTGGACACAAAGAGTTAGGAGGCGGAGTAAGAGTTGAAGAAGGAAGGTTAGTAGGAGGCTTTGTGGTAGTTGATGGTTTTTGAGTTGAAGAAGGAAGCTTAGCAGGAGGCTTTGTAGTAGTTGATGGTATTTGAGGAATTGATTTGGCTTTAACTTGTGTTGCTTTAGAGTAAGATTTTGCACGAGGCCTATTGGAGACAGGTCCAGGAGGAGCCGGTAAACCAACAATGTATGGGATAAGAGATTCTGGAGGGGATTCAGGTGAGAGAGGATCCTGAGCCAAACCATCAATTGAAGTAAGGGGAACCACATCAGAAAGATCTTCAAGGAGAGTGGCAACCTTATTCAGAGGAGTAGTTGGGCAACTTCAACATCAGTAGCTGGAGGTATGGGTAAGACAACATCACTGGTTAAGTTTGTTGGGAGCTCTGGTTGTGATTGTTGTTCATCCATATTCATATCAGAAAGCACGGGTTCTCCATTCCCAGCGGTCTCAACTGGAGTAGGGATCACCTCAGTAGTGTCTTGACGAGTATGTGGAGGTTGTGAGGCAGTATTCTTGGATATAGGAACCCATTTGGAAGTCAACTTGTGGCAGTTTTTCATAATGTGACCAATTTCTTTACAGTTTGAGCAGGTAAGAGGAATCCAGGGATATTCCACCTCTACCAGATCAACACGGCCATCATCTCTCTCAACCTCTATAACCAAAGGTAAAGGCTTGGAGACATCAATCTCCACTTTTACATGAGCCTCATTGACTCTAGTTAAGTTTTAAGTAAAGTCATCCATTTCCATAGGGTATCCTATGAGTTCAGCAACACGGCTCAGGCCAGCATCATGGATCAGATCAAAAGGAATACCTTTAAGGTGAGCCCAGAGAGGGATCTTAGTTAGTTTTGATTGAGATCTTCCATCAGGGTCGTTGGAGTCAGAGTTATCTATGTGTCCCCACTGAGCAACATGGAACATTGAGTCACCAACATACCAGATTCTCTTCTCAAGGACCTTAAGGCGAATGAAATCGTTTGGATTGCGCACTAGCATTGATCGAGCTCCAGAGTTGACATGGATGTCAAGTCTCAGACCCTTTCCCCAAATATGATTCAGAACACTTTGGATAGAGCCAAAAGCAGGAGTACGACCACAGAAGTAGCCAACGATGAATTCTTTGTGGAGATCAGCACCCTACTTGAACACTGAATCATGTATCTTAACACGGGTCTACCTGATCCAGACACTGAAATCTCAACGTCATCCAGCTTATGCAGAGTTTTATCCTCTGATCTTCGAATCTTTTCAGCTAAAGATAGAGGAGCACCATGAGTAGTGGGATGGGAAGCAGCAGTGGGGGTTACAAGGGAAGGTTCCTTAGTGTTTGGGTTAGGTAAAGGCAAAGAGGAGGGCTTGTTATCAACAACCAGAGGGTTCAAAGAGGGGTGAGAACTACTAGATGGGGGATTAGGGCTAGAGCACTTTCGAGGAACAGAGGAGGCTGGATTGGTAAGTAGAGGAGAAGAGTTTTTTGGTAAGACCACAGTGAATTTCGGATCAACAGTAGTTTCATATCTAGGGTTATGGACAATATCACTAATAGATATGGTGGGAGCTGCCTGAGTCATGACTACATCAATAACAACATGAATAGGTTGAGTAACAGCCTGTGTCATAGCGACATCAGTAGTAGGGAGCAAGGCACAAGATTTCTCAGAAGAGATAGTAGGAGCAGAAGAGAGGGGAGAAGAGGGAAGAGGGGAGAACAAATTTGAAGATTGGTCAGGAGGGTCAGGAGGCTGTGGTGGAGGTAGACGATGGTCAACCGGAGGAGGTAGCAGTGGATTCAAGGCGGAAGCACCCTGAGGGAACCAGTGGTTTGATATTGGGAACTGTGGCACCGAGGATTTGCTACCGTAACCAAACACTCAAAGAATAATTATATAAATTAACATAGTCTTCATCGTTGGTAATTTAATTTTGTTCAACGTACATTTATTGGTTATTTGGATAATATTTTTTAGTGATGTGGTTGTGATTCTCTACTAATTTATAATTAAGTGTATCATATTAGAATAGCATCTCCCTATCATTTCCTTTTAGTATAAAACAATTTGAAACAAGGGACAATAAGCTACAAATTCTCCAAACTTTACAAAATGAAGCAACTAACAATACATTTTCAAATATTTAGAACAGATGCATCATACAATTAAAATCATTACGAAAATAAACCCGTCAGTAACAATCACGTGGCATTGGTAACGTGAACAAAATCTAGTAGCATAAAAAGAAATCTTTTAAGGTCTACAACTATACATTTGTAGGTGGCGGCGCAGTGCACAACACGTTAGTGTCACACGTTTCTGACAGAAACGTCAACCATTTAATGTACAAAACAGATAATGATAGATTTGACAACAATTACATACAACTATATGGGACTTATACATATAATACATAACATCGACATTGCCATATATAAATAGCCTTACCTTGAAGCTTAACCTAATCACTCTCAGGTGTTTCCTTACCTAATTCTTCATTTATTCCGCCGCAACCTGAGAAAATAACAACCAAAATCGAGTTCTCAAAAATACTAATCAAACACAAATCTAGCAGTTGAAGGTCGGTCGAGACATTAAAGATGTCGGAATCCTATTACATGGTAAGAACAAGTGATTTCAAAACTGTGTAAAATTCAATTTCAACAACGATTTACTCATAAATCTTGATCTGCTCTCTCCTTTATTCTCAACTTGATTTACTTACTAATAGTTGTTTCCTTTCACAACTAGGGAGATATGTCCGACTCATTCGTGGCAAATGGGTCAAAGCTGAGTTTGGAAGATGGTTGTTTCAAATAGAACCAGCGAATCTCAGTTACGGTGTGACTATAGCTGAGAATAAAGGGATCGAGTCTCTCAAGAACACTGTTCGAGAGAAGTACTTCCTTCCCACCACCACCCCAATATGTTTAACTTATCGCTTACCGGGATTGTTCCCTGGGATCTTGGAAGCCGGTGGAGCTCCGTTTATGATCCACCGGTTAACCTATTCGGCGCTCAGTATATATGTGACCATAGGAGCTGAAGCCGTTGCAACATACGACTTCACATGCAGATCTCCTTTCACTATTGGTAGTACAACTTACCTCGCTGAGGAAAACGATCCTCATCTCAACCTGCAAGCTCTTGATGCATACAATGGTAAGTGTGTCGTACTTATAACCATTTATAAATTTAGATTTTTATGATTGATTTGATCATAATGTGTTTGTTAAAGATGTCAAATAAGTGGGTAATGAATCCGTATAAATTTTTTGTCAGAGTTAATAACTACACGGACTATAACAAGAGCTCGCAGTGCCTTTGATGCAATTTTCACTGAGGATGAGATGGTGATTCTTTACTGGGTTCATTTGGAAATGCTCTACTCTAACCCAATCCAAATGATTCCAAGGGAAGTTAATGAAATGAACAACCGCTCAATCACACAAATCATCGTTTTTAATGGAGACGATGATAGTGACATGAATGATGGAGACATGGGGTCCCAAGGCGCTGACCAGAATGGACACACCAATATCCTGGAAGGTAAATTTTAGTTTAACAAGTAACCAGTAGATTAGCAAGAACAAAATTTAACAACTTTGCAAAACAATCGTTTAGCCTTATAAATTATAAGTTTTCTGCTGTGTAATGCGTCTTCATAAATTTAATTCTTTAAAGGTACACCCTCAAGCTCCAAGAATAACAGCGGACAACAATGGAAATGGGCACAGGGAGTTTGGCAATAGGTTGAACTCAAACAATCTCTCTGCAAATGTTCACAGCATTGAAAACAACCCCAACATCAATCAACAAGAGGCTAGGGTTTACTAGGAAAACCTCCTAGTAAATAATAACGCTGCTGGTCAAACCGTTAGGATGCATAACGTCTTGAGCGATGACGAAGCTGATGGAAATAACGAAAGTCAGAGGGCTCATATTAACAACATGAACCATCTTTTCAGCTCGGAGGATAGTGATAACTACTCCTCCACTAGTTCATCTAGCATTATTATGCTGACTGCTGACTTTGAATCAGAGTTGGACCAAGCTCTCTTAGAGGCATCACAATGGGTCGAAACGTTGAGGGGATAAGGGTGGCCTTTATCATAGAACCCGCCGGATGTTATAGAAGGAGGTAAATTAGACCAATCCTAAGCTCATTCTTCAATCTTGATTATTATTTGGGACAATCATTTTAATTAATTTATGGTCTAACATTTCAGGTCCTTTGAACAATGTTGTTTGGAACTATTCACCAACCTCGGTTCTAGCACCCCCACAATTCACCAAGTCAAGAGGCTGCTGAAACTATGGTTTCTTCTTCTAATGTTGACTTAGCTGAACCAATTGCTAACCCATTTGCTGAAACTGAATGAGTGGTTGTTGTGGAACCATCACAACAAGTTCAACTGCGTAATGGAGACAATGAGCACCCTGCGAACCTTGAACTCACACTAAGCTGTGCTGATCCATCAAACAGTAGATCCCATCCATCACCAATGGAGAGTTTACCTACCTTCGATCGCCTCAACGAAACTTTGTCTGACGAAAACGAGGGGTTGGGTGGGTTTTTCTAGTTGAAAGAAGAACTTGTTTTTAATATATATATGGTATTTCGGGTATTTGCTCTATGGTCATGTCTGACCGTCCTCTCACATCTTGGACGTGTTATCCTACTCTATCGGTTTAATTAAGTTGTTTATGTTATGGTTGGATAAAACCAACCCTTGTTTAACTTTTGTGCATGTGATTGTAGGAAAACAATGGAATCCTATCTTTGTATAAATTTGTACTGAACTTGGTATGAATATATTTGTTTCTTTTGATGATAACTAATAGAACTATTACAATGTGTAGGAGATCCGATAAATGAACAAAATAATATTTTCGTTGGCATGATGTTCACAAACCGTGATGCATTTAAACAACACATGGCTTTATATGCATTACACAACAAAATTCGGTACCGTAATGCCCGGTCTTCTCCAGATTTTATGGTAATTAAATGTTACGGTAAATCATACCCATGGAGGGTTTACGCTGGATGAATGGAAAACTCACCAAAATTTGAGATAAGGAGTTTGCTCATGCAACATACGTGCACGGTGGATGACCGTGGAGGTTATCAACGTTAAGCAACAAAAACAGTTATAAGTGGGCTTCTGCATTCAAGATATGGGGGACTTGGTAATGGGCCGCGGTCCAGGGAAATTAGGGAAATAATGCGTGGAGACCATAACGTTCGTATTTCTTATTGGAAAGTGTGGCGGTCTAGAGAACTCGCCATCGACACGGCAAAAGGATCAGCCGAGGAAGGGTTCTCTACATTACCATTATACTTAGAAAGGTTGGTGGCAGCGAACTTGGGTACCCTAGTTAGCCTTGAAACCGTTTACGACCAAGCAAAAGGCCACCGATTTAAGTTTCTGTTTTTGGCATTGGCCGCGTCTGTCGAGGGGTATTAATACATGCGAAACGTGGTTATCGTAGATGGAACACATCTGAAAGGCAAGTATGCAGGCTGCCTATTAACTGCATCAGCACAAGATGAAAACTATAAAATATTTCCTCTAGCTTTTGCTATTGTAGACAGCGAAAATGATCAGTTTTGGGAATGGTTTTTCAAAAAACTATCTGCGTTTGTTCCTAATGCAGACGATTTGGTAGTTTTTTCTGACCGTCATGCATCAATATACGCGGGATTGAACAAGGTTATATTTAAGAAGCTTACATTTTTGTTTACAAATAAATTGGATATAAAACACCAAAAGTCTTAGAACTTCTATCGGGTAATTTTGAAAACTCCGCTGGCTATAATGTTAGACCAATCACAAAAAACGAGTTCGAAGTTCAATTAAAAGATGGAGCGTCCAATCATGTCAACCTTCTCAACAAAACTTGTACATGCCTTGAGTTCAAAATATTGGTTATTCCTTGCTCCCATGGTGTCGCGGCGGCTTTGTTTTCAAAAATGGAAGTGGCCTCACTAGTAGACCCGAAATACAGTTTAGAATTTTGGCGAAACGCTTACTCAGGTCAAATTAATCCAGTCACTAATTTAGATGCAGTCCCTTTAGAAGACTCGGTAGTGTCAATGCTTACACTCCATCCTCCTTCTACGCGACGACCACCAGGAAGACCACGAAAAACAAGATTCCTCTCTCGTGCAGAAACAATGGTAAAACCGAAGAACCTTACATAAATGAAGTAACTAAATTGTTTTATCATTTGCTTACTCACATTTTTAATCACTATAGGGCCGAAGTATACGCCGTCGTACAGTGTGCATCAGGTGCAAAAGGGTTGGCCATAATCGAGCCACTTGTAAGATGGCTATGTAAGGAAATGTTGAAAAAAACGCTACAATGAATTGATGATTTCGTTTCACCGAATGTTGTACATGGGTCAACATTTGATCTTCTTTAAAGTGTAAGATAATAGCAGCATCCCAGAGGAGACAATTCCAACTCCTGTTTAATAAATAATGAAAGCCCATATTGTCTGTATAAATTCCGTGGTTGTTATGTATTAAATTTTCGTCTATAAAAATGTTTGTGTGAAATGTGTCATATTAAATGAAACTTAAATATTTGAATGATACCAACGGAGTTTTCTAGTAAATCTGTTTTGTCATAACTATTGCTCTAATCAGTATTGTTGTCCAACTCATCCAAACATTTGGCACAACACCTACATCACACTACAAACATATCCAAATTGAACCCACTTATAAGGTTTAACGTACGGCCACAATTAACCCTTGGGTATTGATAGGTACTTACCATTCACACACTGCTAACATGTTGTAGCTACTATTTGTCATATATTTTTTCCTTACAATGACTGCACTAAATTGACCTTCTCTCGTTACATCTTGATAACATAATAACTTTGACTGTAAATAGTAACATTTCCCTGATTACGGAACTTCTATCCACTCTTACCATCTCACAATTCAGCTTGTTACATATACATACATCAGATAATTGGAGTAATCTACAAACCAACATAAGTATAGTAACGCAAATTAGTACAAACATTGAATAAAAACGTGGATATAGAATTTAAAGACAAGGGTTTCAAAATTAAAATACATGGGTTTGACAGTATTACATGTTACTAAAAAAGTTTACACACATTCATTAAAGGTAACATAAAAGATTTAAGTGCAACTTGCTAACAACAACACGAAAAGGTCACTCAATCAATTGCCTCTATAGGCGTCCTCCACTCCCCTAATAAACCATTACTGACAGCCTTTGCGTCTCTGATGACAGAATATCCGGTGTAATACAACGACAAATATCAACTCCACCAATTGCATGCACATGCATCAATAGGATAGTCGTAACACTCGAATCCACATGACAACCATTTTGAGAAATTCCCTTCAATCTTTCAACGGAGTAGGGTTTCAAGTCTCTTGCACCTTGAGCACGGGGCCACTTGCTTCAGCAAGTAGGGAAATAACTCACATATTGTTGTGAATTCGGCCCTATGAAAGACACAAAGAAGAAGCGAAAGAACAAGAGAAACTATTGAAGCAAATACTCCTTTGTCTAAGGTTTTATTATTGATGTGAATTCTTCTCTTGATATCAATTACAAACCCTTATGACCCCTTTATATAAGCCCCAAACCCGATACAACAAAGAAAAGGAAATATTCCTAAATTCCTGAGTTACACCGTCCTACCCCCAAAAAAGAAACCCTTGTCTGCGTGACACTAGGCTTTTTGGGCCCACTCTGCAGTATCCTTAGATTTTAAGTCACCTATAGAATAGCAAACTCCACCTTGACGCAAAATCTCCGACACCTTCACCTTCAGACCCTTTGTTCACTTCCTGGGGAACTTCATCTTCCTCTAGCACGGGAAGACATGGAGAAAATCCAAGCAATGCTTGAACTTCGCCACAGTGACTGGCTTGGTCAACAAGTCTGCTGCATTTTCTGACGTATGCACCTTCTCCAATAAGATATCATCTGAAGCTACCAACTCCCTGATCTTGTGATACCTCACTTGAATGTGCTTCGTCCTTGCACGATACACTTGATTCTTTGCCAGATACATTGCACTCTGGCTATCATAGTGTAGTAGAACTCCACCTTGTTTAACACTCAATTCAGCTACAAGTCCTTGAACCCATATCGCCTCCTTGGTTGCCTCTCCCATTGCCATATACTCAGCTTCCGTAGTAGACATTGCCACAACATCCTGCAGAACAGATCTCCAACTAACAGTACCTGCTGCAAGAGTAAATACATACCCTGTAGTAGATATTTTGTTATCTAGATCTCCTGCATAGTCTGAGTCAACGTAACCCAAAACTGCTACACACTTCTGATCTCCGAACCTCGGCCCATACTCAGTTGTACCCTTCAAATACCTTAAGATCCATTTGACAGCATTCCAATGATCTCTTCTAGGATTTGACATGTACTTGCTGACTTGACTAACGGCTTGAGCCAGATCAGGCCTTGTGCAGACCATAGCATACATTAGGCATCCAACTGCACTAGCATAAGGAACTTGTGCCATATCTCTAATCTCGTCATCAGACTTAAGACACTGATCTTCTGAGAGCCGGAAGTGAGACGCCAATGGTGTAGACACTGATTTTGAATCAGCCATATCAAATCTCTCTAACACCTTCTGAATGTAGCTCTTCTGAGAAAGCCATAATCACTTAGAGCTCCTATCCCTGCGTATCTCCATCCCAAGGATCTTCTTCCCAGCACCAAGATCCTTCATCTCAAACTCTCTTCCCAGTAGTCCTTTCAACTCAAGTATATCATCCATACTTTTCCCAGCAATGAGCATATCATTAACGTACAACAAGAGAATTATAGGAGTATGGTTTTCGAGATACCTCACGTAAACGCAACAATCATACTCATATCTCTGGTAGCCAATACTCAACGTATATGTGTCAAATCGTTTATTCCACTGCCTAGGAGCCTGCTTCAACCCATATAAAGATATCTTCAATCTGCAATCTGCACACTAGCTTCTCCGTTCCTGGCAGCACAAAACCTTCCAGTTGCTCTATATATATATATCTCTTCCACCAAATCTCCATGAAGGAACGTTGTTTTCACATCCATTTGTTCTAAGTGAAAATCCCACCTAGCTACCAACCCCAACACCACTCGTATGGAAGTGTGTCGTACCACAGGGGAGAAAATCTCGTCATAGTTAATCCCTTCTTCTGTGAGTAACCCTTTGCTACTAACCTCGCTTTGTACTTCACTGCTTCCTTCTCAGCCCCTCCTGGTTTTACCTTGAAAACCCACTTACAGCCTATTGCTTTCTTGCCCTTTGGTAGAGGTAGAAGATCCCAAGTCTGGTTCTTCTCCAGACTCTCATTCTCTTCTGTTGTAGCACATATCCACTAGTCTCTTTCTGGACTAGACATAGCCTCTCAAAAGCTAGATGGATCATCTGAACAAACCAGAAGCGCATAGGCAACTATATCTTCAAAGCCTTACCTCACAGGTGGTTTTGAAATCCGTGTAAGTCTGTCTGAAACAGTGATCACCTCTCCACGTTGTTTCTTACCCTTATGCCCTTCTTTGGCAGCCTGCTCATCACTAACTGCTGCTAGTCCAGTTTCACTGGACCCCTCCTGAGCTACCTCAGAATCCTCCTGAATTGCCTTTGAACCTGTGTCAGTCTCAATTGTAATAGGCACCTGTTCTGACCTTGCCTGCTACACCATACTCTCTTCGTCAAACACCACATCTCGACTGATCACCTTTTTCTTAGCCTCAGGATCCCATAACTTGAAGCCTTTCACACCTTTCTCAAAGCCAAGAAAAATGCACTTCTTTGACTTAGACTCTAACTTAGATCTCTCGTCGCTTGGAATCAGCACATAAGCTGTACATCTTAAAATCTTCAAGTTTGATAGATCAATATCTACCCCAGTCCACACCTCTTCCGCAACCTTTCCCTCTAGGGAAACCCTTGGCGATCTATTCATGAGGTAAACCGCCATGTTTACAGCCTCTGCTCAGAACGGTTTTGACAGCCCTGTATTCAGCCTCAAACACCTAGCCTTCTCTGCAATCGAACGGTTCATCCTTTCACTGACACCGTTCTGCTGAGGTGTTTTCCTCACTGTGAAGTGCCTCTGAATGCCATGCTCCTCATAAAACTTCTGGAACACTCCCGCAATATACTTTATGCCATTATCTGATCTCAGATACTTAACCCTTCTCCATGTTTGATTCTCTACTTCAGCCTTCCAAATCTTGAATTTCTCGAATACCTCAGATTTATGCCTTAAGAAGTACACCCAAACCTTCCTTGAGAAGTCATTGATGAATAAAACAAAGTATCTTGAGTCTCCCAATGACTGTTCCCGAGTTGGTCCCCACACATCAGAATGGACATAGTCTAAAAGACCCTTTGTCGTGTGTTCACCTGTCTTGAAAGACACCCTGGACTGTTTTCCCATCACACAAAACTTACAGAAGTCCATCTTGCAATTCATCTTCCCGTCCAGCAGACCCCTCTTCTGGAGTTCTATCAAACCATGCTCTCCAATATGCCCCATACGCATATGCCATAGAGCTGTTTTATCAGATTTAGACTCCACAGCTACAGCTCCACCTACAACCACGCTTCCCAACAATCTATATATATTCCCAATTGTGATCAGACTCTTCATCACTATCACACCTCCTTTACTGACCTGCAACACGTCTTCTTCTTCATCAGCACTGAATCTGAATTCGTTTTTGTGCAGAGTACCCATGGAGATCATATTCTTCTTTACCACTGGAACATGTCGTACATCAGTCAGCGTCCTGATTGTACCATCGTGCATGCAAAACTTGACCTGTCCAATGCCCACGATGTTACAAACATTATCATCTGCCAACTAAACTGACCCAATATTTCTAGCCTTGTATGACTCAAACCATTCCCTATTCGTGGTCATATGGAATGAAGCACTTGAGTCAAGCATCCAAGAATCTGTGTTTTTCTCTGATGTTACAGCAAGCATATCAGACTGAATATCCTCTGAATCTTCTGTTTCCTAGACCACGTTTGCAGATTTCGTAGAGTACTGCAAATTTCTGTACCCGTTCTGTCTCTTGTCAGGACAATCTCTTTTATAGTGGCCTGTTTTACCACACCCATAGCAGACGCCCTTCTTCCCGACTTTTGGCTTTGACTTGCTTATGCTATTACCATCTAACTGCTTCTCTTTCTGTCTCCCCTACCCTATTTGTAATTGACATACAACCCATGACCCTGAGACCTCTCAGAACTGTTATTCTGTCGTCGCCCATGATGAGAAAACAACGTTGCAGTAACAATATCCAACTTTATCGTGATTTTGTTACACCTCAAAGATGTGAATATGTTCTCATATGAAGGGGGTAGAGAACACAATAGAATCATGGCTTTATCCTCGTCCTCAATCTTCACTTCCACACGCTGAAGATCACCTATGACCTGACTGAATGAGTTAACGTGTTCTACAAGATCACCTCTATCAGGCATCTTCAACCCGTATAACTTCTGCTTGAGATACAGCTTCGTCGAGAGTGACTTCGACATATACAGTTTCTCCAACTTATCCCACATTTGTTTAGAAGTTGTGAGATCCATTACCTGGTGAGTAATTTCGTCTAACAAGCACAGACGAATCGTTGAAATTGCTTTATCCTGCATATCATCCCAATCATCCTGCGTGATATTTTCTGGCTTTGCAGCCAGCATCGCTATCTTCATACCCTGTTGAACCAACATATCTTTCACCTGCCATTTCCATAACCCAAAGTTACCCTTACCATCGAATCGCGGAATCTCAAACTTAAGATAACCTCCTCCAGCCATGGCCCATAATCACAACCCAAACCTGAAGCTTCTGATACCAGTTGTTGTGAATTTGGTCTTATGAAAGACACAAAGAAGAAGCGAAAGAACAAGAGAAACTATTGAGGCGAATACCCGTTTGTCTAGGGTTTTATTATTGATGTGAATTCTTCTCTTGATATCAATTACAAACCCTTATACCCTTTATATAAGCCCCAAACCCGATACAACAAAGAAAAGGAAATATTCCTAAATTCATGAGTTACACCGTCCAATCCCAAAAAGGAAACCCTTTTCTGGCTCACTCTGCAGTACCCTTAGATTTTAAGTCACTTATAGAATAACACATAGTCGCATCACTTCCTTCGCAATAGCCTTTTCACTACGGAGTGTCATATCAGAATCAAGAATATATAAAGTTCTATCAGTGCAATCAACGTATATTCCAACCCAATGAGTCTTGTCAAAGTTAAATGGGAAGTAGAATCTGTCAGCCTCCACATTGTTTGCAGTCTCCCCAATGAAAAATTGGACCACCGGCTTTTGGAATTAGTAATCTTCCTTGTCCAGAGCATTTGCAAACTTGCCAGCATTCTTCAAGAGGTTGGAAATAAACTCGATGTCAAAAATTATATATTTTTAAACAACAGTGCACCTTCTCTGAGAAGCTTAGTACGTGTGTGTTGGACAAGTAAATCAACAATCTATATAGCAAAGAAACATCAAGTCAATTTTGTATATCAAACTTTGCTATTATAATTGTAAATGCAAATTACCTTAGAGGTTGGACACTTGGTCCTCTGCACAATATCCGCAAAGTCTTTTGTTGAAATGTTTACTCCATTGAAGGACAATGTCCTACCATAGCAGAAAATAAATTTTTGGACAGTAATTTTCCTTAGCAATTACATAATGCTGTCAAATCCAACGAATAAGTAGTATACGTTTAATTCTAAATCATTCAAGAACCATAATTTAGTAGGCAACTACAAGCCCTCACCGTTTTCTCCATTTTTTACAATTCCCAACCACAAATATATTTACCATCACCAATTAAGCATTTATTATTTACCTCAGATACTGGTGCTCTAATTCTAATGTTAACAAATAACTAGTCAGTTAGACACAAAACAAACTGTTAAGATGTACTTAAAATATCAAGTCTCTTTGCACAGTAATTTTCCATAACAATTATAAATTCTGTCAAATCCTACGAATAAATTGTACAAGTTTAATTCTAAATTATTCAAGAACCACAACTTAGTAGGCAACCCTGTCAGTAACAATTTTCTACATTTCTTACACTTACCAAACACAACAAATTTTACCATCCCCAATTACACATTTATTAATTACCTCATATATTGGTGCTCTAATTCTAAAGTTAACAAATAACTACTCATTTTGAAACAAAACAAACAGTTACCATGTACATAAAATATCAAGTCTCCTTGGACAATTATTTTCCTTAACAATTACATTATTCTGTCAAAACCTACGAATAAGTACTATAAGTTTAATTCTAAATCATTCAAGAACCACAACTTAGTAGCCAACTACAAGCCCTCACATTTTTTAACCATTTTTTAGACTTACCATACCAAAATTAAACAGTTATTATTTACCTCATATATTGGTACTCCAATTCTAAAGTTAACAAATAACTAGTCGTTTAGAAACAAAACAAACTGCTATCATGTACATAAAATATCAAGTAAACTTACGGTTTGGTCTTTAGCTTCTTAGCAAGCCTTTCATACTTCGAAGCGTAATCATCTACCTCACCATCACCATCCCCAATAAGATGCGCTTGTCTTGCTCTTTGAAGCATTTGCTTATCACACTGATAATCAGAAACAAGAGCTTGTGGAATGGTTTTTAACCGCTTACTCTTACGACATATAAATGTCTCACCAAGATCATTATTATTCACATCCTCAACATTTACCATTTCATGTCCTTCCTTTCCTGGGATATTGTGGTGTGTTCCCTCCTCCTGCGATAGTCCAAGAGAGAATGAAGGAAACAATAAAAATGGAACCAAGTTGTTAATCTGAAAATAACAAAATCATTTTTCTCACAATACTGAATATTATTACTCAAGTGAACAAATAACAAACTAACCTGACAATTCACTTCAGTTAAAACTTTCCCACTGCCTTGATTATCACCAACTTCAGAACATTGGCCATCATTACCAATTACAGGATCCACACTTCGACCACTCTACAATTCAACATCACCAACTTAATGGTTAAATAACAATCTCTATTTCTAACACAAATGACATATATAAGAAGGCAAAAGATCGTCACCTTATTCTTTCCATTACTAGATCCAGACAAAACCGAATTCAAACCCTTCTTCTTCATGTTGTTTGGAGGTGAGTTTGCCTCTTGTGGTAGAGTTTTTGCCACCAGCACATCAGAACTTTCCAAGTCCGCAACTAGTCCTTCAAGAGTTGATTTCATTTTGGCCATACCGTCCGTCATTTCAACATAAAATTGTTGAAAGCATGTTATGATCTCCTCCATTTGCGTAACACATGCATCAGACTTCGTCTCTATTCGAATAGCTTCAACACTTAGTTTGGCAACTACAGATTCTAACAGAGCAAGTAGTTCATTTTGGTGGTAAATCTGGTTCCCTCTAGGGACACTGCTTTGACATAAACCTTCACTAGCAATGGTTGTTTTCTTCTGCTTTGCTTTCTTCACTTTCGCCTCCTCTATCATCCTAAGCACATCTCCTTTTGTAGCACCTCCAGAGAACATTCCAATATGAAATTCGTGTTCCTTTTTTATCAACATAAGGATGTTAGTAACTTTTGGATCTTCTTCCTCATCAGACCAGTCAAATTATGTTTCATCTATCTGTACATCTCCATCATCAGATATGATACAGTCAACTAAAGTCTGCAAGAAAATTAATAGCAGTTACGCTACTGCCATTTTCATACTGAAAATATGAAGATAACACAATAACCAACTAAATTACTAATTTACCTCTAGATCTTCGTGTAAGTCTTTTGCATGGTAGAGCTGAGGAAAATCTTCTTCTCGCGCGGCCGCTCTTCTTCTTCTCGCGTGGCCACTCTTCTTCTTCATCAACATCAGACTCAGATTCAGATGTAGAGTTCATCTGAACAACATCAAGCAATGACGGTACAGCTTCAACCATTACAAGTTGTAGTGCATGAACAAAACCTTTAATTGCAATGGTGTTTTGAGACAATGCAATCTCATTTCTCTCTCTTATACTAGAGACAACCACCTCAAATGAAAGCCGACCCCATGGATACTTGAAAAAGGCTTCAAGATGCGTCGTAGGCAAAAGCACCGAGGAAAGCAAAGCTAAACAAGCATACTTCACTCGAATCTCTTGATCAGTAACCAACTAGTGGTACCGGGTTTGATACCCATTACCATACCCGACCCATATCCAATTCGACATGGAGCTTCGAGAAACATCTCGGAAGAATGGGCCAGCGAGGACCCATGAAGACAACTCGGCCCATTAAGGAGCATCCACCGACCTAGAAAAATACAAGCGAATTGGAAGACTTAGCTCGGATAAAAGGAAATACTTAGAATTAGTATAACTTCCTTTTATCTTTTAGGAGATTTTTCATTTATCTTTTAGGGTTATTTCGACCGACTTTGTACTTGTATAAATACTTGATGAATTCCTCCAAAACGAGAACATCTCCTTCAATAGAGAATTTTATACACATCTTTTTACTTGATCTTTTCTTTGTGATTTTACGCTTAAACCTAGTTCCTTTATTCTTTGGACCGATCTCGAATTGTTGCTCAATCCGGTATCACCAAATTGGCGCCGATTAAGGGGAACGATTAGGTTTACTGCGTAACTTTCACAAGAGAAATCCTCTAAAGATGTCTGGAGACGATATTCTAACTCCACCCGTTACGTACGTAACCGGATCGGAAGAGAATCCAACCGATGGAAGCAATTCTAAAGGGGCATTGAAAACCTCAGAAAAACAGGGTCCTACCCCGGAAGTTCTTACTCCGGAGAAGGATCAACAACCGGAGGCCCGATCAGAGAAATCGAACCACCAGATAATCTTGATCCAAAATATGGAACTTGATGTTCCAGCCGAGGTGAAATTGTTACATGAAAAATACGATAAACAACATAGTGATCATGACAAATTCCATGAAGAGATGACTCTCTTCATGGGACGAACCGATCAGGGTTCCCGGGATCGGACAACTCAGATTGATCAAAATCTGTTTCCAACCGAGACGACGCCCAGAATCTTATCGGTGGGAGGCCAATCTGCAACTCATGTCACACCCCCTTCACAAAGTTTGGAGGAAAGAAACGATGAGATAGCAGCCATGAGGGAAACTATCCGTTTAATGTACTCAAGGATGCATCGCGTAGTAAGCTCGGCTCCCGAGCTCGATAATGTCCTTGAGGGAACAAAACAGACCCCTTTCACCACCCGGATTGTAAACACTCTATTCAAACCAAACGCTAAGATTCGGATCGCGCTCTACGAAAGAAAGACCGATAACACTCAGCATCACACGGCGATTAACATCGCTATGGGCCGAGCTCACTTTCCTCCCGAGGAATAAGAGGCTGGTTACTATCAGCTGTTTGTAGAACACCTCGTTGGCGACGCTCTGGCCTGGTTCTCTTAGCTCGGCCGAATTTCAATCAATAACTTTCATCAGTTGTCGACGGCTTTCTTGAAGCACTACTCGATGCATATCCAGAAAAAGACTTCAACTGCCAATCTCTAGGCCCTCCAACAGAAACCGGAAGAGCCTTTGAGAGAATTCATGGGAAGATTCAAAGGAACCGTTTCCAAATTGGTTATGGCAGACGATGTCGTTCCGAAACGAACTAATTGTTAACCGACACGCTACCTTGGAAGACGCCTTACATAAAGCATCGAGCTTTATGGACTTAGAAGAGGATCAGCTGGAGGTCAAAGAGAGTTTCCAAATCAGCGAAGACGATGAGGAACCCACGCAGAAGAAGTGGTCTAGCAATAGTCGACCGATGGAGGAAAGCAATGCTCGGAGCTGGTGTAACTTTCACCAAACATCGGGACATTCGACGGCTCAATGCCGTCATCTCTTTGACGTGTTCATAATACACTACCGAGCCAGAAGCGTTCCTGATGTGGAATTTCAGAAGAACTTTATCGAGAAAGCAAACCCGACTGAATGCGAAGACGGTCAGGACCAACCAAAGCAGTTGCCACCTAGAGTCTACCCCCCTAAGCGGGACCGAGACGACTTGCATGGGGATAAGAATCATTCGGCACCTCGGAAGCAGCTCTATATGATTATGGGCGGACTTGAAGAATATAACGATTCTGTAAGATCGATACAACAACACGAAAGGAAGGCCGAGACTGCCAGGAAGTGGCCAGAACCGGCCGAGAAAGACCTTTTCGTTACAGTTGACGAACAAGATACTAAGGGTTTGGATCGACCCAACAACGATCCTCTAGTAATTCAACTCGTTACCAACGATTTCGAAGTAGAACGTGTAATGATTGATACCAGAAACTCGGTAGATCTTATCTATAAAAACACCCTTGAGAGGATGGCAGTAACTCACGAAGACATCAAGTTCGGGAACAGACCACTCACTGGTTTTGCCAATGATACCACCTCGACAGTCGGTACGATCAAGCTTCCAGTTTACGTGGCCGGAGTTACTCACTTCGTAGAATTTGTCATCGTAGATACACCTTCAGTCTACAATGCGATCTTGGGAACACCCTGGCTCTACGCCATGAAAGCGGTGGCATCAACCTATCATCAATGTGTCAAGTTTCGTACTGATAGCGGAACATACACAATCAAGGGCAACCAAAAGAAGGTTCGCAATTGCTTTGCCATCGAAAAGAAGAATCGGCTCAAAGCCTAGTCCAAAGCTCGGACAAAGAACAGTGAGGTCGACGTTCCGAAGGAAAAGGAAGTCAAGAAAGCTCGAGCCATGACGAAGAGTCAAGCATGAAAGCCGATCTGATTACTTCATATCGCAAAAAAAAAAGAAAAAAAAAACTACTCGTTATACACGAGCCCATACAAATGTATGAACTACGAGTGACTTGATTCCTCTTTGAGGATACGTAGGCAGCTCCTTGCAAAAGCGCAGTCACACCCTTAATAAAAACTTTAAGTTTTTAAAGAAAATAATTTTTTTCTGATTAATCCGAACTTAAAAAGTCGGACGGATGCAAGAACGCATGCCCTTACAATATCCAAACTTACCTTGTTCGGACTGTTATTACTCACGTTGGTGCCCTGGCCAGGTATCCGACATTCAACGCGCTTCTCATAAGTGTCGTGGTGAAATAATCCACAAACTCTAATAAGCATGAGCCAGGTCCGCACCTCGCACTTAGGACAACCAAGAAAATTACACACCGGCTCTCGATCGTATACTGAAGTTTCGCCTTAAGATAAAAGCTGAGTTAAGCCAAAGCACTAGTCCTTTGCACTCTCAGACCCCAAACCGAGCCCGCCTCGTACCTAAGTGCATATTCTAAGAACCATTACCGAGCTGGTAAGCAGCGGAGTCTTGGAGGAATCTTACTTCTAATAAGCCAAATTACATAATTCGCATCCACTAAAAAGTCTTCTGAAAGTAGTCGTAGTGTTTAAAGCCGAGTTTCCTAACTCGCAATCAGTTAAGGGTTCTTACGAAAGCAACCCTAAATTGCAAAGAATAAGCCAAACTCCATAAAGCTTGCCATCACTTAGCTTATTTAGAAGCAAAACTTGTTAACACAGCCTGGCCACGTGATTTGCACCAAAGTATTATGGAATACTTAAATCCGATCTTCCTAAAAGATCGCAAAAGATAAGTATTATGAAATACTTGAAGCCGACCTTCCTTAAAGTCGCAAAAAGAAAATCAAAGTATTATGAAATACTTGAAGCCGATCTTTCTAAAAAGATCGCAAAATAAAAGTATTATAAAATACTTGAAGCCGACATTCCTTAAGGTCGCAAAAAGAATCAAAGTATTATGAAATACTTGAAGCCGACCTTCCTTAAAGTCGCAAAAAGAGAATCAAAGTATTATGAAATGCTTTGAGCCGACCTTTCTTAGGATCGCAAAAGGAAAAGAAGAGTATTAAAAATACTTAGACCGATCTCCGATGAAATCATCAGAAAAAGAAATTTCCTAAGTATTTATGAAATACTAAAAAAGCCAGTTTCCTAAAAGAGATTGCAAGAAAAGAAAAACCCTGGAAAAATGGCAATGTTACAAAAGTAAATTAAAACCCACAAAGTGGGCACCATGTTCGGAAAGCAACGTTAGATAGAATTACAAGCTACACGAGGCTCAAACTTGGTCAGCATCTTGATTATCTTTGGGAGAGAGGAATGACCCGTGTTTGCTAATTCCTTCCGGAACTTGGGATGCAACATCTCGAGGAAGACCAGCAGGAGGAGGCGGCATAGTCGGAAATAGAGTATCATCGCCAAGGGAGTCAAAGGATTGACCTTAGCAAGATACTATTTCTCCTCTTTGACGTAATTCTCAAGAAGACTAGGAGGGAGTTCATACTCAGCCTCCACCATCTTCTCGAAGCTCATTCGAGCCCCGCGCCTGTAACAAAGTTGAGCCTATACCTCTTCTTGAGCGTGAAGAGCAATAAAATACGAACGTATCCGCTCTAAACAAGACGAATGTCTTGCACCTCGGGCAGAACTGCCACTTGCGATCTCATCAGCTCGGCGGCGTGCTTCATCGTGCTCCTTCCTGAGACGATCCTTTGTAAAGCGAGACTTCTCCAGATTAGCTCGAAGTCCAGCTATCTCGGAAGAAGCCGCCTCGAGATGAACATCTCTTTTCTTCACTTCATCCTGCAACCTCTGTCTCTCCTCATTCAGGGCGCAAGTCTGGTTAGATAAGTCGTTGAGACTATGTTGGTTCTCAGAAGCAGTCGCTTCCCAACTATCGGCTCTACACATCTGACGGCCGACGTCCTGCCATGCCGCATCCACATCGAACGGGACGCAAGAATCTTGATCATGTCTTCTCGTCGATGCACTTCCGCTTCATATGCACTAACGATGCGATTGCCAGTGTTGATCACCTACAAGAAACAAGGGAAAAAGCTATGAACAAAGCTTAGAGGAAGCAGATAACCAAGGCGAGAAGTGACCTACGTTGATGATGTCCGAGGCCCAATCGAAGAATAGAATTTCGGAGATCGACAGTCTATCCGGATTGGGAAGGTTAACTCCAACACCACTGATAAGCGATATCAGTGTAGCTTTATGATGGGGAGCCGCATTGAAAAAAGGCATGATCGGATCAACATGAGAGAATGTCCACTGGCAGGAGCGTCTTCTCTTTGAAAGAGAAGACTCGGACGAAAGTTCTGAGGCTAATCTAGGCAACGGAGTGAAAGAAGGAGCACGAGGAGGAGGAGTCTGAGAAACATTAATAGCTGTTTGAACAGCTGGACACGGCGGAATCTCCGTACTGTCAGAATTGACAAGAAGAGAAGCAGGAGGTATGACACCCAAACTTTGAGCAACAGGTGCTTCGGACGGAAGGACTTCACAAGTTCCACCAATCCGAAAGGTTGGAATCCTTCCCGCTTCGAGGTCGGCTTTAGCCTTAGCCGCTATCCTTTTCTTCTCTGCCTTCTTATCTACGGTATCAAATTTCCCTTTAAACGGGAAGCATCGCTAGGACCCTTTGACTTGTTAAGCTCGTCAGGGACCGACCCCCGAGCTGACGCATCATCGGCCCTATGCATATCGGCCGTATCGGTCGCAGAAGGAATCTTCTGGGAACCATCTTTAACAACTGGGGTTTCCTCCTGACTTGGAAGAGAAACGCCTTCAGTGTTATCCTCAGAGTCTTGGATAACTACTATAGCAGACGGATCAGCTGTAACCTCGGCATCCGACCTGTTAGAAACCTCGGAAAGTCTCATAGATTTCCTGGAACGGATCGGAATAGAGGGAATGGTGAACGCAAGGATTCCGGGAGTAGCACCACTCATCTCTGTGGCCCAGTATTCGGTATTCAAATATCTAAAAATAATAAACATTCAGAGCGATGTCAGACTTCGAAGTCAAAAGAATGAAAACTTTATGACATTAAAATAACTCGTAGAGAGTCATTACCAAGTCTGTCGCGAGCAAGACGGATACGATTATAAGACAGGTCGTCCCAGCGATGATTTCCTGCCCTTATCCTGATAAGATCATCTCTGAAAGGTAAATCCGCGAGAGGAGGAGCCATAGGATGAGGAACTACAAAACAGAATAGAACACAAATGTGTTAGAAAAATTCACCATGGATGCCGAGGCAGTGCATGCATGCAAGATTTATGAAAATCTACCCATAGAAGGATTCCACAGACTATGATAAGTCATGGTGGTGTCCTGGACCGAGGCATCGTTTATCTTAACAAAAAAAATATCGGTCAAACCACTTGCCGATTTTACTTTTCAATTCGATAAACTTGCATCCGGCCTTCATGCTGTTGCAAAAACAGCCAGGGACTTGACCCTCCTTCATTATGGAAATATGTTCATACTTTTCTATGGAAAAGTTAATGCCGAGCTCGGCACCAAGAAGTGCCACAAGATTGCATGTCCCGGCCATCGTCATCTATGAGAAACAAATGTTCCTATTCTCGCAATACCTTACAAAGGCATAAGGCAACGGGAACCATAGGAAACAGTCGGTAAACATCTGCTCATGAAGACAAATGTAACCCGCAGGACAATCCCACGAACGTTCATGGGACCTGGGGGCAAGGAATTCTAATTCCTCCGACATGCGACAGACTCTCCTTATCGAATCCAATCACCTCTCATCTGATACCGAAGGAGAGATTCTGTAAATGTCAAACTAAACAGCCAAGATCTCTTGGATGATATGTTCTTAGCCGATCTGTTCGTCTAGATATTGTTCACTAGATCCACCTCCCGTACAATCACTCGTACCAACGAACGGAGTCGAAGCTTTAAGATTCACACCGGTTTGCTCCGAAGTGTTAGAATAGATCGGTGCGAATCTTGACAACGATGCTTTGATCTCCGTAAAAAAAGTAGAAAGGTCAAAATTGACCGGAGGAGTCTCGTGGTCAACATCGAGACTGACGTTTCTTTCTGGAGTGAAAGAAGTAGATAAAGATTCGAAAGTCTTTGTCATGATCGAAGTCGTACGGAGCAAAGGATAAATCCTAAAAATGCAGATGAGAAAGGAAAAAGGATGAGAGCGAAGGGAGAAAGAAGATTTTACCTTGTTCGGACGACGAATAAATAAGGAGAATCCAAGGGTCGAAAGATCCGACATTTATACTCTAAGGCGCGAAAGTCTAGGGTAATCATTAAACCTTGGCGGCAGACGCAAGCAAACCGAGGCGTCTCTTCAGTGTCTTTTCAAGAACGAGCGGTTCGGAGCATGCTGCGTGTAAAGACGAAGCGACGTGTCGAATCAAGATCTTAGTTGGGCAAATCTTCCTCAGTACGTTTCGGCCGAGCTTGCTGACGTAATACTCGCCCAACTTGGGGGGACTAGTTGGTGGTACCGGGTTTAGCACCCATTACCATACCCGACCCATATCCGATTCAACATGGAGCTTCGAGAAACATCTCGGAAGAATGGGCCAGCGAGGACCCATGAAGATAACTCGGCCCGTTAAGGAGCATCTGCCGACCTAGACAATACAAGCGAATTGGAAGACTTATCTCGGATAAAAGGAAATACTTAGAATTAGTATAACTTCCTTTTATTTTTAAGGAGATTTTTCATTTATCTTTTAGGGTTATTTCGACCGACTTTGTACTTGTATAAATACTTGATGTATTCCTCCAAAACGAGGGCATCTCCTTCAATAGAGAATTATATACACATTTTTTTACTTGATCTTTTCTTTGTGATTTTACGCTTAACCCTAGTTCCTCTATTCTTTGGACCGATCTCGGATTGTTACTCAATCCGGTATCACCACCAACCTTTTCTTCAACATGCGTATGACAGACGTTACAGTGACGTTAAAGGGTCCCTAAGAGAGAAGGCCAGTATGGAGTCTCGTTTAGATTGTTCTTAAGCCTCTGCTTCGAATTTTTAAGGAATTTACCATACGGGGGCCCTGTCACAATAGCAAATTCTCTAAGAGAAAACCTTATAGGTTTCCCAGCAAATAAGATCCAGATCTCATGATTCTTAGACACTTTTAGTTGTCTTGACAGAATAAACCGACCACATCTTCCTGAATATGACGGTTTCTCGGTTAAGCGGACAAACTTCCCAAAGGAAGACCTGCGGATGATCTCCCTTTCTTCTTCATCTAAAGCACTAAATATTTCCCTTATACCACTAATCGCTCCATAGTCGGTGACACTAATACCAACAGGCTCGTGTCCGACAGCAAACATCCGGTGAAGAATCTCAATTTCTCCATCATAGCTTTATCTACAAAACCAAATATCTTATCAAATCAAGTGGATACTATAATCAACATATACAGTAATCGTAATTAAAGTTAGCATACTATTTATTTTCAACTGAGTTTCAGAATTTTACCGACTAAAAAACTCCGACAACAAAGAGACGTCCTTGGCGGCGGAGAAACCTAGAGAGAGCAACTTGTTCTGAGTTTGTGATATGAGAGTTAATTCCAACCCATTTCTCTCTTTATTTTCAAAAGCTACCTCTTCTCTCTCTATAGTAATGCTACATAACCTACGAGTAAGCCTACTTAAAGCAAGAATATATGTTAACTATGTGGTGGTACCGGGTTTGATACTCATTACCATACCCGACCCATATCCGATTCGACTTGAAGCTTCGGGAAACATCTCAGAGAAATGGGCCAGCGAGGACCCATGTGGACGTCTCAGCCCGTTAAGGAGCACTAGCCGACCTAGGCGAATACATGCAAATTGGAAGACTTAGCTCGGATAAAAGGAAATACTTAGAATTAGTATAACTTCATTTTATCTTTTAGGAGATTTTCCATTTATCTTTTAGGGTTATTTTGACCGACTTTGTACTTGTATAAATACTTGATGTATTCCTCCAAAACGGAGACATCCCCTTCAATAGAGAATTTTATACACATCTTTTCGCTTGATATTTTCTTTGTGATATTACGTTTAAACCTAGTTCCTCTATTCTTTGGACCGATCTCGGATTGTTACTCAATTCGGTATCACCACTATGTCCAATAAAAATTATTCAGAATATTGCTCTGATAGTTTCATCTAGACACGTTATAGCCTGAAACACCTAATTCTACTACATGTAGGGTTATCTTTGTATTTTAGAAAAAATGAATGGTGTCGGAACCAACTCCTTAAATAGCTAATAACGTGTGTATATACACCCCAATTTGTTAATTAGGCTAATAGTACTTTTGGTGTTACTAATTAGGAGAATAATACTGGTAAAACCAAATTTAAGTAAGTAATAGAGAGAGAAGAATATCTGACGAAAATACCTCTGCCATATAAGTGAGAAGTTAACAGCTAAAGATCTTGTAGCAGTAAAAACGTAAATGTAATGTTTTGATTTGGTAGTGATTTAAGGAAATAAAAATATTTTCACGGAGAAATTGATTTTTCTTGATTTATTATGATTAGTGCACTACAAGATATTTATTATGTTTAGTGCACTACAACGTATGTTAAGATATAGTTGACTTTCCTCTTAACTAAAAGTAGGAATTCATTATGGTTAGTGCATTATACTATATGTTAAGATATAGTTGACTTTTCTTATGTAAGAAGTAAGTATTTGATCTTGATAGTTAACTAAGAAATAAGCATTCACTACCGTTATTGCACTATAAGTCTATAATGTATGTTAAGATATATATGTCATTATGTTTAGTAAACTAAGAAGTAGAATTCATTATATAGTGCACTATAATGTATGTTAAGAATATTTATGAATTTCCTTTGATTTGAACGAGTTTTGTTCGTAAATGAGGCGCAAATCATAATACAAAGTGCATAACTAGCTAAATCTTATTTTTTGCATAAAGCTAACTAAAAAAAATATGAAATCATTTTATGTAGTGCACTATTATATATGTAAAGGTATACTTGATTATATTAAACCCAGCTATAATGTTATATAAGTTTGCATCCAATCACTACAAGAAAAAGACACTATAGCCACATCTTATTGTGTAGCTATGATATGATATTTGTAGCCAAAATCGTGTTGCCACAAATTTTGTATTTGAAACTATGTAGTGGTAGCAAATAAGATTTTGTAAGAAATTGTGGCTAATTAGGGACGAATACCCACAGCCGTATTGTGTAGGTATCGAGACAAATTAGCTTCAAATATGACGTAGCCAATTGTTACGGAATTAGTTACAACTTATACGTAGTAATTAGAAACAAAAAAGTTACAAAAATATTGAAACAAGTCACCTACAAATAGCAACAATAAATTTCTTACTAATAACACAAATTGCTTCACTTCATTTGTTTCTATTTCCTTCAAAATGTTACATAAAGTATGTAACTAGTGCCAACAAGAGCAACAATTTACTAGAAGCTTAATGCTACAAAATGCGACTAAACCAGTTTAGTAAATAGGTTCAAATTGTTACATTATAATGGTTACATATACTACAAAAATGATGCAGATTTCCACCACCACCGTGGCCAAGTTCAGCACCAGCTACGAAACCCATCCCACCATCAGCCGCATTAACTACTCCACCACCACCACCTATGAAACCTCTTCCACCACCACCGTGGCCAAGTTCAGCACCAGCTACGAAACCCATCCCACCACCAGCCGCATTAACTACTCCACCACCACCAAAACCCCGTCCAGCACCAGCTCCGAAACCCATACCACGACCAGCCACATTTACTACTCCACCACCCCCATAACCAAGTCCACCACCAGCTACGAAATCCAATCCACCACCATCTGCATTAGCCAGTCTACCACCAGCAACATTAGCTTCTCCATCACCAGCTGCATTAGCCACTCCACCACCAGCTGCATTAGCCACTCCACCACCACTTCCGACTCCGTTTGCGAACCCTCTTCCAGCAGCTCCGATCAGATTTTCAAAACCCCTACCACGCCCGCGACCACCAGGAGGGCCACGACCACCACCAAATCCACCGCGTGATCCTTGAGATCCTTGTGGCAGCATCTATGACATTATTATAATAAGACTTTAGAACATAGAAGCAGATTGAACAAAAAGAAGCTAACTTGAGACAAATTTTAGATTTCAATAGGTGATTTTAGTTCTCAATCAAAAACCACAGGAACTACAATGTCTCTGAGATTGAGAAAGAAATAGAGGTAGAAGGAAGATGAATTAAAAGAGATTGACAAGAAAATAAGCTGGATCGACAATGAAGAAGATGAAGAAACCTCAAATCTCTTATCAACTATAAAACCCTAGAATGTTCTTTTAGAGAGGTGAAGCGGAAGATCAGAGATACTAACTTTACTCTTTTGTAGACTTGAGTAAGAATATATTTATTAACATTATATTTTAATTTGTTACATCATAAGTGTCAATATTTGTGGGTATTTTACGGCATTGTAACTATTACCTCTCAAATCCACCGCAAGAACCGTAAAAAAGGACGATGTCACGAAAACAAAACACGTATACAGCGGAGATGATAACTTATGATGGGCTTTATATTGGTATTGGGCATTTGGTTTCGAACATGTACAAATTGCAAGTTATTAATACAGTTTTTTAATAACATTGGTGAGGAATCGAATAATTGAATGACATAAGGATAGTGGTGATGGATTTGTTTCAAGCTATTTCCAGAACATATGTTTGAATTAGGGCTGGCTTTCGGATATCCGATCGGGTATTTCGGTTTCTCGGATACTTTGGTAATGGGGTTTAGTACCCTATCAGGCCTTTTATAAATTCGGGTCGGGTTCGGATAGAATAACTTCGGGTTCGGTTATATCCAATGTGCAATCTATTTAAAAAGACACTTCAAATATGAATTTGATCAAAACTCAAATTGATCAAAAATTTCAAAACAAAAATTCAAATGAACAAATATATATAAAAAAAAAATTAATTTTATTAGTTTTTACATGAATTATCCAAAAATACCCGAGAAAATATTAAAAACAAAAATTTAAAAATTCAAATAGCATTGATAAATTATTAATTTTATCCGAATATAATCTATACTACTCAAATTAACCAAAAGTTATAGAAATTATCTAAAATACATGAACATATATAACCTTACATCCAATTATCTTTAGTTTAATTTATATTTGTATTCATTCAGATACCCGTTAGGTTATGGACTCGGTCCGGGTTCGGATTCGGGTTTTTGGGTTTAGGAACATAGAACCCGATCGGATATTCTATGCATCCTATTCAAAACTAACTATTTCAATAACAATAAATAGTTCCAAAACACATATATGGAATTATAATATACACGAATATTTGCTTTTTTCTATCTATGAGCAACTATCATGTCCTACTTTAAGTAGCAACCATTAGAGATCTTAAAACGTGAGTTGTATTTATTTTTACGGCAAACTGTATGGAATCAAGTTTTAAACAATTGGCTAACTATTAAACGTAGAACATTATACCCCAGCTCTTGGTATTTGATACGGTTAATCTAATTAGTAAATTAACATAGAAACTAACCAGAAAATTTTGGATATTTATTCCCCAGCTCTCGACTATGACCGCGAAGTTTTATCCCACATCTTTTCCCATGAGGCTTTTCCGACAATTGAAACCAAAAAATCTGAAAACATACCAAAATCAGATTTTTATCAAATTCAAACCGTTTAACAGAGGATTTGAAGCAAGAAAGAAAATTTATAAGTCAACCATCTCTTACATGAAAAGACTAACAAATTTGACCACAAAAAAATGTATAGCTCTTTCTAGCCTTTGTTACTGATACTCTCCCAAAAAATTATGTGACAATTTGCTACAATCTTTGTGTATTTATTTGTAACAAATTAGCAACATTTTAATTTTGCTCGCAAATTGTGGAAATTTTGCTGCAAAATGTTACACATTTTCTACACCATTAATCTTTTCTATGTTTGTTGCAAATTTGTGACTATTCGAAACAAAAAATGGCTACAAATGTGAATGGTAACAAAAATTTGTGGCTATGTTTCACCATTCTTGTAGTGAATATAGTTGATTACAAGCAAACATCAAACACCATATAGTGCACTAAAATAATAAAGTATCCAATAGGTAAGTGGATTATTTCAGACCAATATGAAGATCTGATTTGGCAATTTTCTTATTTTCCTTCTTCCTCTTCTTAATCTGCAACTAATACGTCGTGTACCGAAGTTTTCTCCGGAGGTATTTAATGTAGTAGTAGTGATTCACTATGTTACTCACTAGCTTGCGACTAAAACGAAACAATCGTTTGAGGTAACTTTGGATCTTTCATTGTCAGAATGTCGATTTGATATGAAATCGCCAAGGTATTTGAAGGAGAAGATAAATTGTGAAGGTTAGTAGCAAGATAAAAGAGAGTCTTTAGAAGGAACCGGAATGTGAAATTGGAGAGGATGGAAAAAAATTTGAGATCGGTGGGAATAATGGTGTTGTTGGAGGTTTTAAGAAATGGTAACGATGGCGGTTTTGATAAGAGAAGAAATAATAAATTCTGATTAGGTTAAGAGGGATGTGGTTAATTATTATATTTTTTTTAATTGTTTTTTGAAGGTAATAATTTTGGATTAAAAACATGGGTTTTGAGATAGGGATATAATTGGATAATCAATTGGTCAAAATGTTAGATACTACATTTGGTTTTATCCACTATTAGATACTAGATTTTATGACCAAAAGGTATTATACAATGCAATTTCTCAATTAAATTTAGTGTTCTAAATTGTTAGGGAACAAAAATTTAGCGCCTAATTGTATACGCGGGAGTATAGGCGGGGCTTAGACTGATCATTAGTTTTTATGTATATATATATATATATATATATATAAAGATGAATTTATCTTTAAAAATGAAATGTAAAAATATATATGCTCAAATATTAAATTTAATAACTTTTTATGTTAAAACCATATAATTTTAAATATAAAATAGTCTCAAAATAGAAACTAAAAAACATAGTCATAATAATATATAATTTTTTTTGTCGGTCATAAAAATATATAATAATTGATAAATATATAATAGATAAAAATTATTAAATGAATTTAACTAATAGGTATAATCTTTATAAACTAAAAATGAATATTGTCTATGGTAAAAAAAAAATTAGTTTACAAAATAATACAACTTACGATTTTTTCTTTATTTTTTTATGACCGCCTAAGCCGCGTAAACGTCTGTCTAAACTGCGTAAATGTCTGCTTAAACCGTATAAACAGTTGTATTTCTAAAAATCGCATAAATCACCGTATAACATAAAACCGGAGCACTCGATCGATACCCATGTAACACCGATTAAATTAGAAGAAAAAAATAGAGGAAGGCTACCTAACGCTCCTGGATATATATATCGTGCTTCCTAACTCCCCTTCAACACCGATTCGTCTTCGTTAATTATTTGTACCAAACTATATTTGAATTTAAGGTTAATTATTCACGGTTCATATTCCACCAATTCTGTTGAAAATGTTATTCTTTATTCGCTTATGAGAGCTTTTGGTAATAAGATAGGGGTGTGAACTGTAGTAACGACTTTGAGAATTAATAAAATAAACAGAAAACAATTAAATAAAATGAAACTTGAAGCCAAACTTGATTAGTGGGTTATTAAAAAAATTACAGGTCGTGCCAGTCAACTACATTTAACGTCCCCGTAATGTTCTGCTAATTAATGAACCTTAATTAAAAATGGCTAACCACCCACGTAGAGTGTTATTTCTGTATCTATGCGAATGATACTAGCTAATTTTTTATATCTAGAATCAAGTGGGGTTTATGAAATTAATCTATGGTTACTGGCTTACTGCTACACCAGATTAAAAGTGATAAAATACGATTATTTGATACTACTATATAGAAGTGAAAAACGCAAAATACACTATTATTTATTGCGTTTTTTTAACAATATACTATTGCTCTTAGTGGAAATTTTTAAAACTAAAGTATCATATTGCGCGCCTTTAGATATTTATGTAAACAATTAAACAACATACACATATCCCCAGAAAACCACAAGTAATTTCTTCACATAAAACTAAACGTAACAAAAAATTATCAAAATTAGAACGTAACAGTTTATATAAACGAATGATGGAGAGAGACTGAGTCAGAGTTTCACAAACAAAAAACCAAATATAGAAAAACTCAGTGGGCCCCTTTACCAGTCACCACTTGTTCAGTGACAAATTAAAGACCAAGTTGCTAAGAAGTAAGAAGCCATGAGGTCCACCACCATTAACCCGACCCGACTTAGAGCTAACCGGACCCATCTCATCTGATTCGCGAATGTTAGACAGGTGTTTCGCAACACGTATGGGATAATGTAAGTCGTGATCATGCAACTAAACACTTTACAATTGTGACAAAGATATAAATCCGAAACTCATTTATATTAAGCACTTTTTACACATTTAACGTTATGACCGACCTGATCAGAGCGTGTAGTTTTCGTTTTTCAAGAATCTAGTATTTTTAACGGGCAATCCATACAAATTAAACTAGTCAGAATGGCTCGAATTTATCAAATTCATGATTTTTGCTATGTATTTGACGGTTAATTGCATGTAAAGTCTTGTAAAACTACAAACTTAGCCCCGCATTAACCTAACAAAACCAAATTGGGTTTGGCTATAATTATAGTATATTCCTTTTTTTTGTTAGTAGCGGAATCAACTTGTTGCAATATCTGTATATCTATACTGCTAATCAGTCTTATTTGTGGTTTGAATTTCTATGATAATTACTTATTGTTAATTATAAATTCTTACGCATGTTTATTTCCGATTTTGTGATAAACCTATATATGGAATCAGAAATTATTGCATACTGGCCAACACATAAATCTGAGTGGAGTTTTCACCTCACTTTATTGCGTTGATGATATTTGCCCCACCACCACTACTGCTCGTCTTGATATACATGAACGGATCGACGAACCAAAATTGAAAAAGATAATCATCAACCTTTTACAACAAAAATATAAAAACAAATACGTTAAAATAATAAGGAATGAGCTGACGAGTTCTATTATACAACAATTCTAAAATATTTCTTCATATAGAACTCACCAAATATTTCTAACAAATAAATATTCATCAAGGAATGAATTCAAACACGTAATAGAATGTTTATCAAGAGATCGTTGATGCATGTCTCTCGCATGCTCGTTAGGTTTCATACACAACACATATAAATAAAATATAATGCAATCATAAAACTCTCAATTATATTAAGCAGTGAATCATTCATTGATATCATATTATATAACACAAGCTCATTACAGACAAATCAAGAAAATGTCAAACACAATAAAAAGATGTCAACGCAAAATGCTACCGGATCAACCGGTAACCTAACACCCTTTTCATATTAAGGGACCCTTTACATAACGCGTACAGTAATATAAATATACGTAACCAAGCCAATTCAGACAAAAGAGAATAACATTAAAAATCGAATATTTGAGTTTTGAGTCTACACTTGTCGTAAAAACACGTCGGAGAGATGGAGAGATCGACGCCGGAAAATATTTCCTCCGCACACAAGCGACTAAGCGTGAGCTTTATCGTATCTCTCATGGTACTTTGTGCAAGACACGCAAGACAAGTCTCCAAGAAGCTTAAACTCAAGCCAACTCGGAAGCAAACTCATCTTGAAGACTATCTCGAAAGCCCTAAGTCCATCGGTAAAGGCCGCGAAAGCGGAGGAGGAGGAGGAGGAAGGTTTGGATGGAGTCCGGCAAGGTCTTTCTCGCCGATGAGAACACGTCCTAAGGAGCTATTGACGACTTTGAGTAACAAGGCCATGACTATGGTTGGTCGGAAAAACAAAGCTTACGAAGGCGGTGAAGGTAGGCCGGTGGCGAAGAAGAAGACGGCGGTGGAGATGTTGATGGAGGAGGAGGAGGAGGAAGAGTACGGTGTTTGGCAAAGAGAGATTTTGATGGGAGGAAAATGTGCGCCGTTGGATCATTCCGGTGTGATTTACTACGATTGTAGTGGACAACAACTAAAGGAAGTGCCTCCGAGATCGCCACGTGCCAGTTTGGTGCCGGATCGTCCGACCCGTTCTTATGTCGGGTCGTTGTTAAACCCGACGGGGAAGGAAATTTAAAATTTTAGTTTGAGGATTTGATTTGATTTTTATGTTTTTGGTGTGTTATGAGGTGAGTGGTAAATTCTCTAGAAGTTTGGTTGTTCTCTTGTTATTGGTAGATGAGTCGTGAACTCACATATATTTTATGCTTATTACTGTCTAATCTGTATAATTGATACGTTTGGCAAATTAAAAGGTTTACGACTTTTAGTATAATAAAGGCCAACTTTTTTCCAAGCCCACGCTTGCGACCCTGAGAGCAAGCAGTCCAAGCCCACGCTTGCGACCCAAATTTTTTGATGTTTTGCTTATATATAATTTCAGCCCAAAAATATGTAAAAAGTTTATTTAGTTTAGTTGGTTTATTGGTTGCATCATTTTAAATTAGTGGCCCAAATTTTTTTTTTCTTGCGGCTCTTATAATCTGAGGATCGGCCTGAATGGAATAATGTAAAAAGCTATTAGTTATATTTATATTTGTAGCTTTTTCATTGCGGGTATGTATTGTAAATTGTAATGATTAAAATTTGAATCCATTATGCGGTAAAAAAGGCTCCAATGATGGCATATATTAGCCGTGTTATAGTTACAAACGCCAAAATAATCATAATTTGAATTACTTTAGACCAAATCAACGGTTAATGACGTCCGGCCAAAATTTGGTATTGACTTGAGGCTTTTTGTCTGCTGCCTTTGACTTCAAATCAGAACACAAAGAAGTCAGCCCGAAAATTGGAGGTGAAAATATGCCAACTATCTTAATGTCACGTTAGATTCATATACGTAATGTCTCGTTCGAGCGTGTAACAATCGTATGTGTATTCTGTATTTCCAATCTTGGTGGCTGATTTTTCCACCAAAATTTATAGTCGTCAAATATCAAAGTACATTTTTAGCAACTAACTAATGAATTATTGTGGGTTGATCGCAGTTCATGCATCAACCCACAATGATTCATTAGTTAGTTGCTAAAAATGTGCTTTGATATTTGACGACTATAAATTTTCCGTTAGCCAACAATGATGCTTTGAAAGTGTATGGGGAAAAAAAATAGAATTAAGATTCTCTTTGATAAAATTTGAGATCTTTTCAACCGGTCATCAAACTAATCCCACTGAACATAAATTTAGACTAATTCATGAATAGATTTTTTAACCTTACCAACACTTTTCAATCCCATTTTTTCTTTATACTCAATCTAATTGTATATATAAAACTCTTCAAAGCTAGACTATTCACATGCCCATGAAACGTATAAATAGGGTTGTAAATAAATTAGTTGTTTATTAAAATATGTTCTAACGAATTTGATTTGATTTTTCAAACTTTGACGAGACTATTTTAAAATCAGAAGTAAACTTCGTTACTAGAAATAGAGGACACAAATTAAAAGGATGTAACATGTTCTTCCCTATCATCATGCATGCATATGCATTGCGATCTTATGTATAGTTTGTATATTCTCATACTCAAAATAACCGAAAAACATTTGATGGTAAGTAATCTCCAAAGAAAAAATGAAACGTAAAATACTCGCAAACAAAATAAAACATACATTTCAAGGTAACGAATAAACGCACCCAAAATCTTATAGAGCTTGTCCCTGCTAGATTATATTATTTTTCTTCTATTATAAACGGGAACAAATTAACAAAATGTAATATTATCATAAACCGTGCATGTTCCTTCTCCACAAACCGAACCGGGTCGGTTAATACTACCATGAACCAGAATTTACCGACCGGTTAAGGTTAAGACTCAAGCACCTGGGGCCGCATCTTTAGCCCTGCCGTGGAAATAGCCACCGTACTCTCTAGCGTAATCTTTGACGTGAGAGGCAGTGTCATAGATCCGACTACGTGCATAATCCATCTGATCCGATCCAACCGGATGCATTCCCCGGAAATAACGGTACGTCCACGATACCAAGGCCACCACTCCAAGAAGAGATCCGGTGACCGTTAAGAACCCACCAACAAGGACAAAGACCGGAATCCAGATCGGGCTCGAGAGAACGATCAACGGTAGAAATGCGATGAAGCCAAGGGCGGTGGCGATGGCGGTTGCACCAAGGAGGAAGAGGAGGATTCCGCTGGAGATAAAGAGAGCGAGGAAACCAAAGACCTGTGTGGACGTTGGTGAATGAGATTGGAGCTGGCGAAGAAGCGACGCGATGGGGCTGTTGCTACCGGCGGTGGTGCTACCGTAGATGGGCCTATAATAGGCATCGTCGTTAGAGAACGTTTCCGCCATTGTAGAGAAGTGATTGTTGCTTTTTTTTTTTGTTGACAGAATAGAATGAGGAAATGGTAAAAACAAATGGAAGACAGATTCAGCTTTGAGGTGGCGCATTCATGCAATGTTTCCAAACACGTGGAGATTGGTTTGGCTTCACCTTGTCTTGAATCAAGATTTCGGTTTAGATTCGGTTTAAATTTAAAATGTATTGGTTGGTTCGGTTTATTTGTTGAGAACAATGTATAGCGATTGAAGAACACTAAACCAAACCTTCGAAGTTACAAGATAACAGAAGTAAAGAAGCTACAATAGCAAATTGTGTACCTTAATGACAAATTAATTAGTTAGAAATCAGTAGTAGCCAACTCCTCTAAGCTCAGCAGAACTTGGTTGCTGCATATCACCGGCTTTTCCTAAGAACACAACTCGGCCTACACAGAGAAAAAACAGAGATCAAAATCCGAATTTTCAAAATGAAAATGTACAATGCTAAATCTGAATGAACAAAATCGATTTATTGAAGTTGCGCCATAACATACCATTTCTACGAATGGCGACTTCTCTTATACGTCGAACCAAACCAGTAACTGGATCAGTGAAAATCTTCGTCTCTAGATTACCCTCCAAGTAGATAATTGTGCTGTGTAGAACACAAAACTATATTGTTCACTGACACATAGATGAAAAAGAAAGCTACCATATTGATTCCAGCAATACCATCACATAACCCCAAAAGCTAAACTATGATATGAATCTGAGAAGAGAACTTACCCGGGTTCAACTTTCTTCAACACAAGATCCGCCAATCTTTCAGGGTAAACAGAGACACGGTGCCACTGCACTGCAGACCGATTTGCATACTCTCTGGGGTCTTCGTTAATCATCGGTCTCCGATTGTTCCTAATCCCACCAGTTCCAACAGAGAATAGAGTCACTGTTCTACCACTCTTCAGCTTCTTCTGCAGAGGTAGCTGACCCACTTGCCCCACCAAAATTGCCTAAATTTCCCCACAAAACCAGTACCAAAACGAAGCAAAATTGAAATGATTCTTGACGAATAAAACCCTAGAAACGACAAGTAGCGATTGGGATTAGAAGATGTAACCTTGTAAACGCCAGCGTCAAGGCCGTTCTCGAGTGGACGCTCTTCCATGACGCGTTCTTCTCCGGGAATTCGAGATGTGAAATCTGAGTCCTTCGATTCAAGAGGCGATTCAGTGTCTGAGTTAGCGGATATGTCGTCAATGTCGGAGTCTTCACGGGAAGGGATGTTGTTGTTGTTGTTGGTGCAGAAGGACATGGAAGCTTGAGAAAATCTAGGGTTTGAGAGGAGAGATCGATAGAGATTTCTCGAGATCGTAGCTATTGAATTCGCCATTTTTAGCTCTTCACTGAGATTTCGAATCGAATGGATTCTGGGTTTAACGTCTTAAACCCTAGAAGCCAAGCAGAGAAAAGTAATTGGAACATTTTGGGAACAAGTCCCTAAATTATTCCAAACCCAATGATTTTACCCCAACTTTCTCAAGTTACATATTCAACCAAAATTGAAAATCCTTAGAAGAAACGGTCAATGAGAGAAGAAGCAAATGATTTTCACCAAAGTTTCTTACGAGTATTTTTGAAACTCTCTCGTTGTCCACATAATTTTGTAATTCAAAAATAAGAAAGCAAATATCCCACAAAATCTGATTTTATTTCAACAACTTCAAGTCACATTGTTTTCACAAATGATCTTTTTGATTCAAAATAATTAAATACCAAGTCAAAGATAAATCCATTGATTATCCCTCGAGAAGTGGACAAGACTAACAAACCTCCAAGTCTCACTCTATTTAAACTCGAAACCTCAAGGACTCACAAGCCATAAGAATAGAGAAACAACAACAACAAAACTTGCAACTTTTATTTAAAAATCCTAAAAACAACAAATGGGTTCATCAAAAAAGTTCATTACTCTCATTACGATTCTTGTAACATTTTACATGTTTTCATGTGTTTCAAGCACTGAATTTGAAGTTGGTGGAGATGATGGTTGGATCGTACCGAAATCTAAGACATACGGAGATATGTTTAACCATTGGGCTTCCGAAAACCGGTTTAAAGTTGGCGACACTATCCGTAAGTAGTTTTTGGATTCTTTTTGTATGCAACTTTCATCTTTCAATTTGTAATTTCTTGTTTTTGATTTGGTGAAAGGTTTCAAGTACAACAAAGACTCAGTTTTAGTAGTGTCAGAAGAAGAGTACAAGCTATGCAAGGCGACTAAACCGCAACTATATTCAAACAACGACGATACGGTTTTCAAACTAGACCGTCCTGGTTTGTTTTACTTCATTAGCGGTGTTTCGGGCCATTGCGAAAAGGGTCAGAAGATGATCATCAAAGTTATGGAGACTGAGTCTTCTACAGAGTCTCCTCCTCCTTCGCCTTCTTCGAATTCTTCTTCTCCTTCGAATTCCTCTTCTTCTCTACCGGCTTCAACTCACAAGAAGAGCAATGCCTTGAGAACCACAGTCCAGTTCAGTAGCTCCGGTTTTGTTGTCTTTGCGATTATGGTTGTTTCGGTCTTTGGTTTGGTTTAGTTACATCGGTTTTAGATATAGACAGGTTTATCATTTTGTTCTCTTTAGGTTTTTCATCTTTTACTAGGATGCTTTGTTCTGAGGCAGTGCCTATTCGAATAACTTAATCAACAACATAAAGTCACATTGTGTCGATTACTGAATTTAGTTTCCGCTTAGACCGGTTTAAATTTCAATGAACTCTTCAGTTTTCTTGGAGTCCAATATTTTGCCTTATTATGCTCTTTATGGATAAGTCTATATTTGTCTGTCTTTGTTTTTATTGTAAGAAACAATTCCACTAATAATCTCGAAAGAAATATGCCACTAATAATTAAAAAACAATTCTCATAGATCTGAAAATACCTAGTATGCCAAGTATTACAAGAAACATTTCATTTAAGTTTTAAAGCATGGCAGAGTTGCTCTTTAAACAAAACTTGATGGCAAAGCGTCCAAAATGGCAGAATCGTAATTTAGTAGACAGGTTATGCCTCTTTAGGTGTGGATTTGCCTTTGGCTTTGCCATAAGGACTGTAAGGAGAGAAGCCATTGCGACCTTGCTGCTTCGCCTTCCTCACCTTCCCAGCTCCGCTTTCTATACCAAGATTCACTTTTGGCGGCGAAGAGAAACAGAACGATGCCGCAACAGCCTGTTCCATTCAATGTTAGAACCCGGATACAAAATCTTTGCATGAACAATCACATTTTCTGATGTTTTACCTGGAGATCGAGTCGGTGAACATTAAAGATGTCTTTCAAAGAGTGCGAATTGTATGCTGAGATATACGCTCGGTACGCGTCCTTGGCTAACCTGTTCAGACTATAGTCGTTGCCCACATATTTCTCCTGCGAGACAGAAAAAGAAATGTTGTTACTACAATAAAATCCAATTACAATTGGAAAGTTATAAACCCACAAAAAGACTGAATCAGAACTATTACCAGAGCAGATCGAACATTCAAAAGCTTCTTCTCATTGAACTCAAGCTCTTTTACAGGTACTTTTGCAGCCTATGGGTCAAATTACAGATTAGATTACACAAGTTGTTAATTAACACATAAAAAGATGAAAAACACCATTCTTACCTTAAGGTAGCGAATAAACTGAAGCTCTTCAGGGATCAAGACAAGCAATGCCTTTCCCTTTGCTCCTTCTCCACGGGCTGTTCGACCAACCCTATGGATATATTCCTGAAAACAACAGCACCAAGGAACAATCTAAGAAACACATAAATAGTCCAGAGGGATAGAAAAACCAAACAGAGTAAAGTGTTTGTCCTACCGTTGGCTTGTCTGGAGGATCATACTGTATAATCCAGTCCTACAGATGATAAAATTCAACACAAGATGATTTCAATAAAACTATGGAGTATATAAAAGCGTTTGTGATTTATGCAAGAACCTAGATGTGGAGAGACGTACCACGGAAGGAATATCGAGACCACGAGCAGCAACATCAGTACATAACAAGATTCCTTTTTCTGCTTTCATGAAGTCGAAAAAGGTTTTAGTTCTTCTGTTCTGATCCAGTCCTCCATGGATATCACAGCTATCCACCTTGATTAGTTTCATGATTTCAGCATGGAATTGTACCGACTTGCATGTCGAGAAGAACACCATTATTTTTTTATTTAGGTTCTTTTTCAAAAACGAGATTAAAAGGAGAAGTCTTTTTTCACTCGGAACAACACAGTAGCCTTGCTCCAATCCTTCATTTGTCACCTAACAATGTTGGAAATTTATGAAGTTTAATCTCCGTGGCATGCTCCTTAAATCATTACCAGCATGTTTCTTTTGATACATACCTTGCGTCTACCATCATCGACATCGACATGAACAGGGGACGTCAATGACACCCGAGCAAGATCTTGAACCTGTTACGATTCGCCAAGAGAAAGCATAATTAAGCAACAGAAAAAAATAATGACAATACCGCAGGTCCACAGCTAACCGAAAAATACCTTAGAGGTCTGGGTGGCAGAGAACAGTGCGGTTTGCCTAGTCTGCAGAAACATGGTAAGAACTTTAATCAGTACAAATTCCAAAAGATCGCAATGTCAAAATCTTTGGCACATGATTTGTGTAGACATTTGAATATACAAAATCCAACAAAAACTATATTGCTAGTGGATTTTGGCTGAGGAGAATAGCAATAGCATGGAAAACTATGTTGCTTTAGAGGAAAACTTTACACAAAAAGAAACAGAATCTCTGATACTGAAAGGTTATAATTCTTCTAGATTTATCATCTGTTCTTTGAATAGACCTTAATTAAGATCCAAAGAGATGATTTACCTTTGGTAAAATCTTTAGGATCTTATTCATGTCCTCCTCAAAATTTTCTTCCAGTATCCTATCAGCTTCATCGATCACAAGGCACTGCAATTTATAGGAACATATATAATGACAAATATCCATTAGAATCATCTACAGCATAAAGCCAAGTATTCACATTTCAACTTTCAGTACAACTACAACCCAAGCTAACAATCTAATTATAAGCCACGCATTCTGTAGTCTTCCCTCTCTAATTCTGTCATAGATGCGGCAGAAATGAATAAAGCATAAGCTGCTGTCTACAGTTCATATATGGCTCTTTTACTTGTATTATTTGCCTATAAAAATGATGTCCCTGTGGCTCAACAATAACAGTTTTCAACCTCTAACTCACAGAAAGAAGACAAGAACACACTCAAATTGGAACGACTAAAAGGACAGTACCTTCAGGTGTTTAAAAATGAAACCCTTTGTATGTTGAAGATGATCAAGAAGACGCCCAGGAGTTGCTATCAACAAATTTGAACCATTTGCAATACGTTGTGCTTCTGACCTTCTGTTATTGCCTCCAATAACCATGCTAACCGACAGTGAATGGTTCTTGAGTAGCTCCTCCGCCACATTTTTAGTCTGAAATATTAAAATAGTGCCATGAAAAATGAGAATAGGAGGCTGCAGTAACAAACAATATTGCTACTTCACAAATCCAACACATCTGCAATGAATCATCTACATGAAAGATGAAAACCTCACAGATTTGTTCTACCTAGGACATTGCAAGAGTTACACAACTCATCAATTCACAATGAAATATGGTTGCAGCTAAGCTGAAATGCCTTAGGTACATAAAACATAGGGAGTTTACCTGAATAGCAAGTTCCCTTGTGGGGCAAATAACAATCACACCAGTCCCGTTGCGAGGAGAGAAACGTTCCTTAAACAACAACTCCACAGCCGGTATGAGAAAAGCAAGGGTTTTACCAGAACCAGTCCTGGCAGCACCAAGAACATCTTTCCCCTCCAAAAGAGGCGGAATCGATCCTGCTTGAATCTGAATGATAGCAAATCATTAAAAGACTTGAAAACAAACCCTCCACGGTTTAAACATCAATAAAAAAGTTCAAATTAACATACTTGCGTCATGTGTTGAAATCCCATTTCCTTGATAGCTTCAAAAGTTTGCTCAGATAAGCCTAGGGATTCAAAAGTCTCACTAGTCATTATCCCTTTCCCGATAACAAGGATCTTCTTCTCATCTTCGTCTTCCTCCTTTGCTTCCACCTCTTCTCCCTCTTCCTCTGCCTCTTGCAACTCTACTTTCTTAACCTTCTTTTCTCTCTTCTTCTCAACGTTTTCCTCTACCTCGTGGGTTTCTTCTTCCGCCTTTTTCTGCTCGTTCTTCTTCCCACGGCTTCGCTTCCTTATCCTCTTCTTCAGCTCTTCACTGGATTTATTCTCCAGTTCAACCATGTCTGCTCTCTCTCTTTCAGTCAATCAACTATCTGCAGCAAAATCACAGACTACATAAACCACAAACTTGAGAGTAATTTTGAACATAATACATCAAACCAGGTTCTGTATCCTAATCATCAAATTTCTAATGAATTTCGACTGTAAAATCCAAAACTTTACGACTATAAGCCAAAACAATCTAGGTAGAGTTGTAAGAGCTGAGTATTACGATAGAACAAGAGAGACAGAGAAAAAAATTAGATTTGTGTTCAATCGAGTCGCTTTTCGATAGTACCCACTGGAGAGAGCAAGAGTAAAGAGAAGAATATTACGATTTAGAAACGAAACCAATCCAAGGATGCGAGAACGAAGAGAATTGAAGAAATCTCTGATTGAGAGAGATAGAAGAGTGAGAAACGGCGCAGAGAAAACAAGGTTTAGGGTTTAACGAGTGTTTTTATGTAACTCGAATAAATGTTTTTAAAAACCCCTTTTATGTAATTGTTTAATTAAACTTTATTCTATATTAATTTCAGTAATAATTCGTATAAATGTGAAGAAAATCTTTTACTTATTGAGAAATAGCCTAAAATAATGATTATGTACTTATTTATCTAAAATTGCACAAATTAGATCCATTTTTTGGAATTAAAAATGAGAGATTGCTGAAATTAGAAATGAAGGAGGTGTATGAGTGCTTCAATGTAGATATGCTTGCTGAGAGATTGAAAACTAAACAGTCTGCTTGGTCTGGTAGAATGATTTTTGCAAGAGAGAAAAGAAATCTTGATTAAGGCTATTGGGTTAGCAAATGCCATGTATTGTTTCAAAATTTCTTGTGCTAAGATAATAAGTGGCTGACTTTTGGTGGAACTCTAAAGAGGAAAAAGGAAATTCACTGGGTAAGTTGGGATAAAATGTGTTTGCCGGAGGATTAGGTTTCAAAGACATTGAATGCTTTAACCAAGCTCTTCTGAAAAAGCACGCTTAGAGATTGATTTTGTATTCGGATAGTTTATTCTTTATTGGCAAGACTTTTGAAGAGCATATACTACAATCATACTTTATTCTTAGAAGCTACTATAGGGAGGAGGCCATCATTTGGATGGAAAAGTATTCTTTATGGTCGTGATCTCTTGACCAAAGGAATGGGAATGGCAAAGTGTTTGGACTGAGTTATGGATCGAGGGCCAACCTATGAGAGCTCCTCTGATTAAAAATAACACCATGGACCTCAACCTAAAAGTGTGATCTCACTGATACAAGAGCCAGAAAATGGAACATCAGGAAACTTGATGAGTTATTTTACCTTTAGGATGTTGTGACTTGTGAGTATAATGGCCATGAAACCGGTGGTAAACACTAAACAGAGATGATTTCTGGTCCTGGAAACACAACAAAAGTGGGGAGTATTCGGTTAAGTCAGGCTACTTGAAAGCTTGCCAAGTGAACACAAATGAGATAATTAGACAAGTTATGGTAAGACCGTCTACTTCTGACTTCAAATCTCATGTATGGAAAATTGAAACTTCTCCCAATATTAGGAACTTCATGTGGAACTGGAAGTTTCTATGAATGAAGATATTCCACTAGTTGATTTACTGACCAAAAGAGAGGTTAACTTAGACTCCATATGTCAAGTTTGTGGACATGAGAGTGAATCGGAGAACCATGTTCTATTTTCTTGGTCCTTTGCTAGACAGGTATGGGCCTTATCATCATTCCCAGTTCCAGAATGTGGATTCCATGATAAGGCTATAATGCCAAACCTCTCCTATGTACTTCAAACTTCCAAGGTTACCTCGATTCATATTCATATCAGAAGAATGTACTCTTAGCTTCTATGGTACATTTGGAAAAACATGAATGGGTTGTGTATTAAAGGGAAGCAGTTCTCTGGTTTGAAGCCCATTCTAAGGAGTGTTTGTGTGGCCATCAATAGAGATGGGATGAAGAATGAAATGCCTCATACTCATAAGAAGTGAAATTTACCACATGAACCGTGGCTTAAATGTAATGTGGTGTCTCCTGGTCAGAGAGAAATTGTATGGCAGGTGGGGCTTGGGTACTTAGAGATTGTTGTTGCATAGTTTTGCTGCGATGCTTCTCTGATGTATCTTTGGATGATGCAGGTTCTCCTATGGGCCCTAGACGGTATGGTTAGCCATAGGGTTCCAAAGCTGAATGTTGGTACTAAAGCAGGGGAATTGGTGGAGGCTTTGGAACGTCCCCAAGCTTGGCCTTCCTTCAGTTACCATGTCAATGAAATACGGGTTTGCTATCTTCAACTTTGGTGTTACTGGTGAAAGAGAAGAAAGATACAAATAGAGGGGCAAATCTCATAGCCCAAAGTGTAATTCAAGAGAGTAGTATCCACCCATATGTAGCAGCCGGCTATCTTTGGCGGTTTAAAGGTCTCTTTGACAGTGAAAGTGTAGTCCCTCCAGAGAAAAGCTCAACATTTTCTCAATTACCAACTTTGTTTGGACAATGATATATAAGCAGAGATTATACATTGTCTGAGCTTTTTTCACTAATTGGAAATTGCGGCAACAAAAGGTGTAATCACACCTTACAGGTAGTAATGAAGAACCATTAGTGAAACAAGAGTTGATTTCATTCAAAATTTTAGTGGTAGTGAGAAATATCACGCCCACAAAAACTGTCATAGTAAAGAAAAAACTAAACAAAAATCTTAAGATAATGATTAAAGAGTAACTCTGATATAAGCATAACGATTCTCTCAAATACCGAAAACAGAAAACAGAAACTAGGCCAAAACAAAAAGCTTTGATATAGAAGAGCCGAGCCATTTTTACTCATCATCATCACCAAAGGTGATCTTCTTCCCTGCAAAAGACAAACAAAACAAAAGCAACTTTATGAGACAAAGACATGATTCTACAAGGCACTAAACAAAGGCCAGAGGAGAAGAAGAAACAAACCTTCGGCTGAGGCAAGTATACTTGGTTTGTTGGGTGTTCTTTCTCCACCCCTTTTCCAGTCATTCGAGCCACGGCCACCCTTTTTGAAGCTCGAGTCACGGCCACCCCTCCTGTCATTCGAGGAAGGGCGATCACCTCTTGGCGCAGCCTCGTTTACCACTATCTTCCGACCTCCAAGTTTACTTCCATTCAGTTCCAGCGCCTTGTCGAAACCATCCTTAAAATCAATGTAAGCCATCCTAAATGAATAAGAAAACAAAGGTTCCATGAGTATCATCATCACCGTGACTATCATTATTCACCAACGCGGGAAACAAGAGTTACAAACCCCCTAATAACACCGGTTTCACGATCATTTGGAACAGCAATCCTTGAGATCTCTCCACAGCTACTAAAATGTTCTCTCAAAGCATCCCTGGCCTGAGAACAGATTTATATTGTTTTTGCATCAGATATTTTCCACAAATAGCTATTAGAAAATGTAGATTGGTTTCTAAAAAGTTGAAGACGAGGATTTTTACTTCACGTTCACCAAGAGAATTGTCGAATCCTTTAACATAAATCGTTTGACTTTGGCTTCCTTCTCCTCTGCGGGTGCTCTGGTAGTTGCTACTATCATTCCTGGAAAATATTCCAGTAAATTGGTATTAGCACAAAAAAAATCATACATACTCAACTATCACATATCGAAAGTAAGAAAAAAGTACCTGTTCCGAGGAGTAGTATTGAATACTTTCTTCTCATTAGCGAAATCAAGCCGAATCGGACGGTGTAGTAATTCTTTACCGTGCAGTTCCAATGCCTACACTCAAAACATCCAACAATAGATCAAATCATCATAGTAATTCGAATATACAACTATAGTGATTCCAAAACAACCAATATAACCACTTACCTTCTTAGCTGCTTCTACAGAAGCAAATTCAACATGCCCATATCCCAAAAATTTACCATTTTCATCTGAAGTAAATCTAACATCGACAATTTCACCGGCATCTTTGAAGAATTTCTCTCTGTATTTGGGTTATAACTATCAGGCAACCAACGTTTTATCAGGAGTATCTGAAAAGAAGGATGATATCTACTTACACGTCAGATTTCTCAATACGGAAGGAAAGGTTTCCAGCAAATAGTGTCTTTGATCCTTCCTTAGTTTGAGTAGTTGGTGTCTTTGACTGTTAAATAAATAAAAAAGACATTACATCAAACATCATAACCAAACATAATCAGAACTACGGAATAAAATATGAATGAAGTTTTTACCTGTTTTGCATTTGATTTCTGCTCTATGTCGACCATTTCAGTATCAGAATCCTGGTTTTGATTAAAGGATTGAATAAATAAATTTTATCGAACATTAATAAAGAGTTACTACTTACTACTATCGAATACATAAAAAATGTAACATTGTTGGCACCTTTTTCTTTGGAGTAACTTTCTCATCTTCACTCTCCTCCTCATCAGATTCCTCACTACTACTTTCTTGTTTAGAAATTTTTGTTGGTGATACTTTAGACTGTATTACAAGCAAAACCATTTAATTATACTGACTGACACCTCCGCAACGAAAAAATAACTAAGAAGAAATTGGTTTAAGCATAATAACCTTCTTCTTAGGAGGTGTCTCATCATCACTTTCCTGCACGTATGGCAATAATATGGACTAGGTAAGTGTACAGAATATAAAACATCACAAAGCCTTAAAAAGAGTAGAGTCTTGACGAAATAAAAACAAAAACAAAAAAAAACAAGTCCAATTAGTATACAAAGAACTAGAAACTATGTCACAAACAAACAAACCTCAGAGTCTTCTTCTGATGAATCTGAACTTGATTTGCTTTTGGCAGAAGCTGGAAGCTTTTTTGTAGCAGGTTCCTTATTTCATACAAGTAAAAGCTTTTCATTTTCTTAGTAAAGATGAACAAATGGATGGAACAAAAAGCTTCTGAACCAAAGTAAACACATAAATAATCACGCATAAATATTTCCAAACCTTTTCATCTTCCGATTCTTCGTCAGAGTCATCCTCAGAGGATGAAGAATCTTTTACAGCTGGCTTGACAGCCTCTGCCTGCTTCTTTGGAAGAGAAGGTTCCTAATCATGTCAAACAAATTGCAAACTAAGCATTGTGATGTTCCTGTAACATTGAGCTAACATGTTATATAACGCAGGTTCTACCTCGTCCGAAGAAGATTCCTCCTCCTCGGATGAAGAGCTCTCTATGTCAGCTTTCTTAAGAGTTGTTGGTGGCTCTTTCACAGGGACATGCTTCTAATTATTGGAGGAATAAATTGCAAACTAAGCATAGGAACTTCATATATTGAGATAATTGTGTAATGGATGCAATTCATACCTCGTCCTCGTCAGATGATGAAGTCTCAGCCTAATTATGGGACATCGATAAATTGCAAATTCAGCATTGTAAGATTCCTACAAGATTGAGGTAACATTAAGAGAATGTATACGCAAGTAATACCTCTTCGTCCGAAGAGGATTCTTCCTCAGACGAACTACTCTCTGCAGTGACCTTCAAGGGAAGGTTCTTAGCATCAGGCTTCTTGGGTGCAGCAAATTCCTGACATTAATTTGAACAATAAGCCAAATTTGGCACAACTTCCCAAGATTTGAAACAAGCTAAAATCACAAAGAGAAGCCTATACTCACCTCATGTGAAGATTCCTCTTCAGAAGATGAGTCCCCTTTCAGCTTAGGTTGAGTAGGTTTCTTAGCAACGACTTCCTGCTACATTTAGACAGAATGTTGTAACTAAACTATCTATCTCTCAGTGTTCTAAACAAGTTGTAACTATTGGAGTATAAAGAAGTCAATACCTTTTGCTCTTCCTCAGAGTCAGAACTACTAGATTCAACCTTCTTTGATGCCTTTTTCTCAGCGGTTTCTTTCTGAACAGCCGCAATCAACTCTTTCTTCTGTTTCTTTGAATCCACTTGAATGTCCAAATCCTGTTCCGCACTTCTCTTATTACCTAAAGAGAATTAAAACAAACTTAACCTAGCTGATTGATAACTCGAGAAAGCACAATTAACCACAGAATTCGAGAGAGCTAAACATGCAAGAAACGTAGACAATCACATAAATTACACAAAAAGCATACCTTTCTTCGATGGTTTTGTCGTTAAAACATCAACCTAAAAAAATACCCAAATTAAAAACCAGAGTTTTGATTAGCTTCTAAACGGAATCAGAGACTGAGAAGAAAGACGATTACTTTGGTGCTTGATTTGCCCATGATAACTGTGGGAGATGAGAAGGCGATTACGCTTAGGTTTAATCGACAATTGTGTTTAGGGTTTATATAAAGATTTTGTATTTATAGAGAAGATCTCTATAGTCTCTGATTTTGGGCATTTTAATTTTCTTTTTTTCTTTATACGTGACACGTGACATTCCCCTAGGACACTTGACTCCCAAGCTTCTTTCTAATAAATATATTTGGAAAAAAAAAGAATTGTGTGAATAATTCATCTTCTGCCTGCTGATAAAATAATTGAATCGTTCGCTCGTACATACAAATATGGTGTAGCTAAACATCAAAATTAATGTTTTTAAGAGTTTTAAATGTGATATATAGGGACCAAAAAAAAAGAATAAAATAATGGGAGGGGTCTAAAATATGCAAAGTAATTTCATTTCCTCGCCGCTCTGTTCTCTCTTCTCCCTTACCTCCGATCAAGAATTCCCGGTGTCTCCGATCAAGAATTTCATTGATCTGTAGAGTTTAGAGAGAGAGAGAGAGAGGGCAGGCCTTTGAATTTGTCAATTTTCTTCAGATGCGTATAAAGATGGTCAACCCTAAATACTTGTGAAGGAATCGGATTCCTTGTGTCATGGTCAAGCAATTCCGACAACAATCTATCAGATCTTTTGTAGAAAGGCCGTGTCTTTAAAAGGGAGCTGATTGTTTGAACCTTGTTTCAAGATTAGAGATTCAGTAAAATTCTGCAGTTGCTTTAGCATATGATTGATCTCATTCGAATATATATATAGAAGGATGAAGTCTTTGATTGTGAGACTCATCCAAAGCTAAGAGGGATATACGTTTTTGGGATTTGTTTGTCTTCTTGATTCTTAACTCTCATCAATCTTCTCGGAGACCTTGGTTTTTTTGTATCCGATATAGTTGCAAGATATGGTAGAGCCTTCCCAGGTTAGTGGATCATTCCCTCTCTCTCTCTGACCCATCTTCACTGCATTGTCTTATAGTTCGTGTTTGCTTGTTTTATTCATAGTGAGGATTTTGGTAAAGCTTATGAATGTCAATAGGGTCTTGTAAACTAGTTGCAGATTATATGATTGGAAAGTGTAGGAAGAAGAATGCAAGTTCATCTAATCTGGCATTTCAAATCCTTTTTATTGGAGCTTTACCTTTCATTGAAGGAATTTGCTTCATGAACTGGAAAGAAAGGGAAGGTTTTCACTTACAATCATCTGTATCTGGTACAACTGTTCAGGGAAATCATGAAGTTGGCTTGTGTTAGTGTTAGAGTCATTTTCTAGTATCTGACCCTTGCATAGTGGGACTGTTCTCTTGCATAGGTTTGAAAGATATGACTGTTAAATTGCGATTATGAAGCAATTTGTTGGGAGAACTGTGAGAACAGATATAACTGTTTGCTCTCTTATTTCTCTCTCTAGGGAAGTTTTGTTACAACTATAAATGAGGATTATGAAGCAATTTGTTGGGGCTGTGGACTAAACCTTGTTCTTCCATCGTATGCACCTGTTTTTAAGTGTGGCTGGTGTGGTGCAATTACAAATCAGAATCCAGCTAGACTTGAGACCAAAAGCTTTGGGTTGAGACGATTCCGTGATCGGTGTTTCGTCGTTATCCTTGCTGTGTTTATGCTCTTTGTGATATGTTAGTTCCTCTAGATTATCCAAGAACAACAATTATGTTAGAATTATATTTTCCCATTTCTCTGTTAATATACTCTTTTGGAAAAAAACTGCAGGTGGTGGAATTTGGGCTGCATATCCTGTCGTGTTTTCGATCAGCTTGGCTTGTGGAATTTTCCATTCTGTTACAGCAGTGTCTTTGGCTATATCAACGCTCACAACATTCATGCTTGTTGCTTTTAAATGCCCCGGGAGACCAGCAAATCTTCTTTATGGAACCCACCCTGGAGTAGGGAACGGTGCCCTTAACAACTATACCTTCTGTCACTACTGCTCCAAACCCAAGTCACCTCGAACGCATCACTGCCGCACGTGTGGCATGTGTGTCTTGGACATGGATCACCATTGCCCCTTTGTAAGTCTCATCGCTTTTGCAAGTTTCTCTTTAGTTTCTCATAAAGAGAAGAATATAGAATGGCTTTTTGAGTGTACGTTGTGTGGTGATGCGCTATTGATGATTACATTTTGAGTTTGGCATTTAGATAAATTACAGACCTGTACCAAGTTTATCATTCCATTTGGTCATCTAAGTTTTCCCCAATCATGGGTCCTCAGATACTAGACTTGTTTATCAATACCTTAATCCTCAGTGTATTTATTTACTGGTCAAGACTGTAGGCTAATGACTCTCCTTATGTTGTATTTGCAGATTGGGAACTGTGTGGGTGTGGGTAATCACAAAAACTTCATAGCATTCCTTATCTCCGCCGTCATAAGCACAATATACGCTTCTGTTATGTGTGTGTATTCCGTGATTCATATCTTGCCACCTCTGGAAAATGGAGCTGCGCATGCATCTAATCTGACACATGCTGATACTTTATCGATTCTGAGAGCAGTGAAGAATATTACTTTTGCTTACATAGCCAATGCTGTCTTCTTCTCTGTTAGAGGCCTTGTTCTAGTCTACCTCTTTATGGCGAGTTTTTCTGTGGCGATTGGGCTGAGTGTTTTGTTGTGGCAACAGCTTAGCTATATCTATGAAGGCAAGACTTACTTAAGCCATTTAAGTTCTCAAGGAAGAGAGGAAGATGGTGAAAAGAGCTGCCGGAATCTTTTGATGTTTTTCGGGTGTCCACATTCAATTGAAAGACACTTGCCAACTATAAGGAACTTGAGGAAGAGACATAAGACCTGAGAAGAAGACTAAGAGAATGTGAGCCAAATCTTTCTGTTTCCTCCTGCAACATTTGGACCTTGTTTTGGTCCATTCAGAAACACTAATCATACTTGGAGTTAACAGGTAATGAAAATGAGCAAAGTTTGTATCTCGTTTGTGAAAAATTCATGATCATAGGATATAGTGAATTTTGTTTCAAGATTGTAAATTTTTTTCTCCCTGGCATGCCTTGAACTCAAGAATAACAGTACCAGAGGGGTTGCGTACAAATCTTTTTAGGGGTTGCATAAAAATCTTTTTAGCATTCATCAATGTCTTGAAAACTCTGATTTTATGCAGCTCAGTGTCCACTTTTAACATATCCCACCATGGCACCATCCATACTTTTTAACGTTTCCATACTTAACAGCAACAAAGTAAGTTCTACAATTTAGCAGCACTAATATAATACACACCATTCTTCAAAGACCACAAAATAAAGACACAGTTTGCCACTACTTAGCCATACTCAGGTATCTGACCCAAGAAAAAAAGCCATACTCAGGTACATCTTTAACAGCCTATGCTAGTCGTCTAGGAGTCACAAAAGGGGACCATTATAACCGTTAAAGCTTCAAGCTGTTCACTAAAAGGGATTACAAAAAATGGCTGGCTTCGCTTCTCATGAACACTCATACTTAGTCTTGGCCTTAAGACAGCAGTTAAGATGTTAAAGTTGCCAGTCTATGGGGGGAATCTTCATTTCCTCGAGGAGCTGGTTTGCTCGAGAGAAATGCCTGTCCAAAGGTGGAACGTTAATGTTAATTCAGAAGTTGCGACGACAAAAGCACAATGCGCAGACAATGGCAAGTCATGTCATTTCTTGCAGACTCGCGGAAACATTGGATTATGAATGTAAATATGCAGGAGAACAAAAAAAAGGGTTACTGGACTGAGCTAACCTGCAGTTGAAGAAGCCTCTATGCGCAGACAAACCAGACGGATGAGCTGCTGTGAGTATATGATGTTTATTCCCATCTATCAACCTGCATTAATCAAAATGAAGATGCATAGGCGTAAAGAATCTATAAGTCTAATTGGTCCCGATGTTTTGGAAGGTCTAAACGGGAATTTGCAGTCACATTTATAAAACCAAACCTACTTGGATTTCTCTTGAGCGTATCTTCCCCAGAGGAGAAAGACAACACCTTCCTTCTGCTGTGAGATACTTTGAATAACAGCATCAGTGAATTGTTCCCATCCTTTCTTTGCATGTGAATTAGGCTGTTTACTTCTTACTGAATCAGAAGCCCAAAATAACCAACATATTTGTGAGAAGAATTACAGGATTTAGAAAGTTTCTATACTTACAATGTCACCACACGACAACAGACATTACCTGTAAGAACAGCATTCAGCAGCAAAACACCCTTACAAAAAAAAGAGAAGGTCAAATGTGAATTGCTTGATCTTCTCCAAGTAAACTTGAGAATTGATGAATCATAAAGAAACTCCATTTACCTGCACAGCCCATTTCTGAAGATTACCATGGCGTGGGATTGAACAGCCAACATCTTTCTGAAGCTCCTTAAATATATTCAAAAGACTAGAAGGAAGCTTTTCTCCTTGAGGCACAGAGAAAGACAAACCCATAGCTTGACCAGGTCCATGGTAAGGATCCTAATCAAACAAAGGAAAACTTATCAAATCATAAACAAGGAAGTCAGAAACCACCTCAAAAAAACCAATGCTATACCTGTCCGATAATGACAACCTTGACTCGATCAAAAGGAGTTGTATTAAGGGCATTGAAAACCAATTGCTGTGGCGGATAAATCGGAGGGCCTTTAGAGTCAGCAATGACCTCACACTCGAGAAAATCAGAAAGGGTTTTGGCGTAAGGTTTATGCAATTCTCCAGGAAGAGCTTTAAGCCATGATTCTTCAACTAAGAGCTCACTCAATGGCACGTAGCAGCTTCCTTGAGCTACAAAATCAATCAAATTCGTAAAACCCTAGAAAATCCCTCATTGCCCAGATCAATTAAAAAAAAAAAAAACCTTTGGCTTTGGTGACCTTCTCGGAGCAGACGGCGAGGTTACGCTTGGATTTGGCGACGAATTTGTTAAACTCGGCGCGAGAGATTTGGTCAGGTGTAAGGCTAGACGAATCGTCGGCGACGGAATTAGTAACGGTTAAGCGAGGTGGCGAGTTTGCTGCAGCGGGGAAAGAGGAAGAAGAAGGAGAAGCTTTGTGGCGTTTGGTTGGTTGAAAAAAATCCATTAGGGTTTTAGATGTAGACGAAGCCATCTCCATTTCAGAAGAGATACCAATTTATTTTTACTATTTCACATCAATTTCCCAATTTTTTATTTCTTCAGTACAGGCCGGTTTAAAACCGGTTCAATTGTGTGTACTCCAATTTCTGCTTGGATCAGTCTGGAGAACAATTTGCTTAACTTGGGGGAATTTCAATTTAGATTTGATAATTGGAACGTCTTCTGTTTCAACTCTAAGAGTTTATGTCTCCAAGAACCAAAAAAAGGCAAACAATCACTGAAATTGGTCTAAGAATTCTATAAAAAAGACATAAACACAGACATTTGATCTTTTCCATATCAAAAAACAATTTAAAAAATAGATAAATTGGGACAACAGAGACTCACCTTTTCTTATAGTTGGAATAGTTTAAGTTACTGCCCATAAAATTAATGATCTAAGGCATTATAACTACCCATAAAATTACAAATACACTTCAACCGAATTACAAACTACTTTAATTTGCATATCCTCAAATATTTTTTCATCAAACCATATTAGTCAAATTAATGATAATTGTTCAATAACGATAAAAGACATAATTGTATTAGCAACTAATGATTGGAAAAGTACAAAAGGTGACTATAAAGCTAAAAAAGACGATTGAACGTAGCCATATTAGTCAAATTAATGATAATTGTTCAATAACCATGCATTTTTCCATACGTCCAATGCCTTTTCTACTTCGTCAAACACCAACATTCCCATAAAAAAAACATATTGGTATATGGAGGTGACTTGTGACGAATTGCCTATTCATTCTTTTCTGATTTTAAAAAATAGCAGATATGGAGGTGACTAATGACAAATGACCTCTGTTTACAAATACAGATCCCCCTTCCGATGAGAGATCTCTGCAAGGGACTTAGGAGAACAAAAGTCCTGACTCTTCATTATCATCGCATCAAGCTTCGTTATCATCACATCAAGCTACGTCACTTTCTAAAGAAGCTTTTGCTAGCTCTTTAATTTTAACAAAGAACCAAACTCAGAGCTTGTTTGCTAGCTCTCAGCTATTAATTATCATGTGCTGAGAAGGTTAAATATCTTAGAAAATGTACCTCATTATTCATTGTGGGGTGTCCATACATAATATTAAGGATTCAAACACATCCCTTGCTTCCGAGCTGTACTAGCGAGCTTATTGATATTCCATACTTTGACATGTAGACCAAATACCTTAAGTGAATTATCTTAAGTAGTGGAATTCTCACGTGGAAGTGCAAAATCTGGAAATAGACGTCAAAATCACAAAATCGTGATGATTTCATCTTGAAAACATATCTCCGTAGCCGATAACAGAGACTAGTGGACGAGGAAACAGAACCCATGACTGGTGACAGATGGATGGCATCATCAAACATAAGACCATGAACCAGACTAGTCTCGATCTCAACCTTTATCTAGCTCTGGACAAATCTTTGTTCTGTTCTGCTATCCCAATCTCAACAGAGACGAGTGCATCTTTGGTGTCTTCTTCAGTTTTGTTATGCTTTACAATTTTTTCTTACAAGTATGAATTTTTTTCTTCTGCAGAAAAAATATTTCAAAAGATCGAATCTTTATGTTATGAAAAATCTAAGTGTGTATTGGGTTTAATCTTCGGTGCAGACCAATGTTTACTGGGAGTATGAGACATTGAGCACCATTAAGCTTCTGGATGAAGAAGAAAAGCTATTGATAAAGTTTATGTATATGTTCTTGAGTTTGAAGGTTTTTATGCGATTCTCCCATTTCAATTTAGATTTGATAAATGGAACGTGTTCTGTTTCAACTCTAATAGTTTATGTTGCCAAGAACAAAAAGAAGCTGCAAACAATCACTGAAATTGGTCTAAGAATTCTATAAAAAAGACATAAACACAGACATTTGATCGATCCATATCAAAAACATTTTAAAAAATGGGGACAAAATCTCTAAGGTATATCTACAAAACTGATAAATTGGGACAACAGAGACTCACCTCTTCTTATAGTAGGAATGATTTAAGTTGCAACATTTTTTAATGTAACTCTCTCACTGATGACGGCAATAGATGAAACCATATTCAGATAACATCGGAGCCCAATTTAAATTAGTTCTTCTTGGCTTTGCTAATATATGCCTGGAGATTGAAGTCAGAGAAAGAAAAAACAATGGTTAGGCTCATAGTGTGTATGCGATTTCAAAGTTTTAGAACTAAGAAATTTACGGTTTATGTATGAATGCACCTGAACGAGCTTGGTAAGCTTTGGTTTCGAAGCGGAGAGATAATGGTCAATCTTCTCCTGTGTTTGAGGAACGTTTCCACTTTGCATTGTGCCAGTTACTTTCTCAACTACTTTCTTCACTATGTTTTTGTAACCATCTTTGTTCATCTTACCTTCTTTCCAAGCTGGCTTTAGAAGCTCCTTAACAATCTCAACAAGCGCAAACTTAAATGCTCGCATTCCTTTCGGGTCTTTCCCTTTCTTATTTTCTTCATCGCTCCCATCATCATCATCATCATCACCTTCATCTTCATCTACGACATTCTCAGCATCTTTGGTGTCTTCTTCAGTTTTCTTACCCTCTTTCTCTTTGCTAGCTTCATCAGTCTTTTTGTCTCCGTTTTCCTCAGAAGCCTTGGGATTTAGCGCTAGTGTCTCAATTCCATTGACATTGCTTACCTGTGATGCAGTTACCATTGGGACTTCTTCAGCAACAGTGCTCATCCCGAGTCGCCAAAGCGGATTGGGATTGGGATTATTACCCGCGGAGTTACTTTGAGCATGCAACGCAGTAGTAGCCGGGTTTGGTTGATCAGCCATGGAAGATTCTGAATGCAAGGGTATCTGCAATGCCTGTGCAAGCTGTGGAATAGGCTGTCCATTTGCAAGAAACTGTGCTATAGTTGCTGAGATGCTGCTAATCTGATCGATCTGTTCCCTGGTAACAGTATTTTGGGCCGGTACAGCCTTTTCCACCACTAAGTGATGATTATTTTGATGAACTATTCCATTTTCGGGATTGCTCAAGTTCGAGCCTACCGGGAAATCTGCAGCAGCAGGTAGCACTTGTTGACTTCCTCCAGCAGTTAGTGAGCTTTGGTACGGCAATACGTTACGATTCTGAGTGTTCTGATTGAATGCTTGAACTGGAGCGATGTTCACCGGGTTATTGTAGTTCTGATGCGAAACAGCTATCGGTTTTTCAACCATGGGTTCGTCACCATATGAAAACATACCACTACTCCTCTGATCATAATTAGTAGCCAAATTATCTTTAAGAACTCGAGATTGGGAACTCTGACCAATAATGCTAACACCAGGCTCTTCCTTCATGGGGTTTTTCAAATTATGAGCACCGTGATTCCAATCTGGAGACATCTCCGTGTCGTCAATCCAGCTACTACCGTTCCCTTTGGATTCAGAAATTCCCTTGCTGGCACGAGTAACTTCAATCACATCTACTTTTCCATTATCTAATCTTTCAACATCATTCCACTTATGACCACTATGACTGCTATTGTCCTGTCTATAAAACCTGTTGTCTTGTTGAGGCTGCTTTCTCTCAGCACCGTGATGAGAAAACCTGCAATAATTGCCATTACGACAGAATCCTGCAGCGAAAAACTTGCACGGAATATTCGAACTCCTGTGGAATTCTCCCTCACCATCACCATCACCATCCCTTCTTTGTGTTTCTTTCTCACCCGTCAATTCGCTTCTGTGCCTTCTCAATCTCGGATCTGAAACGCCATCATGTAAATGCTCCCTTCTAGAACCATCCTCGGGAAAATCAGTATCATAGTGGGACGACTTCGCACCTTTCATCATTGCCTGTTCTCTGAAATCATCGGCGTGATAATTCATCTCCCTTGGCTTTCTATGTTTATCTTCCCAACCATAATCGCTGCTTTGATCACCACCTCTTCTATTGAAATCCTTGCTTGGCAGAGGCGAATCTCGTGTTCTGGTCTTGTGTCTGTCATAAGATCCTGCATCCCGCCTTGCTCTATAGACGGGGCTTCTGCTACGGCTTCTACTTCTGCTATAACTTCTACTACCACTCCTGGAAAAAAGGAGACTCGAAAATAAGAACCCAAGAACAATCTCTACTTTTGTACATATTGTAACAACTCAAAACACTAACCTATGGGAAAATTGTTGCCTAGTTTCATCTTGTTCCGAATAATAACTGTTATCGTTATTCTGTGCAGCTCTGCTTCTAGTCCTACCTTCGCCCGAATGCTGATCGTCTGCAGCAACAGACCTTCTACTACCATTACTCTCTTCGTTAAACCTGACAGGCTCAAGATCTTCGTCGCGGTAATAAGAAGCTGATTTTGTATCTATGCTAGAATGATGATGATTTTCTTTAGAGTCCCATTTCGAAACACGTTTCCTTCCTGAACCGCTCATTTCCAACCCCTAATTAATGCTTGCAAACCAGTAGCACCAAATATCAAAGAATCTGCAGAAAAAACGTCCACACAGAGAAGAAAACTAAGCAAACAAGTAGAGGAAACAGTGTAACTAAATTTACAGTTCTCACAAATGAATGAGTCTGCTCAACGATAATTATAGCTCAAATCATATATATTTTCCAACAGTCAATCATTCATAGCTAATTGAATTCACGAAAAATTGAACCTTTAAATGTTATGCCAGTCTAATAAACTCAGAATCCAATAGCAAAATCTTATCTTCCCAATTGAAATGATTGATCTTGATAGAAATCAAACGAGGATATAAGTGAAGAAAGCCCAATCATGGAAGTACATCAACAAGGACCCGAAACTGAAATTGGTACCTATTTTTCCTAGGTAACTAAATTGAACCTAATTGGAGCTTAATAGACAAATTACTTGAAGAAACAGAGAATCCTAAAACCAGAATTAGACAAGAAGAGAAACAACACTCACTTGAATTTGAATAAGGCTTGTCATAACTAAACCCTAAGACCAAGCTATTTCTCCCATTGACGAATCACGGACGCGTAAGCTTCTTCGCTTCTAGGGTCTCCAGAAAAGTAAGAGACTTCTCGAATTTCCGACACGAAGAAGAAGAAGAAGAAACCGACAACGAGTTTAACTCTGGTTCTTCGGAATCTGCTAGGTTTTTTTTTTTTTTGTCAAAGAAAAGTAGCCTCTCCAACAATAACAAAAAAAGCTACAAGATTTTGCTTCTCTGTGTGTGATGGGTCCCACTTATAGAACAATCCCAACCGTTGATTTAAACCTTTTTAATCTCAGCCGTTGAAATACTCTTAAACAAGCCGAGCAAGAACACTTTTATTGCTAGCTTGGAACTAGTTGGATCTTTTCTACTTTTTTCCATTTTTCATTTGATTTGATTGGAGAGAGAGAGATGCTAACTTGTAATTTCTGGTAGGTAAGCTTGTCACTGATTTTTAGAGAAAATTATGGCAATTGCCATTTGTTTCAAAATTTGTTGTGAAATGTGTCATTTGTGTAATGGTCTTATAAAATCTGTCATTGTTTCGATTTCAATTTCAATTTGGTATAAGTAAAAGACAATTTTGCCCTTGTTTCATTTTTTTTTTTTTTTTATTATGTAACATAAAAAAAAATATTGTCCACGGCCAGTCTTAATCTTGTCCTCCGACCACCGTCTGGTCCACCGCTGATCCACCGCTGACCACCGTCTGGTCTACCGCCGACCACTTTCTCCGATGATGTCCATCACCGACAACCGTCTCCGATGATGTCCATCGCCGACCACCGTCTCCGATGATGTCCATCGCCGACCACCGTCTCCGATGATGTCCATTGCTGACCACCGTCTAATCCACCACCGACCACCGTCTGGTCTACCGCCGACCACCGTCTCCGATGATGTCCGTCGCCATCTTATCTTTCGCCCACCGTCTTCGTCGTTATGTTGTCCACCATCGTCATCATCTTGTCCACCGTCTCTGTTTGGTCCACCGTCGACCACCGTTGTCGTCGACAACCAACCACCACCATCCACCATTTTTTCTGATCAAAAGAGAAAGAGAGAAGAAGAAGAGAAGAGAGAAAAGAGGATAAGAAGGAGAGAGAAGAAGAAGAGAAGAGAGAAAAGATGATAAGAGAGATAATGAAATGTGTGAAAGAGAAAGTGGGGGCAAAATAGTCATTTTTATGTTGAAATCAAAATTAAAATTGATGAATAGTGTCAATTGATGGCATATTCTAAAAGAATTTGGATAAATGACACATTTCATAAATTCGATTACAAATAATGGCAATTGCCATAATTTTCACATTTTTATTCAATAAAAACATGAATGATATAACAAAATTCCTCAGAATAGCCAAAAAGAGGAAAAGAGTAAAAAATGAACACACTAGATTAGACCAATAAATAAGAACAAAAAACCCACATAGCATCCTTAATCACTTTACAATTAGCGATTAATCATATCTAATTTTTGAAAAGCACAGTGATTGATATTAAAATATCTCACACTGATTAAAATTGCAACACCTAAAATAATGAATATGCTTCTAAACTATAGAAGAAAATTGTGAGAGACCTAATATTGAGTGTGGCTCGATCCAAATTGAAAAGCCGGCCCTGCTCTTTGGTTCGGAAATTGAGCAAACTGATGCGAAAGACCATTGGTGTTACCATTGTTGTTGTAGCCGTACATGTTCTGCAACCCATTGATCCCAGTATCTTGTATCCCATGTGACCTTAAATAACTTTCCACATCGAAGTTGTTGTAGCTTTGCATGTTAGGGTTCTGAAACTGATTCATCCCAGTATCTTGCACACCAAGTTTGCCAGGGTAATTGTCCACTTTGCAATTCTGGTAAACCTGTCTCGAAAGATCATTAACATTGTTGTTGTAGGTTAACATGTTCATGTTCATGTTCTGAAACGGAGTTTCTTGTGGCCCAAGTAACATCGAATAATTTTCTGCAGTCGGATTCTGGTAAATTGTCAGTGAATTCGGAAGAGGAGCCAGAGATTGCCCTTGGTTAAAAGCTGGTGCTTGGGTAAAATCTGGTGCTTGGTTAAAAGCTGGTGCTTGGACTGGCATATGCGAGAAAGTACCGTTTCCATGGTTAAACGGATACATCGAAACATTGTTTGGATGTTGTTGAAGATGATTCATCGTAGAAACAGTAAGAGTCATCATCCTCTGTTCTTGAACAGCCATGTAATTCGTGTTCTGCATCATCCTCTGTTTCTGAGCTTCAACAACAGCTTGAAACCTATGTTGCAATATGGTTTGCTTACTTTCCAAGGTATGATACAGCTCCGTGAGTTGTTCTACAGAGTAAGAATCAAACCTAGGATCCCAATCTGAAAACTTGTGGTTGGAGGATGCAACTCTCATCACTTTCCTCTTCTTCTTCTTATCCTTGGAATCATCCGAATTGATCTTCTCAAGAAACTCAACAAGATCAACGCTTCCTTTGCGTCTCTTTGTCAGGCTTAACTCACTGTACCTTCGAGCTATCTTCTGGACTTCTTCTCTGTTTTCAGGCCACGTCCTAAGCTTTCCGTTTGATCCATAAAAGATGACACAGACTTCGATTCCACAGAGAATCGAAAGCTCGTTCGCTTTCTTGAAGACAGTATCTTCTCTTTTAGCTAAGCTTGAAGTCTTCGTTGAAGAAGCTTTCTTCTTTGTCGCTGATGTTGAAGACGAGGAAGAAGCCATCGTTTCTTCTGCTTTGTGAATTGAATCAAGAGTTGTGAACATTTTTTTTTCCTTTCTTGCGAATATATATATATATAGAGAGAGAGAAGCTCAATTAGGTCGAGATCTTTCTATTTTTGATACCTTCTTTCTATATTTCTCAGTCATTAATGACGAAATATTTATAATGATTGCTGTATAGATCTTCAGTCATCCTTTTTCAAAAAAAATAGATCTTCAGTCATTAATGACGAAATATTACTGTAGATTCAGCTTCCTTTTTTAAAATGATTTTTCCTTAAATGAGTTTCATTGTTAAACGACGGTTTAGGTTTAATAAGGTATACTTTACTTTTTGGTTAAACAATTAAGGAAAACTTGATGCATACACTATAGGTGTATATACGTATACACATAGGTGTATATACGTACAAGAGTTGAATGATGTAATTACATTGGTAAATTTATGGACAAGAATTTAATGTCCCAATAGGCTGATTCATTGCAATGGATTCGAATTCTCCTTAGAAAAAAATACAGTAGAACCTCCATAAATTAGTACTCTATAAATTAATAATCACCATAAATTAATAAAATGTTCTGGTCCCAAGTCGGGCCAATGTAAAAATTACCAAAATGCGATAAAATGACAAGATAATAATTTTTTTGAAACTCCTATGTAAAATATAGTCTCAATAATAGTATAAATTAATAATTATATATAATTATGATAATGTACTAAAACATGGTTTTAATGATTTTTGTTTGACTTAAAGTTGAAATCACTGTATAGCTTATCTTTAACCTTATTTGTTGCATCCAAAACTTTTATGATTGTTTTCTCCGTATGTATCCTAAACACAAGTTTTAGACAACATAATTGATTTTTACACATAACCTTTTTTGAATGTATACATCAACATAAAAGATAATAACCATAATTTCTTATAAATTTTATGCATAAGAACGTATATCTGTTTAGTAGTTAGATAGTGCATTATGATATTAACATCCATTCTATTGCGATATTCAAAAAATTTAATCATATTTTCAAGTTAATATATGTCATTTTTGCAAATGACTTCATTAAGTTCCTTAATAGAACATCATTCTGAAAAAAATTGAAGAAAATTATTTCCTAAAATTGATTTTTCTTTATAAATTAATATTTATTAATTTATCGATAAATTTATATCTCTCTAAATTAATAAAATTTTAAAGTCCCAACATTATTAATTTTAGAGGTTTTACTGTATGATGTGGTAGTGTGGTACCACTTGACAAAGATGGCAAACTATAAGTTTATAATCTACTAGATTAAGACCCGCATAATATGCGGGTATTAGAAATTAAAATTGGTAATTTGTGTAGTTATACCCATATATTTATATTCTAAATTAAAACCTTATTAATATGGTCATAAATTACGTTTTGTTAACCGTGAGTTAGAAAATAAATAATGAGTTTAACTTTTTAAAACATTATAAAAATAATTCATCTAGATGAATGATAAAGTTTTAATTCATATTTGAAATCTTATATACTTTGAAACAGAGTGTATTTTACAAATAAACATCAATATTTTTTTAGGTAATCTGTTAAAATGAATTTCCTTAAATATTTGATAATATTTAAATAAAGATCCAATTACGAAAATTTAAACTTGAATCTTTACATTACAACATGAATTTCAGAAAATACAATTACATACACTAACAAAATATTTTGAAAATAGGTAACATAAATAAAATTAGTACATTAACTCTAACATAAATAAGATATTTTGTTCCTAAATAATCACAAAAAGTGAGAAAAGGTGTGTATATGTTATTATTCTTTTATTTTCTTACATTTTAAATTTTATCTAGATTTTATAGTTTTCATTTTGTAATATTTTTTTTTTACTTTTGATTTAATAGTTTCCATTTTTATACTTCCAATATAGGTTGTGTGTACTATAAATTTCGCAAATAATCAATTTCAATATCAAATTTATCTTGGTCGAGTACTTTCTCTTTTTACTTTGGTTTATAAATTTTGACATTCACTTCTATCTCATGTCAAATTAGTAAATTTGATGAAAATATCATACTCGACTCATATATGTTTGAATGGAATATTTTGTATGTGTTGCGTCTATCGCATCTTTTTTATCATTTGATATTATAACTTGTAAATATCAATACGATATATTTATCAAAATAAAGGAACGGTAAAAAATAAATGTTATTCAATTTCTTTTTTACTCTTTATATATACACATGCATCTAACATGTGAATGTTATTCAGTTTCTTTTTTATTCTTTGTACTTGTCTTTCTTTCTTTTTCATGTGACATATAATCTTTACATTTTCAATCGTATAGTTTACAATTTTTTTAGTTTACACAAAAATGGAATTTATAACGATAAAAAATAAAATTATAAAATATTATTATTATTCTATTTTGTAAATTTTCCTTTTTTATCTTAGGTTTCTAAATTTTCTTTTTACAACAGAAAGAAGGTATGGTAAGTGTTGGATAAGTCGAAGAATTTAAAATTTGATATAATTGATTTATACTAACATTTTCATCAAGTAGAAGAACTTCTATTCCCATAAGTACGTTGTTTGCTTTAAAATTTATAGCCTCCCACTTTCGAAGAATACATGCAATAGTTCAACGTTAAACACAATTTTGATCTAAGTGATCGAAAATTAAATTGTTTTGACTGATTTGTGGAATGGTGGTATTCATGATTTGTAAAGAAGAATAAGGATTTGGGTTGTACGTAGGGGTGTCAAAATGGGTCAAAACTTATGGGTTTATCCAACCCAATCCAACCCATTAACCCTAATGGATTGAATATTTGGTTTGAATGAGTTAATGAGTTAAGTGGTTTGATGAGTCAAATGGGTTGAAATAAAATGGGTTAATGGGTTAAAAATGGATAACCCATCAACCCATTCATAACTAAAAGACATGATTTCACAATTTTTTTTATTTTGTTACCAAAAACACTATTACACCAATTTTCCCGCCAAAAATTAAATTACACAAAAACACAATCTAGTAAACCATTTTCCGCCAAAAACGAGATTCATACAATTTCCCGCCAAAATATGATCCGACAAAATTTTCTCGCAAAACGTGATCTCTCAAACTATTTTCGCCAAAATCGAGATTCATAAAACTTTCCGCCAAAATATAATACCGTAAAATTTTTCCGCCAAAAATATGATCCCACAAAGTTTTCCCGCCAAAAACGTGATCTCACAAAATATTTTCGTCAAAATCGAGATTCATAAAATTTCCCGCCTAAATATGATCCCGCAAAGTTTTCCCGCCAAAAACGAGATCTATAAAATTTCCCGCCAAAATATGATCCCGCAAAGTTTTCCCGCCAAAAACGAGATTTATAAAATTTATCGCCAAAATATGATCCCGCAAAGTTTTCCCGCCAAAAACGAGATTTATAAAATTTCCTGCCAAAAATATGATCCGGCAAAATTTTCTCGCCAAAAACGAGATTATAAAATTTATCGCCAAAAATATGATCTCGCAAAGTTTTCCCGCCAAAAACGAGATTATAAAATTTCCCGCCAAAAATATGATCCCGCAAAGTTTTTCCGCCAAAAACGAGATTTATAAAATTTCCCGCCAAAAATATGATCCCGCAAAGTTTTCCCGCCAAAAACGAGATTTATAAAATTTCCCGCCAAAAATATGATCCCGCAAAGTTTTCCCGCCAAAAACGAGATTTATAAAATTTATCGCCAAAAATATGATCCCGCAAAGTTTTTCCGCCAAAAACGAGATTTATAAAATTTCCCGCCAAAAATATGATCCGGCAAAATTTTCCCGCCAAAAACGAGATTTATAAAATTTCCCGCCAAAAATATGATCTCGTAAAATTTCCCCGCCTAAAACGTGATCTCACAAAACAATTTCGGTTAAAACGAGATTCATAAAATTTGTCGTCGAAAATATGATCCTGCAAAATTTTTCCTGCCAAAAATGTGAACACACAAAACGTTTTTCCCAAAATCGAGAATGATAAATTTCCCGCCAAAAACGAGATTTTGCGAAAATATTGCGCCCAAAACATAATTCATTTAAAAAATTCCGCCAAAAAACGCGATTCGGAAAATTTTGCGCCTAAAATAACATTTCGTATTATTTTTATTAATTGAAATATGTTTTTGTAATTTAAATAAAAATATAATTTGTAAAACATGATTTACAATTCATTTATAAATATATATATTCTTTTTATCCATAAAATTAAATGGGTTGGGTTAAAATCAATCCAACTCATTTATTTTTAATGGGTTCATGGGTTGATCCAACCCAATTGCTAAATGGATTGGGTTAACCCATAAACCATTAACATTCAACCCATATGAGTTATGGGTTGGGTTGGGTTGGATCATCCATTTTGACACCCCTAGTTGTACGTTAAATTGTGTGAGGTGTGTGTTATTATATAGTTTTTGGATTTGCCTTTTATTTGTTATTAACATTTTTGGAATGTTGAATGTATATTTACTTTTCCTTTTTAAATAATTTATGTTTTAACATTTATAAGGTTGAACGTATGTTTATTTTTCTTTTTAAAATAATTTTTGGTTTAACATTTTTTTTTTTTATATGTATAAAGTTTCATTTTTGTGATATAACATTTATTTTGTTTAACATAATGATATTTATATTTTTCTTTTATTTTTAACGACTTACATAAAATTTGATTTGGCTTTTAAAAATATGTTAATGAAACAATAAGAAAATGTTAATGTTTCTTTATTTATTGCTTTAACATAATGATATATTTATTTTTCTAATTTCTTGATTTTAAATAGAATATTTTAACACGTGTCATCATCTCGATTGATGATAGAGACATGTCGCGATCCCGTGAGTTATAATTTTGACAAACTGTCCTTTATATAATAAGATAATATTTTTGTATAAATAATCTTATTTTTTTTATAAGAATATAAATACTTCATAAAATGAAAATGTTTAGGTTTACAAAGTGCATTATAAATAATCCTAATTGCTTGTATTCAAAAATGAACTTTAAATTTGAACCATCTTTTAGCATACAATCAAATAATAGCATAAAAAAATGAACATGTAAATACATAGATAGTGTTTGCATCATGTTGTAAAACTGCCAAAAAAAACGTTTTTATTCCAATTGAAAAAAAAACTATAGGAAGAAAAATTAGTTATACATCTCAATATCTCATATTTACCTAATCTTGTGGCAAACCAAAAAACAAAAAAAAGCTCATGAAATTCACAAGTTATGGCCGGGAAGTGAGGATCTCCGGAGGGCGGTGATGGCCGGTGGTGTTGGAACAAAAGATTCGTAGTCGGTCCAATTTGATTCGCCCCAATGCCGCAACATACTTTTCCAACTACACAATTTATCGATGCAAATCTTGAATCTCCGGTCTTTAACTCTTATTTTCCAGTGTCCATCGGAATAGTTTGCCGCCTCGGCTTGCCGGCGATCATATTCCAGCTGTGCCTTTTGCTTAGATCGCAAGTAGCAGAATTGGTGAAGCTCCTTCAAAATATCATTACATTTATCATAACGAAGACTCGAAAAATTGAGATAAATTAATGTTTATACTACTTGTGCGCTTATTCATGTTTCGAAAATTCTGATTTTTACCACTCAAGACTTTATCTAAATTTCAACACTTTCGCGTTTTTAAACAAATGATACAACTATAATCCGAACATATAACTTAGTGGTTTGTGTTAGTAATATATATATATATATATATCAGACCATCAGTCCATCACTATCCGGAAAGCCCACATATTTCTAAGAAAATCAGTAATCGAGAAAGCTATAGTTTTGTGGTTATGTGAATACCCAGCCGAAATTTGCTAAACGTAGTTAGTTTTCTGCCGTTTTAATATTCTGTTATTCTACCATTCTATTATTCATATGACATAACTAAGTTTTCACCAATGTATGCAAAAAGAAAAGAAAAAAATGTTTAATCTAAAAACTTGGCAGTAGAAAAATATTAAATAAAATTGAAACTTGTCTATCTAAATGAAAATGATGTGTTTATGAGTTAAATTAGGGTCTAAGAAAAAGATGTCATCATGTGATGTATCATACCTGAGGCATGGCGTCATGGACCATCCACCATCGTCGGTGAGCAATATCGGTTGCGAACTCAACGAATATGTCGGAGTTGAAGTTACAGTCATAGTCACGGTAACACAGCCACGGTTTCATTCCCAGGTAATGAAGAACATAAAGAACAGGAGGTTCTGCTCCAAATAGCTCTGTTTTCTTGCGTCTCACGTCATCTTCATCACCACTCCAAAAATGTTTCAAAAAATTCATATGTTTCGGAATCCGATGCCACCATGTGAATACTTCGTTTAAGTAACCTTGATCTCCACCATTGTAAGACTCAATCTCGTTTATATGTTCCATCAAAAGCTCAAACGTACAGTTACAAGGCTCGATCACCATTACCCCTGAGTTAAACAGAGTTCCATTGTTTCCTGTTGCTGAGATCTCAGGCATCGAGAACAAGAAATCGATGTTTCTCAAGATTAAGAGATCCGCGTCGATGAATATGATTTTGTCGTAATCAGTGAGCTGCCATAGCCGGAATTTGCTGTAGTTCCACTCGTTGTATGCATCTTTCTCTGCTTTAGGGTTTCGAATCCTCTGTATCGTCCTGATTTGCCAACCCGCGGCTTCTAGTCCACTTCGATGATAACTGCTGATGTTTTCATCGACTAAGATCACTAGGTCTCTCGTCGAACCGGATTGTCTTATGCTTTGAGCTGCTGCGATTGCTCCACAGACGTAAACGTGAGCGGAATGCAGAATTGTTGCGTAAGCTTCTCTTTTAGGGTTTCCTAAGCTTGGTCTCTCTGTAAAATCCATGGAAGAAACACAGAAACTCGGTAACTTAGCGCTGATTTTCAAATCGAGAAAAGTAAGTTAGGGATTCATTTTTGTCACCTTTGATGCCGAGAGGAAGAGAGAGCTCACAAGAACCTAAAGGAAGCTGAAGCTTGTCTCTCAAGGTATCAAGATTAGGTTTATACAACCAAACATCGCCTCTCCTAGATACGAGATCCTTACACCGAAACAGATTCGGAATCGGGAAGCATCTAGAGACGAACAAAACGTGACCTCTAAAAAACCCTTTCGCCGAAGCGGCCACCGTTGCAGCCGCCATTTGAAGATGCAACCTCCCTACATCTCTCGACCAATTCCCTTCTCTCCGACAAGGAAGCTTCACGACGATCATATCAAGTCTTCTTGTAGGAACATTGATCTTTGGCAGATTAGGACAAACAGGAACCTCTTTTTCTTGCTCCTCATCGAGCCACTCTGGGTAGAGTGCATCCCAAGTCACGTTCTTGTCTGCGTAGTCTAGATTCAATAGGAGAACGTTTTCTTCATCATCATTGTCCTTAGTCTTGGCTACTTCTCTCCACCGCTGGATCTCGTTCGAATCGAAATTCAAGACACCGATCGTACGACCTTCTTGGACGGTCTCAAGGGTTTTGGTCACATCATCCCAGTTAATGTCTAGGTCTGAGACATAACGTGGATCTTGTCTTCTCCATATCCATCTAATAATTTCCACATATGGTCGCATTAATACACATGAATATGGTATATACATATATCATATTTGTAAAATGTTAGATGAAAATGCATTTTTCTTTTAAGATGGACATAACATTTTAACATACATTTGCATTTGAACAATTTGAGGTCTAAGATTGTTTACCTAGAAGAAGAGTGGTAAAAGGAATGATGATAAGCTTGAGGGGAATAGATAATGGTGAAGAGTGTTGCAGAGAGAAGGATAAACAAGAGAAGCTTCACGATCTGAAACTTGCTGCAGCAACAACAAGAACTACTGTTTTTGTCTTGTGTCGGAAAAGTTATGATATTAAAAGGTTTCACCAAATCCGATCTGCCACCGCCTTTGCTATTTCTCCGAAATCTCCTCTTACATATTGCTTCACTGCTCAAAAAAACTTGACATGATTCATTTTATCTATTTTTGAATCATGTATGGATAATGAGAGAGTAATGTGCACATACATGGATGCGGAGAGGCGTCGCCGGGAGTCACCGGTGGTGGCGGTGGCTGTAGCAGCGGCGGGAGAGTTTGCCATGTGAAACTGGTGGATTGAGCTAGACACTAGAATTGAACAAGGTAGAGGAGAGAGCAATATAGGTAAGATATAACGTCTCTTTTAATCTTCTTTGTATATCATATTTTCTTTGTTAATATTTTTGTTTTTGTGTAACTAAGAAAAAAATGTATTTTTGACACCCACCTTTTTTCTTAAAAGTTTTTGTTTATTTTTTCTTTACTTTGTCTTGATTTTTCGAAGATGTTTTAAACTTTAACATGATTTTCAAATAAATTTCACGGTAATGTATATAATATAGTTTTAAATTTCACGGAGGGGTTATATTATACTGTATCAAACTAATTAATAAAGTATAAAATAATTAAATGTTTTTAAGAAACATCATTTTTTTAACCAAAAAAGGGTATGATTTTCAATAGTGGATAATATTGCACGCTTTAGTTTAAACTCCATTCTCAATTGTAACTTTCATATGATTGACATATATATGTCCACCAAACCTTTGATCATTTATTTGTAAAGACAACCATGATTTTTTTTCAAAATTATAATGATTTTTCTAAAATACAGATACACCTTTCTTTTACTAGATTTTATAAAATACACCATGGAACACAACTCACATGATTAAGCAAAAATAAAAAACTATGAAAGGTTAAGTCTTTGTTTCTGAATTCAAGTAAAAAGAAATATTTTATGATTTTGAATGTAAAGGTGAAGAGAAGTATTGATGCACGCGTGCATATCCATGATTAGTTTAACAAATATAATTAGCCAAATTTGTATTCATTGAAATTTGAAAGTTATCTGATTCTAGGTATTTTAGAACATTAATCAACTATGGTGATGACATATTTTAATAACAAAGCAAATGTTACTATATATTAACAACTAAAAGTTGATATTTGATAATACTAAAAAAGATATATAACGTGTTGTTAAATTTTGGTGGCAAAGTAAGGTGAAGATAAGGCAACACAACAAGACAGCTAAGCACAATAATACATTGATTCTCATGTCTTGCAAGGTTTAGAGGTCCTTTCATGAACTGCTTTCACCAAACTTCATAGTTTTTGAATTTTTTTTTATTTATTGATTTATCCTCATCTATATCAATCTTGATTTTGTGGTTTAGCTAACTGAGATTAGTATAGAGAAACAACTACTGCTTAATCAGTGTATGTAAGCTTAGATTATATTCTGACAACTGAATTGTTTTTAATACAATTATATATTTGCTTATGAATAATGTTTGATTATCTTAGATGAAAAGGAAAATCAAATGTTGTCGTTATGGCACGAGATTATATGATTTAATTAATTAACTTCTAAGCTTCATTAACACTTGGAAAGACCAAGATAGGTAAGGACACGTGTCAATCAGAGGACTGAATGAGTAGCTAAATATAGGAGAAAGTGGGGACTCGGAAAGATCAAATATGCTTTTGATAAGAACCTTACACCATCGCTACGTATGATTCAAGATATTGTATAATAACACAAATTTATTCGAATAATCTAGTATTAAATTACCAATAAAAATCCCAATACTAAACATGAGTTTCTTCATTTGTGTTCTGAATGTACTAATCTTTACGCACATACACACATATACTTTCGGTGAACATGTTGTTGACAAGTGACATTGTATTGGAAGCAAAGCAAAGGTATTTTCGTATGTTGTACATCTTTCCTTTCCAAGGACCTACACTTTCACCAGATAGTTATTTTTGCTGATTTTAACAATTGAAATTGCAACAAAAACAAAAAATTGCAACAAAATAGATTATAAGTGTGGGAAAAGAAGAAAAAAGGTAGAAGTATATAAAACTAAAAAAAAAAATGTATCCTAGAGTCTTTTTTTGCATATCAAATAATTGAGATCAAAGTTCTGAAAATTAGTTGTCTAACTTAGAAATTCAAAAACATTCTTTTTAATTAGATGATTTTCTAAATATCAAACTAAATACTATTGACTATTGAGTTATAAAGTCTAATCTCTTAGATATGATATTGATCAATATGATTTGTAAAGTTCTTCTCATTTCTTTTTGTTTAGCCTGCTTCTTTGGAAAAAACATGTTAGTAACGTCGGTCCAATATTTTTGGATGTCTAGACTTATAAATTTGATCATCAACACTAAGATCTCGACCAAAACTTAAACATTCGCCGAGACTGGCGAGGCTTATCAAAAACCCTAGGACAATAAGTTGAGCAAAAGATCTCAAGCAGCACGGGAAACTGAAGTACACCGAACATCCCAACCGGAACCACCGCGAGTAATATAAACGGAGCTGAAACCCACCACCCATTTTTTTTTTCAACTAGAACCACGAGCGTGACGACAAAACTCACAATCATGGTCGCCATCGAGAGAAACAAAGTCGCAAGACCAACGATCAGTTTCGTCGGAAGCGATCGAAGAAAATCTTCTTCACGGTAACGAGACTTGAGAATACCGAGGAACATGAGTAGAGACATACATGAAGTGAAGAGAGAGATAGCGTCGGAGATAATGAAAATCATGAATAGTATATTGCTGCTCTCGTAACCTGCGGGGACAGTAAACGCAGAGGAGAACATCATTGTAGTGATTAGAGCCGCGACTACTGTGCAAGAAGTCGCTGTTTCTTTCATCCATTTCTCGCCTTGATCCACTAAATCCTTGTGTTGGTCTTTAAACAGAGCCTGTGGAGTTTTCTTCTGCTTCAAGTTAACCATTTTTCTATGCTTCGGTTGCACTAGCCTCTCTACTTCCTGGAAACAAAGAGAGTAAGAACAGATTCTTATGATTCTGGTCCGAGGAAGAAGACTTACAAATGTTACAAAACAGAGTTAATTATAATCTCAATGTTCTGTTGCATTTAAGCAGTTATGCCTATGTTCGTGTGTAGCAAGCAACAATTATGTATCACCTTAAACCATTGTAGTTCCCTTTGCATCTGAAGAGCTGCACCGGGAATAAGGTTAAGCCGTGAAGCCGGGGCTCGATACGCGGCATGGTGAAGCATATTGTTATGGAGTTTGTCCCAAGATGTAGCGAGGATGTTCTTCTTAGCACCCATATGGTAAATGAGGCTAAAGATCTTCTCTTGTCTTTGGTTTACTGCATAGAAGAAGAGGTTAAGACCATAACTATCTTTGAACCATACGATATCAGGATAATGCTTCATCGCTTCCTCGATATACTCGACGATACCATTCTCAACGGCCTTGAAGAGAGCTTGGTTTAGACCCGCGTCCTTTTGTTGAGTCACGTCCAAGTTCGGTATCTCTTGACAGATACAATCTAGTATTTCTTTGGCTCGAGCATGTCCTAGCTTCAGTCTGTATATGTGCCTTACGCGTGGAACTGTAAGTCAAAATTTTCATCTATGATCAATAAAATTCAACAACTAGGGCTCATCATCTTTGATCATTTGTACTGCTTACAAAGAAATTTGAGGTGTTTTAGCAACTTCTCTTGATACCGATTGTGGTCTTGTGATTTCTTGTCTTGATGATGATGATGATGATGATGATGATGATGATGATGATGATGATGAACTTCATGAGGGTTAATAATCTTCTCTATGTGAATACCTTCAAAGAAAAGCATGATTTAACATGTATAATTTGCAATCCTAGAAAAAAACAAAGCTTCCTAATAATAATCAAAACTCAAAAGTTACATATGCTCTTCATGGACAATATTGGTCCTCTACTAAGCATAAGCTAAGTATACTCACAAGAATATATCCAACGTTGCCAAAACGCAAGATGGGTACCGCTAGGGAATGCAGAAGGCGTTTGAGCAAGCGCGATGATCGCTGTATCGTTATCGCTGTCTCGAGTATAAGCAAGCTTAGGATACCTCTGAATCAGATCCAAAGCAATACCTTTGTAAAAGTACAACACAAAGAAAGTTAAGAAACATTGGCAAGTCTTATGAAATATATAACATACGAATATCTATATGTATCCTTAGGAACTTAATTACCATATAGTCCATCGACAATACAATTAGTCACGAGCATCGCTCCATTCTTGCCTTTGTGTTCATCGGACTCATCACAAGGCTCAAGATCACTAAGAGGTGTGTGATAATAAAGATACCGAACCAGATCTTTGTGACCGTACAACGAAGCCACCACGATCGGTATATGCTCTTTCGCGTTCCTTACACTAACCAAACCAGGACATTTATTCACTAAACACTCTGCGATTCTCACACTCCCACCAGTCGCCGCATAAGTAAGCGCCGTGTAACCATTATCGTTCTTGATCTTCAACACTTGCTCTGGATCGTCAATTCGTCTAATGATCTCTTCTACGATCTTGATGTGACCTGACAAAACAGCTTTATGGATTGGTCTGTCTCCGTTAGTGGTTAAACTTACGTTTAAAGCCTCAGGGTTTCGGTCCAAGAACTCTTTCGTGGCTTCCAAGTTTCCACTGTCTATGTTCTTAAAGAGGAAAAGATAGGTCGAGTTCTCTTGTGGTATCTCGCCTTGTGGTAGCTCGTGTGCTTCATCGAGCTGCATACTATCTGAACGGAAACTTCTGTGGACGGTTTCTGGTCGTAGACTATCTGCTCTGAAACCTCTAGGATAACCTTTTTCCGTATCCATTTCTTGGTTGCTTTTCCGACAAGAAACAAGACTGTGTATGTTTGGGTCTCTGTGTAAACTTGTTTCTTATGTAATTGCTTTAAAAGCATACAGAACTTTCCGTTATTCGAACAGAGACATGTGTAAAGTGTTAAAAGAGTGGTGACTTGTATTTTGAGGAAGGTTTAAAGGACAAAAAAAATCAAACCAATGATTCTTGACCATTCGCACAACGATGCATTTCAAGATATCTCTTTTTTTTTTCTTCCTATATTTTGTTTGAACTTTACTTCTTTTTTTAAAAAACTTTTCCTAGGAATATTTAGAACATTGAGCTTTAATGGTACTCAATTTTACGTCATTGCTAAGCAAGGAATTTGATTTCAGTCTTTTAATACTGTTTTTTTTGCTAAAATTTTTAAAATATTATAATTTTTTTTGGGCTTTTTGTTTTTTCAAAACAAAAAAAGAAAGCCTAACCAACAATCCCAAAGTGGGCCTAGTTAAATACCATAATCTAATAGGTTACAAGCCTCAAAACCAACTAAATCTCAACCCTACTAGAAACAGGTCTAAACAGGAAACTGGCCCAACAAAAGCCCAGCCCACACAATAAACCTAAACCTAGTTACCCTAATCACTGCTGCATGAGCAGAATACTGCCGCCGATGGTGGATTCCGGCGACGGAGAAGATCGTCAACGATACTCGAGGAGAACCCCAAGCTAGAAGGAAAAGCAATCTTACCACAAAACCAATTACGGCAACGGTGGAGACATGAATTGAGAATACTCGCCAATCTTTGCGAGGCGTCACATAGCCGAGAGAAGCACTCGGGAGTAGAGGCGGGGAAATTCTCCATTGAGAGGCCAACACCATCGAGAGAGACTGTAAAAGAAAACAAAACCAGCGAACCCGCCAAGCGAAGAGGGCTATGAAGAGTCTAGGAAGACCAATCACGGTCGATGGTGACGAAGAGGTTGCCAATAAAAACTAGACCTCATCCACAACGAGAAGACTAAGCAGGGATCGATCCGAAACAAGGAGAAGAAGCTAACCTTGAACCGCGATGAGGGACCAGTAGAGGAAGTAGAGGGCTTCAGGACAAAGGCAGCCGGAAAGACCCCTAGATCTGAGATCTACCGTCTTTAAAACATATCGTCATCACAAAGAAGACATCCGGTGATGCAATAACAACTAACCCACACTCTACCAAAACATTACCGACCAAAATAGATCAAGCCACCTCAAATCGCATGCAATAGGACCACAAGGCAGATCTGGATTTCAACACTCAACAAAGACCCGTCGAAAGATCCGGTGAGATATCTCCACCACTCGAAGCCGAGAACCACCGCAGAGACAGCAAGGCAACAAAGCCCACCGCCGGAGAAAGAGAAGGAGAATAACCGAAGCCCAAGAGATTCGAGTACATCACCACGATTGAAACACCGTTAGGCTGCAAAAGATGGCAGTGAGGACCTCTCACGACGCCGGAGAGGCCAGATCTAGAAAATGAAGAGTTTGTGCGGCTTGGCTAAAAAGTTTTAGAGAGAAGGGAGAGAGAAAACTTCTCTCTACCTACCCCGTTTTTTTTTTTGTCTTTTAATACTATTGTAAGGTTTGTTTGCTCCGTAAAGGTCGATTCACCTCAAGAAATAAGCGAAAATTTTAATACTGTTGTAAGTAAAATTTTCGCTTATTTCTTGAGGTGAATCCACCTTTACGGAGCAAACAAACCTTCGCTTGAACGACAAACAGTTAAAAATGCGTAGAACACTAGTGTGATATTTTTCTAAGACAACTTCACTGCTCAAATTATAAAATAGAACTGTATAATTGAATAATTGTATTATATAAAGGAGAGTTTGTCAAAATTGCAACTCACAAGATCATGACATGTGTCTATTATCAATCGAGATGATGACACGTGTTAAAATGATCTATTTAAAATCAAGGAATTACAAAATTAAAAATATCAATATGTTTAACCAATAAAATAAAAACACATTAATATTTTTTTTTTAATGTTTCATTAACATATTTCTAAAAACCAAACCAAATTTTATGTAAGTCATAAAAAAAAGCAAAATATAAAAACCATTATATTAACAAAATAAAAGTTACATCACAAAAATGAAATTTTATATATAAAAATAAAATAAATGTTAAACCATAAGTTATTTTAAAAAGGAAAAGTAAACATACATTCAATCTTATAAATGTTAAACCATAAATTATTTAAAAATGAAAAGTAAACATACGTTCAACATTCCAAAAAAATTATTATTTCAAAAAAGGCAAATCCCAAAACTATATAATAACACACACCTCCCACAATTTAACATACATCTCAAATCCTCAAATTTCTTTAAATACCACCTCCACAAATTAGTCAAAACTATTTTATTTTTGATCAATTAGATTGAAATCGTGTTTACTGTCGAACTATTGCATGTATTCTTCGAAAGTGGGAAGGTATAAATCTTAAAGCAAATAACGGACTTATAGGAATGGAAGTTCTTCTAGTTGATGAAAAGGTTAGTATATATCAATTATATCAAATTTTAAATTCTTCAACTTATCCAACACTTACCATACCTTCTTGATGTTGTAAAAAAGAAATTTATTAACCTAATATAAAAAAGAAAATTTACAAAATAGAATAGTAATATATTATAATTTTATTTTTACCAACTTTTTAAAAATAATTGATGTTTATTTATAAAATATATTCAGTTTCAAAGTATATAAGATTTCAATTATGATTTAAAACTGTATCATTCATTTAGATGAATTATTTTTATAACTTTTTGAAGATTTAAACTCATTATTGATTTTCTTACTCACGTAATTTATGACTATATTAACATGGTTTTAATTTAGAATATAATTATATGGTATAACTATACAAATTATCAATTTTAATATCAAATACCCGCATATTATGCGGGTCCTAATCTAGTTGTTTAAAAAAACTGACCAAAGACAAAACCGTAGAAATAGATATCGAACTAACTTGTCTTATTCATTGAACAAAATCATGTTATTCTACGAGATAACTCTAGACTAATCTTGAACTTATCAACATAGGATCTATGATTCTTATCTCCAATACTTCCCTTCACGTTGAAACGTGTAAATCTTGAACGCCTAACTAGGACAATAGACGCTCAAACTGAACACATCCAAGTGCTTTGGTTAAAATTTTGCGACCTGATCTTTAGTACGAATGTGATGAGTAACAATGATACCTGCTTTGATTGCATCACAAGCTAAATGACAATAATTTTCAACATGTTTGGTGCGTTCATGGAAAACAGGGTTAGCAACAATGTGAATATCAACTTTGCTATCATAAAAGAAACGTATTGGCACACACTACAAGAAAAATAGACATTCTTAGCACACGATAAACGCTATAATAGGTGTTTAATAGCGTTTTTCTAAACACTATATCTGCCCCAGCTATAATAGGGTCTCCCCATATAATAGCGGTTTTTTGTCTGCTATTATAAATCATTTAATTATAGCGTTATTTAAATGTTGTTATATATGTGTTTAAAAGCTCATGATAAACACTATCATATATTATATTGTAGCATTTTCTTGTTGTTATAATGGTACGGTATATTATGCACATAATTCTATTTTGTTTAACCCTTTTTTGCAAAATATTATTTAACTGAATTTATATATAAATTTCATCTCTCATAAATCATCCAAAAGATACAAAGTCTTGCATAACATCAATGCAAAATCTTAAACTAATGCCACAAATCAAAAACATAAAAAATTATAGTGCAGCTAGAGCCATTATCGGCACAGGCTTTGGCTCCATAAACAGCTGATCCAGCAATTAGACATGTGTATCTCCCTTCCTCCAGCTTTCTCAAACTTCCTTCAACTGACCAAACATATGGCTTTGTGTGACTGTGCACCAGGAGTAGGTTCCTCTAAGAAGAACCTATAACACAACAACAACCAAAAGAGATTGATAAAATTATCTAATCAGTATATTTGCTATAAAATTCCAATCGATTACTCACATTATATATATCTAAGATTTAAAGTCCCAAATCAACAACCTAGGGATACTAGTAAGATAATAAGTTAAGGATCAAGACATTATATTATTGGGACCTTATGAAGTAACTAGCTATAACTTAACCACTAGCCTTTACGCACAATCCAACAAAAAAGGGTTATTTACTTAGTAGATTCTCATACTTCCAATTCAAATGAAAAGAAAAGAGAGAGAAATTGAAAACTTTACATACTTGTACCAATCATTGATGTTCTGTTTACGATCTCTCATTCTAGACATCTAGAAAATCATATGGATTAAACTTTGCAATCGTAGATAAAGAGGTTATTTTATAACTAAGAGCAATTTGCTAAAAACTGAAGCAACTAAGGTGGAGACTTAAATATTCATCAAAGGAAGTGGGTTTAACACAAAGCTATGTGTCTTTAAATGTCTATGAAATTTGGTTTTACCAAAGGAAGCTTGCCGCAACAACAATCTCTCACTGCTTGTTGTCTTCCTGCATCGTTTAACTCAACATCCAAATAGCTACACATAAACACAAACAACAAATCATCCACAACGGGTTCAAAATCTTCATTACCATCAAATTCATAAACAATGTATAGTCTAAGTTCAGATTGCAAAAGACTTTACATCTCGTTCTCACTCAACAAACAACTTCTAAGCAACTTCTAAACCAATCCAATAAAGTAAACTTCTAATGATGATTACAAAAGAGTTTGAAACCGTGTTCAACTCATTTCAAGCAACTTCTAAACCAATCTAGTAAATAAAAAAAGTTAGTCACATTAAATCCAGTCACAATGGTATTTTCATAACCCCTAGAACACAAATCAATCAAAGAAGCAAAGAATCAAGCAAGCTTACATAACAAACATGAATCTAAACAAACAAAAAGTAAAAGTTAGGAGAGAACAAGAGAAATTACATCGCTGCGGACCAACACCACCATCAAAACAAAACGATTCTACATCCTACGGTGGAATATCGCGATGTGGATCATAATCTTTCTCCTCTCGGAACCCACGACCTTCGGTCTTCTTCGAAGTTGATTCACCATTTGCTGCGGTGATAGCTAACCTACCTCAGAAGCTTTGCGACTGGAGAAAGATCGATGGCGTCAACTGCTCCACCATCTTCGTCCATATCGTCTTCCTCCGGCTCAAAATAGACTGTTTACGATGACGGAGACAGAGAGAAACCTAGCTCGGAATGAGATCTAGGTCAACGGAGACAGACAGAAACCTAGCTCGGAATGAGATATAGGTCGACGAAGACAGAGAGAAATCGAGCTCGAAATGAGATCTAGGTCGAAAGACACCAAATCCACAATGAAATCGGGGCCGAGAGACGTCAGGATTGTATACGGACGATGGAATTCGCCCAGGAGGGAATTGAAATTTTGGTTTTCACGAAGGAGAGAACTGAAATTTTAGGTTATCTGAGTATCGACTTCAGACATAAACAAAACCAACAAATTAATTTTCTTATTTTTGACTAAGTGTTAAGCGGTAAATATCAGATTTTTGCTAAATGTTGGCGGTCTAAAGTGATTTTAGCTTTCCCTTTTGCTATTATTAAGTTTAGCGTTTTTCAAATGTTATAATATAGTTATCAAATTCCAAATATCATCTTTAATAGCATTTGCGAAATTCGTGCTATCGTAATGTGCTATCAATGTGCAATTTTCTTGTAGTGACATTTTGTCCGACACCTAATCCGTGTAAATTTTCGAAGGCACTTGAATTCACAAAGAGCAACAACCATAACACGATACTCTACTTATGCTGAAGAATGAGAGATTGTGTCCTGCTTCATTGCCTTCTATGAAATCGGTGATCCACCAAGCAAAACCACAAAAGCACTAAGAGATCGTCTGGTTAGAAAGCACGACGACCAATCCATATCGCAGTAGGTGGTGAGAAAAATATCTTTATGAGTTTGAAGAAAATCCCCTGGCTAGGAGAACCCTTTAAATATTGTACCACAAGAAGAGCAAAATTCCAATGATCTTCTCGAGGACTTTGAATAAATTGCGAGAGAAGATGTACATAATAACTTAGCTCGTAACGAATATGTGTTAGATAAATCAAACGTCCAATAAGGCGTCGATACTTAGTTGGATCAACAAGGAATGCACTTTCAATCGGTGCTAGCTGATGATATTGCTCAAGAGGAGTTAGAGTTGGTTTTGAACTTAGATTTCTAGTATTAGTAATAATATCCAATACATACTTTCTTTGAGAGAGGATAATCTCTTTAGGTCCTCTACTGGCTTTAATTTCAAGGAAGTATTTTGACTTGCCCTGATCTTTCATGGAAAAATACTTTCCCATATATTCTTTTAACTTGTGCAACATGTAGCTGTGATTGCCGCAAATCAGAAGATCATCAACGAAACATGAGCACACGAATTTCGATACCATTATGTGTATATGGGAACAATGAGTAGTCATCATATGATTGGAAAAAACCAAATTTAAGCAAGACATCATATAGCTTTCTAAACCAACACTTTGGGGTCTGCTTAAGTCCATACAAAGACTTCTTAAGGTAAAAAAAATTTCAGGATGGGAATGACGAAAGCCAAAAAAAAAATCAAGTAAACTTCTTCTTCTAAATCCCCATGTAAAAATGAAATATGCACATCCATTTGATAGATCTCGCATTATTTAGCCGCAACTATGCGTACGAGTGTTCAAACGTTCTAAGCTTGATGATTGGGGCAAAAGTTTCATTATAATCTTCACCTTCAGTTTGATGGTTCCCTTATATAACCAACCTTGACTTATACCTTTCTATGGACACATCAACGTTGTATTTTGTCCGATGCACCCATTTATTACCCATATCGACCGTGCTTTTTGGTAAATCAACAATATCCCATGTGTCAAGATCTTGAAGAGCAATCTCATAGAAGACTTGTTTCCCACCTTTATTCGGATAGCCGCTTTGAAGCTCTTAGGCTCTGTAGATGATGTAATAGCTGCCAAAAAGGCTTCGTGCTCTGGAGAAAATCACACAGACATGTATAGTTTGTTAACATATACAAAGAGTTACATTGGGCCAAAGAAGAAACAAAGATGTGAAAGTGAGGAGAGCGTGATGTTTGTGTATTTGGATTGCAAGTTGCGTTGAATACTTCTGCATAATAGAAGGCTTCCTTTCAGGATACCCGGACCTAGTGGTTCCTCTTCTCACAAAGGCGCAACTTTTCTTGTCAACAATGGTACATTATCTTCTTCAATAAGAGCCAATAGTTTATCAACAATGTTCACATTATCCATAGGTACGTCTATGGAAACAACTTTATTAGGCAAAGATTGATCAACTTAAACAACATTCAAGGTGTCGACTGGTGTTGAGACTGAGACCAAGACCGCTTCAACCGTGCTCCCCCTTTCTATCAGAAATGAAACATGTAACCAGTCGTCATCAATAATAGACAGAGTGATAATTGGTGTCAATGGCAAAATAGGATATGCATAAGGACATATATCTTCGCGAAAAATCACATCTCGAGATATTATGAACTCGTTGTGGTCCATATCATAAACTTTCCACCCTTTCTTTTCAATGCACCTGTTAATACCGCTTCTCCCCAAGATTTGGAATGCTAGCTTTACAAAGCTCTAGGCACATTAAGTATGTGTATAAGTTTTTGCTCAACACAAACATTTTGTTGTGGTGTTTCCACACATGACGTTTGATGAACAATCCCATCAAATTTTGTGTCGTTGTCACTACGAATTATTTTCACTGATTTTTCAATAAACTTTCCCTCCAAATATATGTTTTTTGAATTTATGTATTATGTTCCTCAATTCATTGTACTAATATTATATGAGAATCACACTACTTCTCACTAATAAAAGTGGATGATGATGTTAAAAAATCTAATTGAAAGTTACAACTTTTTAAATTGTGACTTTTCATTAGAACAACTATTGTTAGTTATTAACATTTAGTTATTTTAATTCAAATTTTCAATTTTGAATGGATAAACGTGTTATACATCAAAATTATAATGTATTAATAACTTTTTTTTTATTGAAAATACACAATTTTAAGAGACATTAGGAACCATAAAACATGTTTTTTTAAGAAAACGCAACTTTAAAGATTAAGTTAAAAGATGCAAGATACCGATGTACTCAAGATTATAAGTTATAACCCATGTTCGAAAATGCGGTGAAGAGGGCTGATTCTACATTGATAAGGCGCTCGACGACAAGAGTCCAAAGAGATTTTGTGATATTCAGATAAAAAAACTAGATTTAAAAAAAAAACTGGATTAAAAAAACTGGATTTAAAAAAAAACTCAATTTTTTTCTAAGTTTAAAATTGATAGGCTAGATTATAGAGATCGTTCTTCTAATCTTATTCATGAAGAAGACGAAGGTAGTTTGGGCTTTTGTGTCTTATTAAAGAAAATTCGCAAAATTGAAACAAAAACAAGCTAAAAGAATCTCGAGAACTAGCATTATTGGATATAGTTTTTCTCTAAATACTACCACGCGAGACAACTTATTCTCATAATGCCGTAAAACTAATACTTTATTGGTGTAAAATGGCTAAAACTAGAATTTCTCTATTTTTTTCGTAAATCCCTAGGCTCACTCCAAAGATCTAGCAAATTTTTGAACATTGGTTATAGATAAGACGGTTTAAGACTGTTATATTACACGTAACTAGATATCTGAATTTATGTAATACATTATTGTTCCTAGGGGTGGACGTATGGTTGTTTGGTCGGTTGCGGTTCAGATTTTACAGATCTTTGGTTTTTTCGCATTAAGGCTTATAAATATCATTCAGATTTTAGTAGTTTTTGGCTTGGGATCGGATCGGATTCATCCGGATTCGGTTTGGATCTTTAGTTATACATAAGATCCATAACTTAACCAAAATGGATTTGGATCGGATTTGGTTTAACCCAAACCCAAACAAAGTATGTAATGTAATAAGAAGAAAACTACAAATGAAAATGAACCAAAAACAATTCATTTATAAGTATGTAATTTAAATGTAAAACAAAAAGATGTAAGTCTAAATAAGGAATTTCTCTTTAGAATTTTGCCGATACAATCAGATTGAATAAGGAATCACAAATCTCTTTACGATATTCTCGATGGATCAAATCAAAAAATCGAATATTGAATCGAGAAAACGCAAAAAAAAGATATTGTGAATCAAATTTGCTATGTCCCTTTGTTTATAGAAAAAATTGGTAGATCGAAGGTTATGGGTTTTTAAAAACGGAATGAAATCATGAGTTTTCGAGGTGACAAAATTTGGATTTCGGATCGAGATGCCGTGGACTTCCATGGAGAAGATCGATCAATCCACGAATTGGGTCACACCACCGTCATCTCCGATTTCATCTCATCTATTTAGTGATGCATCAATCTCTATACCTCTCATGATGAAGACCACAACGGTAACAAGGAGGCAAGAGTGAAATTATTACTCTCTAGATCTTCAATTGGTAGATTGAAGTAATGGGTTTTGAAAAAACGGACTAAAATCCGGAGATGTGGTGGTTGGAAATGGTGAACGAGAGATTTAATGAAGAAGATGGTGGTGGAATGGTGATGTATCAACCGGTGTACCAGATTATATATACTACGGCGTACCAGCTGGTGTACCGAAAGTTGTCAACGATGGTGTACCAGCTGGTGTACCGGACAATGTACACAACGGTGTACCAAAAGATACCTACGGTGGTGTACCAGCCGGTGTACCAAAAGTTGTCAACGGTGGTGTACCAGCCGGTGTACCGGACAATGTACACAACGGTGTACCAAAAGATACCCACGGTGGTGTACCAGCCGGTGTAGCGGAGGATACATACGATGGTGTACCAGCTGGTTGTCAACGGTGGTGTACCAGCCGGTTACACGATGGCGTACCAGTCGGTGTACCGGACAGTATACCGGATAATGTTCATGGTGTTGTACCAAAAAAATGTCCACCGTAGTGTACCAGCTGGTGTACACGGTGATGTACCAGCTGGTGTACACGGTGATGTACCAGCCGGTGTACCGGACAGTATGCTGGACAATATATCAGTTGGTGTATCGGTACACCGCATATCCACCGCGAGCATGTACACCTTAGCCATCTCAACATCATATACCATTTTCTGTCTTTTCACATATTTTCCTCTATTAGTGTAACAGTGCAAAAGTGCATAGTTCTCAAATTATGAATAGTGAATAGCCCAACTATCCTATTATCTTTTTAAAAACTACCCATATAGCTAAATTATCCTTTAATGAATATGGCCCAAACATTTATATTTACGGCCCAAACTATATATTATTAATCTTTATCTTTCTTTTATTTAGGGAATAATTAGGGATGGGCATAATATCCGAATCCGGATCCGATTCGTTTTAACCGGGTTTGGTCGGTATCGATTTTGGCTAATAATCCGATTGGTTTTCAGAATGAATGAGTTCGGAATTCGGTTCGGATTCGGCTTAATCCGAAAACCGGAGTCCAATCCAAAAAATCTAAACACTCATCGATAAATATGTATAATAACCTTCCAAGGGTGCCCTATAGAGAAAGCAAATTGACTAGAATACTACCGGATTCACTTGGAGGAACACCTTTGGATTGTTTTTTTCTTTGAAATTTTGCATTTGTACAAATTTTGCCATATCTACTTTTGTTTTTTTATAATTACGAAATTTTACACTTTATTATCCATCATTTGAGTTTTATTTTAAAAAAGTACAAAAGTCACAAAACGAAAAAAATTCTATTTTCAAAAGAACACTCATAATATTTTAAATATTATGCAACATATATTATTTTTCTATATGCATATTTAATGTTTGATAAAATGATAAATTATCTTTATTAAATATTGAAATCAATATATTACTGTTTTTTTTTCTTCCATCAGTTTACTCAAGCTTATCGTTTCTTTTTATTCTTCTTAAAGTGCGTTAAGTTTATAATTTTTCTATATTTCGTTCGATTTTTAGGTCTTGGTGGTATTAGCTTTCCACGATGGAGAAAACAACTCCATCCCAATTAAGGTTAATGCTTCAGTGATTCCACCTAAACTAAAGAAATCTTTGGAAGATTTCGGTATTGTGGATACTTGTACACCTAATAGTCGTGGTGGGGAAGACCTAACGCTTTAAACCGAGTGACCGATCATTCTTCAACAAGCGCAAGCTGAACAACACATTCTGGATCTGATAGAGTGGCATCCTCTTAAACCAAACTGTGAGGAGGTGGACCTGATCGCATTGAAGAAGAAGAAGCAAGAACTCACGATAGAGGAAGAAGAAGAAAAAATGATATTATTTAGAATTTTAATTTTAAATTAATAATAATGGCACATATGTAAATAAGTATCAAATGAAGGTTTTTTTCTCAATCAACATGGTGGGTCTTAACCAAAACTACCAATTCCCCCAATTTGCTACAGTAAACTAGCTACTTTTATAATTATACTTTCTAAAACTACCCATGGAGCCAATTTTTTCTTCATTAAACCTAAATTGGCAAATCCTTTTTTTTTTTTTTATGTCTCTCTCTGTTCTGATTCCATCTATGGGGGGATTTCTTCGATGATCCATCAAGTAAACACTCTCTTCAAATCTTCTCTCCTCATTTCCTTTCTCCAATTTGGTTCAACTTCAAAGCAGTCTCATGGAGAAAGATAGGTTCTTTTGATTTTGCTTCATCGTTTAGGGTTTTGGCTTTTGGTATTTTTGTTTTCCTCTTGCTAAGGTTTGTTTTTGTTTTCCTCTTGCTAGGGTTTGTTTGATTCCATTGGGTAGATCTAGGAAGTTTGAATCCGATAATCGTTGGTGTTGGAGTTAAAAGAGAGTTAATTCAGATGGATAGGATCAGTAACTTGTCCGATGATTTGCTATTGAAGATTTTGTCATCACGTCCTACCAAACAAGTCGTTGAAACTATGTTTTTGTCGAAGCGCTGGAAGTTTCTTTGGACAATGGTTCCGAAACTTGATTTTATAGACGGTTATGGCGCTGAGGATTATGATGATGATGAGTATACGAGATTTCGACAATACGTTGACAGGTTTATGGAATTACATAAGTCTCCGGTTCTTGAAACTTTGAAGTTCAAGACTGGTCTTTTGTCCACCACTAATGATATGGCAACATGGATCGAAATTGCAATTGTTCGCCATCTCCGTAAACTTGAAATTAGCCGTTTTTCTGCGGCGTGAACTTGAAATTAGCCGTTTTTCTGCGGAGGATGATGATTATGACTCATTCACATTGCCAACGTGTTTGTATACATATCAGAACCTTGTGGTCTTGAAACTGAAGAAAAGGATGGTTCTGGATGTACCTTTGGAGGTTTCGCTTTCTTCTCTGAAAACGTTACACCTTCTCAGTGTACACTACAAAAACGAAGAATGCCAGCGCAGGCTTTTAGCGGGTTGTCCTGTTCTTGAAGAGTTGGCTGTGGATAACCATGATCGGGATATGATTGAGTGAAACGACCCGACCCGTATTTTTTTTAACATACCAACCTTGGTCTCGGACTAGCATTCCCATAAATGTTATCCTCAACAACCAAACAACAAATAGAAGCAACCAACGGATAACAATAATAAACCAGCAAAACAATTCCATTAAAAATACTAAACCAAACCAGTTCAACATAGTTCCACAAACCAGCAACCTAATCAGGTTCTAAAACAGAAATGGAAAACAACAAAATCACACAGCACGAAACCGAGACCCTAGATCATCTCCCTATTCGTTGCCATGATTCCACGATCACAATTTTCCTTTACCTGCATCACATGGAAAAAAGAGATGCGTGAGTATTATCACAAATACCCAGTGAGACGGTCCTCCCATCTACGACTGCGCACTCAGACGCGATGGATCCGCTCAGGCAAACACGCATCAAACAATCACACAATCACAACAACGCGGCTCAACCACAGCCCAACAGGCGTCCTGTCGATCGACACTACCACTAGGTGTCGATCGTCACCCCTGTGCACACCTGTCGATCGACACACCCACGGTACCTGTCGATCGACAGCTCCAGAAGACCCTGTCGATCGACAGCTCCTCGATCACCTGTCGATCGACACAACCTCTAGGTGTCGATCGACAGCTCTCGTGTTGCCCTGTCGATCGACACACCCAGGTGCTGTCGATCGACAGGCCGTCGCAGATTCATGGGAAATCGATTATTATCCTCTCGGATCGATTCCCTCCTCTGTGATGACACGAAACCTGCACGAAAATCACAATCCACACAATCCAAACACAAATCACATACACAATCAATCCACAACACAATCCAATCAATCAATTCAACCTACCACCAATCAACCCTAACGAATCCACCGGCCTAGAAGCCATGGTCACGCACTCACCTTAGATTTTCGGATAGAATCTGATAGAATTGAGGCTAGACACGAATCCACGACAATCTCTACAAGAAATCTCCTCCAAAACTCTCAAGAAACGAAACCCTAATTTCCAAAAACTCACAAGAAACAGAGAACTCCTCTCAAACTCTGTCAGCTGCGTTTTTGGGACTTTGGTTCGCTCAAATGCGGCAAAAAACCCTTAAATACGAAGCCCTAGGGTTTCCCCAAACCGGCCCGGTCCAATTGAACGACTTAAATCGAACCAGAAAACCATCCAATTCGGGCACCTGTCGATCGACAGACACTAGGTGTGTCGATCGACAGCCCTTAAGAGCCATGTCGATCGACAGACACCACGTGTGTCGATCGACAGCCCCTCCATTTCCTCAAAAATGGTTCACGGGCGTCACATTGAGGCTGAACCCGACTATTTCCACCAAAACGCTATGATAAATGTCCCGACTTTGAAGTACTTGCACTATGTAGATATCTTTGACTATGGTCATTTGTGTACGACTGAGAATATGCCTAAGTTGGTTGAAGCAAATGTTAGCTTGTTTGCGACAGCCCTGAGAGTCTAATGGGATCTCTGACATCAGTCAAGCGTCTCTCGTTATGTTTGCATGGTTCAACGGTAAACGAAAATAAACCATGTTTTTTGTGATTTGAATGCTTCTCATTGCAATAGTGCTTACGCTTCTTTGTATCTCTCTATAGCTTCAACATTGTAATGGATTCTATCAGCTTGTTTACCTAGAGCTATGTGGATGTGGTCCAACGTGGTGGCATCTACTTACTTGGATGCTCGAAAGTTCTCCTAAACTACAAGTTCTCAAGCTAAACAAGGTGAATTTAGTTTCTTTACTCACTTGTTCATTGTCTTAAGTTTTAGTTTAAGGTCTAATACACTTTTATTTTGTTTAGTGTGAGGAACGCTATCTTTGTTCCATTGAGCCCATTAAAGGTGGTTGGGGACAACCGATTACTGTTCCTGAATGTTTGCAGCTCCATCTCAGTACTTTTGAGTGGAAGGATTACAATGGAAGAAAGGAAGAGAAGAAATTGGCGGCATACATCCTTAAGAACGCAAGGCACTTAAAGACGGCGAAGGTCTCTATTCCGAAAGTGTATGGGAAGAAAATAGAAGCTGGTAAACGCAAGAAGTTGGTTTCTCTCCGTAGGGCTTCATGTTCATGCCAGCTTCTTGTGGATTGAAAGAAAAACAGAAGAAGGCTTCTTGGCCTGAGGGTTACATCTTATGGGATTGGTCTTACATGTTGTTTTCAAGAAGAAGAGTGATAAACAATTTACTAGTGTTATCTTGTTAGTGCTCTGAACACCTCTTTATATTATTAGTTTAAACTCGTCTACTTTTTTTATTCTTTGTTAGTGCTCTGAACATTTTAGCGATACAATTATTTGTAAACTCCATCGTCCCCAATCAAATAGGTTGTGTCGTTTGGTCATCTTCTCTTTATCTACATCACAAATCACTGCCACTTTCGTCTCCTTGTCCTCAACTTCAGTGAAGAAACTCTCACGTTTATGATCAACTTTAGAATTGTAATAACATTGTCGTGCTCCAGTCAAGCTTCTCTTATCCTTTCCTAAGAAGAACTTGATTAATTCTTTGTCGGACTCATATCATAATAACATCACGGTGCCCTCCAGTCAAGCTTCTCATATACTCACCTAAGAAGAACTTGCTCCAGAACGCCTGGCCGGGCTCAATATTTAGTTGAAATCCGTATCTCCATCTCCAATGCATCACTCTTCTTACATACAATGCAAGCTGCTCTTTTCTAACAACAGAGAGAGTCACAACACCTCCAACATAAGAGTCAATCAAACCACTCAAACTGTTCGGTCTAAACTGTGGTAATGATTTGTAAGTTCGATACATTTGGTTTGACCCAAGTCACCCAACCCAAATACGGATTCCAAATGAATATATTTGGGTTGTGATTTTTCTTTAAAAAAATAATGGTAGTTTTGAAAAATAATAGATTTCAAAAGTTTCATTTATCGTTGGAGTATATTTTTAGGGAAATTAGGTTGAATAATAGGTTTTGAGGTAGTAATTAATAATCTAATACCTAATTTAGTAAGTAACATATAGATTTAGTAGAATTCGAAATTACTCTTCTCTAATTAACACATAATTTAATATTTATAAAAAAAACTCTAACCCAAAATAAAATTATAATTACCCAAATCAAAACCATTTAACCTAACCTAATTCTCTAAGCCGTCACCCTCGCACCATCTTCTTCGTTTCTTTCATCTCATTTCATCATCATCATTATCTTTTTTTTATTCTTTTTGTTTTGTTTCTTCTTCACCTCTCATCAACATATCTTCTTCTTCTCATTTTTTTTTTATTTAATTATGCAGTTCTGTTTAATCTTCTTCTCTTTTAATTGTTTTGTCTGAGTTCGTTGTCATGGATTGAAAATTAAGATGGTGTTTCTTCTTCTCCGTTAAAGTGTCCACCGCCATCCTCTCTCTTTATCAATCTGACTCGTCGTTGGAGATCGACATAGTTAACTATATTCAAAAATCAATATAATATGTAACTATATATTTCTGGTATAATAGGTAACTATATGTTTATGGTATATAGTTAACTATGTTATTTATTTGTTCACTATATTGTAACATGTAAATATGTTTTGTAGTCAACTATGTTATGAAACAAGTAGTCAACTATGTTTTGAAACCAGTAGTCACCTAATACACCAACATTTATTTATGTAGTTAACTATGATATAAAGTCATAGAGTTACTATGAAAATAGTTAATTATATTGTGAAATTAATATATAGTATCGAAAACAGTCAACTATATTAATAAATAGATAGCTATTAAAATATATTTGTTTTTTATATCTTTTCCGTATGAGTATTTTGCTGACCCAATTATATTTTGTATGCAGATCAAATCTAATTTTTCCGAGATAAATATACAATTGATGGAGTAATTTTCAGAGATGCGAGGAATATAATAGTTTTTTCATACTTACCTTAATTATATTGTAAGGGCAATTTCGTCATATATTTTATTATCTATGCTAGTTACCAAATTCTATTTTTTAACATGTTATTTACTTAATTAAATAGGAAAACGGTCATTTAAATACCGAACTTTGTAGATTGCGCCATTTTAATACCGAACTTGTTAATGAGCCAAAATAATACCGAACTCGAGTTGACTAAGACAATTTAGATACCAAATTAGTCAAACATAACATCTCGTTAACACCGTTTATTTTTGACGTTTAGTAAAACGACACCGTTTTAGAAACAAAAGAAAACTGTGAAAAACCCCCAATTGAGTCTCAAATCCCTAATTTACTCTCATCTCTCTTCTTCTTCGATAGCGCTCTCTCTATCTGATTCTCACTCTGTAACAACGTCGAAGAAGAACATATCTAAATCTCGGATTTCAATCGAATACATCCGAATCAAGCAACGATTTGAACATGACCGTAACCAAAATCCAAGATTTTCGTGGCGGTGCAGAGGCATTTGAGCTAGCAATCAAATTCTGTTACAACATAAACTTCGAGATGAACACAGAGAATATTGTGATGCTTCGTTGTGCAGCAGAGTATCTTAAAATGACTGAAGAACACTCTGTTGGAAACCTAGTGGAGACAACAGAGGTTTACTTAAACGAAGTGATCCTCAAGACTCAAGAGCTTATGTTTAAAGTTCTGCGAAAATGTGAAGCTCGTGAGTCGGTGTACAGATACAATTAAACCGCGAAAATCAAGAGTTGAAGCTAGAGTTGCTCGAAATGAAAATGAAGTTCAAGGAGTTTGAGAAGGATAAAGCTTTTGAAATCATGTGTAGTTCGGATTACTCTCTGATGTCTACTGCTTCGGTGGTTAAGCCTTCAAGAAAGTTATTAATAAGCTATGTTTCTCGAAAAGTCGGAAAGCTTAACCCTTTTGGCATGACACAAGAACGAATCATACCACCTAAAGGCCGAAGACAATCGATATCTTAGAAAAAATCCATAAACACTTGTTCATGTAAGCATTTTCATTTTCTGGTTCCAAAAGTTCTTTTCTATTTCAATATATATTTTGATGTTTGATTGTGCGTAGAGCTCGGAGAGCATGTCTCAAGTTTCCAAATTTTGACTTTGAAGACTCAAAACTCTCAAATGGCTTCGGATGTCAGAATGTCATATCTGTTTTTTTATATTTCTTACATATAAGAGATTAATCCAACGACCACATTGAACTATTCAAATCAAGATTAGTTCAATTAGTTACATCATAATCATCAACTGTAAACATGCTTGAGGTGATTAGTTTATGACTGTTCAAATTTCTTAACACTTTACTTTGAAACAATACATTATAGATAGAGTATTCATCACCTCTACCTATTTAGAACCATTCGTCCACAGCTCAAATGCCTCTGCACCGCCAGGAAAATCTGGGATTTTGGTAACGGTAATGTTTGAATCGTTGTTTGATTCGGATGTCTTTGAATGAACCTAAACAACTTCGAGATTTAGATTTGTTCTTCTTCGACATCGTTACAGAGTGAGAATCAGAGAGAGAGAGATGGAAGAAGAAAGAGATGAGAGAAAATTAGGGCTTTGAGACAATTTAGAATTTTTCACAATTTTTCTCTGTTTCTAAAACGGTGTCGTTTTACTAAACGTAAAAAATAAACGGTGTTAACGAGATGTTATGTTTGACTAATTTGGTATCTAAATTGTCTTACTCAATTCGAGTTCGGTATTATTTTGGTTCATTAACAAGTTCGGTATTAAAATGGCGCAATCTACAAAGTTCGGTATTATCTATGCTAGTTACCAAATTCTATTTTTTAACATGTTATTTACCTAATTAAATCTCTCAAAACTATTATTCTACTAATTAACTTTTTTTTTTTTTTTTTTTTAATACAAAATTCAGAAGGTGTGGAAACTGATAACGACAAGATTAATTAGTTGGGAAGCAGACCTTATCTTCGCCAAACTCAAAACCCCTCTTTCCCGGCGACGCTTCTCTTCTTACGATCTCATTTCTTGTCTCCGGCAATGGCGATTCCGTTGCCTCTCACGTCTTACTCGCCAATCTCACCTTCTGTTTCACGAGCTTCTTTCGTCCCTCTCACACTTGTCCATCGTAATTTCTTGAATTTCAGTCGGCGAGTACTTATCAGCTGCTCTTCTTCTTTGTCTTCCAACAACGGTTCAGCTCCAGATTCTATGAACGGGAACGGGAGGTATTTATTCTCAATTACTAACTCTACGCCCACAAGGTGTTTGTGAAAATTCGTCAATGAAGATAGGGTTTAGGATTTGATTAAAATATGTGTAATTTTCAGTGGGTTAAACGGCCAGTCATCGTTTCCTGGAATGCCTTCGTTCGATGGAACATCCAATCCACCGCTTAAATGGAGAAGGGTTTTACTCAAAGTCAGTGGTGAAGCTCTTGCTGGAGACGAGGAGCAGAACATCGATCCTAAGGTTTTTGTGTTTGTCATGCAAAACAAAAGAAACATTCCCTTGTTTCTGCTTTCTGTGGTCTCTCTATTTCCTTCTTCATTTGTCTCATACAGTTTCCTAATAATCTTCTCAGGTTACTATGTCGATTGCAAGGGAGGTTGCAGCAGTGACTCGGCTTGGCATTGAGGTCATTCTCTAACACCTTTGTACTTTTGTTCTAGTTGTGATTGGATAACTGTATCTATGGATTTAGCACTTCTTAGTGGTTAGATATTAAGCTCAGAGCTCTTTCCTAGACATTTAGACTGACAAAGTATGATAAAAAGCAACTTTTAGTACCTCAAGTAGTGACGATTGCTTGTGTAGAAGTTACAAACTGTGTTGAAAACCGATTACTTCAAACTTACAAGAAACAGGACTCAAGTCATGGGGCGGAGATATATGGTTTAAACATTCTTCAAGGATTATGTTCTTGGTTCTGGGCTGTATTGATCTTCTTACGCCTTTACAACAGGTTGCAATTGTTGTTGGAGGAGGAAATATCTTTCGTGGATCCACCTGGGCTGGGTGCAGTGGCCTTGATCGCTCCTCTGCTGATTATATCGGGTATTGTTTCCATTCTTGACTCGTGGTGCCACACAATTCTGTTTTTCTGAACATTTACTCTCCTTCTGTGGAGAGTTATCTTGTTCCTCTTTTGCCAACCTTCTATTGGAGGTTTTTGGACTCATTGGTTCATTAAAAAAATTGACAGGATGTTGGCAACAGTGATGAACGCAATATTTCTTCAAGCGACAATGGAGAGTATCGGCATCCCAACCCGTGTTCAAACCGCTTTCCGCATGTCAGAAGTCGCAGAACCTTACATAAGAAGACGGGCAATTAGACATCTAGAAAAAGGCAGGGTTGTGATATTTGCAGCCGGAACAGGCAATCCGTTTTTCACCACAGATACTGCAGCAGCTCTTCGATGTGCTGAAAGTAAGTAAGAGGTCATTTCCATTTTAAGTTTTCTCCAATGATTCATTCACATGATAAAAAAAAACCTTTTCGCACTGGAAACAGTTAACGCGGAAGTCGTGCTGAAAGCAACAAACGTAGATGGAGTGTTTGACGATGATCCTAAACGAAACCCAAACGCTCGCCTTCTCGAATCACTAACGTACCAAGAAGTAACCTCAAAGGATCTCTCTGTAATGGATATGACTGCTATCACTTTGTGCCAAGAAAACAACATCCCAGGTTTTGCTTCTTACAAAAACACTCTATAAACCACATGATCATCTTAAAACTCAACAATAACGCCTTCTCGGTCTATGATTTTGCAGTTGTGGTCTTCAACTTATCAGAACCTGGAAACATAGCGAAAGCAATCAAGGGCGAAAGAGTGGGTACATTGATCGGAGGAACATGGAACTCCATTGTTGCAACCACATGAAGAAGATCCTCAATAGATATCTTAGGTGACTCGGGAGAATCTTATAACTTTAAACATTGTAGAAATTTTGGAAAGTTAAAAATGAGATAATACTATAATTTACATTCAGCTCATATTAATTAAACCCTTTGGGTTTTTTTGGGGGATAATGTCAAAATGAATAAAAATTACAAAATCTAAAGATCCCAAATGTGAGAAAAGACATCAGCAAAAGTTGGAGAAGCAACAAAAGGTCCAGGACTAAACAAATGAAACGGGCTCATTAACCCCGCCGGCGAAAACAATCCCAGTGGTATCGTCGGCGAATACATCCCACCTTGTGAGAATATTCCGGCAGAAGCTGTCGGCAACATCGCCGGAGAAGGCGAGAGTATTCCCGGCGCATAACCACCGAATTCAGCTGCTTCTTCCATCGCCGTAGCGACATCCACCGTCTCATCTCTGGACACCGGTTCCTTTCCTCCTCCTCTCGGACTAGCATTCTCCGTCGATGCTAATCTCGCCGCCGGTGAAACATCTCCTCCGCTTGATTCGAGGAAAACCCCAGAGGAAATCCCGGTTAGTCGCTGAACAACGTTCATGAAATCGGAAGCTGTGGTGTGTACGACCTTCGGAGAAACCGCGTAGATAACCACCGGCTCTCGAGCAGCGTACGACGGAGCTTGGTCGCGATGTTGAGGCGGAGGAGCGGGATGCTTCGGTGGTTTCTTAATCTTGTGAGAGTCTTTGTGAACGCTGAGTGGTGAAGGACGAGGACCACAGATCTGAAGCTGCCGTTTCTGATTCTGTTGATCGGAAGGATTACCGCCGGCGAAATAATCCGACGGATCCATTAGGCAAATTTCTCCTTTGGCTACTTGTTGTGTTTTTGGATATGTTTGTCGACGAGTTCATTGACCAAAACAACAAATCGAAATTTTATTTTTTTCAGAGCGATTAGTTTGACTTTGATAATGTTGACTTTTTGTATCTAAATATCCATCTCAACTTTTACAGCACATGGAAACTCCCTAATAAATCATCTTTTTTTGTCTTCATGGAAAATTACTAGGAAACTTCTTACGAATCTTTCGTTATCAACGGCAACATTTTAATAATGTTTTAGTGGGTTTACCATATAATTAACGTTTGATTTTTACTATTGGATGTTCTAGAATTTACACAAATTTTGGTATCAATCAATTTTTGTACTACTTGAGCTACTACTACTACTGATGACTCCATGCAATACTAGGAACAAACCTATGACCTATAATATGGGTTGTTTAAGACAAAATAAAAGGATATATTCTCTTTGTTCAAAAGTCATAAGAACATATCGTTTTTAAAAGACGAACAATTTAATTTATATGCTAGTTTAAAATTTTGTTGTTGTTGTAACCTCTGTCGGATATTTAGTTCGTTATTGTTGTAAATTCGTTTTTATGGTTAGTCGATTATGGTGGTTTTTTGTTTGATATTAATTTCACATGAAATTTCTTGCTTCTTATAAGTCGGATGAATCAGGCTTTCATTTGTTTATCCAAAGCCCACATGAAGAATCTAGTTTGGCCCAATAACATTGTTAGTCTCTTAACTTTCCTCGTTAGATTCAAATTCTCGAGTGTCATAATAATTTTAGCGAATCTCAAGAAACTATGTAAAAATGTAATTTTCTTAACGTTACGTTGTAAACAAGATCTTAAAATAGCAACAACTAAAAACTAGCCACAACTTATGATTGGAAATGTTGTTATTCGTTCAATCACTAAAAACAGTGTTTTTATACCAAAACTTAATCGAATATATTTTTTTTTTTTTCAACCTTACTATTAATCAAGAACTACCCCCAAGTTGGGAATCCAACTCGGTGGAGTGTTGCTTACATAAGAAAAATTAAAAGCTCGAGATCTTGCTGAACGGGCGAGACAGTCCGCCTTCAGATTAATAGAACGTGAGATGAGGGATAATGAGAAGTCGGGTATACGATCTTGTAAGCTCCTGAGCTTGACTGAGAGAATCGAGAACGCCGGCCACTCCTCTGGATGTTGGACGATATCCACTAAGTCAGAACAATCTGTTTCAAACACTGGACACGTCATATCTCCTTCTACCATACAGGTCATCGCCCATATTAGTGCTTCCATCTCCGCATGTAGTGGAGTCCTTCGCTTACTTACACCCTGTGCACCTAGAAGTACAACATTTTCGCCATGCAGGCATACCCACCCCAAACCCGAAGTGTTCTCTATGTCCTTCCAAGATCCATCCACCTGACATCGCATTCGATGTGTATCCATAGCCATTATCTGCGGCACCATACAAATGCTATCTTCTACTCCATTTTCCTTCGTCTGTTCAGCCATCCACTCTTGGAATTCACTCTCTGCCGAATTGAAAACATCATGAGTTTCGGCCTCCATTCCTTTAAAAACTCTATTATTTCTTGATTTCCAAATATACCACAATAACCATGGATAAATGTTACAATCCACATTATTGGTGTTTGCATTCGTAAACCTCCAAAACAGGAAGTCCATATTTGCGTAAATCGAGGAGTATGGTAATACTGCTCTTCCACTCGACGCCAAAAAAAGTTTCCAAATATCATGGACTATTGGACACTCAAATAAGGCATGGTTAATTGTTTCTTCCTCCAGACCACATCTTAAACATATCTCATCACACTGCACTCCACGATGTTTTATTCTCTCTAGTACTGCCATGGACCCTGATATAACTTGCCAAAGAAAATGTCTAATCTTGGGAGGACATTTTATTTTCCAAACATAAGCCTTGAGGACCGTAAAACTAGGTTCGTTTACTAGGTCAATATCTTGTATTTTCTCACGGTTTTTTGCCAACCAATAACCCGATCTAACCGTGTATTTTCCTGATTTTGTAAAGTGCCAAATAAACATGTCTTCCATAAAGGTCTCACTTATTTCTAATTCTTGTATAAATCTTATATCATCAGGTTCCATAAATTCCTGAAGGATAGGTAAATGCCATTCCTTTGTGTCAAAATTGTATAAATGATTTACCATTAAATTGGGATGCAAGGTACTCCCTCTCCCTCTAGCCGGTCTTGGATAACAGTCTGGAATCCAAGGATCTGTCCAAACTGCCACACTATTACCCGACCCTAAATTAACACGACTCCCCGCATATAACAGATCCCTAGCCGATAGTAGACTCTTCCACCCATAAGATGGTGAGTGTGGTTTTTGTGCCCGAAGTGGATGCGTATCCCTAAAATATCTACCTTTGAACACTCTTGCAACTAAGGACTTTGGATATTGATACAATCGCCATAGCTGTTTAGCTAGCAATGCCGAATTAAAGCTTGATAACGAATGAAACCCTACTCCCCCATCCTCTTTTGCCATGCACATCTTATCCCATGCGTGCCAATGAAGACCCTTAGTTTCTCTAGTAGAACTCCACCAATATCTGGCTATAGCACTCGTTAATTTGTCAATTAGCGATTGTGGTAGCCGAAAAAAAGACATAATATATGTCGGTAGGGCAAGAGCAATTGACTTTATCAACACCTCTTTACCCCCCTTTGATAAGAACTTGGCAGACCATCCATTAATCCGATCATTTAATCTCTCTGTTAGAAAATGAAAAACTTGTGTTTTCGATCCACCCAAATTCTCCGGAATGCCGAGGTAAGAACTCATTCCACCTTCCTTGGAAATACCCATAACTCTTTTAAGATTACTCTTTTGATCAGCAGCGACGTCATGTCCAAACATCAGTGAAGATTTTTCAAAATTTATCTCCTGCCCCGAGGCGTGGCCATAATCCCTTAACACATCCAGGATCACCTTACACTCACTCTCTATAGCTCTACAGAAAAAAAGACTATCATCCGCAAAGAGCAAATGCGAGATCGGTGGACTTTGCCGAGCAATTTTTATCCCTGTCAGACTACCTGCCCGTTCTACTTTCCGAATGTTTGCTATTAGGACTTCCGTACATAGAATAAAAAGATACGAAGACAAAGGATCCCCTTGTCTAAGCCCTCTCCGAGGTATGATCCGTCCCCGTGGCTGACCATTTAGTAATACCTGATACGAAACCGACCGCACACATGTCATAATCCAAGAAATCCAAACATTATCAAACCCTAATTTAATTAGCACTGCTTGAAGAAAGTCCCATTCAATCTTGTCATAAGCTTTACTCATATCCGTTTTTACCGCCATGAAATCATAACGGCAAGAAGGCTTTGTCCGTAAAGCGTGAAACATTTCCTGGGCAATTGATATATCATGGTTTTTACCCGTTTTTGACCATGATTTAACCCGGTTTTATCGAGTCTTTTCGGTGTTTTTCGAGTGTTTTAGAGTCTTTGCAGGTTTTTGTACGTGTGGAGCTTAATTGATGATTATGGAACGTTTTGGAGCATTGTGGAAAGAGGAGCTGAAGTCGTTAGAACGGAAATTCAATTGCCGTCAGATTGGCGTGTCTGTCGATCGACATACATGGTGGTGATCGATCGACAGCTACGTTACAACCTGTCGATCGACAGACACATAGACGATCGATCGACAGGCCTTCCCAGAAACCGACCTAATACGTTTTAAAGAAGGAAAATTGTTCCTTATCGGGCCAGAAGTTACCAATAGACCGTCATAGAAGCCCACCACGAGTTTTACCTCTATAAATAGTTTATTTTAGGTTTTTAGATTATAACTTAGATTTTACTTAACAAAGTTTAGAGAGAGATTTTTAGGGTTTTTAAGGAGACAAGTTTACTTCATTACTTTGAGATTCTTCGAACCCTATTGTAATTCTTCTTTTACTCTTTCTTTATGCAGTATTATTCAGCTATGATTTGCTTTGCTGCCATGTCTGAGTAGTTTGCTTGTTAGGTTTAGGGTAGTTCGAATGGAATGATGATGAATTGTTAGGGTAAACTCACTTGTTAGGATTATCTGTTAGGTTCTTCACCTAGATTGCTTTAACTCTGATTTAGAATTGATCACTCTAAATTAGTTATCTTAGGTTGATAGATTGACACGAAAGTGTAATTGATTAGCCAGAACTAGATCTTAGGTGAGCAAAATTACTTATTCGCAAAGAAATTTGGTTTAGGGATTTTGTGAACAAATTGGACTTGAATTTAATGCTTGTTTAAATTGATTGAATTCGCAAAGAAATTTGGTTTTCTAGGGTTTAGACATAGTTAGTTTTCGCAACGACAGTTGGTTAATTATACATTAGTGTTCCAAGTTCTAGAACGGTTCTTAATTAAATCCTGATTTTGTTTAACCTGCAATTCTGATTCATCCTGAGAATTACCCAAAAGCCTAGCACTTTGTTTAATTGAATTTTAAATCAACAATCCTTCTCTGTTTCAATTTGCTTTTGTCTTTATTTTATATTATTTTACTTAGCCGAATTTGAAGTCAATATTCCTATCGTTTGATTTGACTCCCAGTGATTCGACCCCTACTACGACGACCTCTTAATTTGAGAGAGTAGCTCAGGGTAAATTTGAGCATATCAAATTTCAGAAATAAGTCTGGGCAATCAAAATATTGTCAGAAATAAGTCTCCCTGACACAAAAGCCGATTGTGTCTCCGATATAACCTTTGGTAGCAATTGTTTTAACCTGAGACATAAAATTTTTGAAATAATTTTATATCCCACATTACACAAGCTAATTGGCCTGAATTCACCCATCCTCTTCGGTTTGACTAACTTTGGAATTAGACAAATATTTGTCATATTCAGTCTATTGTCAAAAAGACCAGTTCGGAAAAATTCTCTAACAAAGCCTGTCAAATCCCCTTTCAACGTCGGCCAAAACCGTTGATAAAAGAGCGCAGTCATCCCATCCGGTCCTGGAGCTTTCTCTGGATGCATAGCGAAAATTGCTTGTCGTACCTCTTCCTCCCCCACCTCCCGCAGTAACAAGTTATTCATATCCCCCGTAATGATCGGCTGGATCTCTTGAAGTACTTCTGTGAAGTCCGATGGTTGAGTTGGCGTAAATAGATTATCGAAATAGTCTGTTGCCGTCTGCTCAATTTCTTCCGGTTTTTGAACCCAATCACCACTATCGTTGAACAATCCAACAATCCTATTTCTGGCCTGCCTTTGTTTAGTTGAATCCTGAAAAAAAATTGTATTTCTATCACCACATTTATGCCATAGTTTCCGACTTTTTTGTCTCCAATATTCCTCTTCCTCCCTATATGCTTCTTGAAGTTTCCGACAAATATCTCGAATCTCCTCTTGACACATTGTGTCATCCTTATTAGCCTCCTCCAATGCTATTTTTAGCGATGCTATATTAGCTTGGCTCGAAACAACATTTGCCTTTCTCCACCAAGAAATGGAATTCCGACAATTAGCAATCTTATCCACTAGTCCCACAGGTCGAAAATTCCTCGTCCTATTCCATCCATTTTCTACCGTTTCTGGAAGGCCTTTTTTTCCAATCCACCTTTTATCAAAACGAAAAGGCCTTTGAAACCTTTCATTATGCGTACTATATTCACCCACAATCGGCCTATGGTCAGAACCAATTAACTCTAAATATTTAACATGAGAATGCGCATACATAGATTGCCATTCTGCATTGCCTATAGCTCGATCTAATTTGCATCGTATCGTTTGCTTGTTCCTTGTTCCTTTCCATGATAATTGCTCTCCGATGCACCGAAATTCCATCATTCCACAATTATGTATCATATTGTTAAAATTAACAAATGTTGATGCTGATCTCAATCGGCCTCCTTGTTTTCATGATTCCCTGTTAATTCATTAAAATCCCCAATCATTAGCCATGGCTCTGATCTATTTAAACCGATTGCACTAAGTCTTTCCCAGACTAATGCTCTATATTCCACAACTGGATCCCCATGGATAAAGGAGATAAATACATTGTTTCCCTCCAAATTAACATTCATGTCAATAATTCTATTATCCAAATATAGAATAATAGGATCAATATAATCATTGCACAATAAGGCCAAACCACCACTTGCACCTCTTGGTTCAATCGTAAATAATTTATTAAAACCAAAGGAACTTTTAAAGTCATCCAAATAATTATAACATTGCTTAGTCTCATATAAGCATAAAATATCGGGTTTAAATCTCTTCCATAAATCCTTCAAAGTATCCGCTGTCAAGTCGTTGCCTAATCCTTGACAGTTCCAGCTCATGATCCTCACGTATTAGCCGGTAGCTTCGGGAGAGTCACCTTCCCTGTCTTTTTGGTAATACTCATATGTTCCGTAATCGCCGTCTGCCCCTGTTTCTCCCTCAAGTTCCCCTGGCTCCCTTTCTTCACCATAGTCACCTGCTTACACAAACTCGGTTTAGCTTTATTCGATTTCCGAGGGGAAACTAACAACGTAATATTCATTTTCCTACTACTAATCCCCTTAAAATTCGTAGCAGTACTAGTTCTTTTTCTCAAAACCTTCGCATTAGCCATGGAACAATTAAGAAGTTGTTCGCTTAAATTTTCTACACCCTCATCCTTAAGAGAAAGATCCTTATTACCTTCTGCCTCATGAGTGAACTCATATCCATGACTTGTAGAACCCGAAATCAGAGCACTTGGATCTTCAATTTCATAGTCTCCAACACCCAAAACCCCCTCCTCTACCAACAAATCATCATCGTCAAGCTCGATATTTTCGTCGAATTCCATGTTGTCCTCCGCCTTTCCTTTACCTTTACCCATCTCCACATGCTTTGCAGTCTTATTCTCCATTTCCTTATTATCTTCTCTGATAACAAGGGCCTGACTCCTCTGTGCCTGATACAATGGTGCAGGCCAGCTCCCTCCTCGACCTCTCCCATGCATAAATGATTTACTTTCTTTTGCCCTGAAGCCGGTTCCATTACGATAACCATCTCGCCTATTAAATCTCCCATCTATGCCCGTGATACTACCATTACCATGACCCAAATTCGGTCTTTCTCCTCCTCTTACTCCTTCCCTCGGATTTCCAGACTTCCCATTAAGACCAGAATCAGATTGATGTAGTGGTCTTTTCATCTGCTTCTTCCTAGGCACTTCCCATTCTCCCTCTTCTTTGTATCCCTCGCCAGAACTTGATCCCATCTTCGTTGATTCCTCTTTCTTGCCATTCTCTCCATTCAAAATCACACACAACTCCGGACACGAACTAGCCAAATGTGTGATCCGAAGACAATGTTGGCAGTTATTGGCCAACCTCTCATATTCAATCTGCACTTCAACCTCATCGCCATTGTCAAAAGGTACAATGGCGAGTCTTAGAAGAGGATTAAAACCATTTAAAGTAACTCTAACAAAACCAGCATCATCATCTACTGCACTAGGATGGCCCAGAATGTGCCCCACTGCCCATAACGATTCTGCCCCACCATACTGAAATGGTAAACCTTTTACTCTTGCCCAGAATATTATCTCCGAGGGGTAATCCGGAGCCACCACTGGTTCCCATCTCACCAACGAGACCATCCAAGAGTCGTAATGATATGGAACATTACGTAACACCTCTTGTAACTCCTCCTCACTTTGAAAATTAAAATGAAATTTTCCATCACCGAGATCAGCACCAACAACCTTACCCTCTAATCTCCAAAACTTCGGCATGTTCTGTAACAACGTGACCATATTCTTGAAGGATGGATTCCAGACCCTCCCAATGAGAGTCTTCTCAAACTGCTTAATCCTTCTTTCCACATCAAGCTTGGCCACCTTAACCACCGCTGTTCTGACAACAGTAGCTTTCCCATTCTTAACCTGAACTTGAGCCATCTCACCGTTCAAATAAAACCCACACAAACCTCTCAGACACACAAAGCCAAACTTTTCTCTATGAGAAATTGAATACCCAAACACTCGCCTTTGATTCACCGTGACAATAAGTGGAGACGCAAACCGCTGCGTTATATAGTTCCTCCTTAAAACCCTACCGCTTTCCCATAAACAGAGTTTCCTTATGAGGCAAAGATCATGTAATAACATAAGATTCTCCATATCATAGCTTGACTTCCCGTGAATTGCTCTTTGAAATCGCCAAGATCGAATTCTCTCACCAATCCATATTGCAAACTTTCCAAATCCTGAGCTCCATCGACATAATCCGTATCTTCTCTCAATACACCGAATCAATTCTATGTTATCAATATCTTTTCCAAATCCAAGATATTCTCGAATCACCAAAACATCAGCATGATCCACGGCTGAAAAACCCCATATCCCGATCCCCAGATCCAATTGATTTAAACCAAATCTCAATTGAATCTTAACCAAAAGCTCCTTGGAAACCCCTAACCAGCAGATCCATAAAAATCCTCTTGAAACCCAAAACCCTTCATCAACAAAATTCGAACTCATAGGCACCATGAAACAAACATGGTTCCGTCGGTTACTCCCAATATTTTGTTTAGCAAAAAAAAAAAACTTAATCGAATACGACTTTTTCCATGTTGTAGGTGCAAACCGTACAATATTTTCGTAAATTTTATAATGAATCGTCTGCATAGGATCAGTTTGTGTATTTTTAGATAGCTAAATTCGTTTATCATAGACGAAATTTTTTAATGTATAAATCTTTGTATATTCTAACGAATATGATAAAGTAAGAATCGATTAATATAAAATAAATGGACCTTATCAGATTTTTTAAAGCATCATGAATTTTTTTAAAAGATTTCTAAATTTGAAAAGATTACGTGGATTGATTCCTACTATGCAAAAAGATCAATTTTTAGTGTCTTTACAAATAATATACTTTATCTTATAAATAAAAAAGAATAAGTTTCAAATCAAATGTTGAAGCAAGTACCATTCAAATCAAAATTCGAATAAAGAGAGAATAAAAAAAGCGAGTGGGTGCGAGAGAGGCATGACCATAAAATGTTGCAACGTCCTACAACAATAAAAAGGTAAAATATGAAAAGATAGTTTACAAGATTTAGACATTAGAGACCATTTTTTATTAGTCACTACAATCCAAAGAACCTTATTCCTTTTTTTTGGGTTAGTAAGCAAAAATTATATAACCATCCATTTTACTCATGTTAATACAACTTTTTAGCCAGATTCAATGGACCATATAATTAGAGTAATCGTAGTACATGAAGCTGTCATTTGAATTTGATTGTACCAAAAGTGTTTAGCCGATATAAAGAATTTCATGTATAGCCTCAACTTTCAAATCAAACTAGTCAGATAATAGTCACTTGATCCCTTCCCTAAAATCTAATCTAGTTACAAATTTATACAATATTTGTTTCTAGTTTCACAGTCGGATTTTATCAGAAATATGCCAGTTGGATAAGATTTGTTAGAATTGCTAATATATTAAGTATACGATACAAATTTTGAAACATAATTCCTTTATTCTTTAAACCTCCTTTACTGTTAGAAAATAGAGTTTTGGACAGTACGATACAAATGTGAAACAAAAAAATTGCACGGGTTTAAATCGTATACATCTTTTTTAATCAAAATACTTAAAATTTCATTAAATCGGACTAAAACTGGGTTGAACCAATACATTTTTTTTTTCGCCTTGTATATCGTATACATTAGTTCTCAAGTATACAAGACGGAACCAAAAACCAGAAGATACCATAGAAAAACAAAAATCAAAATTTGATAGTAAAATTGATCACACAAACAAACAAACTCTTATGATTTACAATATCTACTTTCAAAATAGTTGATAACATTTTTATGTAATAAAAAATGTAATAAAAAAACCATCTATATATAGGGAAAACCCTAAAGGTTAAAAAATTTGGACGTCTAACACTTTAGTGGCTTAGTGTAACGTTAAAATTGGGTGAGCTTATGAAAGTATCCTTTCTTTTTTATCAACATGAAAATATCCTTTGTATGGGGAATTATCAAAAGTTCATTTCACCCAATAGTATATGGAGAGTGTCCGAAGAATATGCATGACATTGTGAAGGAAAGGCTTCCAAAATTCACGGAGGAAGAAGTGAAGATGGTGGATGGTTCCATAGAATTTGTGGGAATAAACCAATGTATACAATACCTATTTCATGTCCGATTCACATCTCACTATACTCCACCTAAGGACTTGGGTCATCAACAAGACTTTTTAACTGTAAGTTCTTGTTCGTATACAAATTCAGTCGTTATGACTTATGAGTTATAGATTTACTAGTTAACTAAGTTAGGGTCCGATTGTTTCGAAGAAAGAAAATTTGTAGTGTGAGAGAAATCACCTAGACTTGGACCGAGATTAAGGTTGGATTGTCCTTATGGGATTGGACGGACCTTGACAATGTGCAGCATATTATAAACTGCATCCAGAAAAATCGTAATCTCTATACATGCAGTTGCAAAGACTGAGAAACCAATCGGTCCAAGAGGTATATATATAATTGATTTTGATTTTTGTTTACACTCCTCTAGTTACGTAAGGTTTGCATTACGAATTAATCTAATTTTATATAGGCAGATTGATAATACAGTTAAAAATCTATAAAGTAATATTCGATAAAGTAATAAACTCGATAAAGTAATAAATTTTGCCGATCCCGAGTCGGGCGATTGCAAAATTTAACACAAATCAATAAAATAATAAGACAATAAAATTTTCAAAAGTCCTATACAAATATATGGTCTCATTAATATCATAAAATAATAATTGATTTGTTTTTCATTTCATAGTAAGTGATATTTTAGGAGAAACAAAATGTTTCAAAGTATATAATATTTTCAACTTTTGGTAGAGAATTAATTAATTTTTTTAGTGTGTTTAACTATTTATATTTTGTAAATTATTTTATCAATGGTTAAATTGTGTTTTATTATGAATTTATGAATTATTATTTTTTTGGATTTATTTTAAACATTATTTATAAAGTAATAACTTTATAAAGTAATAAATTTTTGTGGTCCCAACATTATTACTTTATAGAATTTTACTGTAGTCAAAACCGAGAAACAACTATCCATTTCTATCTCACAAAGACTAGCCTTCCAATTTTAGCTACCACCATCACCAAGTGGATTTCGTTTCAAACTTGCTCCTCCTTTATAGATATTTGCTCGAGCGGTTCATAAATTCCCGGTTTGTGGTTTTCATTGTGTCCGAGAGTGCTAAGACTTCAAACATTTACGCTTTGATCAAAACCATGATGCAAACGTTTCTATCTCCTTTTGGGATTTGATAACTTTTGACTTGTTCCAAGCGAAGTTAAAGATGGACTTACCATAAAACAAGATGGGTGAGAAACGTTGAGATGTACACTTGAGAAAAAAAATTAACATGCACTATAAGAGAGAATGATCGTAGCTTGTGGTTGGCCTAGAGCCTTGAAGTTAGCTCACCCACCTTGGAGTCTTCTTCTTCCTCAACGCTTTCTTAAACTCTTATACCTTTTGTTGCAAAAAAATTATATACTACCTTGAAGTATTTCCTCTTCCACTTCTCACAGCGGATGTAGTGTTCATTTTGGCACCACTGAAAAACGCAAAACCAAAAGATTTTCGTGACTCTTATCATCATTGATCCTTCCCCCTCTTTAACTAAAACTATTGGGTCTTTTTATCGTTCTTTGGGAGATGGACGAGTTGTCATGAAAAAAGAAAAAGAGAAGACGTATTGGAGCGGGAACTCTCTTCATCTTTGTGAAATTCAAAGAGGCAGTCGAATGGGTTCGAAGACCAGGAGGAGATTCAATAACAACAAAAATCTGTTTGTCATCTCGACAAGAATCTAAATGTGAAGTTCGCATAAAATATACGATGGATGATTGTCTTACGCTACTATATCACAAGCAAAGTCTTCACAGATGAAAAATATTAATCGGTATACATGCATATGATTTCTTTTGATTTTTTTGTTAACATTGCTCTAGTTACATTTAGGTTTGATTACGAATGAATCTTATTCGGAATGGTTACATAATACATACCACGAGAAATGTGCAAGACCTTGATTTATGGTATAAACAACTTTTGAAAGGGGATCCGAAATGAATGGATCAGATTTGAAGAGTTAGAAATAGAATGTGATTAGTCCTTGACATATTTCTCTGATGCATCTTTAATGCAACAACGCAAATCATATACTCCAACGGTGCCGAGCTTCATAAAATCCACTAACAATAACAAAATTTTACCTTACGATTTACCTATGGAAACAAAAGATAGATACATTTATTAAAAATCAAAATGGTGTGATATGAGTGGTTTTAGTTTCATAAGCAGAAGCAGATATATTATTAATCTTAATAACTTTGATCAGATCTTTGGCCATTTGTCTAACCATCACCGAGCAATTACTCTGTATCATCACCAAAAGCTTCGTCACGCCGTTACATCTCTCCACCGCTTCCTCCGCCGTCTTATCTTCCCGGAAAACATAGCACAAACACCACAGTATCGTCACCGCATGCTCCGTCGCCGTCGTCGATACTTTCAAAAGCTTATTCACAACTCCTTCCACGCATCTTCCTTTATCCTCGCCGCAAATCTCCGATCTGCCTTCTCGCTTGGACGACAAAGTCTCTAGCAGCTTCAGAGATTTCTCCGTCACGGCGACGCTTGTTGTCTCCTCCGTGAGAAGAATCTCTTTGATCTTCGTGATTGTTTTCGCTGCGATTAGTTTCGATCTCACTCGTTTCGATTTCGAGATTGTGATTAGGAATGATAAACTCGCTTCGATCAACGTAAGATCTGAATCTGTACTGATTAATTTGATCGATTCTCGTAAAATCCCGTCGTGTTCCGCGATTACCATCTTCGATTTCGCGTCGATGCAGATCCAATCCAAAACCGTAACCGATTCGATCTTCGTCTCCAGATTCCCTCGTTGAATCGCGACGAGAATCGCCTTGAAGCAATTGGTACCTTTCGCTAACATCAGATTCGATAATTTTTCTCCATCTCCTTTAATCGCATCCAGTATCTTAATCGCCGGAGAAACAAACTCCGTTTTCGCCGTCGTTGCGATGATATCAACGAGCATTGGTACGAAATCGTCTTTTCCGGTGAGAAACTCTCTGTTGGCGTCGGAATTTTTGACGAATCGAACAATCCTCGATAGAATCTCTAAACGAATCTCATCGTCTTTCTCGAGACTCAATCTCTTCAACGACTGATTCAGTTCTTCCTTGGTCGGAATCTCTTTCGCAGACGCTGGATCCGGAGAACCGGAGGAGTAACGGCCGACGGAATCGGACCAGACTTTGATGAGTCGTTGAAGAGTGAGATTGGGAACAAAATCCTTAGTTGGGAGAATCTGCATAGTGGCGGGACAAGTGTTGTTACCTCCGTCGAGCCATCTCTGGATACTGGCACGATCGTAGGTAACGCCGGTGCAGAGACTAACCGGAGATTTCATAACGTCGAGAGAGATTGGACATTTGAAGAAGCTAGGTACTGTAATGTAAGTCTCGGTTTCGTCTCTCCCCATATGGATTTTGTGAATGTGAGAGGAGGTGGGGGAAGGATGTGAGTGGACGTGGCTTTAAAGAGACACAACAGTCAACCGCACGCTTGCGTCACCGTTTTCAACATCTATTCCTCTCTTCTTTTTTTTTTAAACAAACAATATTCTTAGTATTTTTTACACTAAACATTTGCTCCTAAAACTAGCAAAATTTATCAATAATAGGTTGATTAGGTAGATCGTAGAAACTTCAATTCAAAATTGGTTAAAATAAATGGGTTTTTGACAAACTGATGATAATATATGTACATTGTGTTTCATTTGTAGAAAAATCATGTTATGTTAAGAAATAATGTTTTTAAAGAAATAGCATTACACGAAATATGAAATATTTTTTCTCGTACTTCTTTTTGTTAGTAACGGTTCAAAATTTAATTATTCGTAAACTGTGAATGGATAACACGTTTTGAAAATAGAGCAAGACGTTTCAAATAAAAGCTGCTCTCGTTCACGTTATTTTTGCAAAACACGGGAAGTGACACATCCTTAATATTTAAATCTCTAAAAGTTGATTTCATTTATTTAAAACGCACATCACTGATAAAGATGGGTTGAATGTTTTTTTAGATACATATATATACAATGTATCATATTTTTTAAAAATTCATTAATTTTAAAATGTATGAGTTATTTTTACTGACTAATACATTTCTATTTTTAAAATGAAAATATTTTGACAAACTAAAACGCACTTCTTAAACCGCTATTTCACTATCGCCCAATCCAGTATTCAAAGTCATATTCTCGAAAGTAATAGTACTTGACAAGTCACAAAATAAAATTATAGGCTGTATTTAATACGAAAACACATTCAACAAATTTCTGGTCTTGGGTCAAAGATCAAAGATCTGCGGTTGGGTCAAGTCGTAACCGTTAGATCTGTTCAAGTGTTCATATGACCAACGGTGCCGATCTTTAGACACGTGTGAGCTTGGAGACCAGAAGCGTGTGTGGAAGTGGGACCCTTATATGCACGAGGGGCTATTTCCTTCTCCTCGAGAGCACATGGCCTTGCTCCATGTCTGTCTTATTTTTAGTACATATTAATGAGAAAAATTATTAAACATGTACTATAATTATTAGTATTATTTTATCACAAACCAAACAATCATTACAAGCTAACGTTAATATTTGTGTGACTTAAAAAAAAACTCCGAGTCAGCAAATACTAAAATGTGAGATACACACACACATATATATACCAGCTGATATTGGTCATAGGCGAATAATATTTTGACATTTATATTTGAATAGTTTAATGATGAAATCTTCAAATTTGAGTTAGTGTTATGAAAAAATGATAATAATAAATTGTGTTGTGGCTTCCACTACTGAAAAAGAAAATTAATAATCTTATTCGAGGGAGAAAAGCAAAAGCGTTTCGTTTCTTTTCGGATTGTCATCTTCTGGTCAAATAATGTTTGTTAGATAAATTAACTTTTTGTTTAACGTATATATATAAAAATTATAAAAGTATTCGAAGATCCATAACATTTTAGCTGTCTGAAAAGATGTATATATATATTATGGTTAGACTGTCTAATTTGTCTAATGGAGCTGTATAATTGGCTAACAAACTTGGGGTTGCATTAATAATACATCAAATTCAATGGATTTGAGTTTGGTCCTTGTGTTTATTTGTTAATTATTGCTTTAATTGTTCACGTACGGTTGTGCCATTTCCACTTATATAATACACTAGCATGAATGATAAAATAAGAGATGTAAAAAATGATATAATAAGGTTGGGGGTGGTTTGCGTATAACAAATAGTAATACATAATTTCTAATGATTCGATTCGGTTTAATTTGTTTTTTCTTTAGTTTTTCACATTTTTTATTTTACGTGGTTCTTTGCTTCTTTTTTTCTTGAACATTTGAACTGGTTTATTGTTTTGTTCTAGGCATGCATATAGTTCCTTACTTTGAATTTAAGAAAATTATTTATTTTGAAATTTGAATTATTCTGATCCATAGATGATAAAACCCATAGGGTGACCGAAAGTTGTTGGCCTAATAGTAAAATGAAACTTAGGTGTTGAATAAATTTCAGTTTTCATAGGTAGGAATCGGCGGAAATGCTTGGTGACTCGTGGATAATTTCTTTTGAATTTTGTTAAATAAACTACTTTTAGTTATGTCAAGTTTTAATTAGGTCTAGCATAATTAAAGGGTAAGATCATAAATAATAGCCGTTAAAAAGAGAGTAAGATCTTGACAATCTTTTAGACATCAATACATCAGCTCTACGTGGGATAATTAATACCGAACGAGTGAATTGAGTATATATATCCGTGAGCATATAATTGCCTAATTGGGATAATTAATATTGGGTAAAATTGCACCGAACGAAAATGAAAAGATAATGATGCGAACGTGCATCATTGTCTACGATTAGCAATTATGTCAATTTGAAAAAAATTACGCCAACTTCTATTATATCAGCTTTTAATAAATTACCTGCACTCATTATCTGATTCATCCATTATTGTTCTTGGTGGACAATAATTTACATTTGTCCTCATATGTAATGATAGGGAAAAAAAAACTTTTCTCTTTGTAGCAACTAAAATGTATTTCTAATTAACCAAAAAAACAAAATCTGATGTATATTTTACAGAAGTATACTAGTGTTAAATGCATAAAAACAAAATTTTACGTAATATGCTTCTTGTTTAAACCTTTAGAACTTGCTATTATCTGTTAAACTATAAGTAATTTCAGTAAATTTTGATAGCATCTCCAATCCATACCCGTAACTCAATTTTTTTAATACTGATCTCAACGTCACCAAAGCTAAATCATCAAATACGAGTACACATGAGCAATGAGACAATGAGTCAGTGACAGTGTTCTAAAATACGGCCGTATATACGGTGTATATATGCTATACAGTAAGGAGCCGTACCGTTTCTATATAATACATCATTAAAATATGGTTTAGACAATACGGTCATATATACTCCCTCTGTTCCTAAATGTAGAATTTTTTACAAAAAATTTTTGTTCCAAATTAATAGAGTTTTTACAGTTTTCTATGCACTTTTACAAATTCCAAAACAAATATTGAAATACTATTGGTTAAACTTTATTGAAAACTGTAAATCGTAGAAATCAATGCGTTTTCTTAATTACCGTGCATTACCTTAAACATCTATTAATTAGGAACGGAGGGAGTATGGCGTATATACGGCGTTTATGGTCGTATATACAGCGTATATACAGCGTTTATACGATGTTTATATGGCGTTTATACGATTGCCGTATAAGAAAGAGTTTATATTGCAAAAAAAAGAAAAATAGAAAGAAAATTGTAAAACAAAACTTTGAGTCTTCGACCAAGATGGAGAAGAAGAATAGGAATAGTAGAATTTTATTTTCTTTTCATTTCAATTAAGACTTTGAGGCTTCTGAACTCATTTGTTTTCATTTGCTTTTTGTTTAAGTTTTTAATTTTCTTTTCATCTTATCGTTTAAATTTAATATTGTATACTAAATATAAATTTATAATGTGTATATAACTATATATAATTTTTAATATATATATATATATTATATTTTTCTATTAAAAATATCTACCGTATATACCCCATATATACGTCCGTATATATGTCTATATGCTATACGGTGGTCCACCGTACAGCTATACAGCTAGCGTATAGCGTATTTTAGAACACTGACATTTTCCATGAATTTACATATATAGTAAGATTACAAAGTTCGGCTAAAAACTTTCAGTATGGTGTTTAAATAGCAAAATACAATTCTGCATGTGACACGTATTCAATATTAGTTTTTCATGAATTTATGCCCTAAATAAATATTGGATGAAGATAGAGAGATATGAAGAAGAATCGAGTTCCAAAAGTGTGGGGTTATTGTGTTTCGTTTATATTATTCAGAGGTTTCCAGAGGCAGAGGCAACTCGTTTGCATCACATGATAAAAAACATATCCAATATCATGTTCCCATTCGAAGTCAACATCATTCCAATTCTTTGTGAGTTATCTATGAAGATTTTTCTAGAATATTTGTTAGGAATTTTATCAGTTTTGACCAGCTTTCCTTCTTTAAACTCAGATTTGAGAATAGGTAATAGTATATCTTTGGCCATCAACTGATTTTATCAGTAGAATAGAAAATATTATTACATAATTATAATTTGGAGTGCCATAAATGTAAATATTACAGGTAACTTGTATATACCGCTCTCAAATACTATAAAGTAAAAACTCGAAGACGGGTTACGTTTAGAGCTTTAAACACATCTTATAAGTGATTTTCAGTCACATAGAATATTAATATATTACTGTGAAACCAATAAAATCCGAAAAATCGATTAGAACAAGTTGAACTAGCTAAAACAAGCGAGTAGTCGAAAACTTAAATTTTGTTTTTGTTTTTAAAGTTGTGATTATATACTCTAAGACAATCATGAATAACATTAAATTAACCTTGATTAATACTACGGGATATGAATGGTTTCATTTTTAGTATTCATCCTATCTATTTAATGACATTTTGTTATCACTAGACCAAAAATTATTTACTATATTTTTTTGTCAACTTAGAATTTATATCAGAAAATTGGACGGTGTTTGAAATGTTCGAATAGTATGCAATCAAATTTATCTAATATTTTTCATACATATCAAGGAGGACGGCCAATCAAACCTTGGTCGTGGTACAATACTCTAGTCCCTAAAGAGTTAACTCTCCTCAACCTCTTCTCTTACTTTTTTGAATTCTACAATTGCAATAGTTCATTTCTACTCTCTTTGAGCAACTATCCCAAACTACATGATATTAAAAACCATATCTATGTAATAATTCTTGTAATTTGAAATGAGAGATATGATATAAGAAATGGACTGAATGACTATAAATGGACGTGGTAAATGTGGTTGTGGTGGTTGATGTGGCCACGAATTAATACTCTAAACCCTAGAGAGTTAACTCTCCTCAACCTCTTCTCTTACTCTCTTTGAATTCTACTACTGTAATAGTTTATTTTTACTCTCTTTGAGCAACTATCTCAAACTATATGACATTGCAAGTCATATCCATGTAATTAATATTTCTTATGCATTTTAATTGAAAGGCTTCTATCAAATAATAAATATATTTTTCTTACATAGAAAAACTGATTCTTACATAAAAAGACTGAAAATTTATATATTCATAAACTTTGAAAGAAGGGATATTATAGGGATTATAAGATCTTAATGATGATGAAGATTTTCACTTGTTACGGTTCATTAAGGAAGATGATGAGAGTAAAACGAGGAACCACAAAGTAACATAGAAGGAATAATAATAATTCACTCGCGTGCGATTACATATAATTAGTAATTACATAGCAATTTATTTTTGTTTATATCATGAAACAAATTTCATACTTTTGTTCCTTAATATACGGGAAGCCTTTTGATCACACATGATCAAGAGATGCAAAATTCATAATTGAAAGGATTATTGACAAAAAGGAAAATAGAATTTCCCGGGAGAGATATTTCTCACATAGTTGTGGTCTAGTGGTAGATCAAATTTGGAAATGTACTACAACATTTTTTTCCAGGGTTCGAACCTTCGTAGAAACAAAAATCGCATCCATATAGGAAGTTTTGGTATGAGCTTTGATTTAGAGAGTTTACTTGGTAGTCCGGTAACAGGCGATCCGGCTCCTCAGGTATTATTTGAAAAGTATTACAAACTCGGGATAAGCAGTGTGGTGGCTCTTCCAGTAGAAGTCCACTCTATAATATTTTAGTGTGCTTTGATCGAGGCTTTCGGAATCATCCGATAGAATTTATAAAAAAAAAAAATGGAAGGTATTCCTCCCCTAAAATGCGTGTATTGGTAAAATATTTACTTGAACATGTATATACAGCCATACAGGGACATGGGAAATTTCGTGTTATTTGAATCGCTAATGTTTTGGTAAAATAGTTTGTTCAGGTTTCTCGTTTATCGGACTTTTTAGCTTTGCAAATTTTCTTTGAATTCGTCAGTTTTATTTTTGGAGGAGTTTAAACTTTTATACTAACTTTGTTTTCTGACTTTATTTTTGGGAAGGGTTTTGTATTAAGGAACAATACATTACAAATGTATACAAGGCATCAAGAGTATTAAGGATTAATAATTCGTGCTATTATCCGGTAAAAAGAACAACTTTTAGTAAAGTGGCATCAACAAGAAGAGAAATCTTTTAGAAAAGTGAAATAAGTAACCATAATGGGTACTTATAAGCCCATTTAAATGGGCTTGAATTTGATGATTAAAGAAGCAGGGTAATTATGTTTTTTTTTTTGTCAAAGCAGGGCAATTATGTTTTAATTTCAACCGTAAAATCTTTTTCGCAATAATCGTAGTTTCGCTGCTAGTGAGAGTATGCAACTTTTACATTTAAAGATACGGTGATGTCCAAATTGGATTTACATTATAGAAAAGTTATACCGAATAGCCCTGAAATTTGGTTAAAGACGTTCAGTTAGGACTGGGCACATAACAAATATCCGGAAAAATTAGAGTATTTGTGATCCGTTTTTGTTTTTAACGGATATTTAATTTTCTGATTTGCTTTGCTTCGGGTTTCGGATATCTTAAACTCCGGACATCCAGATTTTTTCCGGATATTTGCGGATAATCGGATATTCGCGGATATCCGTTTTAAACCAAATAAAATAAAATAAAAACACTATTTAAAAACAAAATATCATTTTAATATAATATTTTAACTAACTAGTAAATAAATACATTAAATGACTTAATCTTACCTGATACAACTAAAAAAAGTATAAAATTAAAAGGATGAAATATATGTTTTCAAAGAAAGAATTAGATATATTTTTAAGTAAAAAGCTAGTATCTACCTATATATTACTATAAATCTTTTCTCCAAATATATTTTAAAAGTCTAAAAATGCAAATATACGTCATATTATAGGTATGTATAAGTAATATACGGATCAGAGCGGATATTCGGGATTTTGTAAATGATATTTGTGATTTACTTTGCTTTAGACGGATACTTGATTTTACTATTTGCTCCGCTTTGTTTTATAACGGATATCCGATTTTTTCGAATCGAATCGGAGCAAATCTAACGGATAATTTGCCCAACCCTACGCTCAGTTACTCCAATGAATTAATCTTTAAGACTATATAATATATGAACTGATATGTTTGTGCATTGGTGAACTAGTATAGTAGATTTAAATTTGTATAGAATCTATCTATAAACAAATTCCAAAATCAATATAGATTAAAGGATATTGTAAGGTAAATAGTAGTTCCATAAACGACATGCATAATTATCAATGTTTTAAAAACCGGACCGGTGACCGAACCGGATTTTTTTTGGGTCGTGGGTTAATATGGTCCGACCGGGTCTAACGGGTTCAACCGAGTTCAATAATATTTTAAAAATATTTAGCATATAGAATTTATTCTTTATATATACGTGCATAACTATCCAAATATCAAACAAAATATTAAGTTTAGTACAAATATTTAGAAAAACAAAAAAAACTTCAGTAGCTATAACAAAATTAAATAAGAAAATGATGATACGTAAATACATAACTAATCTTTTTTGTCTAAAAATTTTAAAAAAATTATAATTATTTGGAAAATATTTTTTTCTTTTCACTAAATGTGATTATATTAGAGAAAATGTTAAACTTTTATTACTATTTCATTATCTATAAACCTTATTTTTCTAATTTTAATTTTGATAAACATATTAATTAAAGAAATGAAATAAAAATATGTTTTTTTCATTTTTTTCATTAAAAAACAGTTGAACCCGGTTTGATCCGGGTCAACCGGTTCGCCGGTTCCCTGTTTTTTGCCGGTCCAACCCGGTTCGATAGCCGGGTCAACTACATTTGAGTTTTTATATTGACCCAAACCGAACATGTGACTGATTCGCGGTTGAATTCAACCGCCGGTCCGGTCCGGTTTTAAAAACATTGATAATTATATATTAAGTACGTACAGGGTACATATAACATCATATATACTGTATTTCATTTTTCCCCCTAAATCACTCGTATTTCATCATTTTAAGTGTCCACATATCTTTTGTCAAAACAAAACAAATAGTAAGTGTCCATTCATAACGAAACATTGATTATGCACATGGATGTCGCATTGTAATTTGGATCACGTAGAAGGCATATAAAACGCATAGTTGTAAGAAAGTGGCATACAAACTGCAAACTTTATTAGTGAAAATGGACAATCCTTGACCTAAAATGGTTGGCTCATCAGTCTCTACAGGTGACACTAAGTCACTAACCATAGGAGATTACACTAACTAAATAACTAATAATAAAACCCAAAGACAAGAAACAAATACTGAGAATCAATATAGTATTAAAGGACAGAGGAACTTGTTCCCTCTTTCCATATTCTGAACCTTAACTTTGGGGATTTGGGACCCAGAAACAAAAACCTTCTTCATTGACCATCCATATTGCTATTATAAATTATTATTTCTCTTAACCATTCTCTCTTAAACTTTAATGCATTATATTAACATTCTTTCGTAAACCATTGTGTAATATAATGTATGCCTAGGACACCCATTTGTTGTCACTAATTTATGTACAATTTCATGTAACATTGGAGCTATAACATCTGAGAGAAAAACTATAGCATTGCATTTACAAAACGGAGGATCATGATATATAGTTTATTGGTTTCGTTAAGCCCCCCCCCCCCTAAGAAAAATGATTCCTTGTTGTGGAGATATAATAACTTAGTATTAAGTACTATCAAATATTAGCTTTACATTTAGAGAGACCGTAAAAAAAGCTTTCCAAAACTTTAAAAAAAAAAAAAAAAAAAAATCTGATTATATTACTTGGAACTGGTTACACATTCGGTCATAAACCATGAAGGTTAAAGAAAGTAAAAAAAAGATTACAATAGAGATTAAGAGCCTCTAAACCAAAGAGCTAGAGAATCCATAAACCCTTGTTTCTCTCGACGAGCAAGACAAGAGTTTCGGATGCCTCTATCCACCTTCTTGAACAAAACCTCAGTCGGGATTGCCTTGTTCTTGAAGATGCGATCATTCCTTTGTTGCCAAAAGTCGAATACAATCTCTTGTGCCATTAGAAGCCGCAAGTTGTTTTCTGCCGGGTTTGGATACTTCCGCTTAAGCCATCTCTGAAAAACAGTCCAAGTACCAAATCCCATGTAAGGAGCATTGAGTTTACGAAAACCCGATCTCCACAATTCCTGACTATAGGGGCAGTTAAAAAGCAAGTGATCTGTAGTTTCATTGTAGATCGCATAAAGAACACAAATACTATCTTCAATAACACCCATGATGTCAATCTCGATCTAGTAGCTAGCCTATCAAGGCAAGCAAGCCACAAAATGAAAGCATGTTTAGGAATATGGCCTGGGAACCATACCTCTTTGTGCCACTCTACCTCAGTTAAAGGAGCTGCGAGTTGCTTCCTTACATTAGAGATCTTGAAACCATTTTTATCCGGGCTTACTCCATCCCTCCAGCTATATGTATCACTCGTGTCTGAAATCACAATAGTTGTCAAGTGAGACAGAACAAAGAGCATTCTATCACTTCTGGCACCTCTGAAATTCCAACCATGCGGAGTTGTAGCATCATGGACTTTTGAGTGAGTAGGAATCCCATAGACCTTAGGACCATCTTGCCCAATATAAGAGATAAGTTTTCCAAAAGGAGACCAATGATCAAACCAGAAAGAGCAATCTTTGCCGTTTCTAATATTATAAGTAATGAGTTCCTCTACCAAAGGTCTAAGTTTTAGAATTTGAGACCAAGTAGAGGAACCCACTGATTTGTCCCTTAAACTCCAGAGAGACGTGTGCTTGAACTTGTTCATCCGACACCAAGCCACCCATAGAGAACCATATTGGGAGAAAAGCATCCAGATGAGCTTAAGACCAAAGAGCTTGTTCCACGTGGATAAGTCTCTCAAACCAAGAACACATGCAACTTTAGGAGAGCATATTTGAGCCCATTTCACCTTAGCATTGTAGGAGGAATCCAGATTCCCAGACCACAAAAACTTCTTACACAACTTATTTATCTCCTTTACACATCTATTAGGGAGAATAAAAGTTGCACACCAGTAAGCAGTTATGCTTTGAATGACAGAGCACAAAAGTTGTCTTATACCAGCGAAGGTTAAGTGTCTTGATGTCCAAGAGTGCAGTCTGGTTTTTACCTTCTCAATCAGAGGAGCATGGTCTTGCTTTGAGAGTTTTCTTGGGAGGAGAGGCAGACCCAAGTATCTCACTGGTAAGGTACCAAGAGAAAAACCAAAAGAAGCAGAGATGGCCAACTTCTCAGATTGAGTATACCCTGCCAAGAACAAAGAAGTTTTCTTTGTGTTCATTGTAAGTCCAGAGATAGTTGAGAAATACCTTGGTAGACTGACAATCTCACTCAGGGATTGCTTTGATCCATCAAAGAAAACCATCATATCATCAGCAAATACCAGGTGAGTAAGCATTGGATTTGAGCCTTTTGGATGCATACCTATCTGCCCTGAGTTGAATCTGAGATCAAACAGCCGAGAGAAAATGTCCATTGCAATTACAAACAAAGGTGGTGAGAGGGGGTCTCCTTACATGATCCATCTTGTGCCTTTGAAGTAACCACACAACTCACCATTGACTGCCACTGAGAACCTTGTAGTGGAGATACATTGTTGTATCCATCTGATGTAGGTTTGAGGGAACTTTGTTGCCTTTAGGATATCAAGCACAAAGCTCCATTCAACCGAGTCAAAAGCCTTTCTCAGATCAATTTTTAGCATTCCCCTCCTGGAAGTGGTATTGGAGTTGTATCCTTGAACCATTTATGAGGCGAGGAGAACATTCTCAACAATCAGTCTTCCACTTACAAAGGCCATTTGGTTCTCTGAAATCATAATGGGCAGTAAGGATTACAGTCTCCTGGCCAGCAGCTTCGCAACATCCTTGTACATTGCATTAAGGCAAGAGATAGGTCTGAAATCTGAAGTATTCTCTGCATTTTGGATCTTTGGAATCATTGCGATGATTGTGGAATTCCAATGAGGTTATATTTTTCCAGTATCAAATAAATTTTTAACTGACTCCACCACCTCAGTCCCTATAATTCCACAACAATGTTTAAAAAACTCCCATGTATACTCATCAGGACCATGAGCCTTATCCAAGGGCAAAGCAAAGAACTCTTTCTTTATGTCCTCCAAGGTAAAATCTCTTCCCAATGCCTGTCTCTGCAGCTCCGAGCATTTGAAAGGGTGTACAGATGTTATGACAGCTACCAGAGAAGGTTTTGTGATTGGAGATGAACCTAGAAGAGCCGTGTAATATTGGACACAAGTAGCCTTAATATGCTCTACATCACTAGATATTGTTCCATTAGGGAGCTTGATTCGACTGAGTTTGTTCCTTGCTCTTCTAGCTGATGCACATCTGTGAAAGAAACTAGTATTTTGGTCGCCTAGTTTAAGCCATTTGATCCGAGACTTTTTGTTGGGGTCGGATTTAACCCGCTCGACTTCGGTTTTCATAGGAGTGCTCAATGACAAAACGACATGAGCTTGCAGATATGATATGGCCCCTAAGTCATTTCCCCAACAAGAAAACGAAGACCTCTTGAGTTTTCTAAGTCCTTTTCACTTGGCGAAATAACCTTCAAAGCTGTCTTTATCCCTAGGAGAAGTCATGAATGCAACGTAGAGAAGTCACATAGCCAACAGGAGGCGCTGCAAAGCGCAAAACTGCTTGGCACCGATGTCACTAAGCAGTGATACCGATGTCAGGCAGTGATACCGATGTCACCGCCCAGTGACACCGATGCGCCTGGCCACATCGGCGTCAGGCAGCTTGCCATCAGTGTCAGGATGGGTTGCCATCGATTTCAGGTACTTCAGTGCCCGTCAGAACAGCAACGAAGGCTCCAGAAGGTTCCCTGCATCAAAGCCCAAGCAACGAAGCCCACATAGGCGCAACCGATATAGAGAAAAGGCAATCCGCGAAGGCTTAAGAAATTTGACATTATCCTTTATGGAAAGGCTTAGCCGACTTAGGAGGCTATATATATCAATGTAACAACCCTTTTGATGGGATTGGCAACTTTATACACAAAAGCAATACAAAGCAATACAAAGCAATTACAAACCCTAATTTCTCTTTGCGCATCCTTGTTCTTCATCGCTTATCTTCAAAAATCTATGCTCCCTCTCGAAACCCTTACAAATCTAATTGTGCGATTTCCGGCCTCCACAATTTGGCGCCGACTAAGGGGAACTAGAGAGTTTCTTACCCATAAAAGCTACGTTACATACCAAATCGAAGATGGTGAGCAGCGAAGAAAACACGTCTCGCAGAAACAACCAGGAGAAAGAACCCTCCGTTGGAGCTACTGCTGCCAACACCGCTGCTCAAGGCGACATAACCGAGGTGAAGAAGATGCTAGAAACCTTCCTCACAGAGCAGAAGAAGCAAGCCAAGATCAACGAAGCGACTTCAAAAGAGCTGAGAGCTCTTTCGCGAAGAGAGCGCAGAAGACCTAACACAGCAAAACTTAGGGCGTATGTCGACCCTCAACGCCTCGACTTCTCGGCGCCTCGTACCACTCGGAGAAACCTAGATGACCTACCACCACCACCGCTGCGTCGAGAATCAGACAAGTCTCCCGAACGCGTCGTGGATATCTCCGACGGAGATGAACCAACTCCCACGAAGCGTGCACGAGCAGAAGGTGCAGAAGGCAGCCGACAAGAACCACGCGCCTCTGACACTCAAAGCGCGTCAAGCTCTTCCAAAACGGAAGTTGTGAAAGATACCTCGGAGTACACCAACTACTCTAGCAAAGAGCGGTACAAGAAGAAGCAAGAGCGTAGTGCGTTCAAACGATATTATGCTGCCGAACTCGCTGCAGTAAAGGCTCAGATGGAGCGAGTAACCTCTGATATGAAGTGTACCCAATCGCAGATACAGCACGAAACATGGAAGGTTCATGCCACCGTGCAGGTACTAGAAAAGGCAAAGAACATGCCTTTCGACTAACAAATCGCGAGGACGAAAATCTCCGATCCCGCAAGAATCAAGTTACCAGTTGATATATCATGGTTTTTACCCGTTTTTGACCATGATTTAACCCGGTTTTATCGAGTCTTTTCGGTGTTTTTCGAGTGTTTTAGAGTCTTTGCAGGTTTTTGTACGTGTGGAGCTTAATTGATGATTATGGAACGTTTTGGAGCATTGTGGAAAGAGGAGCTGAAGTCGTTAGAACGGAAATTCAATTGCCGTCAGATTGGCGTGTCGATCGATCGACACAAAGGCACCGATCGATCGACAGCTATGTTACAACCTGTCGATCGACAGACACATTGTTGATCGATCGACAGGTACTCGCAGAAGCCGACCTAATACGTTTTAAAGAAGGAAAATTGTTCCTTTTCGGGCCAGAAGTTACCAATAGACCGTCATAAAAGCCCACCACGAGTTTTACCTCTATAAACAGTTTATTTTAGGTTTTTATATCATAACTTCAGATTTTATAACACAAAGTTTAGAGAGAGAATTTTAGGGTTTTTAAGGAGACAAGTTTACTTTATACTTTGAGATTCTTCGAACCCTATTGTTCTTATTCTTCTTCTCTTTATATGCATTATTATTCAGCTATGATTTGCTTTGCTTCCATGTCTGAGTAGTTTGCTTGTTAGGTTTATGGTAGTTCGAATGGAATGCTGATGAATTGTTAGGTTAAACTCACTTGTTAGGATTATCGGTTAGGTTCTTCACCTAGATTGCTTTAACTCTGGTTTAGGATTCGCGACCCTGAATTTGGATATCTTAGGTTGATAGATTGACACGAAAGTGTAATTGATTAGCCAGAACTAGATCTTAGGTGAGAAAAATTACTTATTCGCAAAGAAATTTGGTTTAGGGATTTTGTGAACAAATTGGACTTGAATTTAAAGCTTGTTTAAATTGATTGAATTCGCAAAGAAATTTGGTTTTCTAGGGTTTAGACATAGTTAGTTTTCGCAACGACAGTTGGTTAATTATATTTTAGTGTTCCAAGTTCTAGAACGGTTCTTAATTAAATCTTGATTCTGTTTAACCTGCAATTCTGATTCATCCTGAGAATTACCCAAAAGCCTAGCACTTTGTTTAATTGAATTTTAAATCAACAATCTTTCCTGTTACCAATTGCTTTTGTTATTTATTTTACATTATTTTACTTAGCCGAATTTGAAGTCAATATTCCTATCATTTGATTTGACTCCCAGTGATTCGACCCCTACTACGACGACCTCTTAATTTGAGAGAGTATCTCAGGGTAAATTTGAGCATATCACCAGTTTACGAAGGAACTACAGACCCTTCGGACCATCTGATGGAATTCGAAGTGGCCTTGGGGAGAAAAAAATTCAAGGAAGCCGAAAAAGACATCGTCTACTACAAGCTATTCGTAGAAAGCCTCAAGGGGCCTGCCCTTTAATGGTTCTACAAGCTGGAGAACAATTCGGTTCACACTTTCCTCCAGCTTTCTGAGTTGTTCGTGCAGCATTACAATATCTTCATGGAACGGAAAATCTACGACTCCGAACTATGGAATAACAAGCAAGGCGAGACCGAGAGTCTTCAGTCTTTCATGACAAGGTTCAAGAACACATTGTCAAAAGTTGAAGGTATCAGCAACAAATCAGCCCTAGAGGCCTTACGAGGAGCACTTCGGTGTCCGTCTCCATTCTGGCAAGAGATGAGTCTCAACACGCCAACAACGATCCAAGACGTTTTGCACCGTGTTGCTGACTTCGCTCGATGACGATGTTGAAAACGGAGACCAGGATGAAAATATCAACATGATAATGGGGGGATCTCAATATTGTGCTGACAACGTTCCTGCAATCAAAGCATATCAACAACGCGTTGACGTCTGCACGAACATAATAGCACTGGCAAAGCCAATGATTTCCAGCGACCCTATTACCTTCGACGAGCAAGACACTGAGGGTCTCGATCAACAACATAACGATCCTCTGGTAATTAACTTGATTGTTTACGACTTCTACTTCGCTCGCGTTCTCATTGATAAAGGAAGCTCAGTGGATGTCATCTTCAAAAAAATGTTGTAGCGAATGAAGATTGATTTGTCCACAATCAAAGGGCAGTTCAAACCCATAACAGGCTTCTCTGGGAAGACAACCATGACAATGAGAACAATTCGCCTACCCGTCCAAGCTGGCAACGTTAAGAAGATGGTCGATTTCACAGTTTCTGATCATCCAGCCATTTACAACATGATCATGGGAACGCCTTGGCTCAATCAAATGCTAGTCGTGCCTTCAACATACCACTTGTGCCTCAAGTTTCCTACACCTATCGGCGTAAAAACGATATGGGGCAACCAGAAGGAGTCTCGTATATGTTTCATGACAGAGCACAAGCTGAGGAACACTGAGAAAAAAAAGGACTCTACTCCTCAAGAATCGCGAAAGAGAACAAGGACCAGCTCCGAACAGGTCAAAAACTCGACCAACCTCTTATAGCAATTATAGTTTGCAGAAGTTGCTAAAAACGCAGAGCCAACGCGTCTACAAGTAGCAAAGTCTGCAGCCAATCATATACGCGAGCCATCTGAACCTGCTTCACCGATATCACTGGGCCCAACGTCTCTCAACCAAGCCAACACCGACGTCGTCGGTCATGCCTTCACCGATGTCATCGTTGTCTCTGCCTCACCGATGTCAAACAAGACCCACCACACCACTCCCTAGTGGCATGCAAGGCACTCGAAAGGTACTATCACTAGTATATCTCGAGGCCTCTGGAACAAACTACGGGGCAGGCGGCTTGTCTCCGGACGAGTTCACTTGCCCTCCTCCTTCAAAAGGGGGGGGAGAGTGGGGTATGTATACTTGTATACTCCCATTTTTTATCAAGCTCTTTGCTTCAGACAATAGACACTTGACACAAGTCTCATAGACTTAATCAATTACATCCTCTATGGATTATTTAAAGCCTTTTTCAAGCAAGTTCATCAGCTACATCCTCTGTGGATTATTCAAAGCCTTTTTCAAGCAAGTTCAATCCACTGTCGTTGCTGCTGGCCACATCAACAATGTGTGAACCTGACCACATTGACATCCATCATGAAAACCCAACAACAACGTTGGTAAAGATGGACGTATGTTCACTATAAAATTAGTGCGTTTGCGATGCTCCTAAAAACCCGATAATATCGTTGGTAGAGTCAAAGCATAAACCCACTCGCAATATCGCTTCACTACAATGACTTAGTCATAAGTGAAAGCAAGTAACAAGTTCAGTCTTAAACAAATACTAAAAGAGAGGAAGCAATCACGCGGCATCCTCATCTTCTCTCACCTCAGAAACGACTCCCTCAACATCGACGTGCGCTCCATCTAAGACTCCAGCGGAGTAGTCTCAACAGCAGTGGGTCCACTAACCTCGCTCACCTACTCCACCCGACTAACAAAGATGTCTCTTCATCTTCCTATTCGACACTAGAAGCCCGCGAAGAGGAAGAATTGGACAACGTTAGAGCATCAGCGTAACAATGAGGTAGCCTTGTGACTTCGGTCACAAGTAAACTCTTCGTATCATCAGCAAGACTCATCGCGTCACTGACATCATCGGTGCCATTGGCGTCAACGCTAGTCAAGACGTCGGCGTGACGACATGTCCCCGAGGTCAAGTCCTCGGTACCCCCTTCTCCGATCCTCAACAACATCGTGTCCTCATCCCCCACCGTCAAGCTCATCGGGGGCCCTTTGTCGAAGACTGAACCCGGGTCCACTCTCCTCTTCGGTTATGGCGGGGATGTCGGTGTCAAGAGACGGCAACATCGTGCCATCGACGCCAACCCCTTGGAGCGAACACATCGGGTCCTCGATTTCAAAGGCATTGATATCATGTCCACAACGGTCGGGCACGTCGGAGATGTCGGATCCATGCTCGCCGGATCAAAATCTAAGAGATTTTCCACGTTCATCCAAACCGAAATCAAGACTTAAGGTAAAGACTTTTCACACTAAAGACCAAGAGTCTTCTCTATCAAACAAGGGATCTTCTCTACATGGGAAGTCTTCTCCTCTTCTCTGATAAATAGAGGGGATCTTCTCTGACCCTAAGTCTTCTCTACAGAGGAAGTCTTCTCCTTTTCTCTGGAAAACAGAGGAGGTCTTCTCCAACAGAGGAAGTCTTCTCCTCTGAAGAACAGAAGAGGTCTACTCCAGAGAGGAAGTCTTCTCATCTTCTCTGATAAACAGCGGAGGTCTTCTCCGCAGAGGAAGACTTCTCCGCCTACGAGGACTCCTCTTCATCGTCAAAGCCTTCTCCGCCTACGAGGAGTCTTTTACATCAAGTCAAAATCAAGAATCCAAAGTCAAAGGTTTGCTCATAAACACCTCCAAAGCTTGTTCATCTCTAATTTATCAAGAAATCAAGGATTCAAGGGTTTTTAGAATTCCCCAACTACAATCAAGGCATGAAAGGCAAGGGATGTCCATCAATCTACATTACCCAAAGCTTATTTCATCAATCCAGCAATGATTCTATCAAGAACAAAAGGCATGTCCTTCATGAAAAATCAAAGACAAGAAGAGTTCAACGATCTACTCAATTCAATGCTTGATTCATCAATCAAACTTTGGTCGACATTGGGGAGAGCTCGCCGACAAGGCCGAGCCTCTTTGGTTCACCGTAACACCAAACATACCTACACGAATCAAAAAGCTTTCCACAAGCTTCCGTCGAAGAACAAAGTCTTCAAGTCAACGGAAGAAGGGTCTTACCTGCAAGACGAAGTCCTCTCGGATCCATCAAGGATAAAATCATTGGCAGAAATTATTTTGTGCAAAGCAAGTGACATGGTTTACAACGGTGATCAAAATACAAAGTCTATGTGATTTTCAAAAACAAAATCCCGTCAAGGAATCATCAACCTCAGTGTTATCAGCTCTTTCGAGCAAACACGAAGTCTTCAAATCTTCGGAAAACAAGGGGATTTTTTATTGCAGGTTCATCATCATCATCAAGACACAAGTTTCTCATTGCTCTACTCAGCAGCAAATCTTTTAGTTTTGTCCAGCGCAGCGCATGGTCTTCAAGTCGGCACAACAAATGTTTTAGTTTCGTCGAGCAAAACGCAAAGTGTAAAGCTAGACAACCTAATCAAGCCATCGGCTTGCTCGCAAGGCACATTGAAAGCAACCTTAAGTCGAGCGCTTGTCCGACTACACTGGTTGCGATTCAAGTGGCTCAAGGGTCGGTGGCGAGAGGTGTGTGATCCGCACTCTTTTTCCCTTAGCTTGGTTTTATCCCAATGGGTTTTCCAAGCGAGGTTTCTAATGAGACGAGGTTCACTCACCTAAACCAAGGCCTCGTCGTCGACATTGCTACCATAAGGAGAGCCGGAGCTAAAACCACTCCTCAAGCATACAACATCACGCTAGCGTCATAACTTTGAACATCGGCTTCGACACCCAGCGACTCCTAAACTCGATACTCTTATCACTAACACTACCAAGTTGGGGGGCTAACTGTTGGGGTCGGATTTCACCCGCTCGACTTCGGTGTTCAAATGAGTGCTTAATGATAAAACGACATGAGCTTGCATAGATGATATGGCCCATAAGTCATTTCCCTAACGTGAAAATGAAGACCACTTGAGTTTCCTTAGTCCTTTTCACCTGGCGAAAGAACCTTCAAAGCTGTCTTTATCCACAGGAGAAGTCATGAATGCAGCGCAGAGAAGTCACAGAGCCAACAGGAGGCGCTGCAAAGGGCAAAACTGCCTGGCACCGATGTCACTGAGCAGTGATACCGATGTCAGGCAGTGACACCGATGTCACCGCCCAGTGACACCGATGCGTCGGGCCACATCGGCGTCAGGCAGCTTGCCATCGGTGTCAGGACGGGTTGCCAACAGTTTCAGGCACTTTGGTGCCCGTCAGAACAACAACGAAGGCTCCAGAAGGTTCCCTGCATCAAAGCCCAAGCAACGAAGCCCACATAGGGGCAACCGACATAGGGAAAAAGCAATTCGCGAAGACTTAAAAAATTTGACATTATGCTTTAAGGAAAGGCTTAGCCGACTTAGGAGACTATATATATCAATGTAACAACCCTTTTGATGGGACTGTCAACTTTATTCACAAAAGCAATACAAAGCAATTACAAACCCTAATTTTTCTTTGCTCATCATTGTTCTTCATAGCTTATCTTCAGAAATCTCTGCTCCCTCTCGAAACTCTTATAAATCTAATTGTGCGGTTTCCGACCTCTACACTTTTGCCTCAAAAAAGTTTCCTCAGACTTGAATAGTAAAAACAAATTTTGTTCATAGTGTAATTTAAAGAAAATCAAAACTAGGTCTCGAAAACACTATTCTCGCCTTTTCGGATTAATATTATTTGTTTCCATATAGTTTGCTTCTCATGTCCCCCGGTCCACCTGACAATGCATATATAAAAAACCGAATAAATTCCAAAGCCACAATTTTCTATTATATATTCAAAATTTTGGTATAAAAAAGGGATACAATTTCCACGCAAAAGAGGAAGCTTGTACTTATAAACCAAAATAAAATAGAATACATGAGCCACTCTATTATGGATGAACATACATTTACACAAGTGACTGTTGAGTGATTCAAACAAACATAATTGCAATAAATGAAGGTTCAGTTTCCTTTACTTTTTATTCATTTTTTATTAGCCATTATAATTGTTCCTACCAAAGAGAGACCTTTTTTTGGGATAAAGTACCAAAGAGAGACTTGTTCAAAAGGAGTTGCTTGCAAAAGCTCATTTCTCTCTTTACTCTCTCTCTCTGAATCTGCTGATCTCATCACTACTTACCATCTTTTACTCAATCAAAAATCTCCAACCAAACACACTCCAAAACCCAAAACACACTTTCCCCAAAACTGAAACAAACAAAAACATCTTTTTTGATCTCTTTCTCTGATTCAGATTTTGAAACCAAGAAATGGTTCCTACACATTATTGGAGTAAAAGGTTATCAAGAAACACCAAATCTCTTCTTCTACTTCTGGTCCTCTGCTTCTTCTTAATTCACCATTGCGACGCCTCCAGATTTTCTTCATCAAGCGTTTTCTACAAAAACCCTAATAGTGATTACAACAAAATGAGGAGAGGTCATTTCTTAGGGTTCTTTCCGAAACATTTCCCTGTTCCAGCTTCTGCTCCTTCAAGAAAACACAACGATATTGGTATTCAAGCCTTCTTGTCTCCATGATCACTCTCTCTCTCTCTCTCTCTCTCTCTCTCCCCCCTCTAGCTATTACTATATATGTGTAATGCATGCAAATGATACACAAAAACAAGAGTACAAGAACATTCATCGATTTCCGATCGATGTTTAGCTTTGACATGTAATTAGGGTTCAGATGTTTGACCCTTTAATTGTTCCTCCATCTTTTGGTTTACATGTAACTTCTTCTAGAGTAGAAGTCAAAGATGTTGTGGTTAGGTTTGGTTTTTGTTATTCTTACTCTTATTTTGTATATGTAATTAAAACTTACGAGATGAGATATTAGATACAACAATCTCGTTACTTTAATGCGTAATTTACATCTGCTTTTTTTCTTCATCTAGTGAATCATATTATTACTTTTAGTAAATACCAAAGATGTTGATAAATGATAATTGCATTTTGTACAGTTTAATTGGTAAAAAACAAAATGGGAAAAGATCATCGTTTACTTAAAAAGAGTTAGACCAACAACATCACTACCTTCTAGTGAACACCGTGGGTCATCTTTTACTCGTTCAACGAATTAATGGGACATGAAAAGAAGAAAAACATCTTTAAAATTGTTATATTATGTAGAAAGAATACTTTACAGTAAAAGAATAGTGAAGCAATAGGGGCAGTGCATGAAACTATTATATTGTAAAATATAATATAGAATAATAAAAGAAAGAGTGAAATAAGATAGTCCAAAAAATCACGCAAGGTTTGTAAAATCGTAAAAAACAATAATAGCATTCGTCATGTACAGAGTGTCCAATAACCCATCCCGCCACGCCCGGATTGATTTGACACTCGTTTTCATTTTCTTTATTTATCTATTTTATAACCATTTTCTTTTATATGTTTACAAAAATTCCTCTATATATCAATTAACCTAAAATTACATTATGTACGTATATAAGCAACGAATAATTACCAACTACGTACTTTGAAATAAAAATTCAAAACCTTTTACATAGATGGATCATGGATGTACGTGTTTTCACTTTAAATTGTTTATGATTAAATGGAAAAACATGATTAAGTGGAATTATTATTATAGAACTAAAAAGATCAAGAGACTATAGATACGAAGCCGAAAGATGTGCCGTTTTCAACAAAAGGCTAAGCTTAATTTTCCGCCGAAGGTTCCAAACGCATTAAAATGTTCAAAAGCTAAGCTTTGCTTTCCTTTTCTACACAGAAAAAAGCTCACCAAAAACTCTATAATTTAACCAAGATTAAGACATCTTTTTCCCCCATTTGATTAGTTTACTATATCCCTATCTTTCATAAACTAAATTTAAATATTTCTGTATTTAATTATATATCAAACAATTATGAAAAATGATGACTCGTTTAATTGGAAGAGAAAATGGCGAACACGGCATGATTCGTAGGATATGATGGGAATAATGTTTTTTTTTTTTTTTTGATGGGAATAATGTTATTACACGTTAAATCGTAAAGAATGATTACATTATTACCCGATGATTCCGCAATCGGTTCTAAAATTACAAATACACGTACGTACCTTATTTTTAAAAAAAATTATTCATTATTTTTTCACTTTACCACAAAATATCTAACCAAGTAACACAAATTTGAATTTCTAATTTCTCAAAAGTTCTACACTTTTATAAGTGGATGTTCAATCATGATTATTGATTAGCCTAATGCATCCAGTCCATATTAACAATAAAAATACAAGTTAGATGTTAAACATACCTTAGATTGATCAAAAGAATTCTACTTGCTCTATATCTGATAAACTTGGGACCTGACCAAAGTTTGTTTATTTTAACTAATTTTATGAGCAGATCAAACATTCATTAAACGCTTAGACTTTAGCATTTACGCAAATCACAAGAAGTCAAGAACTTACCCAAATCGTGATATCAATATGCACAAGCTTCTAAAACGAGCTAAATACTTAGCATTCATATCTGAAAATACTACAAAGTTTAAAATAAGGTAATAATTTTTTTTAACATCAAGCAGTAAACTTACCGTATTGTTTTGAATATCACTAACATTATTTAGTATTAATTCTGTTAGTTGAGACTCAATCTGATACTTCTGTTTTTTTAATGTTTATTGGTGATACTGAAAGTTCATAAGAAAAAAAAATTAATTTATGTTTAAAAAATTAAAAATTAAAAAAACACAGAGCCACTAAAACGCTGACACGTACCTCTGTTTACTGTTCATTTCGGATCACTTAAGTGATACAAACTGAGCTTAATTAATATCCAAATAATATTTAATAATCCAATTACCAAATTGATACCCAACAAATATCACCAATATTGATGCTCACATACCTTAAGAGATTCATATTTGCAAATACATTTTCAGACAAGGAACATCTTCAGTCCTTTTTGCAGCATTGTTTGATTCCGCAACAGATCTTTCCTTCCACATAAAAATGGACGATCTCACCTTTTACATGCCTTTGGGATATGCTGGTTCGCGATCCTGATGATGACCATGACATGTATAATGTTTCTGAGGTTTCAACTGAGAACCCATTGTTGCTTAGGTCCAGAATCTGCAATTGGTTAGCCATTGCAAGAGCGGTGGAAAGCTCTTTGAAGATATGGTTCTTGCGTGGTAAACTAAGACTACTCGAGGTTGCAGTTTGTTCCTCTACTTGCTCATCTTCGCTGTCTGGAACTTCAAGACCCCCAAAGTCCATACTGGTTTCACATAACTCTTGTTCTTTGTCCATTGCGGTGACAGATTCACATATTCCATCTTCTTGCTGTCCCATTTCTGAGATTTCTTTCACAGGTTGGCCAAACACAGTCTCATCCATTTTCGCATTCTCAGAAAGATTAAGCTCTTCGAGATTCTTATTATCTGCAGAACGTTTAATTGGTAGTGTTAAAAGGAGAAGAGACTCGGTTTCAAAGCCAGCTACAACCAGAAATTTATGAAAATAATAATAGTTCCAACCTGAAATTGCTTGAACTATGCATAGAATCCCAGAGAGCTTCAGATGACACTTGTTTAGAATCAGAACTTTTATGTTTGAACAAGGATTTGTAAGCAGCATCGCCAGTGCACTGATTCCCTGTTTGTATATTGATAGATAGAGCCAGTTACGCTTCAGATAATGATATTCACAGCCAAATGGATTTTACATTTTGTTTGAAAATCATTTCTGAGCGTAAAAATGATAACAGAATCACGTGTTTGACTGATTGCAAGATTATTTAGCGTATTCATTCTCCATTTCAGCCTCAACATAGTTTAGACTTTAGAGATAAGAGCTTTGTGATGTTGAGGTCATAGAAAGCATACCTCTTCAGTGATTGGATTTCCTCCAACGTTGAGCTCAAGAATGCTAGAAGTTAGAGAAATATCTTGGATGAGCTTAGAAAAGAAAGAAGACGCTAGTCCACAAGATGAAAGGTCTAGCTTCACAGATTCTTCCTTCTGGTAACATAGAGATTCAGTGACTTTTATAGCTCCGTCCTAGAATAATTTGCAAAATACCATCAGATGAATAAAGGATTCATGTATCACAATAAGGATTCATTTTAAACGTTTAGCATTATCACTACCGTTCCTATTCCACTGCTGCCAACCAAAAGTTTTGACAAAGATGGAGTCTTAACAAATGCGGAAAGGCTATCAACAACTTGGCTGCTCAACTTTATGCCATTCATGCTCAGTTCCGTAAAGCTGTAGTGGTTTTAACATATGATAGTGTTAGATCGATTTACATAAGTGGAAAAAGATAAAACCAAACAGCTTTAATGTTTTTCTCTCAACCTGCTTAGAGTAGCCAGTTTCGCCAAGAGGTTTTGAATAGCACTCCCTGAAACAGGGTTATTATAACCTGCCATACAGGTACAGATATACCATTCTGAGCAAAATGAAAACAAGATAAAAACGAATGTTCATAACAAGATTGAAAGTTTACCTATATAGAGTTGTGAAAGTCCTGACTCTGAATCCAAAGCAGCAGCAACCTTTTGGATTGTTCTAGATGTGAGTGAACAATGTTCCACATTCAAGCTGTAAAGTGCTAAGAAACAAAAGGAGACACAAACATAAGCGCGTGAAGGGAAAATAAGAGTGAAGATTATTACTGTAACATTTGGTATGTCCTATATCTACTAGATTTATAAACCAAATGGAGCAAAGAAACATAAGATACCACCAGACCAATTAGATACTATGGATGACAGTCAACTTGAAAACAGAAAAGAAACCATACCCCGGCAATTTTTCAAGATAGTTGAGAGGTAAGACCCACAAGCATCTGTAAGTCGATTCGTGGATACATTGAGGACTTCCAGCCGAGTGAACAGGACAGGACATTCACAGATCTGTCAAAAAGGAGTATATTAAACAATATGAAAAACATAAATCAAGTGAAACTTCTAGATTCTGCGCTTAATAGTGTACCTGAAACAAAGCAGTTGGACCAAATCGATTGCAGTGCAAATCCAAAGTTAAAGCACCATACATTTGGCTTGATGAGGCAAAAAGTTGTTTCAGTTTCTCCATTGTTTCATTCCCTAACAAACAATAAGACGATGGAAAATAAGTACTTTGGAATTGCCTAGAAGTTCCTTATCGTCTAACCAGCTAACTTCCGCTCAATAGATTAAAAAATTAACACCGCATATGGAATGATGTTAGTTAAGATGTTCGAGGCAACTTTCACCTAGCATATTGTGCGAAAGATCCATCATAGCAACTGTGTTGTGGACATGGAGGGCATGCAATAAAGGAGCAGCTGATATATCTTGCAGTTCACATTCTGACACATTGATATCATCTTCCACCTGATAAACATAAAATGAAATAACCATTCTGATTATACACCAAATAAAGTTATAATTTGTGCTGGCTTGCTTTTAAGTAGGTTGGAAAGCAAACAAAGCGAAGAAACTATTTCATCCATTAACTGAAAAACTTGGAGTAATGTTCTCACCTCTGAAATATATAATTTCTTAAGCAATTTTATACTGGGTTTCTCTGACAACTTCTGGCAACAGTCCATGTATAGTTTCATCAGGCGCTTGTGAACCCAGCCTGTCAAAAATTAATTACATTGATTCAGCAGTATTGCATAAAAAAGAGGGGAGAAACAATGAGCATACTCTTAAAAATCAATACAGCGGTTCAGCCACACTCATGCAACAAGTTAAAGGAAAATTTGTGATGAAAACTAAAGTTCGGAGTAAGATCAGCTTGACAATCATAAATTTAAATATCATGAGTAGATCCCATTTGTACGAAGAAGATACTTACCATTAACCGAAGCTTCAATAACAACATTTTCAGAAGCCCCCTTGAGAATCTCATATAAGTCCAACGGTTTCAGAACTCTACCCCCATATTCTAAATGATGAATGATCGGCAACAGACCTGATGCAACCCAAATTGGATGTTCAAAGATTCAAAGAACTTTTAGAGCCCAAAAATTCAAAACAAAAGTTTACTGCAAGATGTGCCAAACAGAAAATATTATGCATGAGACTAAATAATAGAGATGGATCCGAACTGGCATCATGCATTCATGGTAAATGTTTGCTGTGAAATCAAAAAGTTCACATACCTTTAGACTTTTCATCGTCAGGAAGCTGTAAATAGTATAAGCAAGTAAGCTCCACCTTCACAGATTCATCATTGCCAGAACACGAGTCTAAGGCCATGTGTTCATTTTCAATTTCAATTTTAATTTTTTCCTGCGACAAGTAAAACATATAGTCACAATGGAGGAAGTAGAAAAAAATAGTCAATGATAACTCAGAAACCAGGTCACGGTTGCTCACATCCTCAGTTTTGGAGTAGGTGTTGAAGTTCACGAGGGCAGCTCCAGTTTTGCATTGTGTGCTGTTGCAGTTGCCAGCGTCGCATTGAGATCCTCTTTTACTACGACCAGCTGTTTCTACAGCTTTATTATTTCCCAGAGGTCTACAATTGCTGACATTTGGAGCTGATTTAATGGGATGGAGAGATGTATATGAGCAAGAACCTTCTTCTACATTATCTTGAATGACAAGATTATCCGTATGATTAACAGCACCATCAAAATACATACAATCCTCAGAAACCTCTTCATTCTGCCTTGGAACATTGGGAAAACTGCTTTTAGGGGACTCCAACTCATTTTCGGTTTCACTTTCATCGTCAGAGAGGATAACACGAATACGCTTGCGACCAACAACTGTCTGCTGAGAGTCTCCTACTGCAGAGAAACCTTTCTTAGTCTGATCAGTGTCAACATCTTGTTTTCCTGAAACTTGCTTCCTTTTGGACAAACGTTTACCAGGCTTGAGAAATGAAATTAGTGGCACATCATCATTTGTGTCGTCCAGATCTGCCAACGGTTCTGATCTAAGTAAATTTGATGTTTGGGATTCTGGTGAGCTACATGCATTTGGCCTATCATTTGATATATTTCCATGCCCTTCTGAGTCGGTTTCAGAGCATTCTTCTTCTGTACCACATTCGTCTCTCTCACCATGTTCTGCCTTCTTCAGATCTTCGATTTTCTCTTTCAACTCCCTAAATAATAGAATATCTATCAGAAAAACGAAATATTTGAAAATAGAAAACTAGTTGCAGCCCTGCCAAGTAGATTTAGTCCAGCGACTACATAGTAAAGATTACCTGGCTTCTTTAGCATTCCCAAATCTGATCATATGACTATAATGCATATGTTCCAGTGCAGAAAGCTGAACTGAAGGATTCTTAGCTTTCAAAGCAAATCTGCACAATCACATGAGAAGACATTCATAAAAAAACCATGAGTTAGTTCATTAGCGAGAAATATGTGTCTGTGCATTCATGTACGGTCCATGCATATGCAACGTTTTTGTATATAGAAGAGGAAAGTCGTAGAAAAAAGTTCAACTGATTGTAAATGCTAAATCTGTATAATTATCCACAATGATCTTAAAAAGAATTGATTCTACCAGCAAGCTGTCAATTATATCACATTCACATTTGCTCTGCTTTAGGCGTTTAAATTTCTAACAATGAAGTAGATCTACAGTGCCGAGTCATATTTTGCTATGGAATTGTCGATTTCTCAAGGAAGATTTATATACTTGGACTGAATCACAAACGAGAACCACTAAGCAGCTCAAATGCACAGTTTAATAAACGACTCTTTTACATAGCATACTAATAATTGGATCTACCTGTACCCCTCTTCAAATGCTTGGAGTGCTCCTGTCCATTCGCCAATGCAGTCCAAACCATCACCTATATTAATTTTCGCTAGTGCTTGACCCTACAAGAGACCAGCATAATTGAAAATTAGAATCAAGAAAGAAGAAAAGCTATAATATTGGCAAATCCAAAAAGGTTAAAACAGTTATCTTTACACAGAGAACATGTTCAATAGAGGCCTTATCAATTATTTCTGTGTTGTGAATCAAATTCTGATGAAAACACTGAAACATAAGTTGTGATATTTAAGCTTGCAAGCAAACAAGTCTCACCTCCAGATTAGCGATTGCTTCATATCCCTGATAACTTTTATCGAGCCACTTCAGGGACTTATTGAAATTTCTGAGCTTTTGGTAAGACTCTCCGACAGCCAAGCAGGCATCACTCAGCTTTTCCTTGTCACAGAGTTTATCTGATATTTTCTTCTTTCTTTTTGAAAATTCAAGATGCTTAACATCCAAAAAAAAAAAGTAGCAACCCCTTTAGAACACTTAAATATAAGTTGTGCTTAACATTCAAGATGCTTAAATGGCAGTTTCCTACTTAAAACTTCCAACACTGTATAATGAACCATTGGAAATGTTGTACAGATAGTTGGATGATATAATGCTCAATATCCATTTCATACAGAGTAAACATAATTTTGCCACTCTATCTATCCCGACCATAAATTTGAAAAGATTCGTTTTCTTGAGAGAACAAAAATTTAAGTATCTCTTGAATAATAGAGTCTTCCTGACTTATCTAAAACAACAGTGTCATCGGCAGAACTTCATAAAACCTAAATCTGTCTAATGAAATAACATGTGTCCTACCCCATAGTACCCTGATAAAAGTTGAAGATCTAGCAATGCTTATTCTTCACTAATACCCCCTAAGATGAACAAATCTCACTTGTGGAAACTTTTCAAACACATGCAAACATGGTATGAAGAATTGGGATTAACAAGAAATAGAACTCACCTTAAGCCATGCAAATACCATGCGAGATTTCTCAATAAGACGTTCAAGACAAGCATGTACTTGGAGCATAGACTTTCGTTCCTCTGAAGTTCCTTTTGCATCGATCATTTCTGCAGACAACTTCTTAAGCCTAAGCTCTTCTTCCCTCAATTGTTGCATAACCATAATGGCTTCCTTGACTATCTCGATATTTTGCTCTATCTGTTCAACCAATGCACTCTCGTCTTGCATAGATTTCGCTAGAGTAGAAGCTTTACCATAACATAAAAGTGCATTATCATACTTTTGGGTCTTGTTGTGTAATTCAGCAAGATTGATATACCCCTTGGCTTCTCCTTGGCAATGATTGATTCTATGGCAGATATTGATATCCATTTCAATGTGTTTCTTTGCTTCATCCCAACTTCTCAGCGTCAGGAAAACATTCCCAAGGTTATGATGAAGCCTACTACGAATAGCATCATATTCTTTCACCTCCTCTTCATCGCAAATCTTGAGCCCTTTGAAGAGAATATTGCGGGCCGCATCAGGATTATCAAGATCAAGATCAAGCATACCAATGTTATTATGTGCGTTAATATACTCCTCAAGAAATCTGCTAGATACACCAGGAGGTGGTTTCTCCTTGAGAACCTTTGCAAGTTCCATTGCTTTCTTAAAGTACTTTTTCGCACTCTGAATAGCATCACAATCATCCTCAGACTTGATGAATAATTCATGGTAGGTACGACCGAGTTGCGTACAAGCTCTTTGCTTCTCCACAGTGTCATTAACCTCTTCAGCAAGCTGCAAATGCTTCTTCTACAACAACAGAAGATAGACAAAAGGTCAACTAAATGGAACAACATATTCACACAAATCCTCATTATCACACCAATTTCTCAATTATACAGTATTCTACTCCACGATCCCAAATTCCCAATAGTGCATGACATTGCTAAAACGCATAACAATCGGAGACTCAATGAATATCCCAAACAGCAAACTTTATCGAAGAAAATCAGGAATCTGACAATACCCAAGTAGAAATAAGGCAGATGGATTCAAGAGGCTTACCTGATACTTCAAGGCTTGTCCGAAATCTTCGAGACGAAGATAGATCTCGCCGAGAGACTGACAAGTAGGTAGCAAATCCTTCCCAGGTAAGTACTTTACAGAGATATCGTAATCGATCCGAAACCACTTGAGAGCCTCAACGTACTCTCCATCATTCTTAAGAATATCGCCGACATTGTTAGCCCACCTCGCCTCTTCTGCCCGGTTACCCACTTCCTTCGCTTTCCGGTACGATCTCTTCGCCGCAGCTACCTCTAACCTCCCCATCGCTCTCCGATTGTTGATTCTCTCTCTCTCTAATTTCTCCGACGAAAGGGTTTTGTTTTCAGATTTCTCTCTCTAGGATTTTGATTTTATCATTTTCTGCACTTTCGCCAATTTACTCATTTCCCGCCAAAAATTCAAGGGCAAAACTGGAAATCTCAGATAATTGCCCTAAAACTTGATTTTGGGGCCTTGTTAATTTATCTGTTGGGCCTTGGGCCTCGAACATTGACAAGATGAAGAATTCCCCTTTTAGGGTTCTTGAGTCTCCATCTATTTAAGCTAACATTTTGCGCCGCACAACAGCTTCTGCTTGACGACTCTTACCGGCGGCGAAAAATGGTTGCGGCGAAGAAGACGAAGAAGTCCCATGAGGGAATCAACAGCAGATTAGCTCTTGTGATGAAGAGTGGCAAGTACACCCTTGGTTACAAATCTGTTCTCAAGTCCCTTCGCAGCTCCAAAGGTAATCATAAAAACAAAACTTTTCGTTTTGTGTTTGATTCGTAATTTCATAGTTGGGTTTGGTGTTTTTGTTGTTTAGGTAAGTTGATTCTTATCTCTAGCAATTGCCCACCGTTGAGGAGATCAGAGATTGAGTACTATGCTATGCTTGCTAAAGTTGGAGTCCATCATTACAATGGCAACAATGTCGATTTGGGTACTGCTTGTGGTAAATACTTCCGTGTTTCATGCCTCAGCATTGTTGATCCAGGTGATTCCGACATCATCAAGGCACTTCCTTCAGATCAGTGATTTGTCACTTGACAAGATTGTTATGATTTTGCCATGTTTTGTCTCTTTTATGCAATGTTACAATGTTCTTCTTCCTCAAAGACTTAATGTTAGGTTGATTTGGTTTTATAAACTCCTTATGGTTTATTTACATTTTCGTCTCTTTTGATTGATCCAATTTACATATGAAATGCTCTCGTCTCTCGATAAACTTGATCATGGTCTCTACTAGTAAAAAGGAAACCAATTAATTAAGTAAATATGATTTTCTAGCACAATTCTGTTTATGTTCTAACAATCGACCAAATAAATTTTAACAACAACGAAGAAAGTCATTTTTGGCTGGCTACTAGATTATTGCTCTATCTTCATCTGAGACAACTTTTTTGTTGTCTTCATTATTGCTTCTTCTCTTTTCCTTGTTATCTCCTTCATTTCTTCTTGAAACTTGGCTTCTATCTCCTCCAATTCTTGTCTTAATCTCTCTTCTTCCTCCAAGCTTACTGGTTCGGTTGCCTCTTCTGTTTCTTTGTTGGAGCTCCCGTCTTCTGCTTTAATGGCATCTGCACACTGCTTATCTTCCTCATCTGATCGGGGACAATCCGAGTTCCACGAATGCCTAACCGACTCACAAGCGTCATGAAAACTGGTCTCGTCTTGTTGTTTCTGAGGTTTAGCTCCGTTCTGATGAGCTCTTGAGTTCTGATTCAGTTGCGAATGGATGAGATGATCGACAGTGACATCGGTTTTCCAGGTTGGTATCATGTTGACAAGTAGTATATCAATCAGCTCGGCTATAAACGTGACGTTCTGGTCAGTTAACTCGAGTTGCTCAACCATCTCACTCGACACCTTAGAAGCAGTGTCGCCGTCTTGATAGAACAGGAAATGGATGTTCCTCACACGTCCTGCACCAAGAAACAGTATTATTTTAAGATTCAGAATGCCAAAGTAACGGATATTTAACTGGAGCTGAACCAAAATCCTGACCATTCTCATCCACTATACGAAGAATAAGCGACACAGAGTTTTCATCATTTTCTTCACCCTTAAGGACAAAGAAATTCCCTCTCTTTGCGCGTCTGACCTCAATACACCTGGATCCAGAGTTGTCGCTAAAAGTAACAATAGGCAGGTTATTGTCTTCATCGAGATCTACAGACATCGGCCTACTACGCCGTGCTGTAGGAGGACCTTCAGACATAAGGCAACGCTCTCCAAACGCTCCTTCTTTGGGCATTACAATGTCGGGAAGTGGCAAAGGGTTGTTCATTGTTAAACCATTCACATGAAGAAAAGGATCCAACAGAAGCTCTTTTGCTGATAACCTCTCGGATGCAGGAAGTAAGCATTTTTCAATAAACTGCTTTACTTCTGGGTCTTGAACCCTAGAGAGTGAAGCAGGTTTTATTCCCTTAAACCACCAAGAAACAGACTCGATTAAAACCTTGTAAATAAATTAATGAAAGGGATCATATGGAAAATATAACTTCGTTGCCAACTCACCGATGAGACCTTCTTGTATATCTGAGCAGAGTTTCTGCATTCACAGTATGGGTATTCAAATGTCACCATCTCCAACATACACATCCCAAATGAATAGATATCAGCCAGCTCGTTGTAGTTCTCGTCGTAAAGCTCCGGTGCCATAAACTCTGGGGTTCCTGTTGGTAACATAGTAACACTTCAACTTGAATCAAAAGAACAAATTAAATTGTGACAGAAAGAACATAGCGTAATTAAAATTCTAGCCCTTCTTCAAAGTTTTGGTTAAAGCAGAAATCTGAATAGGTAAGCAAAATCAAGAAACGGGAAAAAGAAACTGTACCAATCACACTTTTGGCATTAGCTTGCTCCATGACAGTGGCGAGACCAAGATCTCCTATTTTCACTTCTCCATGGTTCCCATTGATAAAGATGTTATCACATTTGAGATCACGATGTATAATCGGTGGCTCTTGACTGTGAAGGTATCTCAAACCCATTAAAATCTGTCTCGCCCAACACTTCACAGCCTTCATATTCACCTTTCTGTGTTTCTTACGGTAACTAAAACAAAAGATTTACTTTAAAACTCCACAATGAAAAAAAAGGGTAACAGAAAAGTATTGTGGGGTTGAGAGGAAGGGAGATACATACTGTCGGAGACTCCCTGAAGTGAATAGCTCAGTTATTATGTTAACTGTCTTGTTCTTATCATCGATCCATGAGTTATAGAATCTAATGATATTACTGTGCTTCAGTGATTTCAAAAGACGCACTTCAGAATACAGCCTCTCCAAGGAGTTCGGTGACTGCAAAACATCATCTATTCGTACTTGGTTCCACGCAACTTCAATCCCATCTACTTCATCAAATGCCTTATAACTGATTTCTTTGAGTTAAGGTACAAACAAAGAAATATGCAGAACATAGACGGAACATGTTCATTCTCTTAAAACAATTTCTCTAACATGATATGAGTATGTCTAGGAAATTTCCGATATCAAAAATACTCTAATCTAATTAATAAATATCGAAACAAAACTGAAAAGGATACACTGTCTTGAATGCGCCCTTTCCGATAACCTCTTTATACTGAAAGATCCACAAGCAATTGGTTAATAACATAAGATATCTAAATCACCACACAATACTACTCAAGCCTTAACATTTGAAAAGCAAAACAAGCCAAAGAGAGGTGTATTCGAGTGATCTTCCTAATTACCCGTATATATCGAAAAGTTGGATCAACTTCAAGTACTTCAGGGTCAGGAGGCTCTTGTATTACAGAAGCATCCTCTGAGCAATCCATACTTTCCTACACCTTGAAAATATCCACCTACAACACAACAGAACAATCCCAAAAAAAACAAAGAATCTTTAAAGTAGTCCTTAGATTCTTGTTGAGTGCAACAACACCTTGCAATGAAAGAATATTCACACGCTAATACAACCTTAAAATCCAATTTTTTAGCTGGGAATTTTATGGAAACTTTCCATTCTTTAATTAATCAAGCTCAGATCAACAACAAAAACAATAATCAAGTGTTTGTAGCTCTTCAAAATTACATAATTTTCATAAAAACCAATCCAATATTCCTTCTACCCAAATAGAATTCCGTTCGACATAGCCCATGAATCCAAATCCATAATTTGAGAAGAAAATAAAACACCCACATGAGTAAATTGAGAGAGAGAGAGAGACCTATGTCCCATTCACCTCCATGCATACAAAACACAACGATGACCAAGGTAATAAAAAAATCTGAGTAAAAATTTATATGATTCTGAGCTTTACCTACAAGGGACGAAGCTTTTGTTAAAATCGCCAAAAACGGAGAAGGAGAAAACACAATGAGAGGAAAAGATCCAAACCCTAATTGAGAAATCAATCGAAGATGTAGCGACAAGGGGAAATATAGAACAAGTGTTTGTTGAAGCTAATCACCAACGACCATTTTTTTCTCTATTTTAATTCATTAATTTTGTTAAAAAACAAAAGAAAAATTGAAAAACAATTCCAAGTCCTAAAAACAGAGAAACGCTTTGTTCATGCATAGATGACGTGTCAATACACGTGGCATTTAATTCGGTTACTTTTACTCAACCAATTGCTGACGTTGGAATTGAAATATCCATGTAGGAAACATAGCCTAAAAAGATTATTACTCTGAGCAAAACTCATACAACCAAAAACACCAAATCAATAACAAGAGAAAGATGAAGGATTTGAGTAACATTTCAAACACAATTTTTTTTTTGTTCTCCTCATCGCGGTAACCTTAAAAGATCGTTGTCTTCTTCGTCGGTTGAGGAATCATCATAAAAGCTCCCGCTAGTAACTCTGTTAGATTCGTCATTCAGAGCATCATTTCCCTGTCCAATCTTGATGTCGCGGTGTTTAACTAGGAGCCAGCGTAGCAGTTTGTCTTCCTTGTTGAGGTAGTGAAGCTCCTTGTTCATGTTTGGAGTTGCCATCATTGTTACTTGCATCAATTGTCCCTGCGGTATCACCCATATGATTACGTTATTATATACACACAAAGCTCCCCAAGGCAGAAAATGGTACTAAGCAAAACCCCAGATTAATGAGAGATAAGCTAACAAAGATGTGTGTTCAGTTTTCAGTGTCTTCAGATTCTATCAAAGGAGACAAAGAGACATTGATACTTAAAAGCTTGTACTGATAGTCTGATACTCTCCAGCATATGCTAATCCTAAATCTATTGCAGATCGAAACATGCATGAATTTAAATACTAATCCTACAATAGCACAATCGGCCCTTTGAACAATTGAATACATGGAAACTTTTTCAGATTCATAGCTGTTCTGTTCTCAATATACGGGTTTTCTTGAATCATCAATACAAAGAATAGGTTAACTAGGTGAGGATCAGGAGATATTCACAATCTTGCTTCAAGAATTCATCCGAAGCTAAACTGAGTAAACATTTCAGAGGAACCTTGAGAACATTTAATCCCAACTATATATTGCAATCCAAAATCCAGTATCATTTCCGAGTATAATTTACATTGAATGAATTCACCTAATCTAGTCGATAATTTCCCCTAATCTAGTTCTTGAACCATAAGAATCTATCAGAAAGATGCAAAACACAAAGCGTTTTTAGATACGGTCCCTAAATACCAACCTAAACCCTAATGCTACTACCATTGAATCAGCCTGTTTAATCCTAATCCAACAAAACTCTACGGACTCACAAATCATCGATTCAATACGAACCCAAATCAATTCAACACTGCTTTTTTTGTTTACCTGATAGTGTCTTCCATCGAGCTTCCTAATACCATAACCCAATTCAACTTTCCCAAAGGCTCTGATCTCAGTGAGGACGCCATTTCTGCTGTAAACGTGTTTCCCGATACGCGCAACGAGTTCGATGAGACCTTCCTTACGGATAATCGGTTTGAACAGAAGCATACAGTCGTAAAGCGGCATTTTTGTGTGATCTTCTTCTTCCTCCTTCCAACGAGAGAGAAAATTAGACACAGAGATTAGATTTGGACTCTCTGTGTCGAGTTTACATTAGGGTTTTAGTCTTCCCAGTGACCAAGTTTATTTCTTAATCAAACGACGTCGTTTTCTACTTTTCTATTTTTGTCTAGTAAACAATGAGGAGTATTGGCTAATAAAATGCGATGAGTATATATATCTCATTAGGAATTTATGATGAAATATTTTATTTACAGATCTTTTGGTGGATTGTTTCATCCAAGTACTGATAATAATAATAATACAGACTGCTTTGTATCACACATGCATTACCAAAGGTAATGGTTTCTCAGACTAAGCACAAAAAGCCTCGTGTTCACGATATATCTCCTCCGCGTGAGATGTAGTAACGTAAACCGCATTAGCGAGCGAGCTGTGTTTTCGGCCATAGAAAACATATACAATTACTCCAATCAGTAGCCACACTGATACACGAGCCCATGTTGCAGATCTGTCATGTTAGCCAATCCAGAGATTAGATGCAAAGTGTTTCCAACTTGTTACACCAAAAGTAATTTGTAAGGGGAAGAGAACTCACCCAAGATTAACCAAAAGGTACATATTGATGAGAATGCATATGATTGGCAGGAGGGGAACAAAGGGGCAAATAAAACCTATTCAAACAGAATTTTGTATCACAAACCAAACATACAAGGCCTAAATTGTTTACCAGATCAATTTATTACCTCCAGAATGTCCAAAAGTATGCCTGGCATCATCCTGATCTATAGAACTTAGAGCAATCAAACCAGCAAGAAGGAGACTTCCACCGACACCACACAGCGGATATCTAATAAGCCTGTTACCCATTTAAAATATTCAAGCTAAGATGATAAGCAATAATTAAGGTCTTGAGGAAAACGCAATGATGAACTAACCATGGGAAGTTCAGGCTAGATGCCGCGTAACTTAGAAGGAAGGCCCCTATACAGGTGAACATAATGCTCCATCCAGCGACTATCCTTCTATTTTTTTCACTTAGAACCCCTGCAAAATCATTTACAAAATCAAGTTTGTGCTAAAACCAAATAAAGTTTGTGAAAAATAAATGGAAAAACACTATGATTGGTCTCAAATTGCATCTAACTTACAACACCCTTGAGCTTCTTGCTTCTCGATAACAGGGAAATCAACTGCCGCATCATTTTGGCCAATCAGAGGCTGTGTAAAGCTATTGGAAGAAGTGCCAACATGATTGGATGACCTTATTTCACCACCTATAAAGGAAACAGAATCAATTCTCTCTTGAAGAGATGACGGAAGAGGCATCTCATCTGGAGGAACGTATCTGAGTATCAACACCGATATTGCCACCATTGTAAATGCTAGAAGTGTCCCAACACTCACCTGCACCATCAGCGGCTCTCAAATACTTAAGAACAGACCATAAGACAACAAAAAAGTTTGAGCAGTTTCCAGGAAAAAAAAACATATTGTGTCATACCATGCCTGCAAGCTGTGAAACATCCATAAAGAACGCTAAGGTTGCAGCACACAACCCAGTCGCCAAAGTTGCTTTAACTGGAACTTGTGTGCGACTATTAACGTCTGAAAAAATAGAAGGCAGCAGACCATCCCTTGCCATTGCCATCAGAATCCGCGGCTGGAAAATGAAAAATAGTCGTATTGAGTAACCACACACCATTGAAAAACACCTAATTTATTCTGTCATTCAATTGTAATCTTTGACACAAGATCTGAATTTGTTGTTGTTCCATATATCCGTTTCAAACATTGAGCGAGTCTTAATTTGAAGTTCTGCTTTACCTGGGGGAGAAGCGCACCCATCAAAGCTGAGCAGAGAGCCATCACAGCTCCTAAAGTTATTAAGTATCTACACGATATTCCCAAAAGAAAATGAGCAATCTCATAAACATTACTAACATGGATGAAAGAGACTGGATATTAAACAATCATACACTTACACAGCCCATTGCATGTCATGACTAGCAAATGCAGAGGATATTGGGGTTTCAGGATCCATCGCATAGTATGGAACTAAACCAACAATAACAATGGAAACCATCATGTAGAGAGAACAACAGAGAAATAGTGCAAGACCAATACCAATCGGTAAATCCCGTTGAGGATTTTTCACCTGCCCATAGATGTCAGTGGCATTATTAGTATCTATGAGTATTTGAAACTTTAAAAGATGTTTAAATGGAACACACAAATACTTGCGAGAAGAGCATGGATTCCAAAGTTTACCTCCTCTGCAGTACTTGCCACCGAATCAAACCCAATGAAAGCAAAGAAGACTGTAGCAGAACCAGCAAACATTCCATCCACTCCGAATGGAAAGAACCTAAAAACGAAAATGATTTTGTTTAACCTATCTTAAACTACACTCGCTCGCTAAAGTAATGGTGAAATGCTCATCTTACCCTGTAGGAAGTTGATAACCAGCCCAACCTGTCTTAAAACCCAGATAAGCGCCAGCTACTATGACAAACAACAAGACACACACATTGGCTGCAGTTACAATTCCCTGAGCAAATGTGCTCTGCATAGAAGAGAGTAGTTCCAAATATGAATATACAACATGAAGAGAGTTGAAATTTATATCAAAATCATATAAAGCTATTACCTCCTTAATCCCCAAGCACAAAAGGCCAGTTACAACAAACACAAGAAAAGCAGCACATGGATCAACAACAACATCAAGGCCAGGAATCTGGTGAAGGGCTAAGAATGAAGGCAAACCATCTTCACCACCAAAAATGAGTGCTAAATTAGGCGAGATGCCACGGGCAACAGCTGAGCCACCAATGGTGTATTCAAGAATAAGCGCCCAACCGATCAACCAAGCAACACTTTGATAACAAACAAAGAATACATGCATCCATCAATATGAAGAAAGTAAAAGATAAGAAGCAAGAAAAGAGATTTACCCTTCACCAACACAAATGTAAGAATAGTGGTAGGCACTGCCAGCAGAGGGACAACGACTAGAGAGTTCAGCATAGCAAAAGGCAGAAAGAGCAGCAGCAATGGCAGCAATAAGAAAGGACAAAGCAAGAGCAGGTCCTGAATGCTCTCTTGCAACTGTTCCTACAAGAATATACACTCCTGCTCCTATTGTAGCTCCAACACCTAGTAGAGAACAAAATGACATCAACAAAGCCAAACAAAAACAAGATTGGATATTCTTAATTACCAATAGCAATCAAGTGAGGAACAGTGAGGGCTTTGGCGAGCTGATGATGGTGAGTTTGATTGGCAGAGTCGACCTGTTTCCTTCTGACCAAACTCCTTACGCAACCCCATGAATGTCCTCCTCCTTCTTTCTGCGTATCCACCAGAAAACCCATCCACCAAACCAAAGTTGTCTGTTAGGGAAAGAAAAAAACCAAACCAAATCTGCCCGCCGGATTGACTTTTGGAACGGAGAAGGGGGCAGAGATTTATTCTTTAGATTTTGGATTACAAAGTTGTTTGCGTGTGAAAAAGTAGAAGGAGGAAAGCTTATTGAATAATAAAATATACAAAAGATAAAAATTATTATGTCGCTCGGTCGCTCTCTGCCAAATGTTATCCCAAGTAGTGACCCATTCCCAATTTATCATCAACGTGCCTCTCGCGTCATTAACGTCTCCACTGCAATTTTCATTATAATATATTATTTTTTTAAGTTTATTTACATGAATACCAGACCAATACCATCCAAACATTCGAGAGCTTAGTATATGTACATACGCATATTATGTAAATTCAAAACCAAACCGGAACCGAAAATGGGTTCAAGATTTTGAAACAGCAAAGGCTCTCAAGTAGTAGTAACAGAGGATGGGTTCATTGTGGATTGGCTAAGTAACACGTTCTTCATTTCTTTGTAAGTTCTTAACTCTTCCAAGGCATCAGCTGTTGTCTTTGATGCTAGAGCGAGTCCCGAGGCTGTAATAGACGCTGCTGATGTTACTATCTCTTGGGCCCGTGGTGCCGGTTTGTTGTTGTTGTTCGAACAAATTTCAGGTATGGAAGATTCAGAGACATCATCTTGTCTCAGAGGTGGAGCTTTCTTTAGCATACTTACAAGGGCACCAACTGCAGCATCTTGTGACTTCTTTGGCAAGGACCCGCTTGACTCGAGTCTTTCATGTATATCTCCTCTCTGGTCAAAGGACCCCGCTCTGAAATAAGACCGTACAAAACAAAGATCAGTTTATTTTGGACAACATATAAGCAGTTCCAAAACAACAGTCAGGGAACCATTTCAAATAGATTATATAACTTATAAACCCAAAGAAGAAAGATCTGCTATGCAGTTGATAATTTAACTAGATAGATGACACATGATAAAAGACACTATGAAGCATTGCAATTTCTTTGGTTTCTCTACTTAAATTTGTAACAATTAAACAGTTTCTTATCTTCTATGTAGAAGATCAGTAAAAGAATAAGCCAAAATTGATGGAAGCTACATGGATCTTTACAGCAATCATTTGGGTCTTACTTCAAAAGCTCAAAGTGAGAAAGAACATGAACAAGCTTCTTAAGTCACACTGATTAAAATAAATGGGCAGGTGAGCCCATTACTTCTTTGGAGGCTACAATGATAGCCAAAAGCAATAGAAAGACTGTATGCTTCAGTTGTAGGTAAAGTGGAAAAGACGCAGTGAGATTTGTAAGACCATACCTGCTACTAGGATCTGTAATCTCATCATACTCAACATCAAATGGGCAAGGGAAATCAGTTTCATCAAAATCGTCATGGAAAGATCTACTGGAACTCCGAGAAAACGATATACGCGGTGAGCTGTTGGAAGATAGCCTCACCCCAGAATTCCTCCTAAAGTCTTCTCTCCCATAAAGAAACAGCTAGAAGAAAATTAAAAAAAAAAGGATTTTACTCGTTCAATCACATGATGAAAAAAGGACATAAAAGATGAGACATGTTGAGTTGGTTTACCTTCTCCAACGCTGCTCCAGGTTCAACAAGACCAGAGTTTCTCACAGGCTTCAATGAAGCGTGTCTCGACAACTTTAAATGAGGAGCAGGTGGCACCACATTTTGTTTGGACTCAAAACTAGGAGCCGGGATTCTGACTGGAGCACTTTCAGTACGTGTGATGGCTCTTGGGATGGCGTGTATAGGTGCTGAAGGAGAGCAAGGAGGGGAGAAATCTCGATAAGGAGGATACTCTTCGATGTAGCCTTCCTTCCTACGACCAGTGGGTATATCAGAAGGATGAGGAGTAAGAAGACGGGAGCAGGGATTTGAAACCAATGCATGTGTATCAGAGCGTGTAGGCGACGGTGAGCAGGAAACTGAAGGTGGAGAGGCCTTGAAACGATCGAAACTCCAACTATGGCGCCTTTGAAATGGCAGTAATGGAGGTGAACCATACGAACGAGGAAGAGAAGGAAACCTTTTTAACGGATCAGCCAAGGGACTTCCAACATAATCTGTTATAAACGTTGGAGACATAGGAGTAGAGTGTTCGCAACTGACATCTGAGTGAGAACGATATAACACCGATATGCTAAGTCTACCCCAGATAGTATCAATCGGTGTGAAAGAAAACTTCTGCATCTCCGCCTCTTCTCTACGAGTGAATGGCTCAACAATAGAAGGGACTCTAGGAACAAGCTTGAACTTGCAAATCTGCCCAGACGAATTGAGTTCCCGGAAAATCTTATAAGCAGGTAAAAGCCTAACCATCACAAACAACGATCTCAGCAGCAAAATAGCTTTCTTATACATCACTTGCAACTTATTACTACTCAACCTCCTGCTGGTAGCACTCTCCCTAATCTTCCTATTATCATACTGCACAACCCATCTCTCAATTATCTGCTCGTTCTTACTTTCACATCCCAACTCATCTAGATCAGAATTCCACCCCGACTGATACTCTTTCCCTGAAAAATTCCTGATAAGCTCCCTACCAGACAAGTTCATATGATCACTAACAAGCGGCCTAGCCACAAGAACCACATCAATAACCAAAGGCTCAAGAATGCTTCTGCGTGCGATATCGAAATTCTCCAAGACTGCAGGGCATTCCCTGAGAGCAAGATTGAACCATTTGTCCCGAGGCCTGACACTTGAGGAAGAGGAAGAAGATGAAGAAGGAGAAGAAATGATTTGCTCACCACTAAAATGCCTTGAAGACATAAAAGGAGTCCTTGATTCGAGAATAATGTGAAGGCTTTTAGCAAAGAACTCAAAGATAATCTGTTCTGCTTTAGTAGCTTCAGAATTACTCCTGTTGTGTGAAGATGACATCTTTTTTACTTCAATTGACAAAAATGTTCCTGTGCAATCAAAATTCAAGAAAATCTATAAACCCTAGTGATTTCAAATCGAACCACAGAAAATTCCAAGGGTTAACAAAGAATCATCTATATAGTTCTCCAAGATCAAATCCAGTCTAATGAACAAACATCACAGAGTAAAAGATGATAAACCCAGAACAGAGTATACCAACTTAAGCATCATTACCACCACCGACTTCGTCCCTTGTTCGTGTCGCTTCTTTGAAACTTCGTCTTTAGATTTTTGTTTGTTTAGGATTTTATCGGCAAAACTGGAAGAACCCTAACGAGGAAAAAAAAAGGGAAAGAAAACTGGTTCGTCTTCTTCCTTGGGAACCCAAAAGAGAATCGAAACATGTCAAAATCAAGAGAGAATTTTCGTCATTCGAACTCGAAATACTTTGCTCATTCTATTATCACTTTGATTTAATCTTCTTCGAGACTCGTTTCATAGTTCATACACACTTACTTTTCAATTTTTATTTTACTTTTTCAAATTTCTGTATAAAATTTTGACTTTGGGAAGTGAGTGGGTCCCACAGACGAGGTCCTTCTCCTTCGTAGGTAAGGGAAGTTAGGAATATACCTACCTATTAGGCTATTACCAAATGTAGCAATTAAATTTTTAACCTCGTTTGCTTATTGTTATATTTAGCAAAATGTGCATTTTTAAGGAATACTTGTTGCAACTGCAAAAAAAGAAGAAATGAATGCAAATGACTTCTTTTAGGCATTGTATATGCTTCATTCATTATCCGATGTCCATGAAAGTATGATATATGATTTTTAGAAAATGGAAATTATGTGAATACTTCAACAAAGCCCAAAACTTTGCCAAAAAAAAGTCAAAATCTTAGCTGACTAGAATTAAAGATTGATTCTAATCACATCTTTAAAACATTATAGTAATCCTTGGGTTGAAAAACAAGTCATACAATTATTCTTTAGGTTGGGCCATAATATGCCCATAATAAATCTGAATCTGAGCGCATATATTATATGGGTCATATCACATCGTTAAGAGTCCTGATTAAATTGGGGTATTATTGGATTTGTAACTTTTCGTACGATTATAAGAATCCTTGTGTTAATAAAAGAAGTTGTAGGATTTTGGTAAGTAATATTTTATGCTAAATTTTTTATATTTTTTTCCTAAACTGTAAATATCATTATGTAATGAAATGTTTAGGGAATACATTTTAAGCATTACCTTACAAACAGAGGAATCTTGGCAAAAAAAGGATAAAAACAAGATTACAATACAAGAACAAGACTTGGGTAAGATAAGGTGATGTTTACCGAATCCAATGTGTCATCAAGTTTCTCCACCTTTTACAATGTATGCGAGCGTTGATGATGTTTTTTATGTCACGATCAATGATTTTGAAGATGGACATAGGAGGAATGGACTAGTTATGATGCAGTACACGATTCCTCTGTCTCCAATTGTGGTAGACCACTGTGTAACCAACGATGAGTCTGAGTAAATGTGGTGCAGCATATGTTGATTGTCGCAGCCAAGAGAGCAACTCATACCAAGAGTTGAACATGTGTTGGGTGGGGCATAGTCTAGTGAAGACATGTGTCCAAATGAAAGATACAAAAGGACACCTCGAAAGTAAGTAAGAGCCTAAAATAATATGTAGAAGGCATGGATTACTCCATTGTAACTGGTTTTTATTCTGAAACATAAAGATTATGATCAAAACAGTAGAGATTATGAATATGCAAAGTAAGTAAGTGAGGGCATTTGGAAACAGCGCAACAACATATCGATCCCTCCTAGCATCGTCTACAAGGGCATTGATCGTGAGGTTAGGAACACAATCTCATCTAGGAGACATATGAAGCTCTTCCGAAACTTATTGTCTCTTTGGTTTTCTTGACTTATTTTCTTCTCTTGGTTTTCACAGCCGAACTTATGCTTTCTTGTTTTTTACCTTTTTTTTGGCAAGATAGTATATATTTAGATTTCACTTTTGTTGTAAAATCTACGTTCATTTTCTAATGATATTTACCTTTTATTAAAAAAAAAAAGTAAGTGAGGACCTAAAACAAGTGGATTTGATCAAAACACTAAAGATTATGAGTTCATTCAAAAAGCAACACACTATTACTGTATTACACAACATATAAACGTAACACATAATATTGGCAGATTGTTATCTGAGTTTAATTAAATATGTTTTTGTTTTAATATTAAAAACATCATTTCTAAAAGATCTACTATTTACTTTAGAGCTATAATGCAACTCAAACCTTTCTCAATATATTTTTATGCTGCATGTACGTTTAACGTAACTTCTTTTTTTTTTTTTTTTGATAACCTAGGTGTCCGATCCACAAGGGGTCCTGGACTACGAGCCGTATAGGCCCTAACCCGAAGGTGTCCTGGACGCCGCAAGTGGGTGAAGACTAGCGCCGCGTCCAAACGGAATTGGTGTGGTCCTGGGGGCCCGAAAAACGCCATATGAAAACCTCGGTGGCCAAGAATCGAACTAAGGTGGCGGTACTCACAGCCGTGAGCCCTTTACCACCAGGCCACAGCGCCTGGTTAGCTTCTTTTCGTATTTAAACGTGATATATACACTACAAGAAAAAGTAAACATAGCCACAATATTTAATACAAACTAATTTTGTAGCAATATTTATATACAAAAAGAAACAAATCTGCTACAATGAAAAAAATATAGTTAACCGTGGCAAATTCGTAACAAGTTGTAGGTAATTTTTCACAAATTTATTACAATATAATCATCGTAGCAAATTTGCTTCAATAAGTGACGGAAAATATGTGGAAAATTTTGCTACACTGAACTTTGTAAGAATAGTTACATTTACCAACCAAAATTATGTAACAAATTTAATTGCAGATATATGGTTAACAATATTGCTACAAAATTCTTTTTGGTAACAAACTGCAACATATAACAGAAAACATCAAAATTTCCCTAATTGGTGAGCGAATGAGCATGGTGGCTTTAGGATTGTTATGGTATCTGATGGAACTAAAACATGCTACCCTTGTTGTGGAGAAATTGTTTTCAAAGGCTTTAGCAGAGGTATTTTATGATGTCCATATGCATATGACGTGATTCAGAGAAGCTTTTAAATCTTGTTGAAATATTTGGTAATCATATTCGATGCGAAGATAACAGTGGTTCACAAAATCCATATTAAAAACTTGAGCGTTTTACACTCCCATCAACCACATGTTTCAAACTCCACTCTCATGCTCTGCTTCGGTTTTCAGTTTATAACAGAACAATATACTAATTACTCATAACGATTAAAAAATTTAGGGGTGGGAACTTTAATCGAACCGAACCGAACCAAACCAAACCACATATGTATTCTTTGAATGATTTTAGTTGATTTTACCAAAGTAAAAACCAATTCAAACTAAGCCGGACCAAACTAAAAACAAATTGAACTATAATTATTACGGTATAAGTTTCGGTAGAATTTTATTAAAAACAAATTAACACCAAACCGAGTCGAAGTCAAACCAAATTAGAATATAAACCCATTACTTGATGCAGGTGCAGCTAATTCCTTACAAAACATGATTGATTCGGGGAATAAACAAGTTATAACTCGTATGGGCCCGAACGAGGTTAAAGGCCCAGTAAAGAACATGTCTTAGTATCATTCGCATGATAAGCCCACAACCATTGGGTCATCGTGGTCGATCACGTGTCCTCTATCCGTTTAGTGTGTAGTCATTCACCCACTCGGCAAATAGCTTGGTAAAGCTTTTCTTGATTTACGACAAAGTTAAATATATAATTTTAACTCAAGTCTCAAAGATATAATATCAGGTTTGTGGTGGTAGAGCTTCTTGACGATTCTTCTTCCTAGGTTTTCTTCACATCGAGAGAAAAGAGTCTTCTGAGTTCTGCTCTTGTTCCTCCATTTTATTACTTACAGTTCCGACTTAAACTCTTCGCATCGTCCGTACTTTTAAGGTTTAGATACACACAAAGTTCAGGATTTTAGATCTATTCCACTCTATCTATCTTCAGATCTATAATAAACCGGCTAGAGTTTCCGTTCTACCATCTCTTTATCTATGTTTATCTGTACTAACTCCGTAACCTTCTCGTAGATGTTACCTGGTGGTGGACGCGGATCGCAAGGGGATTTCCAAACCCTCTGATGGTGGCCGCGGCGGTGGCTGAACTGGTGGAAGAGGAGTAAGCATAGGCGCATGCAGAGGCAGAGGTGGTGGTCGAGTTGGTGTTGGTTTTGGTTGTAGGGTTGTACAAGGTGGTGATGGACAAGGTGGTGTAGAAGGTGTTGTACATGGTGATGGAGGTGATGTTCATATGATTTGAAACTCTTTAGTACATACTAACTCATGATTTCATAAGTGGAACTGTGCTATATGTAGTGTTTTAATATTCATACAGAATAATTAGTTATCAATTTTGTTCATTTACTTCTATTTAAAAATGGTATAATTGCTCACTCCATAGCCTTTGTTGTCTCTCATTTTTGTAGGGCTTTTTGTCAAGCTGCCCATGTCATCCTTCATTTTTAATAGTAGTCTCTCTGCTTCTTTTACAGCCTTACCAGCTCTGTTTTTTCAAGTGACTTTGGTGTGTATGGCTTTATCTTGATGTTTTATTTGGGTGATAACACATGTTATTTAATATAAGTTAACTCTTTTTGTGAAAGAAAACAAAAAATATGTACAAGTACGAGATGGGAAGTAATTAATCCCACTATTACTAATGGCTAATGTATTGCAGGTTTGGCCTTGATAATGATCCAAGGAGAGTGATTGTGGCCGACATCATAAGGCATTTTGATGGCCCTTGGTTAACATGAGCTCGGTTCCGAATGAAACCATCATACAATGTTGGGGTGAATTCGTTGTAAGTCTTAGTTTATATATTTTACAAACTTTTTGTTTTATTTTTCAAATCTGGAATTTCAAAATGTGATTTACTCTTCTTTTTTAAAAGCTGAATACAACTTAGTCAAGTGACTAGTTTATGACGGTTAAAACTATGTAGACTGTTAACTAAATTAACAAGTTAGCTCTTTCCATTGACAGTAAGCTTTCTATTAGGATCCCGTACACGTTGCAATGGTTTACTCATTTTGGTACGCCATCACTCTGCTGCAAGACTAAGAGGCATGGTCTCTAAGGCAAAGCAAGGACTTGAGAGGCCTGATTGGATCAATCTACTTACATGGGACACAATGTGGACCTATTGGGACACCGAAGAAGCAAAGCAAAAAAGTCGCACTGCTGTGAATATGATGTCAATTCGTAATGGATATGGCCGTCATGCTCACACTTCAGGAGCTTGATCTTATGACCAACAGAGAGAACTGATTGTAAGTCACAAAGAAATTATTTGGATGGTCTTCTACGTTATGCATCTCTATTACAAATCAGTGTACGATAAGTTGTTTGAATATGTCGTTACATCAACTTCTGTAATTTATTTGCAGAGTCAATGTGACGGTATACAGTCATCGATGCTCCAATTGTTCAGGGAGACGCATAGGAGGGCTGATGGACCGTATGTAGATGGCAGGGCTCCGATAATTGATGAATAGACAAGTCACTTTTTATTCTGCCCCAATAGAGCTGGAAGATAATGAACCAGAAGAGGAAGAACAAGACGACGAACGACTTCATAGCTTATTGAACTGCTTTTGGATTGCAACATCAAATCTGTTCACGTAATGGTATCTATCTCTTCATGTATATCTATCAATTCTTTAAATCTTTTGGTATATGTTTGATGTGTTATTAATGTTTTACATATCAAATTTCGGATATCGTAGTTCGGTTAATGGATCCTCGTTCTAATGGTTTGATATTGTAAGTGGCTATGATGTACTTTTGTAAACTTAGATGATTTGTAATGTATTTCAGTTTTTTTGTGATATAAATTTCTGATTCAGCTTTTTTATTTCAGTTTTGAAATCTGTTGCCACAATACAAATGTTTTACATGTACATAAACTTTGTAGCTTAAATTGAGATGAACTTGCAGCCATTTCCACAATAAAACCGTCACCACTAGTAGCTCTTTGTTTGGAAAATCTGTAGCAAACAATAAGTATGAGCTACAAATAATCTGTTTCATTTTTGTGAGTTTCCCTACGAAATGTTTTGTAGCAAAATTGCCACAAAATTATCATCCGTTGCTTAATTTGTCACAACATTATTTGGTGACGATTCGTAGCTAATTTCTTACAAATACCTACAGATTTAACATAGCGACGCCGTCATTGCTAGAAGCTTTGTTTTGTAGCAAATCCGTAGCAACGTTATTTTAGCTACAAAATTAGATACATTGCTACAAAAAAATCCGTAACTATGTTTACTTTTTCTTGTAGTGATATGTTTAACCGACTATTAATTTCGATGTGGAAAATAGTTGCAGCTTAAAATCTCTTTTAATTAACTAACGCACTACAAGATGTTAATATCTAAATTCTATAACTTATCATTTGGCTACGAGGCATGCAAAATATTTCACATGGTGCACACCACCTAGTTGTATATATCATATAAATCCTAAATCTCATAACTTTCTCATCAATCGCTCATTAATTAAATCAATTAAAGAAGCAAATAAAAGGTGATAAAAACAACAAAGTAGGGTTAAAAAGCAAAAAACATCCCACTTGTGTGTTTTTGGGGGTGCTCTAATACATGTCCACAACCACAAATTTCAATCATATCTATCTCCAAGTCTCTATCTAGAATTTAAATCAACACGATTTATAAAGTTATTTTGAATATTAAAGCCCCTTTTTAATTGAAAATTTTGAATATTATACTAGAAAATGGTCGTGTTAATTAAGAGGGAGGGATATGTAATGGAATATGCTTATCAACCAAAGTTTATCAAGCTAGTAACTTCTTCACAAGCACTGTAAATTAAACTAAGTTATCAAATATCGATATTATATAAAAAATATTGAAACGAAAACATTCATTAGAAGCTGGTAAGCATGGGAGTAAACTAAGAAGATTAAGGTTAGGGAAGATTATGTCGACGAAAAAGACAAAACCTAAATCCAGACGATAACGTTTGTGGAGTAGAATCGGGAAAAGGGCAATAGAGCAGATTACATCTGTTTCATTTCCTCTCTCTTTTTTGGCCTTTTGTAAATCGAATAAATATAAATAACTATAAACAATACAAAAGAAGGACCACATAATATGCAGACAAGTTTATACTAGTTTAGATCTTGGGAAATCATAACATATATATCAAAAGAGATTTTGCATATTTTACCTGTAATGAAAAAGAACAATTATCAAACCAACATAGATCTATCTTTTTACCGTAGTAATCATCATTCTAATGTACCCCATGTATATTATATAGTTAATTCAATGACTTTTTGGTAGCAATCATTTCCAAAAAATTAGGAAATTTACTCAAGAAATTAGAATTTAATAAATATAGATGAATCTTTTCAATAAATGTGTTTTTGATTTTCTTTTTAAAAATAGAGAATTATGGAGCGACACAACACGTGGAAAAAAGCACAATAATACAGAGAATTATGAAGCAACAACACAGCACTGCTTTATTTACAACTCTAAAACACTGTTGCCAAACCTTCATAATAGAGATACACCAACTCAATAAGGTCCTTCTGATCAAAAACTACAATAAGAAATCGTAATATAATCAATATCAAATTAATTTTTGTTGCTAGTTTTCTTACTTTTGTGAAAATTATTTCTAGGACGAAATGATTGTCCCTACAAAAACAAATTGTAATTGGAAAAGATATGGTCATAGGCAAAATCTGTACACAAGGACTCTCATGGGAATTGGATAAGCTCTTTCTGGGTCCCAAATTCCTCATTTCTCATTTTAAGAGATAGAGAGAAAGAACCTTCCAAAACTATCAATTTCTCATCTTTTAATATATATAATTCCCCCACTCAAGTATCATCTAGCTATATATATAAACACCACTTTGAATCACCCAAGGCAACAAACCAAACCAAAAACACCATAAGCAAAACAAAACCAAGCAAGAGATAGAGATGTCTTCAGATTCCTTACCTTCTTCATCTCTAGTGTTCCAAGAACACTTCATTGACAATTTCGTCTCCAGAAAACTGCTTCAACAAATCCCATTTGATCACACCATTGAACAAGAAGCTCATGTACCTGATAAGAACAACTTGAGCGGCAACGTTCTCTTGCTTCTCTCTATCCTAATCTGCGGTATCATCTGCTCCCTCGGGTTACATTACGTAATACGTTGTGCATTCAGACGTTCTACAACTTTCATGATCGCTGAGCCCATCTCTAGCCCTTCCACACCACGCGGTTCAGTAGCAAACAAAGGGATCAAGAAGAAAGCTCTCAAGATGTTCCCAATAGTGAATTACTCGCCTGAGATGAATCAGTCAGGGCTCGGCGAGGAGTGTGTCATTTGTCTGTCTGATTTTGTAGCTGGAGAACAGCTACGGTTGCTTCCCAAGTGCAACCACGGGTTCCATGTTCGCTGCATCGACAAGTGGCTTACGCAACATCTGACTTGTCCGAAATGTAGACATTGTCTGGTTGAGACATGCCAAAAGATCTTAGGTAACTGCGATGAAGCTGATCAAGTGGCAGCAACATCAACGGAGAGCATAGATGTCAGAATTGATCCTTTAGAACCTGAAGCAAGAGTAGACACTTTTAGAGAAAGCAGCTAAGGGTATGCCACAATAAGTAATCAGATTTTCCAGTAGATTTGTACACAATTTATGTCCCTAGCAATACAATTCAAAACCCGAATAAACAAGAATTTTTTTTGTTGCTTTCTGGTTTGCCTGAAGTCCAACGTGTACAGAGAGAATATATCTGAGCTATTCAGTAGCAGCGTAAGTTCATCAGACTTTTCTTTGCTAGGTTTCGTTTCATTTAAGGCGGCATGTGAATTATATGATCCTAGTCAATACTCATCCCAGGCTAACAATTCACACTGTCATCTGACAAGAGAAGTTTCATAAATATATCTGCATATTCATGTCACAGTCAATAAGTAGAACCAAAGAACCACTACTATTAAAGCTCCGAAGATATTGGTGTCAATGAAGCTCTGGGATGCCAAGGTACAGCAGACAGAACCTATACTAAGACTACGATTTGGGTCTGTCCTGTTCACTTACACATATCTACTCACTCACAAACTTGGTAACAAACAATACCTACATGAGAAAACCAACCTGCAAAAACTTATAATCAGGTTAAAAAACATGAAGGTTGAATTCCTCCCAATGATAAAGAAAACAACTCCGTGTGGTCGGAAAGAGATATGGACCCAACCCATAATAGGGGCAAACCAACCCACTTTTTAGTGCAGGGTAATAGTCAAATCTAAAAGCTAAGTCTGAGGAATGCATATAGTCATATAATATATCAAGCAACAACGACATGGTATGAAATCATAACAAGAAATTTGTGCTATCTCAACCGAAAGAAATCTAAGCCTACCAATTTTAATCTACAGTGTGCTATCTCTTAATCTGACAATTGGAAACAAGTGAAAAACCAGTCAAACATAGCCTACTTTAAGTTTATCTCAATGATGAAAATATCCTAGAAATAATACATAATGATAATACATATCATTATTATCAACCTGATAGATTGCAAGATATCCCTACTATTTAATAGATTCCCCAACTATCAAATTCCCTATCTTGACACTGAAGAGCGTCTTATTCAAAAGGAGATAAACAAAGCTGGAATTGACAACCATAAGCTAGTAATATAATGATTTAATTATGAGGAACAGGTTAAGACTAAGGTTTCAGATGTCACTGTGAGATCTTGAAAATCCTGCAGCCTAAAAGCGAACGAGATTTCGCAAAAAAAAGGGGCTCCAAGTAATGCTTAAAGATCCTAGGCACTTGTGATTGGATGGGATACAAAGAAAATGGCAAGTAACCTTATTTTACACTAATCGTCTAAGAAGGTGGAGTTTAACTGTAACTGAGGCTGTGCATAGAGAAGAAGTGTCATTGGTACATGTAGCATATGTCCATTATGCATCCGAGCTTATCAGATGGTCTCTAATCATACTGTTGTGACCTACCATTGTTCATGTGAAAATTTGTAATAAAAATGGTGAGTGCAATTTCCAGTAAACTTTCAGGTTTAGTTACTAAGAACTTTGCTGCAACACCATTGGTCAACGGTTGCAGTTCACTAGCCTACTGGAATCACGTTTTATAGCCAAGACAATAGTTGAGCCTGGCTAAGAAGAACAAAACATCATTAAAATCAACCATGTCACTGAAGAAACTAATTCCCGGAGAACTTAATGTGTATAGTATTGAGTTATTATAGTGTTCTTTCGGTGCCAAGAGGAACGATCTATTATTAACATAAGAGGCAATACCATTTAGAGATAAAAACACTACAAGGCACAAGGAATGTCCAACAATACGTGTGCAGGATAAGGTTTTAAAATGATATCATAGTGCTTTAAGCAAAGCTCTCTTGTTAGACTAATACTTCAATCAATAAGAAGAATCATGTCTCAATTTTTTTAAGTATATAAGAGGTTCAGAAAATTTAGAACCATGCTAATAAAAAAATGGAAAAAGTCTGTCGACATACCATTGTAGAGGAAAAGAGCTGGACACAAAAGGGTGTGCCAATACATCCAAGCACAAACTGAAGTTCTCTACAAGATCAAGCAAAAAGAAAGAGTTAGTAGGGAAGATTGGTAAATATCCAACTGAAATAATTCACCAAATGATGGCCATCAAGAAATGGGGTTGAAAGGTGATGAATAGGTTCCACCAAAGCAAAGTCAGAGATTAGGCATCAATAATGAACATAGACAGAGAACTAAAAGAGACAAAAGCTCTGTATTAGAGAACTGCAAGTTCTAGCACAAGATAGTAATCACTAAGTGTACATGGCTCTTCAAACACATTGGATGAGGCCCAGCTATCTCATAACCAAATGCATCCAGAAAAATTCTTAAGGTGGGTGTCCCAAGGATACCCCAATTATCACCTTATCACATCACATCAATTTGTGTTTGATTAGATACATACTATTGAAACATTAATAGTTACATTAGTCTCAACTCAATCGGAGATATACAGTAAATTGATACAATTTTAATTGATGCTTCAAACTTTTAACTACTCACATCTGTATGCTCTTTTTTACTACTCCACTTTAATAATCACGAGGTAGGAAGACTGTCGACTAAAGAATGCACGATGATTACATGATATTACAAGCAACAGAAAGCAATAAAGACAAAGTTAATCACTTTCAGGAAGGGATAAAAAAAAGAGAGAGCACTATCTGTTCTTACCAGCTATATGGAACCTAGTGGCACGAAGAAAAGAAAAGACAAATCATTTTCAGATACGCTTATAGCCTTTCTGTAATTTTCAGAGTGAGACTGGTGAGAAAGGATAGATCTCCCCTGCTTTGCAACATCAACTTTTTGTCTCAAAACATAAATCTACCCACAAACAACTAATGCTTAGCGCCTAAAATTTATCAAGTAATAAAACTAAAAGTAACATTAGATCTTTATCCAAAAACCTTGCTTTAGTTACGAGCCATAAGATGAACGTTTGATTCTAGATTCATGTCGATTTGAGCTTGCAATTTGCCGTAAAAGACAATGTATCAAAAAGTAAGCAAAAGGAAATGACTTAAATCATTTGCTTTAGATATGATTTAAATCATATGTACGTAAATAAAAAGAAAGGTAACCTGTTTAGAGAAAGGAGCGGAGCTGGACACTAAAGATTAGAGTGATCTTTATTGCTAAAGTAGCCTTTAACAGGAAACACTGGAAGGGACCTTTTGTCTTCTGGCTGCAATGAACTAGCTTTGGTTAATTATGAACGAGACGGGCTTCCTGGTATCCAAACACAAGTCCATGAAAATTTTATGATTCACCTTAGAAACAACAAAATAGGAAAAACCAAGTTGAAATTTGATGTGACTAAGGAATTGTTTACATCTTATCTGATGTACATCGAATCTTATAAGCAATCTTTTCTAGTGAGACACTAGATCCAACTGATGCACAATACAAGAAAAATATACTAATATGGCGATGTAACAAGAACTCAATTCATAAGAAACAAGACCTATAAATGAAGCATCACTAACCTCAGTTTTCTTTAGCATACAGTATGTATATGTATGTCATAAATATATGTACCAACTCACCAAGAAAACCATATTGATGAATATAGCGTATATTGTTGACTGTTTAAATCTAAATCAAAGACAATTAGCATTTATGGATGTCACTGCATAACTTATTTTGTATACAACATCTTTGGTGTAAGATCTAACTGAAGCCATAATGTGTAAAATAGAACAAGCCAATGGCATGAGACAAGACCCAACAGATGTATCATCTGAACCTTAAAGATGGAAAGCTCATGGCTGCTCAAGCTAAAGCTCATGGGTCCCTGTAAGCAATTCTTAGTGATTTGATTTGCTAAAGCCATTGCCACATGGCACTACCAATGCCGCAAATGGTATGATGGGCCCATTTTCAATAACAAAGCACACTAGGATTATATAAATTCAGTGGAGAATCCACATAAGATGCAGACGATTATATAAAACAAAACACCAAAGGACCTTGCTAATTTTCCCAGCAGCATATTCCACCAACCATAATTCAGAAAATTCAATTAAAACTAATTCCAATTTCCCTTTAAATATCAGAAAGCATATGTAGCCTTTACCTTCCCACTATATATAGAACCTACAACAAAAACCTACAAGATCTATCTATCTAACTCTTCAAACTAGGTTATCATGTCGACTGCAACTTCTGCTCCTATCATCAAATCAACTGAGCTCTTCCAAGATATTCTTGGAAACTTTTACTCAAGAAGGCTACTACTTCATACAGCCTATCAACCACCTACCGCAGCATCACCTCCAGTTGCAGATATTCATGAAGCATCACACTCCTATGCACGTCATATGAGCTTTGATGCAAATGTTGTCATGGTCCTATCAGTCCTCTTATGTGCACTAGTTTGCTCACTTGGACTGCACTCTATCATAAGATGCGCATTGAGGTACTCCAATTTACTATCATCCGAAGCTGGTGACGAGCTCGCAGTTCGATTGGCCAACACAGGAGTCAAACGAAAAGCTTTGAAGAGTTTCCAGACGGTAAGTTACTCTACAGAGCTGAAGCTGCCTGGCCTAGATACAGAGTGTGCCATATGTCTGTCAGAGTTTGTATCTGGAGAGCGAGTCAAGCTTCTGCCAAAGTGCCAACATGGATTCCATGTCCGGTGTATAGACAAATGGCTCAGTTCACACTCATCATGTCCCACCTGCAGGCACTGCCTCATTCAGACTTGTCAAAAGATAGCTGGCTGCAGTGAGACGACCTCATCACGTAATCAGCCACCACAAGACAGTATTAGCGTGCATATAGCACCACTAGAACCGGAAAGAGTTATACGCGGCTTTGTCTGAACACAGTCAACTAGGCTTAGGAGCAGTTATGTTTTAAAACCTTAAATATTATGTATTGCCATGCCTTTAGAACTAGTCAAGATCGCAAACTATATGCAGTTCACTATTCAGGACAACGTTATCATTTCCACTGTAAATATTTAAACATTATGACATGTTGCTTTCTTCACTCTTCAACGCTTGAAAGTGCATATTCCACAAAACGACATTCCAATAGAAGATCTTAGACTCACACTCACGTGAGTGAATGAAATCATAAACAAATTCAAAATCCATAGATAAGGAAGCTGAGAAGACAAAACACTTAAAATCAACTTGGTCAACTAAAAGAATTCCTTAATCGTTCTAGCTTTAATAAATTCCCAGGTTATTAAAACATACGATGCCACTAGCTTCTTGTTTAGTGGTTATTATCATATTGATTAATACCTAGCTATGTTGAAATAAACAAATTAGCCCTCCAAAATCGAAGACCTTTCTCGTTCATCTAAATCGACCTTTAAGTATGTTGAGTAGGCTGTGATGATGATCAGACCATATAAAAAACGTGACAAACGAAACCTCAAAGAAATCTCAAGACCCCACAAGAGAAAAGAGGCTTTGATATAATCCACCCAAAATGAGAAGAAGAAAGATATAGGTTACAACTAGAACAAACCGCATAAAAGTAAAAAATGGGATCTGAGCATGAAACCACCAATGGGTCAAATCAGATGATGCCAAAATGGGTGGTTTTAATATTGTACTAATCATAGAAAGTAAATGGTACGATAAATTAACAACCAGTATTTGTGCTGTCAAATACCAAAATCCGTTTTCTACCAAATCAAGGTTGCAGAATCTAGAAGCACAAAAACCAAATCATTAAACACTGAAAAACACTGAGAAAGCAGTAAACGTAACAGTACTCCAGAATTGGTGTGGTTTATACCTCCTCAAGAGACAACTAATCAGTACAGTGGAAGAAGAAAGGGCAAACTAAAAATACTGCATCAGACCATGCTCGAAAACCCCGTGGTTTCCAAGTTCAACTAAATATAGATATGGACATCAAGAATTGAACAAGGAATATCACAACAGGTAGTTGGAATTATAGACACAGAGCATAAACAATATTAAGCTCATGCATTAGGAAAAGAATAAAATATGTTTCAAATGAAACACATGCCGCAATTTTGAACACTGAAAACCAAAGCAAAATGTACAAATTACCAAAATCAAATAGTTGAATTGATCAATTCTGTGATGTAGAATGCTACGCACAACATATTCGTAAACCCTAGAAGAGATTTACGTATCACACAAATTAAAAACTGGAAAACACACACACATACACACATCAACGAAAAATCCAAACATGTTTCGCCCTAATCAACAACCCTGTGAGGTGCAATTTGTTGAGAATCCATACGAGAATCAAACGAAAATTCAGAAATTGAAAATTACGCATGAATAATCGTACCTCGGTGGCTCGGTTCTTGACGAAGATCGAAACTGCGGCTCTATAGATCTAACTCTTTGTTGGCGCCAACAATTTTCAGTAGTCTCTTGGCGAGACTGAACCGGTCAGATCAATTTGGGCCTATTTATAAAGCCCACTATGGCAATGTTGTTGAGCTAACACTCTCGAGAATTAGGTTGTGTCATAATTCAGTTTCCATATCAAATCAGGCCGAAATTCCCTACGTTAAATAAAGGTAATGACTAGCTCTTACTCATTGTAATTATTCAACCGACTTTAATAATTCAACTACATGTCTCTCGTTTTGTAAAACTACTACTACACCATACCCCCCCACAATTAGAAAAGAAAATCGGGTTTCTATTTAAATCTCGTATCACTTATTTTTATCTATTTTATGTCCAATTTTACTAATGTTAAAGAACGAGAGTTTTTTAAGATAATTGAATAATGTGGTTAAAAATGATTTCGAATGAACAAAATTAGTAATTCATAAGTATATATTGGACGGTTGTTAGATGCTTGTATTGTTTTCTTTTTAATGTATAACATTTTGTTTGAAATCTATAATTTCATGGTTGGAAAAACACAAATGCTAATTTATGTGTTTTTGTTGATAATTAGTACTAGTAGAGACGTTCTATTGAATTTTAAAACTTTTGAAACTTATACGAACTCTTAAATAAATCTATACTCCAGAAATTAAAAAAGCAAGAAAACTTTATGGGTGGATTGTGGTGTGCCACTACTAGTAAAGTTGAGAGGGAGAAAAAGCTAGATCTCTAGGATCAACCAAACCATATTAGTATATATAATAATTTACATACTAAATCCAGAAGGAAAAAAAACTAAACCTTAATTGGCTTTTCTCCAGCAAAAAAATTATGAACGTGGCCTGCCTTATATATGTCACTCTATGATATAAAAACATGAACGTGGCCTGCCTTATACAAACATTACAAATACAATAAATAGTGGGAATTAAATGTCATGATCATAATAGTAGCTAACAATGAAAATTCAGAAGTAGTTTCGTAATGATGGACACAACGTTTTCGTAAGTGCCAGCTTCACCTTCTCACATTCTTTTTTCCAACTTTTTCTCTCCATCTCGCATGATACGATTGTACTTGGCACGTGCGATTCACGTGGTTCGCCAAAAAGTTGACTTTTTTTAATATTCATCTCTCAACATAAATGAAAAAGTTTATGACGATGAATGATTAGTTTCTTTTGTTTGTTGGGTAGATCATGAGGATTGCTGGTATGTTTCATTTAATATATCAATCTAATAGTTTCCACGAACGAAGGTTAATATGTTTCATTAAGTTTTTGTAATATACCTGGATGGGAAATCATGGGATCCAATACATCAAATCAGTAACCTACAATACGTGCGTGTCCACTTTCTATTAATCAAATCCATAACCTTGTATTGCAAAGTTAGAGTCTTAAATCTATTGTAGGCTATGTAAAAAGTAATCATACATAGCTCTATATTATGCCGAACCCCCAAAATTAGTAAGGACCAAGACGAAATATATACTTTTGTACCCTTAAAAGGATCTTATAATCTAGATTTGAGATATTCAAAAGGAACTTATAGTTGAAATACATATCCATATGTTTAAGATCTCAAAATAATGGATAGATATTTCATGCATGGTTATCATTATGTAAAAAAGTTTTGATGTTTTGAAAAAAGTACATGGCGCAATAAAATGGCTAGGATTCAGTGTATTGGTATCTCAACTCAAATTTACATAAACGGATAAACCAAACATATAGAAAACATTAGTTATGTACAAAATAGAAATATATTGAAAGTTTACAACTATTATTTGTGTCTCAGCATGATTACTATTGTTTTGACGAGTTCAGAAGTAGTAGCCAGTATTTAATACATTAATCGTGAATACGATCGATGAAATATGATATTTAATTTTTATATATATCCGTAAGACATCATGAAAGTCACTTTCTTTCACGGTCTGTGATTACTGTTCCACTTAATAATTATTTCATTACGTTGAAAATTTGTGAAATGGAATTGAACAAGCCAACCACGACCATCCGTTGCCTGGATTGACTCGGTTTAAGTTAATTACACTAATAAAATCAAAAATGGAGCTGTCATTTAACGCCGAGCCGATCTCAGAGACAAATAAAAGCCATCTCAGCAAAACTAATTAATCCAACGGCTGAGATAATTAATTAGTAATTAAAGAATTTAATTAAACAGTTAACACGAGGGAAAAGGCTGTCTGACAGCCAGGTCACGTTATCTTTTCCTGTGGTCGAAATGATTCGTCTCTGTCGATTTTTAATTATTTAAAATAAATTCCTTTTTTTTTTTTTTTTTGAAAGGACGAAAAATAAACTGGTTACAGATAACCCGCCTATATAAATTCAACATAATTTCTCAGCTTTGAATTGTCTCGTTATCCTCAGTTTTCACCGGCCGTTTTGTAATTTCTCCGGCGAGAAGAAGAGAGAGAAGGAAGATCAAGAGAGAGAAACAAAGCCCAGGCTCTCTGTAGTTTCTTCCTCGATCTCATCTTCTTCGATCTTTCTCCTTCAAGGTAAGCAATACACACAAAGTTTCTGGATCTACTTTATCTGTTGGATCTCGATCTTGCTTTTTTTTTAATTTCTATTGAGATCTGGAACTTGGATCTGCGAATAATTTGATTTTCCGAGAATCGATTTGAGTTGACCGATCATTTTAGCTCGATTAAGCGACCAGGATTTTGTTTTGCTTTTGATCTGAATCTGAATCTGAATCTGAATCTGAATAGTGATAGATCCATTTCCAGATTTGTTTCATCTGTAAGTATCTGGAAATGATTTGTAGATGTCGATTGAAATCTTAACTGTTATGGTTAGATGAAGTTTGATTTTGGAATATACATCGATTTGAGGATGCTACATAAACGTAGATGTTCTTACTTCTTATAACATGAATCATTTTTACTCTTTTATCTCCGGTGGATAAGGATTTGTCTCTGTTCATGGATGTATTGAAGTTGCAAGATTGTCGATTTTAGGATTTTTGTAGTGTCATACGTTGAATAGAAGCATACTTTTGATCGATAAGGTGTTTGACTTTGATTCGATCGGTGTTTAATTTCATTATCTTTCAATGTTTTGCAGCATATAAAAAATGGCTGATGCTGATGATATTCAACCAATCGTCTGTGACAATGGTACTGGAATGGTGAAGGTTAGTTAGTCTCTTAATCTCTTCACTTCTTCAGATTCCTGGATCTTCTCTTTTGCTTAGAAACTAAACTAAACCGGCTTTTATGATTTGTTTGTGTACAGGCTGGTTTTGCCGGAGATGATGCTCCCAGGGCTGTTTTCCCCAGTGTTGTTGGTAGGCCAAGACATCATGGTGTCATGGTTGGGATGAACCAGAAGGATGCATATGTTGGTGACGAAGCACAATCCAAAAGAGGTATTCTTACCTTGAAATACCCAATTGAGCATGGTGTTGTCAGCAACTGGGATGACATGGAAAAGATCTGGCATCACACTTTCTACAATGAGCTCCGTATTGCTCCTGAAGAGCACCCGGTTCTACTTACCGAGGCTCCTCTTAACCCAAAGGCCAACAGAGAGAAGATGACCCAAATCATGTTCGAAACCTTCAACTCTCCCGCCATGTATGTCGCCATCCAAGCTGTTCTCTCCCTGTACGCCAGTGGTCGTACTACCGGTTAGTACATTTTAGGCTCTTTTTTCTTCTCTGTTTATAGAATCATTTTGAAACCGAGCTCTGATTATTATCTCCCTTGAATAGGTATTGTGCTGGATTCTGGTGATGGTGTGTCTCACACTGTGCCAATCTACGAGGGTTTCTCTCTTCCCCATGCCATCCTCCGTCTTGACCTTGCTGGACGTGACCTTACTGATTACCTCATGAAGATCCTTACCGAGAGAGGTTACATGTTCACCACCACAGCAGAGCGAGAAATTGTAAGAGACATCAAGGAGAAGCTTTCCTTTGTTGCTGTGGACTACGAGCAGGAGATGGAGACTTCCAAAACCAGCTCCTCCATCGAGAAGAACTACGAATTACCGGACGGACAAGTGATCACCATCGGTGCTGAGAGATTCAGGTGCCCAGAAGTCTTGTTCCAGCCATCGTTTGTGGGTATGGAAGCTGCTGGAATCCACGAGACCACCTATAACTCGATCATGAAGTGTGATGTGGATATCAGGAAGGATCTGTACGGTAACATTGTGCTCAGTGGTGGAACCACTATGTTCTCTGGTATTGCAGACCGTATGAGCAAAGAGATCACAGCTCTTGCACCAAGCAGCATGAAGATTAAGGTCGTTGCACCACCCGAGAGGAAATACAGTGTCTGGATCGGTGGTTCCATTCTTGCTTCCCTCAGCACATTCCAGCAGGTAAAAAAACTTGAACCGATTTTTGATTTCTCCATTTTAAAAGCTGCAAATTTATTCAAAAGGCTGATAATTCTATATGTGTATGTTGTTATTAGATGTGGATCTCCAAGGCTGAGTATGATGAGGCAGGTCCAGGAATTGTTCACAGAAAATGCTTCTAAGCTCTCTCTCTCTCAAGAAAAAAAGGGCAAAAAGCTGGGTTTTATGAATGGGATCAAAAGTTTCTTTTTTCTTTTTCCCTATTTGCTTCTCTATTTGTTTGTTTTATTTCCCATTTTGTTTTCGTTTCTATGCACTTGTGTGTGATAAACTCCTCTGGGTTTTTTACTTACGTCTGCGTTTCAAAAACCGCTTTCGTTTTGCGTTTATTCCTTTGTTTTTGTAGCTCGAGTGATCGAATTGATGCCTCTTTATTCCTTATTTTTCTTTCTATAATTTTCTTTCAAAACTCGGAAGAAACAGAACCTTGAAACTCTTTGCATTGTTAATATAAGTATTGTATGAGATTAAGATTTTATTGATTTGGCCTTTAAGTTTTACTACCCTTCAACTTCATCATGGAATCGACAGTCTAAAATCTAGTTGTTGAGGCGTTATATGCTTCCATTCACACAAAATAAAATGTTATCGTCACAACTCACAAATGAATTTTAAACTAGCTCAAAGTCAGATAATCATGACCGCAACATTTTGTAGCGATACACTAATTGCGTTGGCCGTCAATTCCACTGTTTTAAGTTGTACACCAAATGACCAAAACCAATTTAAGCTGCATCTTTTCATTCCTATTTGCATGATCCAGAGTTTAATAAACTGTTATGTATGGTCCAATACTCTAATGATCCAAGTCCAACAAAGCCTAGTAATGGCTAATGAGCATAGAACTGACCCAATATGCGTCATGGCCCTCTTAGGAGAACATTCTAGAAGACTAGAAGGATTGGATTGCCACGTCATAGGAAAGCACATGGTCTTCTTCTATATAGGATCACAATCTGTTAAGGGTTTCTTTTATGAAGTTTGTTGATTATTTTGGTTGTAGAGAGAGAGATTCTTGCGAGAATTCTCTATGTGTTATCTTTGTAATCTTTGGATCTTTGATGAATAAAGGGTATTATTCAGATTAGGTTCATTGTTTTACATAGATCAGGATACTTAACCGTATCAATTGGTATCAGTAGCCTCTTTTCGATTCCTAAATCATGCGTTCCATAGCTAGAATTCCAATGGAACCTCCAGCCTTTCACGGCAAGTATGTGGAAAGCTGGATCATCGGCGTTGAACAATACTTCGAGGGTGCGTATTTTTCTCAAACTCAAAAGTTGCAAGTGGTCCGTCACTGCTTCTACGACAAGGCGCTGGAGTGGTACCGTTGGGAACGGGATCGAAACCCATTCATCAGCTGGGATCAGATGAAACACAGAGTGCGTACAGAATTTGGGACCACGGAGGAGAAAAGTAATAAGATCCAGATTCCGTCGCTTGTCTCAAATCTGAAGCCTTTTTCCGATCTGGAAATCCCGATGACGACAACTACGAAACCGACAGATGCTAATGAATCGATGGCTTCCGAGAAATCTGACCTGGAAATCACTGTAAAGGACCTTCAGAAGCAGATGCATGAGGTGATGACGCAGGTGAGTAAGATGTTGGTGAGTGTGATTTCTCGCTTGGAACAACGTATCGACGAGGGAGCAGCGACTGAGGAGGAATTGCTTGCTTATGCATCGATGATTGAGACCCAACATCGGTTATGGAAACCACCGGAGAGGAAGATGACGCTAGAAGAAGAGACGTTGGGTTCTGCAGACTCAGACGTGACTCAGATCGTAAGCAATGTCGGAGATTCTCTGAAGAATCACCATCCGATTGTGGAGCAGAATCCACCGAAGAATCTATCGGAGGAGAAGACTGACAAGATCGATATTCCTTTGTATGCATCAGATTCGGTAATAGGTGTGGATGTTTGTGAGAAAGTTGCAGATGAAGAAGATTGGCTTGAATCCTTTGGAAATCAGGGAAATCGGTTACATGAAGAGAAATTCGGTGAGGGAAGTTGGGTACTAAGAATGGAACATTATTTCGAGAGGGGTAAAATCACTAAGGAAGAAAATGAGAATATCTCTCTGGGCTATGAGGAAAAGTTGTTTGGGTTGCTTAACACACAGAGAAAGAAAACACGCCATGGAGGAGAGACAAAGCAGACAAATGTCGAGATGGATAATTATGCATGCCAAGTGTTCGATAAAATGATTCTTGTAGGCAATAGTTTGGTGAGAAAGAGAAAGAAGAGGAGAGTTACAAAGGCTAAACGATCTAAGTACAAATGTGGGAAAATAGACCACATGGCTCTTCGCATCGTCAAGAAGAACAAGTTCAGAGGTCACAAAACATGGACTATAAACACGGACCAAATTGCTGAGAAAATATGGGTGTTGAAGTTAGCTAAGGAGAAGACAGAGCCAAAAATGAAGAAGAGGAGTGATGTGTCGTTTTTAGGAAAACATAACAGCAAGATTCACCAATCCATCACTAATTTGCTAATAGCAGGTTTTGAAACAACTACAAAGAAAATGCTTTGGAGTAGCGGAAAGAGACACCTGTTCAGACACAGGCACAAGATAAAGAAGAATACCAAGGAGGGAATGAACGATCACTGCAGTAGGCTCTACAGGATGTGGCTGATACAATGTACAAAGAGAAAGAAACAATATGCGGAGTCACATGAAACGATAAAAACAAGAGTCTTTCTAATGGAGATGAAAATCTGTAGTTGGGAGAGATTGGCGAAGCTTGGTGATGTTACCGCAAAAGATAATATTGCTCTATGTCTTAAAACTGGCCCAGAGGGTAGTTTGTTGCTTGAAAATACATAAATTAATCAGGTCAAGAGTACGGGATGCACACATATTCCTAAGTATCCAGAGAAAGAAGCTTCAATAATGATGATGGAAATTGTATACTTCATGGGAATGTATGCCTGGTTGCTCCGTAAAGAGGTTGACATGTCTACCACAAGACGTACACATGGCAACGGTGGTAGCAATGGGATTCGGAGGTCACGGCTAGGAGATGGAAAACAAATTGGTAATTTGCGTCCGATGGCAAAGGAAACATCGGGATTTAGTGTGCTAATTGGCTCTGGATGGATTGTAAACCAAGAAGGAATTTGCAGGGATGTTGAAGTGCTCATACAAGAATGCAAGACCAAGGTTCTTAACTCCAGAAGCAGTGGAAATTGCAGGGATGCTGAATGGTTCATACAAGAGTGCAAGACCAAGGGGCTTAACTCCGGAAGCAATGAGAAATTCCACGATCACTACGGCTGTTCCAGGAAAAATCTCGGGTTCCTCATGGTACATGAGACGGAAAGTGAGCATGAGTGGGACAATGAATCAGAGGAGGGATTGCTAAGAAGTAATCCTAGATTTGGTTGTGTCTCAATCTATTTTAAAGGGTTGTGGAAAGCACGTGAACAGCAAGTGCAAAGGATGCTTGTGGAGTATGGGGAATCATACCACTGGGGACATGGTATCTCCAAGGTTGTGAGCAATATAAACTCAATCATCGGCTCAACACTTGTGGGAAAGGACCCTACTCAGCATACTACTATTTCCAACTTCATGGTCCTTGATCTTGATGGAATCCAAAATGAGTGGGGTTGGAGCAAACAAAAGCTTGGAGACAATGCTACTCATGAGGTGCCTCTTGTTGTCTGCAAAGCTTGGACTGTTGTCATCATTGGAAACTCTCATGTAGGAAACAAGCTTGCTATGACCGTTCTCGGGCAGGGACGAACGTCCTCAACAAACAGTCCTATCCCTTCGACCTTGAGGACAAGGTCGATTTTAAAGGGGCCGGTATTGTTATGTATGGTCCAATACTCTAATGATCCAAGTCCAACAAAGCCTAGTAATGGCTAATGAGCATAGAACTGACCCAATATGCGTCATGGCCCTCTTAGGAGAACATTCTAGAAGACTAGAAGGATTGGATTGCCACGTCATAGGAAAGCACATGGTCTTCTTCTATATAGGATCACAATCTGTTAAGGGTTTCTTTTATGAAGTTTGTTGATCATTTTGGTTGTAGAGAGAGAGATTCTTGCGAGAATTCTCTATGTGTTATCTTTGTAATCTTTGGATCTTTGATGAATAAAGGGTATTATTCAGATTAGGTTCATTGTTTTACATAGATCAGGATACTTAACCGTATCATAAACTTGCAGGAATTTCAAAATGAGCTTCGCTGTTGGTACTATATTTGACACATTTCAAAATTGCTTCTCTGTTGATTCTAAAAAAGAAGTAATTATTCATGTACTCGAACACAAGTCCCCGAAATTCAATATTCAAATTGGGCTTATAAACAACATAAATGGTGTTGTTTAACTAGATCGGTACATATGTAAATATTAGAAGAGGTCGAATAATCTCGTTTATATAATGAAAGTCGGTTGCAAGGTTTAACTTGGGAAATGATTATAATGAAAAATGAATGAAACTAGACGATCTCGATACAAGGTTTAGACAAGGTCGGTCTTGATCGAGCTCGGTTAAGCTGATATATAATCTTTTTATCCAGTGGTCCAAGATGTCATCTCAAATGACTCTTAATCTCTGTAGTCCAAAAACCTAAGAATTTTGGTCCTTAAGTTATAAGTTTTAACCCTTTCTTCCTTTTAAACATCTTTCTTGGGCCTTTCTTCTAATCTTTCTCTTTGGGCCTTTGGTGTATTTTGGGGAAGCCCAAAAACATATCCAACAAATAGACCTTCACGGACGATTTTATTAATTAACCGACTATAATATCAGGGATACCGTTTATTACAGCTTCCTCCTTTCATCTGCAAATTAGGGTTTAAGCGGAAAGAAAGCTAGAGAAGACTCGATTTCTTGTGCTACTTCTTCTTTTTCTCCGGCGTAATCGTAAATTTGAAGATCCCAAGATGGCTCGTAATGAAGAGAAAGCACAGTCGATGCTCAACAGGTTTATCACCATGAAAGAATCTGAGAAGAAGAAGCCAAAAGAGCGTCGACCTTACCTCGCATCGGAATGTCGTGACCTAGCCGAAGCAGACAAATGGAGGCAACAAATCATGAGAGAAATCGGTCGGAAAGTAGCTGAGATTCAGAACGAAGGATTAGGCGAGCACCGACTTCGAGATCTAAACGACGAGATTAACAAGCTTCTCAGGGAGAGGTATCACTGGGAACGACGTATCGTTGAGCTAGGTGGTCCTAATTACTCGAGACACGCAGCGAAGATGACGGATCTAGATGGAAACATCGTCGATGTACCAAACCCTAGTGGTCGTGGTCCTGGGTATCGTTATTTTGGTGCTGCTAAGAAGCTTCCTGGAGTTAGAGAGCTTTTCGAGAAACCACCGGAGCTGAGGAAGCGTAGGACGAGGTACGATATATACAAGAGGATAGATGCTAGCTATTATGGGTATAGAGATGATGAAGATGGGATTTTGGAGAAACTGGAGAGGAATGCGGAAGGAGAGATGAGGAAGAAGGCGGTTGATGAGTGGATGAGGTTAGATGAGGTTAGGAGGGAAGCTAGGAAAGGTGCTACGGAGGTTGTGAGTGTAGGAGGTGATGCTGTGAAGGAGGTTTTGTTTGAGGAGGAGGAAGATGTTGTGGAGGAAGAGAGGAGGGAAAGGGAGAGAGAGGAGGAGAAAGAGAGGGAGTTTGTGGTTCATGTTCCGTTGCCTGATGAGAAGGAGATAGAGAAGATGGTCTTGGAGAAGAAGAAGATGGATTTGCTTAGTATGTATGCTAGTGAAGATTTGGTTGAGCAACAGAGTGAGGCTAAAGCTATGCTCAATATTCAGAGATAGAAAAAAGGTGATTCTTTTGGGAATTTAAGTTGACTGACTTGATGTGCCCCTGATTATGAATTCCATTGGTTATTGAGAAATGTTGCTGATTTTCACTGCACTACATCCTAGAATATTGTTCTTAAGATAGTCTGTTAAATTTTAATAGAGTTCCTCAATCCTGATTATCTTTCAAGGCATCAGCTTAGATTCCATGTGAATTGACATCAGCTAAGTGCTTTTTTTGGTGCATGATCCTTCTTGGTTATCCTGATAAATTCAGTAATTGACCCAGTAACCTTATAGGTGGAGCTTAGATTTGCGGCAACTGTGGTTTCTACGGCCAAATACAGAATTTAAGAGTGTTTGTTAAATTTTGATAGAGCTACTTATTCGTGATTATAGATGAATTACATAAGCTTAGAGAACATGAATTGATATGAGCTGATTGTTTACTTGGTGCATGATCCTTTCTTATCTTCCTGATAATTTGAGTAATTGAGCCGCTTAGATTTGCGGCAACTGTGATTTTAGTGACCAAATACATAATTCATTTGTCTTGATGAATCCGATAGACTGATAATTCTTTGTACATTTCAGGGTAAATCGAGTCAGATGCGCACTATTTTGATGAGAAACTCCTGAAGAAGCGATATTGGACTCTCGGAAGAAAATGTGGGAGAAGTACCAAGGAACAATGACATGGAAACAAACTCGTATTATCTTATGTAGCTCTAAATTTCTAGTCAGTTTATCTCAGTTTCTTGCGGTCACAGAATCACTTTTCGTCCCTCTTTGATCGGAATCACTCAATGAATTGGATTACGTTTTTATGCATCAAAATAACTGGATCGGTGCACTGCAATGCATTAATTATTTTTCTCATGACAAGAAATAATCTAGCCTGGGTTTAAATAGACGCTTGCAGAGACATAATAAGTTGAACAAACCGGTTGTCCACTGTCCACATATAAAGCAGCCATAGCACTCATGAGTAATGAGACATCCTTAAGTGACTTGTGTTTTCGTAAACATTTATTGAATCAAAATCATAACAAGACCGTTGAGTTAGAGAAACTGGATAATACATTTGTCTAGAGATACGAACCACATCCACATGTTCCCACACACAATCCCCCAAACCTACTCTCTCTCTCTCTACTTCTTCTCAGTCCTCCTCCAATGGCGGACTACAACGACGAAATCGACCACCATAACCAACCATTCATCCCCAAAGAAACAGCCTTACAAGCTCTAAACACCATAATCCAGCTCCATTTCGAGAAAACCCTGGAGAAGAAACGAGCCATTGACAATCAAAAGAAGAAACTCCACAAGCTTTTCCAGCTCTTCTTCATCTTCCTCGCAATTGTCTTCTTCTCTCTCTCACAACCCTCAAGCCGTCTTCACTGCCGCCATTGTTGGGCACCAATCATCTTCCTCTCCTTCTCTCACCTCCTCTTCTACGTCTCTGTAGCTCAAACCCTCCGTTGCATCAACGGCTTCAAGTACCAGCGTCGCTGCCACAAGCTCACACTTGGCCTCGCTACACACAAGCTCCGTTTCGTCAAGTCAAGAATCGCCGCTGGAGATTTTCTTGGTGGTGGTGGCGGAGAAGACGAGGTCTCTGCCTCGGCTGCTGCTTGGGATCTGGAAGTACCGTATCAAGAGCCACCAGATAGTTACTTTGGCAAGTTTAAGAGAAATTGGGCCCTCTATTTCGGGTTCTTGATCCTTCTTTACACTTTCATGATCTCTTTCTCTGTCCTTGTTCTCTGTTTCTAAAGATCACTCCTAGAGTGGCAATTTTACATCAACCCGTTGTGTTTCTTGTCATTCATTAGTCTTCTTTAGCTTAGAAGGATCATAAGAAGATAATGTAGGGATCACAAAAAGTTGTAAACTTTAAGATTTGATTCCATTTGGGCTTGTTCGGTATTTTCTCTTTTGTTCATCTAATGTCTGACTTATAGAATCCCAAGTTAACAAAGATTCTTATAGAGAGATGGGAATGTAGAGACAATTAGCATTTAAAATCAATTAATCACAACCAAAAGTTTGAATATTTTTTCACATACAGACACAAAATCAAATCAATGGTCAGAAGAATCTGACAAAAAAAAAAAAGTGACTGAAAATTTTCACAAGGAAACAAAAACACAGCAAGGTTGAATTGTTTGAATCTAACTGCTAAATAAAAGATCTCGGCTAGGAGCTGTTTTGTTGTTGCTCGAGGAAGACGGTTCAACCCCGTACTCGCTCGTGTTCCCATACTCGCTGCTTGCTCCATACTCTTGGCTATCCAATGCCACTTTCCTGAACTTCCTCATATCCGTACTGTAAGTGCTAGAGTCATAATCCGAGCTCGATCCCCTCCCGAGGTATGAGCTCTGCCCCGGTTTAGCTCCTTCGTTAAGATCGTCTAGCGATGCATCTCCCTCTAGAGCCCGAACAATCTGTATAATCAGAAATGACTCAGAACATTTGAATTGGATTGGACTCATTAGTGTGATATGACTCTTTTTTGTTGTAAAACTTACTTGGCTCATCTTAGGCCTGCGTCTAGCTGAGTGTCTGATGGCTGCAGCGGCACAGGCCACCATCCGTGCCATTTCATAGGGCTCGTATTGGTTCTCAAGCCGTGGATCAACTAGTTCACTGTAATCTCCATCTTGAGCTGCGTTTAAGCATAATGGTCGTGCCTGTGTAAGAAAGTAACAGAGTATGTATAGATCATTAGGCCACAAAGATTATATAACAGAGGAAACATTATGTATATGTGATACTGACCCAATCGACCAAACTGTCTTCCATTTCACCAGTCAGATCAACAGGTCGGCGTCCAGTAACGAGCTCAAGAAGCATCACACCAAAAGAGAAAACATCTGATCTGTCTGTTAGTTTCCCGCTTGACGCATACTCTGGAGCCAAGTACCTATCATTTGATTCAGAATTTGAGATTCTTGATTAGAGAAACTGATTCTTGGATGAGATTAGAAATCAAGAAATGTTTTCATAAACTGGTTTCACGTTTCTTTATTACCCGAAAGTTCCCATGATACGAGTTGACACATGTGTAACGTTGTCTTGAGATAGCTTCGCTAACCCGAAGTCTGCAACCTGCAGATTTGAGCCAGTCCAGTTATAAAGAACTATCAAAGAATCTGAAAGCATTAAGATTCAAAATCATAAGCATACCTTGGCTTCAAAAGATTCGTCAAGAAGAATGTTAGAAGCTTTAATGTCTCTATGAATGATTCTTGGATGACCTGAGTCCACAAAGTCAAGAAAACAAAGTTTATCTCTAACTAAACCTCTTGAGTTTCCAATTAGGTTCTAAGATTTAGATTCTTTTTCAACTCACAATCTTCATGTAGATAAGCAAGCCCTTTAGCTGATCCCAAAGCAATCCTAAGCCTTGTAGGCCAATCAAGAACATTACCACTTTTACCATGTAAATGAAACTCAAGTGTGTCATTAGGTAAGAACTCATAAACCAACATCCTCTGTCCTCCTGCAATACAATATCCAACAAGAGACACAAGAAACCGGTGATGAACTCGACTAATGATATCAACCTCAGCCTGAAACTCGCGCTCTCCTTGTCCACTTCCAGCTTTAAGACTCTTAACCGCGATCTCTTTCCCATTGGGAAGTATTCCCTTGTGAACATAACCGAACCCACCTTGACCTAACAATCTTGCTTGAGAAAAGCCTTGTGTTGCTGCAGCTAGCTCGTCGTAGGTAAATGTGCTCTTGTTAAAACCTAGAGCCACTGAAGGGTGAGGTGGTGGTAGAGACGGACCGTGTGGACCTGAGTAGTTTGAGCTCATGTCACTGCTGTTTCCGTTGTTCATACCGCCTGAGACTAGCGGTGGTGGTGGTGGCGACGGTTGCCAGCTTCCAGGTGGCGGTTGAGGAGGTGAATTCATCCAGTTGTTATTACTGTTTGATCCAGGGTATTGATGAGACAGATTCATTACGTGGTCGCTTTGGTTATTGTAATGTTGTGGTTGTTGATATTGATCACCTAAGATAAAAACAGAGACACTTTTGTTTCACCTTGTTTCTTGGCTAACAAGAAAACACAATTTCGTGATTGTTTCGACAATGTTTCAAAATATTCTCTAAACTCTGCGGAAAATATGATTTTCTATCATATAATTTAGTTCCAGGACTATGAAATGTTGTTTCAAGGTCTTAATTAGGATGATTTTAATTTTTTAATGAGTTAGGATATTAGTTAAATTAACTTTTTGCACAGGGTTTTAGAAACTAGGTTAGGGTTATGGTCTTGGAATGATTTTAACGAGTTAGGTTATTAATTTAACTAACTTTCTGCACAAGAAATGGTTCTAACACAGAAACTAGGTTAGGATTGGACATTTTATCTTTATCTTTACCTTTGCCGGTGGCGAAGCCATTGCTTGCATAGTAGGGCATTTGATGCTTCTTTTTCTTCTTACGACAACAACAAACGCAGAACAAAATCATAACAAGAAACAACAATCCAGCACTAGCCGCAATTCCTATAATAGCACCTGTGTTCTGTCCTTCATTACGTGAGGAGTTCGAGCCACCACCGCTTGATCTTGGCGGAGCCAACGATTTCGTAGAAGAATTAGAGTTCTTGTCAGAGTTTCTAGAAGGAGGCGAAGGCGAACGATTGTTGCTTCCTCCTCCATTGCTTTTATTGTTGTTATTACCATTGTTGTTGTTGTCATTGTTGTTATTATTACCATTGTTGTTGTTGCCATCTTTGCTGTTGTTGCCATCTTTGTTGTTGTTGTCATTGTTTCCACCATTGTTGTTGTTGTTGTTGCTTTGTTGCGGAGATGGTGGAGACTGAGAACCTGAAGAAGGAGGTGGAGGTGAGGAGGAGGAGGAACCACCGGAGGATTTATCCGGCGAAGGAGGAGCTGGTGGTGAGGTTTGTTGGTTGTTATCGGAGGAAGGAGGCGGAGGAGAGGATTCTTGTTTATTGTTGTCGGAGGAAGGAGAAGGTGGTGTCTGTGACGGCGGTGAATTCTCCGGGGATTGCCCCTCCGCCATAATCTCTCTTTCGGTGTTTTCTTGATATTTCTATTTTATTTGAAGCTCTCTCTTTTGTTTTTTTTTTTGTTTTACGAGAAAAAGAGAGAGAGAGAGATCAAAGAGATGAACAAAGAGAAACACAAAAGCTCTTTGTGTGTTTCAAATTCTATTTTTAAAAAAATTGTGTTTTTGTGTTTGGTTTAATCTGAATTGGTAATGTCTTCTTTTTGTAGGGTCTATATTTGGGGTTTAATACAGCCATGCTAAATTATGTACGTACGTACAGTGTACAACTAAATTTGAAAATGATTACAGTCAAGAACTCGATGTTTTTTTAATAAAAAAAGTAAAATGATTGGTTTTTTAGGGCCATAACACAAAATAACAGTTTAACACATAAGACAAATGGCAAAACAAAAAAGCATGCTCTCGTTGAGAGTTGAACTCAAGACCTCCCGCTTACTAAACGGGTGCTCTAACCAACTGAGCTACGAGAGCTGCTTGTCATGTTTTAATTCAATAAAGTACTATACAAATTATTGAGAAGAGAAACATAATTATTATATTCTCTTTTTGAGTATAAAGACAAAATACTAGTCGCCGAAGAAATAGAAGACAGATCAGGAACAGCTTGCTTTGAGGGCACAGAGAAAATTACGAGAATCATCTCTCGCTTTTAGATCCGATTCGATGCCTTCCCGTAGACGTACCCTCCTCAAAGTCATCATCCTCGGAGATAGCGGGTTAGGTTTCTCCCAAATTCGTAACTTTTTTATCTTTGTATGATTGTACTGGTGATTTTCTGTATTTCGATACGTAATTGAGTGTTCTGGGTTTTGAGATTTATGCCGGATTTCGTCTAATTCGGCTATATCAGATTATATGATTTGTTCATCTCTTAGTTTTGCTGCTGAGTTTTGGATTATTCAATAACTTATAATTGATCTAAGGTTTACTATTGTGTTGTTGATCAAATATCACAACATTGCGAGGCTTTGCTAAATTTAAATATTGGGTTTTCTAACCACGATTTTAGTCTATACAGATTGTTTTCACTCCATTAAGTTGTAGTTGCAAACTTATGATTGGCTTGCATGTTGGATTTTTTAAAAGGGAGAAAACTTTAGGAGGAATTTTCGTATTATCGAACCAGGGATGATTCTCTTTTGTGACTTGTTTCGACTATGAAAAAGCTTCTTTGCTTGGTTTGTGTGTAATGACTCCATGCAATTAGTGTGTATGATTGATGATCTATTGGTGTTTTGTTTATTTGAGTGAAACTGATTTGGGCTTCTCTGACTTGTGGTTTTGCAGGGTGGGGAAAACCTCGTTGATGAATCAGTATCCTATTTTTGTTTGAATGGAGTAACAAGTATACTACTCTAGTTTTCTAGATATGGATAAATAGATTCTTTGGCCTCGTTTTATGCATTGGCCAAATCTTTCTGGAGTTCAATTAGTTTGCTCCAAATCTTGCTAGACTTCTTTTGTTTTGGTTTAACATTATAACTTCAGATATGTTAACAAAAAGTTCAGCAACCAGTACAAGGCGACCATTGGAGCTGACTTCTTGACCAAGGAAGTGCAGTTTGAAGATCGACTTTTCACTTTACAGGTTCTTACTAGTGCTTTCTCACTAAATTACTTAACTTTATTCTAAGTGAGTGCTAAGCAGAATGGTGCTGGAATCATGTTCAAAAGAGAGTTTTCTTCTGGCTAACCTTGTTGGTTCTACCTATATTGACTTAGTTTTGTGGTAGTTTGAGGAAATTACACTTTGTTTGGAAGAAACCAGGAGGATGTTTGTGATGTAAATTACTTGCTGACATTATGTTTGAATGAGACAAGTCACTAGGACATTATCGTGTGGATCTTAATGGTTTTCCCTGATTACTATCACAACTCAAAGCAAATGGGATAGCACTAATTTTTCCTAAGTACTGTGACTCAGTCCTCAGTGGTAAAACTTTGGTGTGAACAAAACTTACTTGTTTCTGTCTTCTTCTTTTTTGTCAATGGGTATTACAGATCTGGGATACAGCTGGTCAGGAAAGGTTTCAGAGCCTTGGTGTAGCGTTCTACCGAGGTGCTGATTGCTGTGTTCTTGTATATGATGTCAACTCCATGAAATCATTTGACAATCTGAACAATTGGAGAGAAGAATTTCTGATCCAGGTAAATATTTATGCTTCTTCTCACCTCTCTGTAAATACAATTTCACAATATCAGTAACTCAAGTGTAATATCTCTTACAGGCGAGTCCATCGGATCCAGAGAATTTTCCATTTGTTCTTATCGGAAATAAGGTCGACGTTGATGGTGGAAACAGCAGAGTGGTATGTGCGGACCTTATTTTCCATTGTTTATGAACATCTCTGAGTTTGTAACACTAATTTCCATATTCAAATTTGACTTGATCCCAGGTTTCTGAGAAAAAGGCTAAAGCCTGGTGTGCCTCAAAGGGAAACATTCCCTACTTTGAGACCTCTGCTAAAGAAGGCACCAATGTGGAAGAAGCCTTCCAATGCATTGCCAAGAACGCGTTGAAGAGCGGAGAAGAAGAAGAGCTGTAAGTTTCAAAACAACTCATACTTCCATACATGTTTTAAATCGCAGGGGTTGATCTCAACATTCTCTTTGTTTTTCTTCTTCCGTAGATACTTGCCAGACACAATCGATGTGGGGACGAGCAATCAACAGAGGTCTACAGGGTGTGAATGCTAAAAGGATTATCTCCCAGAGGAATACTTTTGAGTTCAACAACAGGTTTTGGTCTCTCCCAATACCTCTGTTCACCAGCTATCCCTAAATATGATGTATATTTTTTTCTTCTGTGGGACGAGACAACAAAAAGGGAACCCAAAAAAACGAATTGAATTAGTTATTTGTGGGCTTTTACGTTATCCTGCTTCTTTAAAAATGTTCATGCTGTCGAAAATTCGGTGAGAACAGAAGTTTGTCGTCCGATTTCGATACATTGTTGTGACATATCGTCTCTGAGAATTATGGGTGTTTTTCGGATGTATAAAGACTTATTGTTTGCTTTAACATTTGGTTTCTTATTTGTGTTCCATTCACCAATAATCAGAGTTGGTTTTTGTGAAGCATGATTATTTAGCAATTTGGTCCCTAGGCCTTCTACTTTGTATTTCTGTTTCATTTCTTTTCAAAATGGAACAAGGATACTCCTTATCCGAATTTTGTTCGTTGGTGGAATGTTGTATTCAATAACTGAATTTTAGCAAAATATACGTAAATGTTCCATTTTATTTGAATGATTGCTTTTGTAGTAATCCATATTCAATCACTTGCGGTTTTTCATTAAAATTACTTAGTATCTTATCAAATTTCTACAACTTTTGTATGCCTAAGAAAACCCTCATTGTTTGTTTGATCCAATCTCAATCTCAGGATTGGAACTCTTATTCTTAGGCTTACTCTTAGAATCTCTCCACCTGAAATTACCAAAAAGCTCACCCATATCTTCAAGCGTCCTCCCTCGCGTCTCCGGCAAGAAAGTATAAAAGAAAATCCAAGCCACCGTCGCAACCCCACAGAACAAATAAAACGCTCCTCCGGTAGTTATCCCTTCCGATAGCGGTATAAACCCTATCGATATCACACCGCTCGTTACTCTGTTCACCACCACACCCATACTCGATCCCTGTGATCTCAACCTCAACGGAAATATCTCCGAGGTATAAACCCAAGTTATCGGTCCCGCTCCGATCGAAAACGTAGCTACGTAAGTCATCACAGTCGTTATGCTTAACACAACTGCCCACATCACTTTCTTCTCCGTTTGGTCTATAATTGTTAGTGATGTTCCTAATGCAGCTAGAGATAGTACCATTCCTCCGACACTGGTGAGAAGCAATGGTCGTCTTCCGAATCGGTCTAGAGTAAAAGTTGCGACTAGTATGAAGGATGTTTTCACGATTCCTACTGCCACAGTCGCTAGAAGCTGCTGATGATCGGTTTTTAAACCGGCGGCTTTGAATATCCGCGGCGAAAAGAGAACCACCGCGTCGATTCCAGAAGCTTGTTGGAAGAAATGGATTCCCATTGCGGCAATCATAACACGACGGACTGCTGGTATAGGACGGATTAGAAGCTCTCTCCAAACTCCTTCTCCATGACTGTTCTTCCTCGATACCTGTGAAATCCAGAAATCGCCGGAATCATATTCCATTTGTGTACCCAGACCCGGCTCATTACCAAAAATTCAGCAAAAAGCCAGAAAGGCCTTCAAATTGGGCTAAAAACTCGATTTTGTAAATGGGCCATGTGCAAATGCACTCCTTACACATACACAAAGCCGGACCTATGTGTACCTAGGGGCGTGCTTAGGTGAGAAAAAAAAAGCTTTGGCTTAAGGCATCAAACATATTTAGAAACATTATGGGCATATTTTTATTTTTGGTTTCATTTAGTATCATTAATAGATTTGTGGGTAAACCAAAAAAGACACAAAATAAAAGTATCTACCTTTTTAATAAATGTGGAAAATTGGTTTTTTGTTGAATTTTAGGGTAAACAAATAAATTTGTTTTGTCATTTCTCACGATTAACTTAAAATTTCTAAAATTAAAAGTTTTAAATTACTAAATTTGAATGATTTTGATCTTTTTATCTGTTGATTTTGTAAGTTTAGTTAACGAATTTATAAAAAGAAAAAGAAAAAAAAATTACTTTTTAGCTATTATTGTGTATGCTAGTTTAGTTCTTTATTTATTTTAACTATATATAACTTTTTTTTTTGCGATATGACAAAAGTGATTATTATAGACAATTTTTTATAAAGTTTTTATTCGCTTATGACAACATTTAACATTGTCACGACTTTATGTGTACCTGAACAACGTCGTCGTGGCAATCAGCAGGAATTCCAGCGGCTTCTTTGATGTCTTCGAGTCGGAGAGCTGCTTCAGAGGGGGAATCAGAGGTTTTGTCGAGAACTTTTTTGGCTTCGCCGAGACGGCCTTGCATAACGAGCCACCGTGGAGATTCCGGCATGGCAAGAACGCCGAGGGCGAGTAACACAGAAGGTACGACTCCAATTCCGAGCATGAATCTCCATCCCAGTTTAAGAGGAAAATTTGAGAATGCGAGGTTCGATACATATCCGAGCATTATACCGGCGTTGATAAACACCTGTACACGTCAGCATAACCGATATGGCATGTTAGATATTACTCTCTTTTTCAAAAATTACGCACCAAACTTACCAAAAATATGGCCTAATCGTATAAAGATGATCAATGAAGAGAAGTCAACGACTCTTTGACACTTACAATTCGATAATAATTATTTTTATATAAGAAATACCATCAATTGGATTTATACGTTTTTCAAATTTTGTTTTGTAAAAAAATCATTTTCAAAATTATATAAATTAAAAAAGTTTCAACTTATTATAATTTTATGTTTATTTTTGAAATAAAAGGAAGATCAAAACTAATGAAAAATGCACACAACAAAAGTTCAAAACTTAAAACAGTAAGTAACAAATGATTTTACATTAAATTTTACATAAAAAGAATATGATACATAGATAAAAGTAAAACTCAAGCATAAATTAAGCAAAATTCAAGGAAAACATAAGCAAAAGAGGTTAAAAATTGAAGATAATTTTGTTTATTAGACTTTTATTTAACACTTACACGTTAGTAAGTAACCGAGAGAATATTATTTGTTTCTAAAAAAAAAATATATTTAAATGAATTGTTCATGTTTCGTTTGGACTTTGGAGGATGTTTGATAATTATGTGTTGGTACTCAACTACAACGTATTAACACGTTAATCTTATTGGATAGTGGAATGATCCTATGGATTAAACATAATATTCTTAATTATTATAAGCTATTAACTTTATAAAATGATGATTAATTTTGAGAAACATTTGATTAGAGCCTAATTAGTTTTGTTAATAATTTTACCTCCGGGAAGGAGGTGAGAAAGCCACGGGAAGATGCGGGAGAGACTTCGGCGGTGTAAACCGGAGCGATCATGAGGGCATAACCGACGCCGATTCCAGCGACGAATCTACCGAACATGAGGAAAGCGTAGTTAGGAGCGAATCCCATTAGTAGAGCTCCGGCAAAGAATATAGCTCCGGCCAACACAATGGTGTAACGACGACCAATCCAGTCAGAGGTTTTTCCGGCGGCGCAAGATCCGATAAGTGAATAAATGTTAAGGATTCCGGCGAGAATACCGACTTGAATATCAGTAATCTTTAAATCTCTCTGGATATAGATCATTGCTCCACTCATCACTCCTATATCTACAAATTACAAAAAAAAAATTAATTAAATTTTTTAGTACGTGTAAAAACTCTAAAACATCGGAGTAAGTATTAGTTAGAAAAGCAATAGATAAAAAATTAGTAGTGACCGGAAAGAGATTAATTAACGATAAAACTAACCATAACCGAGGAGGATAGAAGTCATGGAAGCTAAGATTGCACACGCGAATGCATACTTGTTTCTCTTTGGTTTCACAGGTGGACCTAACTCCGGAACATGTTTTGTTGCAGGTGCCGGAGGCGGGACTGCTTGGTTTTCCGGCGTGAAACCTGTCATTTAGAAAGAGAGTTGTGGGGATTGAGTATACTAACAACAACTTGTGGTAAGGAGCCGAGTCTTCTTAAATAGACGTGTGTGTGTGTTAAGAATCTAATGGAAAGGGCAGTTTCGTCAGAGATGTTGAGAAAATTGTCCAAATATTTGTATATGTATCTAATAAACTTTTACTACTTCTAATTTGTATACATATTTTTATTACTACTTATCTCACACTTTAAAGTCATTATTCGGAATCTATATACATGTACTATTTGCATATGCCGTTTTATTAGAGACAAAATAAAAATACGAGTAGAGTAACGGCAACTAATGATACATAAACTGCATTTTTTACGTGTAATTATTTATTACAGTTGTAATAATTTACTTGGATTATTCTACCAGAAAGGGACAACCACATTTAAAAATATGTGTGGCTTAAAGGTAATTTCGTACAATATCGACTTTGATTGTCCATGTGAGCTTGTTGACTGTTGTTGTCCATATCGACTTGATCTTGAGGATCAAATTATGTTACTTATTTCATTTTATAATCGTTTTTCTTCTGATAATTTAAACGGGAAAATTAAGGAATTAGGGTTAAAGACTTTTAAAATTAAGTAAATACACCTTGTTTTTTATAATTAAGGAAATAGGTTACAATTGACATTTTTAACCTTTTTCTAATTTGTCGTCAAAAAACAAAAAAATGATTATTAATTTTGTTAGAAAAAATCTCCACATCACCGGCTTGTTTCCCAAATAACTTTAGTCTTGCTAGTAATTAAACCAAGCTGGTGATGTGGAGTTACGTGTAAGAAACCAAGCTCTTGATTGGATTCTCAAGGTTTGTGATTGATCTCAAACTCAAATCTGGTTTTTATCTCTTTTTGTTCTTGTTTTGGTTTTTATGGAACTGATCAGTTTGATAGATCATTCATGTTTGATTATTATTATTACTATCATCTTGAAATAGAATAACTCAAGTTGGATCTATTTGTGTAAATTGAGTTCTTTAATGTTTTGTGTGAAACACCTCTAAAGGTGTGTCTTTTATTGATCGGAAACAAACTAGAATATTCTTTCCTTGTTTGTGAGTAACTTGCTTTGTTAAGAGGAAGGATTGATGCGGTTTCTCTGTTTGAAAATTGAATGCAGCAATTGAATTCTTAGACTTCAGGCTTTGTGAGATAGATGCAGCAGCTGCACTGTTTGTTTCCATTTCAGGAGAAATAAAGTGCATTGATGACGAAAAGGCCATGTCTAATCTCATATATGTAAAACAAGTAAAATTCATCTTATATATTAGCTTTGATTGGTTACAAAAGACTCTAACTTTGCAGCTTTCGTAACAAAATATACGCGCATGACCGATTTTTGGAATTGAAAGAGCTATGTACCTTCGAAACTATTCCAGTAATTAGTAACCGCTTTTGATGATACCACCACAAACCATCAGCTCCAAAATCAAAAAGCCAAACAACCAACTTGAAAGAACAACCATTGATTAGAACCACAAATTCAACCAAGAAATCTAAACACAAAGAACCCACAGACCACCTAACTTCAATTAGCACAAAGGCCAAGTTCGATACCATCCCCAAAGAGAAGAAAGATACACACAACCATACGGACATTCCACTGAAAACTATTCGAAACAAACTACACGGAAACAAGACTCCTCAAGCTAAAAAACCAAAATTCAAACCACCAAGAAGAGATACAACATGTGACTAAGAAGATTTCGAAAATCGATTCACCGCTCACGGTCCAGAAAGAGGTCAAAGGGGAACCATCGGGTTCTCGCATGTAGAAGACTCGCACTCCCCCGTACACCGAAAACCTTCACCACGAGCCACCACCACGAGTCAGGACTAGACCCAAACCAACACCGGAAACATCCACCGGAAACATCCACCGATTCAGATCTCAAGACATAGGAAAAAAAATCCTTCAACCAACCTGAACAGAACTAAAAACAAAGGGGAAAATGCGAAAGAGAACACCACGGGACCGACACCGGTGCTAAGGGAGCCACCGGCACCGGTCGAGGCTAAAGACGACGAAGACAAAACGAGAGAAGTATCGCAGGCGGTGGCTAAGTCTTTTTCCACTTCAACTAGTCACAAAGCATAGAGATTTTTTCTAACAAAATTAATAATCCCTTTTTGTTTTTTGACGACAAATTAGAAAAAGGTTAAAAATGACAATTGTAACCTATTTCCTTAATTATAAAAAACAAGGTGTATTTACTTAATTTTAAAAGTTTTTAACCCTAATTCCTTAATTTTCCCTTTAAACAAAACAAACAAACAAACATAACACACTCGCCGAGACTTTTTAATATATTTACGTCACATGATATGTGGTAAGATGAAAATAATAGTATACACCAATAGACGATAGTATACGCTTTGGGCTTTTAATGAAAACAAAGTTGACGAAAAAAAGACGATAGTATACGCTAACATTCGGATCAATGACATACAAAAATATAATATATCTTATCAACGCATCTATCTCAGTGGCCTAGTTTCATAGTAAATATTTTGCTATAATCCCGTAGGTGCGTTTCTCTAAGATTCGAATCAATGACATAAAATTTGCTTACACAACAACGAGTGAAAATTGCGTAAAATTGCTTACATAAATTTCGTTTGCTAAAAGCTTACATAATATTTGCATAAAATTGTTTAATCAGTCAAAATGGTCGTTGATCACTCACAAAATTTTATACATTTTTTTTTATCTAAAAAGAAGGTAACTACGAATTGTAACTTTCTCATGTTCTTTAAAATTAAAATAAATATTTATCTTGTTCAAACCCTTTCATAGCTTTCAATGATGATTATATAATCGTACGTGTGCATATCTTGACGTTTAAGATCAGAAAGTAAACCACGTATGTATGTATATGCATACTTTCAGGATTCTAACTAAATTAAGTTTCATTAAATATTATTCTATGGTTTCTTCTTAACAGCTGAAATTAAGAATTTCCAGGCTTCTGATTGAAAAAATTTAGGTATCTTTTTCCCTAATTGATATATATATATATTAACAAAGGTTCCTTAGAGAAGCCGGGTCAACACACACAACAGCCCAAGTCCAAGACCACATGTCTTGATTCTTGAAGATGATAAGAGGTAAATTGATTACTCTAGCAGTAATATTAAAAGATTGCTGCGAGATTTTTAATATAAGATTCCTTTGAATTTGAGTAATAGACATATATGATATTTATGGATACTTTTTTTTGTTCAACAAGTCTTTTTCATTCATTACTCTCCAAACAATACAAACGAGGGAATTAAGCATCCTCTAAACATAACACAACATAATTGAAATTTAAATGCAATTAATATAGAGATTTCATCGCGAAAGATGGACAGCGAATCCAAAGTATACTTCGGATGCGTCGAAGAGGTCTTCACGGCTAAGCCGGAGCGTCTCATAATAGTCACTTGTCATTGTGACTTTGAAGATCCCGGCATATAGCTCGGGGGTTCGACCACTCTCCAAGAGAAGGTTGATGAAGTAGTTCTCAATGAAGACGAGCGAACTGATATTTGAGCTTCTAATGCCGTAGAGGCTGAGCTTTTAAATACAATCTCCATATAGGAGAAGGTTGATGAAGTAGTTCTCTCCGTAGCGGAGGAAGATGATGGAGTTAACCTCTCCATAGAGGAATCAGTTGATAGAATTATTCTCTCCATAAATGAGGACGATCTCTCCCCAAGGGAGGACATTGGCATGGAAACCAAATACATAACGAATAGTGGTACACCAACCATGACTGTTGAACCGAGAAAATCAGCAGATATTTATGGATACTTGCAACAAGAAACAATCAAGTAAAGAAGTCTTTAGCTTACGAAATCAATCGCTATTATGAAGACTATGAATTGTCAAAACAACTTGCGTGTACTTGTAGACTCTTTATTTTAATTTCAAAAAGAAGACAAAGAAACTATAGTAATTACCAAAACAATTTCGACCTCTATATGGGTCAAGTACTCGTTTACTTAACTCCTAAATTCTTAAACATAAGGAGTAATACATGACATACATTATGCGTGCTAATCTAAAATTTATATAAAAAAATAGATATTTATTAAAAAAAGATCGAGCAAATAAAAAAGTGCATCTATATAGACTATAGAGGGCAAATACATAAGAAGCCCCTTTTGATTTTGCGGGATGACATCAATTTCTTAGCTTTCACACTATCTTGAGTCAAAAGCTTGCTTTTAATCTCCAATTTTCTATTACGTTTCTTCAATTCTCAAAATACATTTTCCTTCATAAAACGTGGTTCTCAACTAAGATACTTAGTATGTGTCATGTTATAGTAAACATTCTTTATATAAACATTACGAAACAAATCATACAACGTGTGTTTCCAATACTACCTAATTATGTTAATTCCTTTTGAATATTCAGTTTAGACACAATAAGCGATAAATACATCAACCCATATTGTTTACATTTCACGTTATTACCATAGTTCCCACATGAAATCTGTAATAGTTATAAAAATCCAATAATTGAGAAAGCAGCAAGCAAATGGTGAAGTGGGCCAAGTTTTCTAGCAGAAAAGGCAGCCATCATAGGTGACCATAATATTGGGCAGCTCGTAACTTTGGACTCTCTTAGGATATGATTTGACCCCACTTTCGCATTTCCAATGTGATTTTCTAACACACACACACACACAAATGATGTTCGTGAAATGTGAATGATTAATCTGATACTATATTTCTGACTCATATCGCTAAACTCAAACTTCCATTTTTAATTTAACAGATACGAAAAACGAAGATATCTTATTGTTTTGTTTTGTAGTATCAATTTATGCATCACATAGACATCAAATATCTTATCTATCATTTAATGCTTGAAATAAACAAATAATAAGAAAGTGTCGGTATTCCAACTTCGTTGACTTCAAAAGTTGACCCTCAAGAGTAATCTCTATGCAGTTGAGTTGGACCATGATCCTCAATTGTATAAGACAATAATTATTTGTATAAAAACTAGCATATTCTAAATATCAATTACTTGTTTTCTGTCAATTAGTTTGGAAGATATTATTACTTGTCCACGGTATAACGATTTATTTTATATATATATGAAAGAATGAATTAAAATGAGCTAATTAATCTCACTGGAGAATTATGTGAATTTGGGTCACTTATTAATTAGTTATGTGTATGGTCTTTCAGCTGAGGTCCATGAGAGTCCACATATATAATCTTCTTCTCACAAAAGTCCATCACGTGCTTTTGAATTTGTATGCTCTCTTATTTTGTGTGTGTGAAAAAGTATGTATAGTTATTGAAACTCTTTTGAATTTGTATCTCTTAGAATTAATGAAGAGGGAATTAATAAAGACAATAATAGAGAAATAACAGGAAAAATACTAGTTAGACAAAGGAAAATAGTTTACAACATAATTCGTACGTATCTTGTCTTGAGTATATTGGGGGGGGAGGAAAACAACAACTAGTAAAATTCATATTATAATTATATGGATTCGTTGTAAGTATCACAAAAATCTGATTTATGATCTTGAATTAAGTTTTAAACATTTGATTATAGGAAGATATGAATATATAGAGATTTCACAGCTATACATAGACGTGAATCCAAGTTTCTGACAACTCAAAGATGCTCTGAGACTAGTAGATTTTAATAATTTGCTAAAAGAATCTCATTAATTATCCATGATGCTTTAGATAGCCAAGAGTCCTACTCCCTCCGTTCTTTATTGTTTGATGTTTTAGAGTTTTCACACATATTAAGAAAACACATTAATATTTAGTTATAAATGTCTTGTTTTTTACACTACACAACTTTTTATAATTCTAAACCAATAATAATTTAACAAAATCAATTAATATGTCTTGAAGTTCACAATTCACCATTATTACTTTATAGAAAATAGAGAAAATCAATCTTTTAAAAACAAATTTTTTTTCTAGAACATTAAACAATTAAAAACGGAGGGAGTATAATATTAACAACAACCAAAAAAGACGTCCAGACAACAATAACTTGTTATTTAATCAAACGTATCGATCAAGTTTCTTTACATTGATCAAACTTTTAAGATATTAGATCCTCATAGTTCATAAAATACATATTTCTAAAATAAAATATTTTATGACTTTGAATTTCGACCAAAATGCAAATAAAAGGGAAATTGTCCATACTGAAACAATGCAAATGGTGCATGTCAGCAATCAATCACAACATATGGGGAATTCGTTGGGCCACGACTTTAATAAAAACAAAAGTTACGATCACTTGAAAGTTGAAAGTTGAAACATACCACAAGTTCATAAAAGTCACTCTTTGTGGTTTCTGTTGACTTGAAGCTCAATAATGGTCTAAGACCATACATAATTTTATTTTCCACCGTTCTGTTCTTTATATCTCGTTTAATATATAGTTTCTTGTTTATGGTTTTAATAAGAATGATGTTAGTGGTTCAATAGAACACATGCAATACAGTTAGATTGAATCATAGATAGGATCATAGGAGTATAGTGATATATGAAATTAGTAAAGTTCACACATAAATCTTCACAAAACTTTTGGATTACAGAAGATAGAGAATATTCAGGCTAAGTCATGAATGCGAATCGACAACATAAATTACACTAATTAACATGTTATAGTTTCCTATCGAATATATTAATGTAGACTCAAAGTCTTTGAACTTTTAATTTCGTTAGAAAATAATGATATTTTTGGTCATATAGTATTTGTACTTTTGTAGTATATATTTTGGTCATATATTTACTTTTCTTATTTAACCACGAGGGTCATATATTGTACTTACTAATGTTTTTATCCTTTATGAAAACCACCAATCTCGCTTAAAATATTTAACATTGATCCAGTGAAATATATAGACTAAATCGTTGGGGATGATTGGATTTGTATAGATTTGTAGATCATTATTGGTTTATGAATTTTTAAATTCTAAGTAAAATTTATTGTTATTGGTTTGAGGATTTTTATATTCCATTTGAAATCGTTTGTTATTGGAAAATTTTAGTTTTTATTGGCCATTGATTGATTGGCAGCCAATTCGGCTTTCTTTGATAGAATTTGGCGTCTTTACTGGTTTGAACTGTGAACCATTTCAAGATGGGGACATTTGTGATGTTGATCACACAGATTTTTGGACCGAATTGAATGTTTGCACATTAGTTGGTCCTAGCTTGAATGAGTTGAAACTGGTGTTAGACAGATGCAAGGACTAGAGTTTTGAGAAGAGGAGAATGGTTGGATGGTTGTGTGTTTTGCATATCGGAATCTACGGCATAGCTCCAACAAGTCGAATTCCTTTAGAGGTTGCAAAACGAGTACTTAATCCTGAAGCTTTTGAGAAATATCCATGGGGTCGTGTTGCGTGTCAGAGGTTGATACAGTCCATTAAGGGAAGAACCAGTTACAATGCAAAAAACTCGTATACGATGGAAGGTTTTGTTTACGTTTTGCTGATATGGGCATACGAGTCAATTATCGGACTAGGAGAGAAATATGGGAATAAAATTGTTGGTGAAGAAGTTCCTCTTCTTTCATGGGGTGGTTCTCGAAAGAGATTTGAATTTGATGACTTCGTAAGACAAGAGAAGAAAACGCATGAAAATAAGGTATTTTTTCTTCATTCGTTGGTATTGACATTGAAACCATAATGAATATAGTCTTGGTTAGTATTGCATTTAATTGAATGAATCACGTTCTATTCCTAGTTTTTTCCTTTTTGTTAGACCTCTGTGAAGTAGAACATGCTCGTTAACTATCTATAGTTTTGTATACATAAATTGATTAATAATTGCCAGGAAACCAACCTAATAATTGTAGATACATAAAGCCATTTTCAAACATATACAAAGTTAACGTAGGACACTAATTATTTATTAACCTAAGCTTTTTTATAATTGTTTTTTTTTTAGGTGCGTGTGAGTCATTTTCTTTCCTATTTGGATGGTGATATAGTGCCCAAAGGAGAAAAGGTTGTTGTAGATCAAGAGGTGGACAACTTGATTCATGATATACGTCACGATTGTGTGAATCGAGAAGCTTGGGATGTAATTGCAGCTCCACTTAGCCAGAAGAGAAAGTGTAAAGTAGATGCCTCATTGGATGAATCTGAAAATTCTGCAACTAAGAAGAAAAAGGATAAACAACTTGTTGGAGATAATCTAGATGGAGATTCTTTTACGGTGAGTACAAATATTAAGTTTTAATTTTTAATACAATAAAATATGTTATCATTTTCTCACTTGGTTGCCTTCGATTACTGTAGAAAAATGGTAATGAAATAGCAAACAATGCAGTTTTGACCATGTTAAAGACGCTGACAGATAAATTAGACAACATAGAGACCAACTTTGCTACCAAGTTATTGTCCGGAATGGATACAGCAATTGACACAAAGGTTAATGCTACACTTAATCCCTTCATTGAGAAACTCGCTATATTAGAGAAGAAGGTAGAAAAGCTGCATCAAAAATCTGTACCCGAAAATCAAGAAGAATCCGCCAATTCTCATTCTAGTTCTAATGAAGAAGTGGCAAGTAAAGCTATGGTACGTTAGTAGATAAAAATGTTGTTGTATAACATAAATCTTTTGTATGATCTCGTTTGGTGTATAAACTGTTTTGTTATGCGTATTAAAACCATTTTTTCAGTCTTGGATGGTTCAGATGAAATCCACATCCCAGGATGATTTACCATTTTGTGTTACCAAGACTTTGAAGAAGGCAGACAAGAGGACAATACTTGAGAAGAAGACAGACAAGACGACAATACTTGATAAGAAGGTTGTCAAAACTGAACTACAAGTGCCTCATCTTCTCGATACATCTGTGGAAACAATTTCGGATCCGATACAGCGTGACATTTTTAGAGGAGTTAGTGCAAATTTAGATGTTAACGAATCAAAAACACCATTACCATCGAAACCTTTCACACTTCTGCACAAGCAGGAATTAAAGTTGGCACCGAGTCAGGTATTTCCATTTATAGGAAATTCTACAATGAAACGCGTCATCACAGGTGTAACTCCATCGGTCACCGCATATGACCCATTTGCTAATGCAGACACAAATAAAATCCAGAACTTAATGTGTTTCCAACTCGATACTGAGTATGTGACCCTTCTTTATTTATTTATGTTGATATGTATGCGGCCGGTAATATACCGGCAGTGATTTTAACAGCCTTTCTTTATTTATTTATGTTGATTTTGTAGGAAGAAACCTGATAGAACCAGCTACTCTAGTGTTGAATTCTACAAAGTTATTACAACTCCAAGAAATGAATGGCCTACTGTTGACTATGGATGGTTGAATGATTCGGTTAGTAGTATATTTTTCTTCTACATGTGTTATGAAGTATTGAGTATCTAGTGAAATTCTTGGCCATGTATAAAAGTCACGTCAATTTTTAGCTTGAGTTCTAGACTATTTATTGATATTTTAATAAAGAAAATAACCAGTAAAATACATAAAACTATATATTAGTAAATATACAAAACTGTACATTACAAATTTATAGAATCCGGTTAGTATCATGTTTGTTTTTTTATCATGTACTATTAGCTAATAGTTTTGGATTTCTGGTCGTTGCAGCATATGAGGTGTGCAATGCGTATGTTTCATCAGCGATCTCTACGTGATCCATCTCCGTTCCACTCTCCGCGGATTGTGTTTTTAGATCAGTGGTTTGTTAGGATGCTGGTAAAGGATTATAAAGCATTCAACGCTAAAACGTGGACTGCGTCAGATAGCTATAAAGGTGCTTTCAACGGTATATACCCTGCGTCCTTCGTGACAAACCGAAAGTGGCTTCATGATATTGATCATCATGCCATTTTATAAATGGTAATCACTGGGTTGCTTTAGACATTGACATTGGAAAGGAGACCATTCACGTTTATGACAACATTTTGACAGTAGTTAAGGATGATAAAGAAATTCGAAACGAATGTCGACCGTTCGCAAAGATGATTCCTGCAATTTTAAATGCAATGGTGCCTACTTGTGTTCGAAAGAGGAGTGATAAACAATTTGCCGTACGGAGACTGAAAAATGTCCCACAGAATGATAACCCCGGAGACTGTGGTGTATATGCTATAAAGTACATCGAGTGCCTTGCAGTCGGTTGTACTTTTGAAGGGTTGAGTGATAGTATCATTCCACAAGTGCGACAAAAGCTAGCAGCTGAGATTTATGAGGAGGTGGGATTGCCGCTTATGACACAAAAATAAGCAAGCTTATACTTTTAGTTTTGTGATTTCTTGAACGTTTTTAGCTTTGTGGATTACCATTGTTGGCGGAAATTTTATGAAGAATTTGGAATATGTTTTCTTTTGGTCATGTAACTATTGCTTACGTACTATCATTTTTCCTATAGTTGTAGCTTACTGCTTACGTACTATCATTTTTTGAAAAAAGAATCTTCGCTTATGTATTAAGCAACATGGTCAAAATCTAGAGCAAATGGAGCTAATATAACTCAATTGAAAATTGTATAACGTATCAGTATAACTCATTTGAAAGAAAAAAACCCAACATGTATAAAGAAACAAATCTTTGGAAAAGGAACTAAAAATACTCAATCAGCCATAAACTAAACAAGAACCTTGCATGTCGTACAATTATGACCACTTTGATGACATTTAGAACATGTGTGTTCTTTTCTTGGCCGTTTTACAGATTTACTTAATTTTGACAAATTTAGTTATCTTTCAATTATGACCACTATAGAAAGATAACTAAATTTGTCAAAATTAAGTAAATCTGTGGCAATGAAAACAAATCTATTGAAAATTAAGTAAATTCATGGCAAAATAAAATAAGTCTATTGAAAGCTAATTAAATTTGTCAAAATGGAAGTAAATCTGTGGCTAAAAGAAAACAAACCTGTTTAAAATGAAAGAAATATGTGGCAAAAGAAAATAAGTTCGTTGAAAACTAACTAAATTTGTCAAAATTAAGTAAATCTGTGGTTAAAAGAAAATAAATCTATTGAAAAATAATTAAGTCTCTCGAAATTAAGTAAATCTATCGAAAAAGAAAAAAACTTTGTTAAATAAATCTGTGGGATACTAGTAACTCTGGGAAGTTTAATTAAATCTGTAGACGAAAAAAATAAATCTATCGAGAAATAAATTTGCTGATTCATTTGACGATGGTTTATTAAGTCTGTCAGATGGCAAAACCGTAAATAATTTTATTTTATTTTTTTGAATAAAAATAATAATAATGGCATTTTTGTAAATAATGTTTTTACTAACAAATGATTTAAGGGTAAAAGAGGTATTAAATATTTGTTAGTAATAAAAATAAAATCAGAGTTAGTCTAGTAATTAAAAAATAAATTAGTGCCAAATCAACTTTTTTCCCTTTTATAAATTCATTAGAATCTAATGTTGTTGTTGGTATATGAATTTCTTATAATTACACTCATTAAATAAGATTTTGAAAATATTTTAAAAAACTATTAGATTGTTAAAATCCTTGTAACTAAATTTTTTAAATACACAAAATTCTTATACAAATCTAATCCCAAAATAAGTAGTGTTGCCAACACAACGTTTCTATTCAAAAGCTAATGAATGAGAAAAAAATGTAAATTTTCATTGATATTGATATATAAAATGAAAAGGCAATGAGAATATATATATATATATATATATGGGAAATTTCTTTTGTCCAAATCAATATTATTACATAAGCATGCATGTGGCATGTGCTGTACGTGGAAAAGGTCATAAACTAGAGATGGGTGGATTTTGTGTACCAGTTAAAGTTAGTTGTGGTTTTGTCTTAATACGTATGTAGCAATGTATTTAAAACCGGACCGGTGACCGAACCGGAAAAGCTTTTGGGTCATGGGTCAATGTGGTCCGACCGGTTCGAACCGGGTTGAACCGGGTTTAATAGTGTTTTTAAAAATAATAATATATATAGTTTTTGTATAATTATAATATCCAAATATATAATATAACTTTTAAATAAACATATTTCTAAATATTAGTCATGAAAAAAATCATTTTAATAACAAAAAAACTATTCGAAAACAAAATTTAATGAAAAATAGTTAAGTTTATATGTAAAAAAAAATTAAAAACATTAAACCATAACAAAAATTAACTAAATTCAAAACTAGTATTTGTTTTTATAAATTTTAATTATAAAAATTAAATATGAAAAATGTTAAAAAATGTAAATTTTCAAAAAAAAAAAAAAAAAAAAGTTGAACCCGGGTCAACCCAACCCGGGTAGTCGGCCGGTTCACGGTTGAACCCGGTCTGACCCCCGGTCCGGTCCGGTTTTCAAAACATTGGTACGTAGGCAAACAAAAAAATTAAGAGTTATTATATAGTTTCTTTTGGGTGAGATTCGACATGACACCAATCAAGCAGTCATGTGTATGCATTGCTTGATCACCCTCATCATTGTAAACAAATGATTGTATTCTAAGTGGCTACAGTTCATATTTCTAATTTGATCCATGTACAACTAGCATATTGTTTGTAACCAATTCAAGTAGCTACAGTTTCAAAACCATACGTTACCAAAATATAATTTGCTCTTTCCATAGAAAATTCTAGAATAAACCCCGTCAAAACTCCCACTTAAATAAATAAGAGACAGAAAACGAGCAATGAGGTTTCTAGGGTTTCCTAATGGTTTGTAATCGGCTACGAGGCTCGGTTTTTGGATCGGACAATATCACGTACGAAGATGCAAGTATCTGAAGCAAGTTCCTGAAGCTGTACGAAGTACTTCAGGAAGTGATGCAGAGAAGATTACTCAAGACTTGTGCGACATGGGCTTGAAGAGATGGGCTGGGCTGGACGTTTCAAGCAAACTGAGACGAGCCCAAGACGACGTTGCTGAGCCGGAGGAGATCTTTCGTGAGGATCAAGGATGGCTTGAAGACTTGCCTTATCACTTGAGAAAAATAAGGAAATAAGGCAAGAGAGAATATCTCCAAAAAGATATGAAGATCTTTGAGGAGTAGAGAGTAAGGCTAGGTTTAGCCGACTTCCTATTTGGTATAAATAGAGGTGTTCGTGCAGTTGTGCAAGGTTGAACACTTAGAGAGATAAATTCTTAGTAAAGGAATTTAGGTTGACAAAACAATCTGATTCAGAGCTAAGGGTAGAGAGAGGTTTTCAGATCGTGTGTAGATCTTGAAAACAAGTGAGGCTAGGATCAACGTGGTGAGTGAAACTTGTATGTTTATTCAACAATTGATCTAGTAATATTTTCGGGAAAGAGAATCTCGTGTGTTGTGTGTTCCCACTATTAATTCACATCTGAATTAGTAGTGTTCATATCCTGCAGTAGTTCTAGAATATATCTGAATCAGTAGCTGTTACATTTTCAACGTACGTACGTAACATATATAGAATGTATATAGAAACTTTACATAAGGAAATCCTACTTTGATGGATGGTTGAGATTAATCTTAAGGAAATTTTAATGAGAAATTAGGTCTTCTCTTCCATCATAAAGGCATCCCAAATACACAACACCTAAAGAGAAAATTTATAAGCAAAGGGAGAGAAACCTAACTCTTATATCAGAGATCAATTTTTTAACTTTTTTGGAAGACGTCTCCACTATACAATGAACGAAGGTAATCCGATAATCTCTGCTTACACTTGTAGCTGTAGCAAAAGGCAACTTTTATGTTTCTACTTGAAATATTTAAAGTTCTCGAGCTCGGATCTTAGCTTTGTGATTCTTCTCCCAGTTGCAGGGTTCGACATATGCAATTTTTGCTGTCTTTTATGGGGGTAATGTTGAGATTAATTATCCGCATACTAATTGTTTTCTCTTTTTGTAGTTTTTCCGATCCACTACAATGGACGAAGGTAATATGATAATCTTTGCTTACACTTGTAGCTGTTTCTACTTGAAAATTTTAAAGTTCGTGAGCTCAGATCTTAACTTTGTGATTCTTCTATCAGTTGCAGGGTTTGGCATATGCATTTTTTGTTGTCTTTTTTTTTTGGGGGGGGGGGGGGGGGTAATATTGAGATTAATTTTCCGCATACTCATTTTTTTTTCTCTTTTAGAGATAATTAAATAAAAAAGATCGTGATTTCTTCTTTGTTTTCGTACCTCAGGGCTAGAAATATTCCGTCAAGGAGGCCGAGAGGGAGAAGACGATGGGGACGGGAGAGGCTCCGCAACTTTTATGACAGTCTTTCTTTGTAAATAAACACTCATGCCAAGGACGCAGAGGCATATAAGGTGTGGGAGGAGAAGCGCCTTGATATGCTCAAATTTACCCTGAGTTACTCTCTCAAATTAAGAGATCAATTGTAGTAGGGGTCGAATCACTGGGAGTCAAATAAAACGATAGGAATATTGACTTCGAATTGAGCTAAGCAAAATAAAGTAAATTAAAGACAAACGTAATTCCAAACAGGCAAGATTGTTGATTTCAAATTCAATTAAACAAAAAAGCTAGGTTTTCAGGTAATTCTCAGGATGAATCAAAATTGCAGGATAAACAAAATTCCGGATTTAATTAAGAATTGTTCTAGAACTTGGAACACTAAGATATAATTAACCAACTGTCGTTGCGAAAACTAACTATGCTTAAACCCTAGAAAACCAAATTTCGTTGCGAATTCAATCAATTTAAACAAGCTTTAAATTCAAGTCCAATTTGTTCACAAAATTCCTAAACCAAATTTCTTTGCGAATAAGTAATTTTGCTCACCTAAAATGTAGTTCAGGCTAATCAATTACACTTTCGTGTCAATCTATCAACCTAAAATATCCAAATTCAGGGTCGCGAATCCTAAATCAGAGTTAAAGCAATCTAGGTGAAGAACCAAATAGATAATCCTACCAAGTGAGTTTAACCTAACAATTCATCATCAATCCATTCGAATCACCCTAAACCTAACAAGCGAACTACTCAGACATGGAAGCAAAGCAAATCATAGCTGAATAATACTGCATAAAGAAAGAGAATTAGAAGAATTACAATAGGGTTCGAAGAATCTCAAAGTATGAAGTAAACTTGTCTCCCTAAAATCTCTCAAAAGCTCTCTCTAAAATTTGTTCAATAAAATCTCAAGTTGTGATCTAAAAACCTAAAATAAACTATTTATAGAGGTAAAATTCGTGGTGGGCTTCCTTGATGACCTTTGGCAACTTCTGGCCCATTAACGGGCAATTTTCCTTCTTCAAAGCGTATTATGTTGGCTTCTGTTAAGTGCATGTCGATCGACAACCGCATGGTGTGTCGAACGACAGGCGGCTAATGTTGTTGTCGATCGACAACCACCATGCGTGTCGATCGACATGTTGCTTCATTTCTGTTTCTCCGCTTGTAAATCCGACTCCAATCTCGTTTACGCTCCAAAACGCACCATAATCATCAATTTAGCTTCCCACGTGCAATAGACACTAAAAAGACTCGAAAAGCAGTGAAAAGACTCGATAAAAGGACTTATATCATGGTCCAAAACCGGTAAAAACCATGATATATCAACTTCCCTAGACGTAGCTTTTGCTTGCCCTCAAGCAAACTAGAGACTAAGAATGAACGAATTTTTCGACTCCAAAATAGAAAAGAATGTTAGCAACTACCTCCCCCAGACTTAAACAACACTGTTCCCAGTGTTATTAAATCCGAGATCAGTGAGAAGGAAAAGAAAAAGTCAGAGAAAGTTGGGAAAACGAGAAACTTGGACCTGAGTTGTATAGCTGTCGATCGACAGTGTGTGCGGGTGTCAGTCGATTGACAGACACAAAAAGATCGTATACTCATTTTCCGCATACTCATTTTTTTCTCTTTTAGAGATAATTAAATAAAAAAGATCGTGATTTCTTCTTTGTTTTCGTACCTCAGGGATAGAAATATTCCGTCAAGGAGGCCGAGAGGGAGAAGACGATGGGGACGGGAGAGGCTCCGCAACTTTTATGACAGTCTTTCTTTGTAAATAAACACTCATGCCAAGGACGCAGAGGCATATAAGGTGTGGGAGGAGAAGCGCCTTGATATGCTCAAATTTACCCTGAGTTACTCTCTCAAATTAAGAGATCAATTGTAGTAGGGGTCGAATCACTGGGAGTCAAATAAAACGATAGGAATATTGACTTCGAATTGAGCTAAGCAAAATAAAGTAAATTAAAGACAAACGTAATTCCAAACAGGCAAGATTGTTGATTTCAAATTCAATTAAACAAAAAAGCTAGGTTTTCAGGTAATTCTCAGGATGAATCAAAATTGCAGGATAAACAAAATTCCGGATTTAATTAAGAATTGTTCTAGAACTTGGAACACTAAGATATAATTAACCAACTGTCGTTGCGAAAACTAACTATGCTTAAACCCTAGAAAACCAAATTTCGTTGCGAATTCAATCAATTTAAACAAGCTTTAAATTCAAGTCCAATTTGTTCACAAAATTCCTAAACCAAATTTCTTTGCGAATAAGTAATTTTGCTCACCTAAAATGTAGTTCAGGCTAACAATTACACTTTCGTGTCAATCTATCAACCTAAAATATCCAAATTCAGGGTCGCGAATCCTAAATCAGAGTTAAAGCAATCTAGGTGAAGAACCAAATAGATAATCCTACCAAGTGAGTTTAACCTAACAATTCATCATCAATCCATTCGAATCACCCTAAACCTAACAAGCGAACTACTCAGACATGGAAGCAAAGCAAATCATAGCTGAATAATACTGCATAAAGAAAGAGAATTAGAAGAATTACAATAGGGTTCGAAGAATCTCAAAGTATGAAGTAAACTTGTCTCCCTAAAATCTCTCAAAAGCTCTCTCTAAACTTTGTTCAATAAAATCTCAAGTTGTGATCTAAAAACCTAAAATAAACTATTTATAGAGGTAAAATTCGTGGTGGGCTTCCTTGATGACCTTTGGCAACTTCTGGCCCATTCACGGGCAATTTTCCTTCTTCAAAGCGTATTATGTTGGCTTCTGTTAAGTGCATGTCGATCGACAACCGCATGGTGTGTCGAACGACAGGCGGCTAATGTTGCTGTCGATCGACAACCACCATGCGTGTCGATCGACAGGTTGCTTCATTTCTGTTTCTCCGCTTGTAAATCCGACTCCAATCTCGTTTACGCTCCAAAACGCACCATAATCATCAATTTAGCTTCCCACGTGCAATAGACACTAAAAAGACTCGAAAAGCAGTGAAAAGACTCGATAAAAGGACTTATATCATGGTCCAAAATCGGTAAAAACCATGATATATCAACTTCCCTAGACGTAGCTTTTGCTTGCCCTCAAGCAAACTAGAGACTAAGAATGAACGAATTTTTCGACTCCAAAATAGAAAAGAATGTTAGCAACTACCTCCCCCAGACTTAAACAACACTGTTCCCAGTGTTATTAAATCCGAGATCAGTGAGAAGGAAAAGAAAAAGTCAGAGAAAGTTGGGAAAACGAGAAACTTGGACCTGAGTTGTATAGCTGTCGATCGACAGTGTGTGCGGGTGTCAGTCGATTGACAGACACAACGTGTGTCGATCGACAGGACCTTTGAAATTTTGGAATCGTGGCTTTTTTGCTTCTGTCGTTTGAGCAGTGTAGAGAACACTGTAAATCACTAAAACGAAACATGATTAAATAGTACAACGCATAATCTCCAGCAACAAGTTTCACAAATATGAAAGTCAAACGGAAACAAATAACAAACTGACTCAAAGTAAGAAAAATGACTCAAATGAAAAGAAAAAGGAGAAAGTAAACCGGGATAGAAATGGAGACGATCTAATCCTCCTCTTCGTCCTCCTCTGAATCCTCATCAACTGCAAGTGGTGAACGAGCTGGTGGAGGAGTCGGTGAATGAGGACGAACACAACCGCAGCGGGACAAGTCAGCAAAAGCATCCCAGAGTGTCTGAATGCTCGTGACGATCCATCTCTGAACTGGATCCATGTCAACCTGAGGAGGAGGTGCTAATCGGCAAGCTGAGGAAGAAGTGGAAGCAGCAGCGCCTGAAGTAGAAGAAGAAACACGTCTGCCGCGAGCAGAAGCTCTACGAGTGCCACGTCTACGGACGACGGTCTGACGCTGCTCTAGCAGGAAGGAAAGGGCAGCAGAACTAACTCTAATATTAGTCATCTCTGGGAGTGGCAGAAGAACCTGAAACTGTGCCTTAAAATCATCTCGAATGAGCCACTGGCGATCCTGGCCAATCCATGTAGCACTTACCATGTGCTTGTGGTCGATAGAGCAGGGCACGCGAATCGAGACATAACGAGTACAATCAATGCCGCAGAACTCTAAAATGGGAGTAATGAGGCTACCAGCGCGAAAGTCCTTGCCAGTCTTAAGACTGAACGGGGTAGTCTTCTTCTCCACCAATCGATTAGCAAAAATAGCTCCCCAGTTGGGATCCTCAAGGAGATCAGCATGTGACTAGGAGCTCGTCATGTCTCACCTTACCGGGCTCGTTCCTGTACAGAACAATGTTGGAGATCAAACGAGTCAGATAACGGAGAACGGGGTGGCGAATGTCTGTGTGAGTGGCCTGGCCACCCATGTAAGCACCAGCTCCAATTTGCGCCCAGAAATCCTTCATCTCTGAAAATGCAGAAGGCACAATGACGTTGTCACTCTCTCTTGGAAAGGCAAAGACATCACAAAGATCTCAGAGGCTAAGTATGTATCTCTCCCCTTCAATCATGAAGGTCAATGTCCCATTGCCTCCTGTGTGTAAAGCATCACTAGGGTAATAAACCCGAACCGTAGCAAAAAACTGACAGACCAAATCTGGATACATGTCGTGATGCCTGGTGGTGATGGTACCCAGAGATCCACGCACCAATATCCGCTTGACTTCCTCAAAAAGACCCAAGTCCCTCAATGCCACCTCATCTGCAATCCGTGTAGGCCGCATAGATACACTCAGCCACTGGTTGTAGAACAGGGAGTCGTACTCGTCCCAAGTCTCTGATATATCCCTGTTCACAACCTCAGGTTTCGAAAGAACAACGGACGCACAATCTCTCCATGCTCGACCAATTGGGATCTTCGCTCCCTCTCTCTTTGGCCATGGGTTACCGCCGCTGGTCCGTGATCGCTTAGACATCTGCAAAATAATCAAAACCACAAACACGCAAAAGAAAATATGAAAAGTTTGGTCGTGAAATGTGTCTGTCGATCGACACCCACCGTGACTGTTGATCGACAGCCTGCGAAAAACTGACAGTCGACTAACATTCGAAAACCCTGCAATTCCTTTAATTTCATACTCAAACACGACCACAATTCATTCCTAAACATCACTAGTGTCAACCCAATCCATGAAACAACAAAATCTAACCCAATTTGTACCTAAATTTTCCATAAAAAACGAGACCAAGAACAAGAGATTTCGGGTACATACTTTTGTAGATCGGGAAAATAAGTGATAGAAATAGAAAGAGGAAGAGATTTAACACAATTAGAACAAAAAATCACTAAAAACGGTGAAGATTTGAGAGATTTAGGGTTTGTAAAAGTGTTTGTGTCGAGTGAAGAACAAAAGTGTGTCTGTCGAGCGGTTTATATAGGACTTACCTCGGTGGCTCCGCTGTGCCTGTCGATCGACACACCCTGTGGGTGTCGATCGACAGCTATCCCATTTTTTTTTTTAATTTAACAAAACTAAACGGAAGTTAGTAGAAAATGAAAAGAAAAACAAATTTTGTACAGACACTTACCAGTGGGTTGCCTCCCACTAAGCGCTTGTTTTCAGTCATTAGCTTGACTGTGTCTGAAATTAGACAGCGGGTGCATCATCCAGTGACACAATCTGCCCATCTGGAATTTCGGCCTTCGCCTAATAATACTTCACCCTTTGGCCATTCATAGTGAATTCTTGGCCTTCCTGACTGATAAGCACAACAGCTCCATGTGGTCGAACTTCCTTGATTGTGAATGGACCTGACCAACGAGAACGCAACTTTCCAGGAAACAAAGTTAGACGAAAGTTATACAAGAGTACCTGATCATTCGGTTCGAAAGTTCGGGAGATGATCTTCCTGTCTTGATATGCTTTAGTCCGCTCCTTGTATAACTTGGAGTTTTCATAAGCGGGATGTCTAATCTCATCCAGCTCGTTCAACTGAATCATACGTCTCTCTGCAGCAGGTTTGATGTTGAAATTGTACTGTTTCACATCCCATGCTGCTCGATGCTCAAGTTCCACTGGAAGATGACATGCTTTCCCATAAAGCAAATGAAAAGGAGTAGTGCCTAGTGGTGTCTTGAACGCAGTTCGATAAGCCCAAAGTGCGTCATCCAGCTTTGCTGACCAATCCTTCCTTGTGGCATTAACAATTTTCTCTAAAATTTCCTTAATCTGTCGATTATAAGATTCAACCTGTCCACTCGTTTGAGGATGATAAGGACTAGCCACACGATGCTGAACTCCATACTTAGCTAATAAACGATCAAAAGCTTTGTTGATGAAATGCGTTCCTCCATCACTAATGACAACTCGAGGCACTCCGAATCGTGGGAAAATGATGGTCTGAAACAACTTAATAACCACCCCCGAATTGTTCTTTGGACTTGCAATCACTTCTACCCACTTGGATACATAGTCCACAACAACCAATATGTAGGAATTCCCATAAGATGATGGGAAAGGACCCATGAAATCAATGCCCCAACAATCAAAAACCTCTACTTCAATGATAAAGTTCTGAGGCATCTCATGTCGTCTGCTGATCTTTCCTCTTCGTTGATAAGCATCGCACTGCTTGACAAAGGCGTGAACATCTTTGAACAATGTAGGCCACCATAAACCCGCTTGAAGAACTTTGGAGGCTGTCTTGAATGAAGCGAAATGCCCTGCATAATCGGAACCGTGACAGTGGAACAACACATCTTGGGTCTCGAGCTCAACAATGCATCTCCTGTAAATACTATCAGAAACAAAACTTGTATAGATAAGGTTCATCCCAATAGTGCCTACGAAGTTCGCGGATAAACTTCTTCCTTTTATACCCCTTTAGATCACTTGGCTATCCTCCGCAGCAAGATAATTAGCAATATCAGCGTACCAAGGACGTGTAGAAGAAGAAACGGCGAAGACGTGGGCCCGGCTGCGTCGGTGATGGTTTGTGGAAGGCGATCCAACGCTCTGTACAGAGGCTGTCGATCGACACTCATAGTGTGTGTCGAACGACAGCTCTATTGTTGGCCTATTGATCGACACTTAGTGGGTGTGTCGATCGACAGGTCCTCTGTTTTTCTTGAACTTTGCAGATTTTCAGCTTGAAACCCACTTTCAACGAAGTTGCATCCCTCCGTTGGGAAGAAATCATCAATAGGAACATGATCATCGATCCTAATCCTTGAGAGATGATCCGCGACTCCATTTTCAACTCCTTTCTTATCCTTAACTTCAACATCAAACTCTTGAAGGAGAAGAATCCATCTTAACAACCGCGGCTTCGCGTCCTTTTTCTGCATTAAATACTTAAGTGCTGAATGATCCGTATGCACTCACCTTAGAACCAATCAAATAGGGACGAATTTTCTCAAACGCAAACACCACCGCCAACAATTCCTTCTCTGTGGTAGCATAATTCTTTTGCGCATCATCAAGAGTCCGACTGGCGTAGTAAATGGCATGAAGCTTCTTGTCTTTCTTCTGACCCAAAACAGCCCCAACCGCGAAATCACTAGCATCACACATCACTTCAAAAGGAAGTGTCCAATATGGAGGTTGTACAATTGGAGCACTTACCAAGGCTTGCTTAATCTGTTCGAAGGCAGCAAGACAATCAGCATCAAACACAAACTTGATGTCTTTACAAAGCAGAGAGGTAAGCGGACGGGCAATCTTGGAGAAATCCTTGATGAATCTCCTGTAAAAACCAACGTGACCAAGAAAACTCCTAACAGATTTCACACAAGTAGGCGGCTGCAAACTTGTCATAACCTCAATCTTGGCACGATCTACCTCAATCCCAGCTTCTGACACTTTATGTCCAAGAACAATGCCACGGTTTACCATGAAATAACATTTCTCTCAATTCAACACTAAGTGTTTCTTTTCACATCTAGCAAGTACCTTCTCCAAATTACCCAAACATTCCTTGAAAGTAGACCCGTAGACTGAGAAATCATCCATGAAGACCTCCATGTAATCTTCGATCATATATGTGAAAATTGACATCATATATCTCTGAAAAGTAGCTGAAGCGTTACATAATCCAAATGGCATTCTATGATATGCAAAAGTACCATAAGGACATGTAAAGGTTGTCTTCTCCTGATCGTCCGGATGAATCGGAATCTGAAAGAACCCTGAATAACCATCCAAGAAGCAAAAGTAGGGATGATTCGCAAGACTTTCCAGCATTTGATCAATGAAAGGCAAAGGGAAATGATCTTTCCTAGTAGCAGCATTGAGCTTCCTGTAATCAATACACATCTTGTGTCCTGTCACAGCCCTTGTAGGAATAAGCTCGTTTTTCTCGTTCTTGACCACTGTAACCCCATCTTTCTTAGGAACCACATAAACCGGACTAACCCAAGGACTATCTGAAATAGGATAGATGATCCCAGCTTCCAGTAGTTTCAGAATCTCTTTCTTTACCACTTTCTGAAGGTTCAGATTCAGCCTTCTTTGATGCTCAACAGACGTCTTTGCTCCTTCCTCAAGGTGAATCTTGTGCATGCATAAGTCTGGAGAAATACCTGCAATATCATCAAGAGAATACCCAACAGCTTTTCGATACTTGCGCAACTTACTTAGTAACAAGGTTTGCTCAATATTGTTCAAAGAAGAACTAACAATAACAGGATAAGTGGAATTAGGGCCAAGAAAAGCGTACTTGAGTCCTGCCGGTAGTTGTTTGAGTTCGATCTTTGGAGCTTTTTCTTCACTCCAGTCACTTACCCTTTCCGATTTCTCATAAACTCCAACCAGTTCCACATTTGCAACCACTTGTTTTACTAACTCACTGTCATTCATCAACTTAACATACCCTTTTGAAGCATCCTCAAGTTGTCCAGTCTCAATCGCAAAATTAACCAATGTCCTTTCCAATGGATCAATGGGATAATCTTCGTTAAAAACCTCTTGTGTGGAATCATCCAAACATCTATCATAGCACCAGCTGTAGCTAAAAACGGACGTCCAAGAATAAGATGATCTTTAGGCTCTTCACAATACTGCAAAACCACAAAATCAGCAGGAATCAAGCAATCTCCAACCTTGATTGGAACATCTTCCAATATCCCTTCTGGAACTCTCACTGATCGGTCGGCAAGTATAAGAGAAATCCTTGTAGGCTGGAAATCCGTCATCCCAAGTCTGAGAGCAACTGAAAGTGGCATCAAATTGATGCGAGAACCCAAATCACCCAAGGATCGCGGAAACCTATCCGAAAAATAAAGAAATCCAACACAAAGCTTCCCGGATCAGCTAGCTTCTTTGGAACCTTATTCAGAATTATAGCACTCACTTGTTCTGTGATCATAGCAACTCCTTCTTCAACGCACAAGTTCTTAGGGACCAATTTCTTCACATACCATCGAATAACCGGAGAAGTTTTAATCGCCTCAACCAATGGCATCTCAACTGTGATCTTGTCAATGATTTCCTTACACTTAGCTTCCTCAAGCTCCTGTCTAGACTTCTTAAGACCTCTAGGATAAGGGATCTTCGGCTTGTACACTCTCTCTGTAGGCAGAACCTGACTTTGGTCCGTCTGGGGTGCCTGTCGATCGACACCCGTTGGGTGTGTCGAACGACAGCTCTGTTGTGGGCCTATCTATCGATACCCAGTGGGTGTGTCGAACGACAGGTCTTCCGGATTCCTGTTTTCCTCGATAATTTATGGCCCTGTCGATCGACACTCCTTGTGTCTGTCGATCGACAGGTCGTCCGGAACAAAAAGTTCTTGATCCTCAACGTCTTCAAGCTCGTCTAGCTGTTCGATTGTAAGTGGTTTCTTGAGTACTGGCGTGATAACTTTACCACTTCTGGTTGTGATCGCTGTTACACCATGCTACTTAGGATTCGTATCAGTTTTGGCAGGAAGAAACCCATCTTGTCTTCTCATATTCTCTGCAGTTTGGGCTACCTGAGTGTCCAACTTCTTCATGTGAATGTTGAGGGCTTCAATCTTCCCATTGAGATCAGTGCAGAGGCTGCCAATCTTTCCATTGAGATCAGTGTAGATACCGTCAATCTTCCCATTGAAGTTAACTGTTTGTGCTTGCTGCCCCTCAAGAAGCTGTTCGAGCATACCCTTCACGTCACGCTCTGAAGATTTAGAGGGGATTGGTTGATATGACGAACATCCATAAGTCCTTTGGTTGCTGTTGCTGCCAAATGGTTTTTGAAAATTCGACTTCTGAGCATAGCTTGGAGAACCAGGAGTTCCTGAGAACGAGCTCTTCTGATTGTAATTGTTGTACCCCTTGTTCTCTGATTGATTCTCATAACGCTGATTCTGATAGCCATTTTGGTTGATGTAATTAACAACCTCCTGCTCTCTGTCTTCATCCTGATAGAAAGTGTCAACTTCCTGTGCAAAATGAACTGACTTCTTGTTCACCAGATGATGGTGAATGGAATCTATCTTAGCTTTAACCTTAGCAATCTCTGCTCCACCTGACATCCCAACTTCTCTTTTTCTCTAACAGCTACTGATTCAGATATATTCTAGAACTACTGCAGGATATGAACACTACTAATTCAGATGTGAATGAATAGTGGAAACACACAACACACGAGATTCTCTTTCCCGAAAATATTACTAGATCAATTGTTGAATAAACATACAAGTTTCACTCACCACGTTGATCCTAGCCTCACTTGTTTTCAAGATCTACACACGATCTGAAAACCTCTCTCTACCCTTAGCTCTGAATCAGATCTTAACTTTGTGATTCTTCTATCAGTTGCAGGGTTTGGCATATGCATTTTTTGTTGTCTTTTTTTTTTTGGGGGCCCGGGGGGGGGGGGGGGGGGCTAATATTGAGATTAACTATCCGCATACTCATTTTTTTCTCTTTTAGAGATAATTAAATAAAAAAGATCGTGATTTCTTCTTTGTTTTCGTACCTCAGGGCTAGAAATATTCCGTCAAGGAGGCCGAGAGGGAGAAGACGATGGGAACGGGAGAGGCTCCGCAACTTTTATGACAGTCTTTCTTTGTAAATAAACACTCATGCCAAGGACGCAGAGGCATATAAGGTGTGGGAGGAGAAGCGCCTTGATATGCTCAAATTTACCCTGAGCTACTCTATCAATTTAAGAGATCAATTGTAGTAGGGGTCGAATCACTGGGAGTCAAATCAAACGATAGGAATATTGACTTCGAATTGAGCTAAGCAAAATAAAGTAAATTAAAGACAAACGTAATTCCAAACAGGCAAGATTGTTGATTTCAAATTCAATTAAACAAAAAAGCTAGGTTTTCAGGTAATTCTCATGATGAATCAAAATTGCAGGATAAACAAAATTCAGGATTTAATTAAGAACTGTTCTAGAACTTGGAACACTAAGATATAATTAACCAACTGCCGTTGCGAAAACTAACTATGCTTAAACCCTAGAAAACCAAATTTCTTTGCGAATTCAATCAATTTAAACAAGCTTTAAATTCAAGTCCAATTTGTTCACAAAATTCCTAAACCAAATTTCTTTGCGAATTCAATCAATTTAAACAAGCTTTAAATTCAAGTCCAATTTGTTCACAAAATTCCTAAACCAAATTTCTTTGCGAATAAGTAATTTTGCTCACCTAAAATGTAGTTCAGGCTAATCAATTACACTTTCGTGTCAATCTATCAACCTAAAATATCCAAATTCAGGGTCGCGAATCCTAAATCAGAGTTAAAGCAATCTAGGTGAAGAACCAAATAGATAATCCTACCAAGTGAGTTTAACCTAACAATTCATCATCAATCCATTCGAATCACCCTAAACCTAACAAGCGAACTACTCAGACATGGAAGCAAAGCAAATCATAGCTGAATAATACTGCATAAAGAAAGAGAATTAGAAGAATTACAATAGGGTTCGAAGAATCTCAAAGTATGAAGTAAACTTGTCTCCCTAAAATCTCTCAAAAGCTCTCTCTAAACTTTGTTCAATAAAATCTCAAGTTGTGATCTAAAAACCTAAAATAAACTATTTATAGAGGTAAAATTCGTGGTGGGCTTCCTTGATGACCTTTGGCAACTTCTGGCCCATTAACGGGCAATTTTCCTTCTTCAAAGCGTATTATGTTGGCTTCTGTTAAGTGCATGTCGATCGACAACCGCATGGTGTGTCGAACGACAGGCGGCTAATGTTGTTGTCGATCGACAACCACCATGCGTGTCGATCGACATGTTGCTTCATTTCTGTTTCTCCGCTTGTAAATCCGACTCCAATCTCGTTTACGCTCCAAAACGCACCATAATCATCAATTTAGCTTCTCCCGTGCAATAACCTGTTAAGACACTAAAAAGACTCGAAAAGCAGTGAAAAGACTCGATAAAAAAACTTATATCATGGTCGAAAACCGGTAATAGCCATGATATATCACGCCTCAAGCTTGAGGACATTTTTAATGATAGCCTAGAAACTAAAGAAAAATCTTCATCTTTCAAGGCGAACAGTGGCGGAAGTAAAGAGAGGTTAGGGTGTCATGTGACCCCTATAAAATTATTATGTTAATGATTTTTAGTGTAAATTTGATTATAATTGATAAAATATTTGGTTAAAATTAGTGATTGACCCCCTTAAATTTTTGTATAAACTTCAAAATGCCCCCACTAATTTGTATATTTTTTTCAGTAATTACTATTGTATTACTATATTTTATTTTATATATCAAAAAAAAAAATTATGACCCCGACGAAAAATATTTCTAGATCCGCCACTGAAGGCGAAGGAGGCCGAGAAGGCGAAGGAGGCCTAGAGGGAGAGAAGACCATGGGAGACAGGCTCCGTAACTTTTATGACAGTCTTTCTTTGTCAAAAACACTCTTTAGTGTTGGATATTTAAGTGAATATGTTCAATTGGTGAATAGGTGCAAGTGGTAAAATCAAACAATGCAACTATTCGGTTTATGGTTGTTTTATACGTACGGTTGCAAACGTACGGATGAATCATCACAACCTTTAAACTCATACTCCCTCTGTTCCTAAAAGATAAAAACTTTACAACAAAAATTTGTTTCAAAAAGATAGAGTTTTTACTGTTTTCTATGCATTTTTACAAATTTCAAGACAAATACTGAAACATTATTGGTTAAACTTTATTGAAAACTGTATTTCGTAGAAATCAATGTGTTATCTTAATAAATGTGCATAACCTTAAACATCTATCTTTAAGGAACGGAGGGAGTATAAAACTCTGTTTCTTTGGCCCAAAAAACAGAGTAAGAGAAGAACGTGAGAAGGAAGAGATATTCACACATTTAAATCTTTTTGATAATGAATTTTTTAGAAATTTTTATTCTCACATGTTTGAGAGTACATTTGCTTAATTCACTATGAATTGGACATGTTTAGATTTAGTATTTAGGGGATAAATCACTTTTCTTGTTTGGTGACTACTTACCTTAATTGTGAAGATTTCAGAAGAAGTTTACTCGGCATAAACTTATGAGGAAGTCTACATTTTAATGTTTACTAAAAGTTCACTTATCACATATGTATATGATTTCATTTTGTCACCAAGTATGTGTTATATGAATAATATGAGCATAATTTATGATCACCTCATAATTTGAAAATTTTTAACTACGTAATTTGGTCTTAGTTTGGTTTGTGAAAATATGTCTTCGAGTAACTATGTAAATTTTAGATTTAAGTTGGAATTGTTCTAGAGTCATAACTACAGACAACGTTTGTGTGCCTTGATCCGATTATTCTAGAGTCGTAACTACAGACAACTCGTGTTTAACGTATCTGCCACAACATTTTACATAAAGTAGGAGAAATTTCACTCAAGATAAAAGACAAACAAGTGATTTCTTTGCTTTTAAACTAGTGGGAAATTGATAAGTTTGCATCCATAATGAAACAAGTCTAACACCGATACAAAGGAACAGAGATTACAATATCACAATTTGAAATTGGTAAAACATATTGAAAATATTGTCCGGCTCATTGTTTTGCTATTCTGCATCAAGACATCCGTTTTTGCTCGGTCCGAGCAGATTAAATTGCTCCGTCGATTAGTCAGCAGTGGTACAGTCGATGTTTTGGCAAGAGCCTGTAAATATGAAACAAACTGTTTTCAAGTTGAAATAAAAGCTAACACAGAGGACAAGTAAAACAAACCCACACACCTCTTTAAGCATAGATAACTCTTGTTCCTTTAAGCAACGAACATCTCGCAGTAGACTACAATGAACGTACTTTAGTGAGACAAAGACTCATCAAACAAACAACATTTAGGATTATATTAATGGCAGATGGAGGGATTGTAGCAATGATACCTTCCACATAGAGAGTCTCGTAAAACCAATGTTTGCTTACTATCCCTGCATAGACAAATATCCACAATCAATTTATCTTGAAACAAACAAAAATATTATCACAACATATTCACAAAATTGTAGGACATGGCAAGTACATGTAAGGTATATGTGAAGAATGTTCATATTAGCAATGTCTTGGTTATCTCTCCTGCTTTTCCCGACACATCAAACAAGGTTAAATTAATGACTGCGTTTTTTTGTGAGAAAGCAAGAGAAAAAAAGAGAACAGAGGTTACTAGATCTGTGGAGCTCAGAGGTCGAGGAGAAAACTTGAGTTTGGTGGTTTCAGATCTCAAGCAGAGGAAAAGAGAATGCGTTTTTAATTCAAATATTACATGCTCAAGGGAAATGACAAATACAAAAAAAGAATAGCGAAGAAAACTACCTTTTATATTGTTTATCCTCAATTTGAACCCCAATCATAGGAGACATGACGGATCCGACCATGGCTTTAGTACGTTCAATAGGCTTCTTCACTGGAGAGTTCCCATCAAAAACGCATTATAGTAGCTATCGATAACAATCAACCTACAAAACAAAATCCAAACATATAGATTCAAATAAAACCCGAAAAAATCTGAAAAGGCATTCGGAACGTTGGAGGTAAGAGAAACAATCGGAGAAAATAGCATAAATTAGGCCGAGTTTTGGACAATAGCTAGATTTGATGAAGAAACAGCTGAATCCAAAATCATTCTGGTGAAGCAAACGAAGATGTAAGGAGAAGAATCGATTACAGATCTGGAAGGAGGCGCCGTTTGGGATAGACAGAGAAAGAGGGTTTTATTTTTTAACAAAGTAGGTTACCTTTTTCTCTCTGTATGCTTATATACGGAGTTACAAAAATCCGGTTTGGTTAACAATTTTCGGTTTGGGTAGACTTTATTTGAAGTTTACGAAACCCTAAACTCTAAATGAAACCCTAAACTCTATGTAAACTTAACATAAAATTTACACATTGGTGTACACTTCATTCAAAATCTACTTTTCGAAAACCTAAATCTATTATTCTCAATAAATCATTCAAAAACTTAAATAAAAATTTGTATCAAATATTAAAACATTTTATAAATTGATAATTTAACATTTTTATGCAAATTTCACATTTTTAATATACAAATTATAAACCCTAAATCCAACCTTAAGTGTTAAAATATATTTTCTACTTATAATGTCAAACCATTAACCATATTTTAGACTCGTAACTCGGAAACATACGTAAAATAACACATAATTTAAAATTTGACATTACCTTTTAGTTAACTCAACTTTAAAACCGAACCCTACTTTATAAGTTTCTACAAGGTTGTTTACCCTAAACCTTAAACCATATATTTGAATTCCTAATATTAAACCATTACAACCACAAACTCATAAACTCATAAAACTTATAAACACTACCAACATGTCACTTTACATCAATATCTAAACAAATGGGTTATACACTAACTTATTTGGTATCTCATATATTTGTCTACAATACTATATATTTCATGTACTATCCACTTTCTCTTTGTTAGTTTAATTTGTTTCAATTTTATGAAATTTTATTTTTGAAACTTCACAATTGTGTATAGTTTGGTTATCAATAAAAAAATTTAATCAAAATCTTTTTTGTTAATTTTTTAATTTAAATTTCGTAAGAAATTATTAAGTAGATTTCGTCTGAAGTTCACAGCGTAGACTTCACTATAACGTTGTAGACTTCGCGAAGGTTAAAATAGTAATTTGGTGCTGCAATTTTTTGTTTGGTCATTAAGGTTGTTTTAGTAATTTCACTACCCTCTTGGGTTAGTTTTGCCAAACATCACCTAAGGGGTCTAGATTTGCATTTCAATTTTTGTTTTTGGTCATTTTTAGCATATTATTTTGGGTGAATTAGCTGAATAACATATTTATGGGAAAAAATTAGGTAACTAACATATCAAAAAATAAAATTAGGTACATAGCAGAGAGAAAAAAATAGAGGACAAAATTACCCATACAATTAAATTAAGGTAAGTATTAAAAACAAAATCCCTAAAAATATTAAATTCTTTATCTCTTGAAAATTGACATTTTTATCTCTGAAAAATACATGTAAACTAGCGTGCAAACAAAATAAAATTGGATTAGAAAAACAACAAAAATCATATTTTAATATATATAGTTAACTATAACGGCTAACTATTTTAATATATAGTTAACTATTGTCGAAACTACTTATTTTATTGATTTCAAAAGATAGCTAACTATCTCATACTATTTAGTTAACTATTATTTTTTAGAATATAATTATCATTTTAAAAGTATAGTTAACTATTTTCATATTAGTGATTTCATAAAATAATGACTACATGAATATTGTAATAGTTACTTATTTGAACAAACATAGTTAACTTTTTCATAACGTAGTTACCTATTATAGTTATATAATTAAAAAAACATACATAGTTAGCTATTATAAAAAATAGTTAGTTATCTGATTTTCGAACATAGTTAGCTATATTAATGATCGCCAACATCGGTTCAAATTGAACGAAAAATGAGAACGATAGTGTGGATTTTAACTAAGGAAAAAAACATCATCTTAATATATTATTGGAATTTTTTGGTTCCAAGACTTTGATACAAAACAAAATGATTGAGAATTTGTTTTGTAGATCACGAGAGATATATATGATATTTGTGTAAGAACAAAGAAAAAGTAGAAGAAGAAGGATGAAGAAAAAAAAGGAAGAAGAAAGATGAAGAAAAAAGAACAACAAATTGAAAGAAGAAGGAGGCTGCGGTGGAAGAAAGAGGCTAAATAAATTAGATTAGGGTTTTCCTTTTTTAAATATTTGTTATAATTTCGTTTTTAATAAAGATGTAAATTAATTAAGGGTATTATAGACATTTTATCTAATTTGAATGTTATTCACTTAATTATTTTTTATGTACTATTAGATCCTTAATTATTGGCATAAAACCTATTATTGGTGCCAATTTCCCTATTATTTTTAGCATAATAAAATGGAAATTATACTTTTTAAATCAGTATACAAATAATATTTTAAATAATTGACACATGTCAAAATCTAAACTAACAATGACACATGTCGTAATCTTGTGAGTTATAATTTCGTGCGCATCCAATTGTATATAATAAAATTTTATTTGTTTCAGTATTATATATTTTCATGTAAGCTCAATTCTAAATGCATATTTTATACATATACGAGTCGCGTGAAAATCGTGCTTCACTTTATAATCACCACACTTTTGTAATAGATTCCCTAGATTTATATATCCACAAAAATTTACGATATAACTTTTAGAACATAGTGCGTGTCTAATGATCATACCAAAGCTTTTCTATCTTTTTTTTTTTTCTCACAGCCTAGACAGACTTTTTAAAATTCATTTTGGTTGTAAGTACAAGTTACTCTACATAAGATTCTACTATACTTTACAGTTAAAACATCTACTATGTCATATCCTCTCTAGTTGCTAGATACAATTATTGAAAAAGAAGTACTCATACATGCATAAATCAACTCATTATCATATACAATACATAAACCTTTTTAGTTCCAAACAAAACACAATCGAGACCAGCATTTGATTTCCCTAGCTCGAGGAAAAATTAATGGGAGGAGCCATCCAAGTTATTCGGGAAAGCATCAAATGAATGCATGAACGGTTTGATAGGATGGTGGAAGATTGGAAAATGACCAATTTCGACCAGAAGAAAATTATTGACTGAAGTCATCCAAGTTATTAGAAAAATATTCAATGAGTGCATGATAGTGCACAACAGAACAACGGAAGAGACACACGAATAATACGTACAGGAATTGCTAAATAGAGAAAAAAATAAGGTTTTCTACAAATAAACCCTCAAAGTAGCTAGATTTTGCGATTTTACCCTCCAAGTCAAAAACCCACAGAACAACCCTTAAAATATGAGTTAACCCGTAATATAACCCTCAGCCATATATGAATTTTTTCACTCCGTATATAAGCGATTGCATCTTCTTCTAAGAGAAAGTCATTCTTTATAATAAATTTCTAAATAAACATGTTTGTAATATATGGTAGAAAAAACTATATATGGCCGAAGGTTATATTGTGGGTTAACTCATACTTTAAGGGTTGATCTGTAAGTTTTTGATTTGGAGGGTAAAATTACAAAATTTAGCTACTTCGAAAGTTTATTTGCAGAAAACCCAAAAAATAACTAGTATATATATCGTCTCTTCCTACAATACTACACTATCGTAGGAACCCAAATTACTTTGCAAACCAATTTCAAGCATTTCATCCCCTATCACTCTCCCATAATTCAGTAAATTAATATTAGGTGAAAAAATCTTACCAAGTGTGTAGATGACTTTTCTTAAATGCTTCTCACTTCATTGTGGTGGTGCTTGGATTGCAAGTGATCAGAATGGTTCGGTTCTTTTTCATGCTCGTGAAGCTTTTACACGCTCAAGGAATAGAATCACAACTGAATTTCGTGTATTGGGCAATGCAAAGTGTTAAGTAATGTTGTCCCACATTGGTAGTTGGAAAAATAATATAGTAATATATAAAGGGTTAGACCAATCCACTCATTAACCAATTGGTTTTGAGTTGAAAGCTTATAAAAACCCCAAACTTAATACAAAGCTTGTTAGATTTGCACGTTCAGAATGTGGTTTTTGCATTAGATTGTCAAGCAGTTATCAAAGCCATAATGAAACCCTTTAGAATGGCCAAGGTATCGAGCTTACATTTATCACATTTTGTGACTAAGATCTGGATTTGGTAACTGTTCCTTCGAATTAGAAGCTCCAACGACGAATTCTGTACCAAGAGAAATAGTTAAAAGTGTGTTTCAGGATGGAAGATTCAAGTCGTATCATGCATTAAGAGGACCAGCGTGGCTACATAATTTAATTAATAATGAAGCTTGTTTTTAGCATCTTCTACTCCCTTGTCATTGGGTATGATGCTTCATTTGCAAGTTTGTGTTTAGTTGTTTTGATTTTTCATGTTGTTTTTGAGATATACTTTTGATTTCTAGACGGTAAAAAAAAAATATTACTATTGTTTACAGAAAAACTCCTTTTTTCATACAATAAAATAACAAAACCCGAGAAACCAACCGTAAATATAACGGTCGATCTGAAACTGGACATGAATTGCTTAAAAGACGGGTTTTTGCATCACACTCGCTCCATTAAAACTGGGTTAACCTTGACAGTAGTCTCCTCGAACCAACTCGTTAATCTCTACTCCATAAATGGCTTATTACGGGAAGCTCGGAATGTGTTCGACGAAATGCCTGAGAGAAACGTTTACTCGTGGAACGCTGTGATCTCGGCTTATGTAAAGTTCAACAATTTGAAGGAAGCGAATAAATTGTTCAAAAAGGTTGATTCTGAACACTTTGCTTTCAGGTACTGATGGGTATGTGAAGCTATTGAGATGTTTGGTCAGATGAATAGGAGAGAGGATTATGGGATTTGGATAGATGATTTCACTGTCACTACTATGCTTAAACTTTCTGCAAAGTTTTCCAATGTGTTTTATGGTAAACAGTTACATGGGGTTATGGTGAAAACAGGGAATGATGCAACTAAGTTTGCTGTTAGTTCTCTCATTCACATGTATTCAAAATGTTGGAAATGTTAGGAAGTTTGTAACGTATTTAACGAATCTTGTGTTGAGATTGTTGATAGTGTGGCTAAGAACGCTATGATTACAGCATATTGTAGAGAAGGTGATGTAGAAAGAGGTTTGAGTATATTCTGGATAAATCCAGAACTGAATGATACAATTTCGTGCAATACAATGGTTTCGGGATACGAAGAAGAAGCTTTGAAGATGGCTGTTAGTATGGAGGAAAGTGGGTTGAAATGGGACGAACATACTATCGCAGCTGTACGAAATGTTCTGAGTAGTTTAAAGAGCCTGAAGATTGGAAAGGAAGTACATGCTCGGGTATTGAAGAATGGATTGTATTCTAATAAGTTTATAAGAAGTAGACTTGTTGATGTTTACTGTAAGTGTGGGAATATGATATATGCAGAGTCTGCCCAATTCTTATATGGTTTTGGCAACTTGTATTCAACTTCTTCGATGATCGTTGGTTACTTGTCTCAGGGAAAGATGGTGGAGGCGAGAAGGTTATTTGATTCTTTATCTGAAAAGAATCTAATGGTCCGGACTGCGATGTTCATGGGATATCTCAGTTTACGGCAACCTGATTCTGTGTTTGAACTTGCACGTGAATTTATAGACAAGGAGACCAAAATTCCTGATTCTTTGGTCATGGTTAGCATTCTTGGTGCATGCTATTTACAGGCTTCTATGGAACCGGGGAAGGAGATTCACAGTCATAGCTTGAGAACAGGCATTGTAATGGATAAAAAGCTTGTCACTGCATTTGTTGACATGTATTCAAAATGAGGGAATGTTGAATATGCTGAAAAGGCTAGCTTCAAGAGAGATACAATTATGTACAGCGCTATGATAGCTGGTTGTGCTCATCACGGTCATGAAGCGAAAGCTTTCCAGCTCTTTGAAGACATGATTGAGGGTGGATTCAAGCCCGATGAAGTCACGATTATGGCCCTCCTATCAGCTTGTTGTCACCGTGGCTTAGTTCTAGAGGGTGAGAAATACTTCAAGTCGATGATAGAGGTTTACAGGATAGCACCCAAGGTCGGTCACTATACCTGCATGATTGATTTATATGGAAAGGCCAATAGGTTGGACAAAGCCAGAGAACGTATGGAAGGTATTGATCAAGTTGAAGAAGATGTTGTTATTCTTGGAGCGTTTTTAAATGCTTGTAACTGGAATAAGAATACAGAGCTTGTTAAAGAAGTGGAAGAGAAGTTGTTAAGCATTGAAGGATCTAAAGGGTCTCGTTATATTCAACTTGCTAATGTTTATGCCTTGTCTGGTAAACGGGATGAGATGAGAGGGAAGGAGCTGGAAAAGTTTTCTGGGAGCAGCTGGGCGTATATCGATAATCAAGTTCATATGGTTACTTCCTCTGATATTTCCCATGTCAAAACAGTATCTATATATTCCATGCTACATTTTCTGACCAAGGATTTGAGTGAAATTGCTGAAATCACAATTTAAGGTATCAATGATCTTATTATCACTGTTTTGCGTGTCAACTTTTTTGCTGATTTTGGGAATATACTGAACATTCTTTTATCTTTCTCTCTTAGAGGATCGCTCTTGTAAAGCTTTTGCATCAGCCAAAGACCCAGATTTCTTATCTTGTTCTTCAATATGAGTGTTATTAGCAAAAGTTGAAGAAAGTATATGCTGTTGTTCTGGATTCAGAAACAGAAACTCAATTTTTTTAATTCAAAATGATTGCTTTAAGGCTTCGTCCATACGTGGAAGGGCTTCTCAACTCTTATTGCAGCTTACGGTCTCAACCAGATGACTAGGTCATGTGAGTATTGATAGATTTTATGTATTTATTCATCTCTCATTGTCTCTGTAACATGTATTACTATTAGAGTTGGAATGAACTGTTTACTGTATGTTCTCCTTTTGTAATCACTCTTACTAAATTTTTTTTTAATTATTTTGAAGAAAGCAAGCAACGTCAACACAAAGCAGTTAGGAAACCAACAACAGAAACACCATCAAACACAGACCAACACAGAAAAACAACAGCAACAGGAACCAGTACAAGAGAACCATGAAAACCAAAATACAAAGTGAAACCTTCCAAAAGAAAACCTGTCCTAGCAAGTTGCAGCAGGTAAGCCACACTTCTCGGGGAGTTTCACAGCGAGGTGAAAGTCGATATCACTGACAAAGGGACTGTCTTTATGCTCGCAGAGACAGTGGAAGTTGGCCGTGGACAGGGCAGTGCAGCAAGGTCCCTTGGGATCAATCGGGGTGGTCAATGGGTCCTTAGTCTGCACGTAGGGCTTGCAAGAGTACAGACCAGTATAGGTCATACCGCAGAGGTTCTGTCCGGTTGCTGCCGTGAGTGTCAAGGCTAGAACCAAGGTCATAACGAAAAGCTTAGTGTTTGGCTCCATGGCTTTGATTACTTTGAGAGAGTTTTTCACCAAATGTTTTGCAACTATTTGATGGATTTGCTCTTCTCTCAGCTTAGGATAGCTTACGTTACCTTCTTCATAGGTTTTATATAGAGAGGATAGGCAGGTTACTGGTGTGATTAGATCTCCAAAATTATGATTTTAAGCATGGGTCCCTAGCATTATATAAGACAAGAATCTTGTGATTAACCTTAACTAATCTCCTGTGCTTATTGTTCAATATCCATTTAAGAGCATGTGTAGGGGAATATCGAATGTTGAAAATGGTCTTATACTATACATGTAATATAATCTATATTCATTTGTTGTCTTGTGATACTTTAATATAATGTAGTTCATACACTATATAGTAAGAAGACCCGTGAGACATTGGCATTACTATGTTCCAATTTGCTAACTTGTCACGGGCGTTCTTTCGTGGCCTCAAGTTCTATTGGGGGCTCAAATTCATTTGCTTTCATATGCAATTTCGTTTACTTTTGATATATCTTGGACGCATTATCCCAAGTTGACAATTTATTAAATGAGAACAATCGATCTTTTATCTTGTTTTCGATAAAACTGTAGTGGCTCTGTGAGTTATGTAGCAGTCAAATGTGTCTTATGGTTGTATTTTGTGCTCTTTATCTACCAAGGCCAAGCTAGTATGAGCTAACATGTGTACATTAATGTATGAAGACATTCTAAAGTAGAGCTATTATTTATTGCAGCTTGAGCTTACATATCATAAGTAGAAACTGGAGCGAGTCTTTGAATTGGAAAAATATTAATATGAATATGAATCGGAAAATATGAATTCCATCATGTGAATTGGAAAACATTTATATGTTTACTAATTTGAAGGCCTTCTTTGCAGTCTCAACAAGTGGAACGGAGCGAATATTGAAATGTGTAGCAGAGGTTAAGTAGCCACAGGCCAAAGAGACATAAATCTTGAACCAAATCATCGACGAGAAGAAGGTGAGATGCGTACATATGATCGTGAAAACAATCACTGCCAAGCAGTTTATAAGGTACTTCTTTGTGCCAAACTCTTTTTCTGTTCCTTCGTTAGGGAAATGGCCACGAGAGTAGAAGTCATTGAGCAGCTGGTCTTTGAGCTGGAATGTGTTCATTAACCAAGCATTGATTTCCTTTTCTTGATTTGGGATTTGGGTTAGGTTGATTCGACGGATGTGAATGTGAACTTCTGATGGCTCAATACCATAGACATTGTCTAAGAAAGACGGGCAGCGGGTTTTATAACCGATGGTCACATCATAAACTGCAAGAAGTGCAAATAACTGCATAAGAATTTGCTTTGTTCAAGAGGAAAAGTAAAGGCATAGGATCTTAAATCATTGATGCAAACCAGCAAAAGTATAAACAAACCTGCATCAAGTGAGCAACTCAGTTCTTGCAAGCAGGAGACAAAACCTTTTGTTCTTGGAAGCAACACGTTGTTCAGTACCGGGAGGCCATTTTCAGCAGCAAATTTCTTACTCCTTTCGCATTTAGCCTCTCTGCATAAAGTCCCGCGGTAATCAGCTTAAACCAAAAGGGTTTCTAAACAAGAATGATACTCCAAAGAAGAGGAAACTTACGTATAATCTGTGCCCTCAGGGAAAAGAGCAAGCCATAAAGCATCTCGGGGATCCTTAAAACTCGAAACTATCAGCCTCAAATTCGCTTCATCGACTTCCCATCTCCGCTCAACGGGGATAAACTCAAAGAGGTGAAACGCCCAACCAAACAGAGGTAACTTCATCAAACTACTCTTAAGCACATACTTCATATTCCCTATCTGTCCTTTACGCAATGCAAGATCCCAAAAGTACATCCAATCAACTTCTGTTCGGTGATTCGCAATGAGCAACACTCGTTCCTCGCAAGGAACCTCATCGCCCGAAAAAATAACTTTGGTTCTGTTAATCTTCTCAAACAGGAAAGGCCACAAGGCGAGCCACGAGCCAAAGAAGAAAGAAACACATTTACGGCTATAATGTACACTGAATAGCCTCAACACTACACCTGATAAGAACCCCCAGAATATCAACATCATAAAAGCTGTTGAAACCAACACCATTAGACATACTACACCTCTTAACACTCTTATCAGAGACAACTTATTATCAGAGGTTGGTATCTTTGTAACTTTCTTCTTCATTTTTCTTACACCTTAAGATAAATCTATTTAACCTCCTATTGTATCTGTTCTTGATTCAATATATCGAAGATTTCACAAATCTTGTGTTACCAGAATCACCATCAGAGCTCATATGGTTACAGCATCATCACTGAGTGCTTGCACACAACATACTTCACCTGCAATTATATGATCAAAGACATAAGAACTTGACAAAACATAAATATTTGATTACTAAACACTACAAGTTGAAAGATAAAAAAAACCAAACTAAGAATCTAAGGATCTGACATGTCCTTAGATTAAAATAAAGAAGAAGCTTAATTCTCAGACACATATATATATATATATATACATTGTATAAACAAGATTCAAGCTCAAATCTCAGTAAGGAGAAAAAACAAGAAATCAGAATACAGAGCAATTACAAATGTACAAGTATTTTGTTGCAATGTAGATGTAGAAATCTGATATTTGTTTAAGGAAACGAGATAGAAGAAGAAAACAGCTTTACCATGGAAATGAGCTTCGAGGTTTTAATACAAACAGTGAAGAAGAAGAAGAAGAAGAAAAAGAAATATCATGAAGGACTACGATTTGTGTTATGAGAAAGGGCTTGGAGGGGGTTAGTAATTACGGTTTTATGCCATTTCTCGTGGAAAGTAGTCAAAGAAGGTGAGGAAAATTAAACCATTGTCCCCTCTTTTTCTCGTATATATTAAATTCGACACGTCACTATGTTGTTCATACTAAATTTAAATTATTCATCTGGAAAAGAAAATCAAATCAGTTTGTAAACTGGGTCGGGCTCTTAAAGCCCATATGTAATACTATTAGTTTGGGAATTGGGCCGGGCTTTAAAGGCTATATGTATAATTGACCGATTGATTCCTCTCTCCATCTCCCTCAGTTTTCCTCCTTGCTCAAGTCACTTTTGAGTCTCTCTCTACTCGCTGCTCTGAGTCATGGTTATGGATATCGATTTCAACGAGTACAAGCTCAGGTGCCAGCTTCATGGCCACGAAGACGATGTAAGATCTCTCCGCCAAACCCAATTCTTACTTTCCTGTGTTTTCCTGATCGATTCTTATTCTAGATTTTGAAACTTAAACTCTGGACTCGATGTGATTTTGCATTCGTTTTTGATTCAGTTTCATGTGGTAATTAGTGTGATGATTAGCTTTATTTATCAGGTTAATTTCAGGGATATATAGATTACTGGGTGTTGCTTATGGATTGAATGCGTGCCAATAATGCTGATTGGTTGAAATTTACCTTATGATACTTGTTGGGTATAGATCATTAACTTTACCTTATGCTATTGAGCTTATGCAATTGAGTAATTATAACACTTTAACTCATTGCTTATACATGAGCTGTGACGAACTCTGTTGATACTTGTTGGTTATAGATCATTAGCTGTACCTTATGCTATTGAGCTAATGCAATTGTAATTGGGACACTGCAAACTCATTGATTGTCAAATATCTTCAGGTTCGTGGAATATGTGTGTGCAATGATGATAATATAGCTACTTCATCGAGAGACAGAACCATAAGGGTCTGGTCAGTGGATCCATCTGATAAGCGTCTGTATACCTCCTCTAAAATTCTGTTGGGTCATACAAGCTTCGTCGGACCGCTTGCATGGATTCCTCAGAACGAGGAATTCCCCCAAGGAAGACTTGTCTCTGGGAGCATGGACACTTTCGTTATTGTTTGGAACCTGATTAATGGAGAGAATATTCAGACGTTGAAAGGTCATAAAATGCAAGTTACTGCTGTTACTATTGATAATGAAGACATTGTGTCAGCTTCAGTTGATCAGTAAGTCTTTCTTCTGTTCATGTAGTTTTCTTAGTTGAAACTTACATACTGTTGAGTCAATAACGTTTCTTGGATACAATCCAGTGAGTGTATTGGCCTGTAGTTTTCCTTTGCTGTTCCCCCACCAAATGTTTCCCATACGAGATATTATGTTATTCTTGACCGTAGTTCTAAGGGTGTTTATGAGTTGTATATGTGTTCATTGTTGTCTTGACGTAGCTTACTAGCTATAGATAGTAGTACATGGGTAACCAGATTCATCAAGTGTTGGAGTAATGTTGTGTAATGTAACTTAAGTTCCCGTTTGATTCTTGTTTTGAAGAACTCTCAAACGATGGAGAAACGGTCAGCTTGTTGAATCTTGGGAGGCACACCAGTCGCCTCTCCAGGCAGTGTTAAAGTTGCCATCTGGTGAGCTTGTTTCAGGATCAAGTGACACCACTCTCAAACTCTGGAAGGGAAAAACAAGTCTACGGACTTTTGCTGGGCATACAGGTGAATTGCTTTCCGTTTCTCACAATATTTTTTGTTAATTTGTGAAGCTGCATGTAAAAAATAAGATAGAATCTGATTACTTTTATTTTGGACTGCAGATACTGTTAGAGGGTTAGCCGTGATGCCTGATTTAGGATTTCTCTCAGCATCACATGATGGGTAAGTTCTTTACTTCCAGCAACTTCTCTCCTTACTTCATATCTTTTTGGAAGTGAATCATGCTCATCCAATCTGTGCTTAACTAGGAATATGTTTTATCTTGTATGACCCGTTGATTAGATATTTTCATCTTGGATTTGATGCTTAGGTTTCTCTTTATTCAGCCTTTCATGCATCTGTACACAACAAAGGGTGTAAATATCTATTTTGTTTTATCTACACAGCTCAATCAGGTTATGGGCTCTAAGTGGCGAAGTTCTTTTGGAGATGGTTGGCCACACCTCCATTGTTTATTCAGTCGACGCACATACATCAGGCCTTATTGTTAGTGGCAGTGAAGATCGCCATGCTAAGATATGGAAAGGTATCATGTTTTCCTTTTGTTTCTGTTAATGCCTTGATTGCTGTTCATTTATGTTCTAGAGTGTTTCTAGGTTATCTGAGGTCTGAGATGTTAATATTAAAATTCTTTTCAATATCAGTCTAATCCTGGCTTTTAAAGCTATCTTTGAAAATTAAAGATATTTCTTGCATCATATTTTTGTGGAAGATGTGCTATCATATTTGACTAATTAGTTACAGCTAATGGGTAGTTAGCTATTAGCATCTCAGGCGGTATCAGGTAGTTAGAAACCAATTTAAATTATTGCGAAGGTTGCTCAGCGATAGATGTTGTAATTGATGTCTAGCGGAAAGAGACAAACTTTTACTTTAAAGCTTGTCTTTCTTATAATCTGATCTGTTCTTATTTTGTTGCTAGATGGAGTATGCGTCCAGAGTCTGGAACATCCAGGCTGTGTCTGGGATGCCAAGTTCTTGGAGAGTGGAGACATTGTGACGGCATGTTCGGATGGAGTGGTTCGTGTGTGGACAGTACGTGATGGCGTGATTGCAGATCAGATGGAGATCGATGCCTATGATTCCCAACTTTCTCAGTACAAATTGAGCAGGTAGTTTATGGTTCTCAACTCTTATCTACTGTATTAAATTCTGTGTCCATTGAGTATTTCTTTCACGTGGTAATATCATGATTTTGTCTTCTTTTTTTGGGTCTTCAGAAAAAAGGTTGGGGGAATGAATCTTAGCGAGCTACCGGGGCTTGATGCTCTGACGTTACCAGGTAGAAAGCCTCAATTTAAAAAATTCTGAAGAGAACACATAGATAAGTGATACTGTCTGGCTACGGTCATTTGTGTAACATCTTCTAGTGTTTGATGTACTTTCAGGTACCAGTGATGGCCAAACAAAAGTCGTTAGGGAAGGAGATAACGGTGTTGCTTATGCATGGAATATGAAAGAACAGAGATGGGACAAAGTAAGTCAACATAATGAACTTTTATCATCATTGTCTGTTTGTTGACTGCATGCCGTATTTCTCTTAACCTGAATGCTGCTTTAATCGCTTTCATTAATATAAATATAGAAATCAGTTGTGTTCTATATGACTAGAATATGCATATAACTTGCCTTAGATCTCAAATATTTGGTCGCATATTAATTGCTAAAGCATTGGTATTATATTGCGGTAGAATGATTTGAGTTCTCACTGCATTGCCTTTTTTTCAGATTGGCGAGGTTGTTGATGGCCCAGATGGTGTGGCTGATCGTCCAACTTTCGATGGAGTTCAGTATGATTATGGTTAGCCTACTATGGAGTTCAATATGATTATGGTTAGCCTATTATGGAGTTCAATATTATTCTTAGCCGCTTTTTTTCTTTTAGTTTTCGATGTTGACATTGGTGATGGGGAACCTATTCGGAAGCTACCTTACAATCGATCAGGTACTTGAACTGTGTTGCTAGCCTTGTCTTAGCTCCAAGTGCAACCACAAGCCAGTGCTTCGATATATGTTACTTAAAATGTTTTCGCGTTTGGCAGACAATCCTTATGATGCAGCTGACAAGTGGCTTGTGAGAGAGAATCTCCCCCTTGCATATAGGCAGCAAATTGTTGAATTTATATTACAAAATTCTGGGCAGAAAGACTTCAGTTTTAATCCATCTTTTCGGGATCCCTTCACGGGAGGTAATTTTCACATGTTTTTAGAAAAGTAATTATCTGAAGATTTGTGTGTAGGATTTTATTGTAATTTTAGTTTTGTCTTCTTTTTACAGCAAATGCTTATGTTCCTGGGCAAGCATCTCATACAGCTGGTAAGAATACAGTGTCTGGGTTATTTCACATAGTGATACTGTTATATTTCCATAAGGATTTCAGTTTCTCGTAATATTCTTACATTTGCCTCATGCACTTTGACTCTTTTTTGTTGCAGCAACTCCGGCAAAACCTTTATACAAGCACATTCCAAAAGTACGTTGGAATTCTTTCTTTATTCCTGTTGTTGTTTCTAGCTATTGATCCCTTTTTTTCATTGTTTTCTCCAGAAAGGTGTGCTAGTTTTCGATGTTGCCCAATATGATGGGATTCTGAAAAAGTTGACAGAGTTCAACAATACTTTGCAATCTGACTCGGTAAGCTCTCAGTAGTGACTTCTGGCACACGACTACATTTGTACCAAGAATGATTCAATGATTATTTTACTTGTTCCTATTCTGATTTTGGTCATTTATGTATCTACATTTTTTTCTATCTTTTGAAGGTAAATAGTGACAAGTGCCTGACAGAAGGCGAAGTGTCCAGAGTAGGCACAATTGTTAAAATACTCAAGGACACATCACACTACCACTCTACCAATTTTGCTGACATGGATATTGCTTTGCTTTTGAAAGTACTACAAGCATGGCCACCTGGAATGATGTTTCCTGGTAGGTTTTCTCTTGTCAATCAAAGAGAACTGTTTATTACATATTGTGCTTTTGATGGTAGTCAAGTAGTCATATGTTTCTCACTATTATGAAGCCATTGGAAAATCAGTTGATTTTCAATATGCATTTTTCCATGTGTTTCTTTGATGTCCGTAAAGCATTTTTCCTTTCGCTAATTTTGCTGGATATATAGCCTTGTTTTACTTTTGGGTGAAGCTCTTATGCTTATGGTTTATGAATATGCAGCTACTGATATAGTCAGGATGCTGGTTTTGCATCCTCATGGAGCAAGCCTACTTATCAAGCATGTGGAAAACCAGAATGGTAATCATCTCTCACGTGAAGCTATGGTTTCTCAACATGAATTAAAGTATCAGCTAATGTCCTTTATTAACTTGTATCTCTCTGTTACTTTCATTCAAGCAGACCTGCTTTTGGATTTGATAAAGAAAGTTACAGAAGATTCAGCTCTTCCTGCAAATCTTCTAACAACTGTTCGTGTCCTGGTTAATCTGTTCAAGAATTCTTCATTTCATTACTGGCTACAGAGTCATCATAGTCAAGTAAGTACTATTTCGTTTCCATGGTTTTATATCGTGATTAAAATCTGTGATGATCTCGATGAACTTATTATTGGTTTAGCCGTGACTCACAGCCTGTGAGGAGGAATATTTGGCTTCTGTGTCTAGTATCTAATTACATTTTACTATAGTGCCTATACATGTGTGTTTGTATGTTTTATTATGTAATTTGAAGAAGTGGTTTCTCGGTTACTCATCCTTTATTACGTGCTGTCTATAAATGCAGATTCTTGATGCCTTCTCAAGCTGTTATTCGTCCCCAAATAAGAATCTGCAGCTGGCTTATTCGACATTGCTTCTCAAGTAAGATCTCTCTTGTATTACTTTTGTTCTAGCTGGTTTCAAGCCAAATTGATTATGTAGTATCAGACACAGAACATTAAATCATGATCTATGTTTTTTTCTTCAGTTATGCAGTGCTATTAATAGAAAAGAAAGATCAAGAAGGTCAATCTCAAGTCCTTTCAGCAGTGTTGCAGGTGCGCATATATCTGGTTTTTTAGCCATCACTGCATATATCACATTCATATCTCGTTATCGAATCTCCTCTTACATATTGTCTTTGACACTTGCACAAATCTCTGAGATCAGAGTAAAATAGTAGAGAAACAGTGTACCTAATAGTTTCCTGCATTTCTAGTAGAGTGTCACTGTTTGGTTGTCTTCTATTGTATTAATCATTATGTGCTAAAACAGGTTGCAGAAGAGGAAGCTGCTGATGTTGATTCCAAGTTCCGGAGTTTGGTAGCAATCGGATCGCTTGTTAGTTTTCGAAAATCACTTTAGTACTTCTTCCTTCGAATCTACTTTGTTGAATCAATAATTGTAACTGATGTGTGTCTCTGTAACGACAGATGCTTGAAGGTCTCGTGAAGAAGATAGCGATAGATTTCGATGTGGAGAGCATCGCAAAAGCAGCCAAGGCATCTAAAGAAGCTAGGATAGTTGAAGTTGGTTCCGATATCGATCTTGTAATTCGTCAGCCTTAAAAGAGTTCCTTGTGAATTACGTCCTAGATTGGGATATTTATGCGAATCAGTACTTCTCTCAACATTTCATATGATTCGAATTCGTTTTCTCTGAAGACATTATTTGCATTTTAACAGTTAGAATTAGAAACAATGAAACTGGTCTCATGGTTTCCATTTGGAGTAGAATTTTTCATCACTCCACATCAACAATCTACTAAGTGAAACCCTAACATTCTTCTTCTTCAAATGCCAATGCCTTGGCTTGATCCTCCTCCCCAAACTAAACCCAAAATACTGAGGAAACTTCTTGAGCTCTTCCAATTCTCTTTCCATGTCGTAAACCAGAAACTCAAACTTGGGTCTCAAGTTTGACTCAACACTGTACCCAAATATCGCCGGAATTCTGCCACAAACCCTAGCTGCTTCCTCGTGTTCGAATCCTATGCTCTTGAGAAATCTCATCTTAGCTCTTAGCTTCTCAACCCTCGTGTTAAGCACGTGCGCGTTCGTCTTGCTCGCTCTGTTCAGATTCCGTAGCCCTAGCTCCTTAAGGTAAACAAGCGTCGGTCTCAAGCAGTACTCGACGTCGGAGAGGAGTATGTTGGGGCAATTCACGATTAACCCTCTCGATTCCGCGGTGGAAGCTCCGAGCTCGGCTGTGAGAAAATCGAAGACGGGATCGAGTGTGGAGATGTCGAAAGTCGGAGAGAAGAGCTGGGGACAGAGGAAGACGAGGCGACTGAAATCTTCGTCTGAGATTCCTTTCGATTTTAGGAAATTCACGGCGGAGAGGATAACGGGAAGATTGTCCACCGGAGGGGCAAAACGGGGATTTTGAGGAATTACTCCGAGGGAAGAGAGATAACGGAGATTTTCCCGGTGAGAGGTATTGAATTTGAGATAGAGAGGTCTAGAATTTGGTGGAGGAGAGGATAGAGGTTGAAGATGAAGTGAAGCAATTACAGTAGAAGCAGCCATTGTTATTGTACGCTTCATTTTTCTCATCCCGGTTCCATTTATAATGTGCGATTAAACCAGAAATTAATTGTAAACCGGTTCGATATATTGGGCTAAATTAAAGCCCATGGTTATTAAACCCTAGAGGACATTTCTATCGTCTTCTTCGATCTTGAGATTCTCAAAATCCAGAGCTTGTCGTTGTTCAGTGTGTGATTTATCTTTCGTTGTGGAAAATGAAGGCAGTGATTGGGACAGTGGTGTCGAACAAGATGCAGAAGTCCGTGGTGGTCGCCGTCGATAGACTCTTCCACAACAAACTCTTCAATCGCTACGTCAAGCGTACTTCCAAGTTCATGGCTCACGACGAGAAGGACGCCTGTAACATTGGCGATCGAGTAATTCCCTTAATTTGTGACTTTTTTTTCATTTTATTGGAGATTTTATAGTGAATTTGAGATACATTGGATCAAGAGCTCGAAAATCTAGTGAGCATTTAGGGAAGCTTGCGTTTTATCGATCACCTGGAGTTAGCTTTAATCACCCGATAAGTTCATTATTTGTGTTAGTAGAATGTGGAACATGTTACATCTGGGGAATGTTTGAATTGCAAATTCTTTGTTGTTGGGTGCTCCTGAAATGGAAACTTGATTGGTTATAATGCAGGTGAAATTGGATCCTTCAAGGCCTTTGAGCAAGCGTAAGCATTACATTGTTGCTGAAATCATAAAGAAAGCTCGCATCTATTCTCCCCAGGCTGCTGCTGCTGCTGCTCTCAATTTCTCAGCTGCAAAAGCTCCTTCGGCCTCTGTTGCCGAGGAGTCTTCGATTCCCCCTGTTTCGTCTGCCTAAGGTGCTTTAGTCATTGCTCTTTGAAGTTCTGTGTAGTATCTTTTGGTACCTTTATAAAGATAGCTAGTTTCAGATTTGTGGAACTTCATGTGACTTTGCTGTTTCCCAAATAAATCATCTACATTTGACTCTTGATAGTGGCTCTTAAGGCTACTCTGTGGCAATATAGCTTGTTGTGCAGTTCATTGTTGTTATCAGAGACCATTGTGCGGCTACCTTGTCACTTTCTCCTAAACGTTAGCAGTTAATGTAGTGCATCTATGGTCGTTTATTTACTTTAATCTTTTGGTTGGTTAGCCTCACTTGTATTCCTCATGCTGCGGTTTTGCAGTTCAAGTGCAAACTCACCCAGGGTCTTGAGAAAATGTGTTTCTCAGACTGGCAGGAGAATCATAAACATGGGATGTGGTAACGAAAAAATTAGTCCATCAGCTGTAGTGTAGTGCTTTTAGGTGATGTTGGTCAGTTTTTTATATCCTGCTGAGTTGTATGTATGACTCATGTCACAAACTTACAGATGATTGAAAGTTGATGAATAACTCAAACTCTAGTAAAAAAAAAGAGCCAATTTGTACAGAAAGACCAAGAAGGGTTTAGTTAAAATCTGTCCCTACTCATGTAATGCCAATGTACATAAGAACAGAAACCAAGAGCAAATATAAATCTGGTTTGGAATTAAACCGAACCGCAATCAGCCTTGCCAAGTCAGCAATGTAGCCACTACTTGAACGTACATTTGATTGGTCTGTTTATGATGTGATGTGGGTCCCATCATATCAGGATGCAGTGGCACAACTCCTCGTCTCTCTGCATCCTGAAGATAAAATTTGTTCATTTTCTCTTCTTTTTGAGGCTTTAAACAACAATAAGATCAAAATTTTCCTTGCCGGGCTTTGTTACTTTGTGCTTGAACAATTTCAGTTAGTGTCCAAACTAGTCAAGAAGCAACACTGACTAGCATTCTTTAACAATGGAAGGAACTTGTTTTCTCCGAGGGCAACCTCTTACGACAGTACCCTCTCTTCCCAGACAAGGGTTCCTTCTCCGAGGATTGAAGACCAATCGGATTGTTAGGTTTTCAGGTTTGAAGAATCACTCGTATATTGGAAAGTCCAGCTCTTTCGATCTTAGCCTCAGAGCTTCAGGTAGTGTACAGTGATATATTTCAATTAAATTTCAACTTTTGTTTGCTTCTCGTGAAATGGTTCTAGCTTCATTATGATTCTATGTTTTTCTGCCTACTATATACTTGTCTTGTTGTTGCTGATGGCGTCTGTAATGTAGTCGTTTCCCAATCTTCTTCAATTCTAGTTTCAAAATTATGATATTTTCTTCAAATAAGAGTATTTGCAATAACAGTTTTGTTAATATAGCAATACTGTGCAAATTAACGAATCACCCTCATAATTTTTTATCTGGAAGTTAACCATTATTGGTTTTCTCCTTCTAATTGAATAAAGGTCCCATAAGAGCAAGCTCTGCGGTAACAGAAGCAAACACTGAATCCAAGGAAGAAGACCTTGTCTTTGTAGCTGGTGCTACGGGTAAAGTTGGTTCTAGAACTGTGAGGTTAGTTTTCTACTTATTTAAGTTTGAAGAATAAGTTAGTTAAAGAGTCCTAACAATGTCATCTTTCATTCAGAGAGCTACTGAAACTCGGATTTCGAGTAAGAGCTGGAGTTCGAAGCGCTCAGAGAGCAGCAAGTCTTGTGCAAGTATGACTTACATTAATACTGAATACTTGTTATCTTCAGTGATCATCTCATAGTTTTGGCAATGTTTATCCGCAATTTATAATTTGCAGAGTGTTAAGGACATGAAGCTACAGAACACAAATGAAGGAGCTCAACGTAAGAACAAAATGTTCTGATTTACTAACAATGTTTTTGTCATGGAAAAGTAAGAGGCAGTGTCTGTGTCTTTAGCCCAGCTGTAGAAAAGCTTGAAATTGTGGAATGTGACTTGGAGAAGAGAGATTCCATACAGCCCGCGCTGGGAAATGCATCAGTGATCATATGCTGTATTGGTGCTAGTGAGAAGGAAATCTCCGATATCACCGGCCCTTACAGAATTGATTATCTAGCCACCAAGAACCTTGTTGATGCTGGTAAGAAAAGTTACACTCGAAACGGCTTATTTTCCATTATCTCTTGCTTTTCCTCTTTCATGTTTCATCATTGCCTCTTTGTGGTATAATGAGCAGCAACATCTGCAAAGGTTAATAACTTCATTTTGGTGACATCCTTGGGGACAAATAAATTTGGATTTCCCGCTGCGATTCTCAAGTAAGTCTCTACAACTTAATGGCATGTTCTTGTTATATGACTTCTTCTAAACCTTTTGTCAGAGAATCCCCATAAAACTTAATGGCATGTTCTTGTTATATGACTTCTTCTAAACCTTTTGTCAGAGAATCCCCATAAAACTTAATGGCATGTTCTTGTTATATGACTTCTAAACATCTTGTTTCTGAAGCCTATTCTGGGGAGTTCTTTGCTGGAAGAGAAAAGCTGAAGAAGCGTTGATTGCAAGCGGTCTCAATTATGCAGTAAGTGATTCACAAAATATCTTAAAACACCAAACTTAACAGTTTCACATACCCTTCCGATTGTCTTCTCATCTTATTTTTTCAGATAGTTAGACCTGGAGGAATGGAGAGACCCACTGATGCATACAAGGAAACTCATAATCTCACTCTTGCTCTAGACGACACATTGTTTGGTGGCCAGGTCTCTAATCTCCAGGTATTATTATTCCCTTGTCTCTCATACAATGATATGACCAGATTATGAAGAAGAGCTTTGATTTGTTCTGTTTTTTTTTTTTTTTGCTTTCCTTGTTACTGATCTCCAGGTTGCAGAATTGCTTGCTTGTATGGCAAAGAATCCTCAACTTTCTTTCTCTAAGATTGTGGAAGTAGTTGCTGAAACAACTGCACCATTAACTCCAATTGAAAAGCTTCTTGAAAAGATTCCTTCGAAACGTCCGTATGTGCCTCCACCAAAGGTTATACATTTCTTTCTTCTCCTCTCTTTTTCGAATCTTGATTATCGCTCTCCTGTGATAATATAGTTATCTTTACCTCTCTGCATTTGGATCGTGAACAGGAATCAGCTGCAGCCAAAGAGGTGAAACCAGTTCCTACTGAGCCTGTCACTCAAGAACCAACAGCTCCCAAGGAGGATGAAGCACCTGCCAAAGTTAAAGATGTGAAACCTAGGCCGTTGTCTCCTTATGCTGCGTAAGACAACTTGTTCCTCAGTGGCAAGGAAAATCTAATATGTAACTAAACTGACTTGTTGACATGACATTGATTGTTTTCGACGTCCCTTGTTCCTTTTTTTGTTGTGTAGCTATGAAGACTTGAAACCTCCAACATCTCCTATTCCAAGTCCGACCACATCACTTGGTGCCACCAAACCTAAGGATGTAGATGCCACTCAGGTTCCTGTTGAGACCAATGTAGTTCCACCGCCAGATAATATCTCAAATGTCTCAGTTGAAGTAGAAGAAGAAGTGAAGCAAACCGAGAAAAAGAAAGATATACCTCTTTCCCCTTATGCCAGGTAAAAACCTTATTATCTCTGTGGATCATATTCAGGACTCACTAAATTGAAATTGATTATCCACGCCTATCATCACAGTTGGACTAGCAGAAATGTGAGTGGAAATGACTGAAGTTTGATGCTTTTTTACTTGGTTGTATTGTGATGCAGCTATGACAATCTGAAACCACCTTCGTCGCCCTCTCCTATAGTTTCGGGTACCCGCAAGAGCGATTCTGTATCGCCTGGTCCAACCGATCCTTTGTCGCCTGGTCCAACCGATCCTTTGTCGCCTGGTCCAACGGATTCTGATACTGGTAAAAGCTCAACAGTTGCAACAAGTGTCACTGAGACAGAAGCACCAGCCACACCAAAAATGAGACCTCTTTCTCCTTATGCAGCGTAACAACTTTTCCTCTTCTGTTGATTTCTTTTTTCTCTCTATATATATAATCCGATTGTGGTTCGTTTTTAATCAATGAATCTTCACTGTGTTTTGTAGTTATGCAGACCTGAAACCACCAACTTCACCAAGTCCTGCATCAACCGGTCCCAAGAAAACAGCAACTGCAGAAGACAACTCAGAGTTGCCTGGAAGCAATAATGATGTGCTGAAATCTATTGATGGTAGTGTGTAAGTATCTAGAAATCAGATTTAAAAAGTGTGTCTAGTATAAGGAATCAATCTATACAATCTCTCAGGTTTTTGATTACTGTTTGCTCAGGAACACGACTCCATCTTCTATTGTACCAGAAGCAGCAACTACTGTTAACAATGTGACAGACACTTCACTTACTTCAGAAGACAATACAGCTGATCAGCCAAAGCGAAGACCTTTGTCACCTTACACAATGTGAGAGAGAAGGATTCTTGTTTTTAAGTATGTTCATTGCTATTACTTCTTCTTATGTGAGCTGAGAGACTCAAATGTTTGCAGGTATGAGGACATGAAGCCTCCAACATCGCCGCTTCCATCTCCAGTCATCAATCATTAGTTGTGTGCGACGAGAAATGGTCTAAAAGACAATGAGATAGAGATAAAGCAATTTCAGTTTTGCAGGTATGAATCAGTGAGCTTATTTGTAGAATGATACCATATTCATCAATATGCCTTCTGAGTTCTACTTTGTTCTTCTATTCAGTGATCACAAATAATAACCCAATTGTTTCCCTATAATTACCCAAAATTTATTATCATTAGGCTTTCATAAAACTTTGGGACTGTCTTATATCTCTTGTTGTGTAATATTCTTTTCTTATTCAACCAACTTTATGTGTTTGTATAATATATTTTCAAAAACTGTATAGAGATTTCACTTAAATAAATATAAAAATTTGGGAAAAATAGAGATTATAAGAAAGTGTTAAATTACTGGTAATAACGATGCAACTAAACCAGTGTGTGCATAGTAAGAAGAGTCAATAATCTTGGAGTTAGTTTGTGTTGAAACTGAGACAATCGAGAAAAAAAAAAAAAAAAACTTAGAATGACAAGAAGACTTGTCGCCTTACGTCATGGAGAGAAAACTACGGAACAAAAACTTTGGAAACCACATCGAAATAACACAATCCCAATATATGAATCTTCTATTTATAACCTAATCACTACTCTTGGATTCTCCTCTATATGTTTTCACTTTATTCACATGTAAGGTTTTTTTTTGTTACTATATAATGTGGCGAGCCAGTATTTATATATGCTGAAAACACTTGAATTTACGTTTAATCACATCGAACACTTCCGAACAAAACCAACTATCTGTCAACATTTTGTAAATATGTGTTTTTCAGTAATGTTATTGACAAAAACCTTGTGTTGATTGCCTTGCCTAGTGTCCTTGGCGTATTAAAGACTAGTCTGTTAGAACATTGAATAATGAGTACTATACATTTTAAAAAAGAATAAGTACGTGGTTTATATATTTTGTATGCATCTCTAATTTTTTATGTAACGTATGGTAGATTTTTCATATAGAAGAAGATTTTTTTGGCACCTTTCATTGCTTTTAAGGCTTTCCTTTACCATTTCAATCAAGTGCTTGCCACTCCATGCATAATCTCTTTAATCAAAAGATACCCACCAAAAACCTTTTTGTAATTTACCATTAGTAACTCTTGCGGATAATGCTTTGTCAAAAGAAGTTTTTATATATTCGTGAAAAATGCGATTACAAGTTTTTGAATTATAGTGGAGCTTTTAGAAATGGTCCACTTGACTAGTAATGGCCACCAATATAAATTGACTCTAAAGTTTTCCAAATGCGGTTATAGCTCACCTCAGAAATATATTACGAGTCTATCGAAATGTATTGCTATGAAATTTTTTGTTGTCATTACAACCTTTACAACGTAAAACTAGTGTACAAATGTAACCATGCTCGAAATACTTTGAACCTCGCGGTAAAAGATTCGGGTTTAAGAACTAATAAGAGCATAGATGAATTAATCTTCTCGCACACACAAAAAAAGCAGTACTAAATCTCTAATTTGTGAATTGTCCTTTTTGATTTTGGTTTTGCATAAAAGTAGCTTTTACAATACATCAGACCCGATGTCAAACCAATAATTACATATTGTTTGTTTCTTTTGATGCAAATACCCAAAAAGAGATACATAATTTGTTTTATTTCAAGATAAAATATTTTAATTGTAAAGTGCTTCAATCAAAGGCATGTTTCTTTCCAAGATCGGACTGGTCAAATATAAATCAATGAAATAGATTGATAACCAAATTATTTTATAATGATCATGCATGCAAATGGTTTTATATATCCGACAACGAATTATATAAAAATAGGATTTTAATCCATATGCATTTACTGTAACCCAAAGATGTTAGGTAAAAGAACAGATGAAAAATAGTATCAAACATTTTAATATTCTTTTAAATTTTTTCTAATAAAAATATCATATTTGAAGAGTAACAAAGAATTATGTACAATAGTATGATTCTTATTTCGAGTCAGTAGTCTCATTCCATTCGTGGTATAATGCTATTCACTGCAATTTTCTTCTGTTCTCTAACATTTCCTTTCTTATTCGTCTTCTGTAATTTTTGTTGTCACTATCTTAATTGTTTTTTATATCTCATTCAATGTTATGTTTCATTGATTTTTAGTTGTTGAGTCGTTTTTACTTCTGATTTTTATTTACACACCACAAAATTCTTACAAATAACTTAGGCGGGCGATTTCAAGTTTTTTTCACAGAAGAAAATTCCTCAGAGACACTCATGACGACAAGAACTTCGATTCACAAACGTTCTAGAAGGTTCTATCTCTTCTTCTTCTTCATTGGTTTTATTGTCCTGTCTTAACAAGTTTTTGTTTCAGCGATCCGGTCCTTAGAAAATCTCTCAAGAACAACAACATCGATAGATTCAACATGGTTAGAAATCTTAAAGCTTTCTCTTAATCCTCTGTTTCAGAAAAAAAAAAGAAAAAGCCCTAACTAAGTTTTGTTGTTCTTTAGGATCAAGTGTTGCAGAAAGAGATAGAACAGCTAAAATCTCTTTTAACATCAAGAAAATTACATCCTCATAGAGTTTCATCAAGTGATGAGGTTTGAAGAAAGTTTCATCCAAAGATTTTCTCAAGAAAACCAAAACTGATCTCAAATCTTCAATCTTGTTCACTCCACAGATAGATTTGCTACTTCAAGAAGATGAAGTTTTAGTACGGCGTGAAATGGAGACAGTTCTTCGAAGAAAACTGTTCTTGGAAGATTGTAGAAACCAAGATTCTTCTTCTATCCCTAAGGTTATAAAAAAAAAAAACTAAGCTTTGGTTTCCTTCGAACACAAGTAAGCCTTTCACTATCTTCTCTGAGATTTAAGAGAAATGGTTTTATGATTTAGGAGGCAAAGAAACTGGTGAGCGAAATCGCGGGTTTGGAGATGCAAGTGATGTTTTTAGAAAGGTATCTTCTTTTGTTATACCGGAGATTCTTCAACAACAAAATTACATCATCTAAGTTAGGATCAGAGGAGAAAGAAGAGAGAACAGAGGATCTTCTTAGGTCTACTAAACTCGTTGGTTCACCGAAAACCGTGGTCCTAAGTCCGCAGAAAGTTCTAGAAGACTCTGTAATATTCCGCAGCCACTCATCGTTGTCTCATTGTTCTGGCTATTCCTTTAGAATGTCTCCTCAAGCAATGTTGTCGTCATATCATCACTCTCTTCCTTTCTCAATGCTTGAGGTAAAAAGCGATTTTTGCTTCTTATATAAGCATATAATGTATCTACTGTATGTTCATTTATATTTTTTCGGTTACAGCAAGCTGATATGGAAGCGATGATGGGGACATATGTTGCTGAAAACGTTACCAAATCACCAAACACTTTGTGTGAAGAGATGATCAAGTGTATCTCAGAAGTATTTCGTCAACTCGCGGATCAAGAATCAGTCGATGATGATCGAGAAACGAGCAGTCCTTTTCGCGGAAAAGAGATTCTCAAGGTCATTAGCCGACCTTACGACAAATTATTGATGGTGAAATCGATATCTAGAGACTCAGAGAAGTTGAATGAAGTTGAACCAGCTTTGAAACATTTCAGGTTTTTACAATCTTAAGCTCTTTTTTGGTTTATATGAAGTAAACTCTGTTATTTATTCACTTGTATCATTGTTCTTCGATTTAAATGTTTAGGTCACTTGTTAATAAGTTAGAAGGAGTGAATCCAAGGAAGATGAATCATGAAGAGAAGCTAGCTTTCTGGATTAACATACACAACTCTTTGGTTATGCATGTAATGTATCTGAAACTACATTTTCGACTTGGTAAAACCCCCTAGACATTTAATTCGTCGTTTCGGTTTTGTTTTGCAGTCGATTATCGTGTACGGGAACCCAAAGAACAGCGTCAAAAGAGTCTCTGGGTTATTGAAGGTAGGGTGACTTTACATAACTTGCAGGTCTTACTTAGGACACAAGTCATCGGTAAAAAGTAACATTGCTTAGGGCTTTTTACTATGTAATGTAGGCAGCTTATAACATTGGAGGTCGAAGCTTGAACTTAGATACCATTCAGACTTCAATCCTTCGTTGCCGCGTCTCTCGTCCAGGACAGGCAAGTCTTAAAATGGTTTCGGTTCTGAAACTTTTCGACATTCTCAAGTTGACATAAGGGTTTAATAGGATTTGCTTATTTGCAGGTGTTTAGGTTCTTGTTTGCTTCTAAATCAAAGGGTAAAGCTGGAGACTTGGGTAGAGACTATGCTATAACTCACCCTGAACCTCTTCTTCATTTCGCACTTTGCTCTGGGAACTTCTCAGATCCATCAGTAAGCAAAATCTCCCAACTCAAAACGTTGTTTCTTGTGTTACACACTATTCATATAACGGATTAGGTTTTTAACCACACCGTTCTTTTAGGTTCGTGTTTATACTCCCAAGAACGTGATGATGGAGCTAGAATGTGGTAGAGAAGAGTATCTAAGATCAAACTTAGGAATCTCCAAAGACAACAGGATTATTTTGCCAAAACTTGTTGAATTATATGCTAAAGACACTGAGCTTTGCAACATCGGCGTTCTCGACATGACCGGGAACTGTCTGTCTTGTGATGCAAGAAATAGAATCCAGCAGTGTCGAAACAAGAAACATGGAAAAGTCTCTATAGATTGGGTTGTACATGATTTCAGTTTCGGGTTGCTTCTCTGAGAAGTAAAGGAATCGAGTTATCTTTTTCTTTCTTTTCTATTCCGGTTTGAGAGATGAATCAAAGAACTTGTACCGGTTTTTTCAATCATGAGATGTAAAGTTTAGAACTCAAACAATGTAAGTGATAATCCCAGATCTATTTATCATTGAACCCAAGAATTGTGACAGAACAGAATCAAGAAGCATGGTAAATGATGATTATACAACACAATGGTGATGATAATACATGAAAGAAAATATTGGACTGTTTGCAAATTTATTAAGAATTAAACTTTCATAGTTTACCCGTAAATCAGAAGAAAGCAAAACTAACTAGCTGTAATTAAGAATATATTTTAGAAACCTCTGTATCCATGAGAACTTTGAGAGCAAACAAATAAAATTTATAGCACCATGTCTTGGTGTAATAGTAACACAAACCCTAAAATAACAATGCGCGCAAAGTAACAAAAATCATCAAAAAACCCGCTGCATCTATCTCCTTGCTTCACCTTCACTGCTACACACACACAAACAACAACAAAATACAAAGCAATTTAGCTACACTAAGATCACAAAAGGTAAAACAAAAATAAAGCTAGAAAGGTCATACATACATACATCTTCAATATGTTAGTACCGATTTGTTTGTTGTTTTTGTTGTTCCTTTCAAATTCATTCAATATGTTGTGATCAAAATTTACTGGAAGAAACATATGTAGCATCCATACCTGAATCGAAACTTAGAAGTCGAGCTTGAGCTCGTCCTTGGAATCGGAAAAGTAAGCGAGGACGTATGGAGTCAAACGGACAAGGGCGATCCAGCCAAAGAATACAGCAACATGGGTCTTTAGTTCCTTGATAGCCACAGCTTTGTCTGGCTTCTGATACCGAAACATGTCTGTCTTCTTCTTCTTCTTCTTCTTCTTCGTCTCCAAATTGTAACACCCTAAACCTTGTTTTCTTTTGTCGTCTTTACTTTTCTTCTTGTATATAAATTTGGAAATTAACCGACCCGTAAAATTGGGCCTTAATAGTTACTTCATTATTAGGTCCATGTGACGACTATTCGATATTTGCTCAACTAATTTAAAATTTAAAACAAGTAAATTTTTCAATCCAAAACATCTAACATCGCCTAACAATTTGTTATATTTACTGGTGTTTTAACAGAAATACTTTTGTATCCATGTGTTTTTTTTTAAAACAAAAGAATCCAAAGTTTTACATGAAATTGTGTTTCTGGTTTGTTTTGAATAAAAGTTTTTTTTTCAAACTAGGTATTCCAAAGTAATTTTTCTCTTAAATGCTAATTACATTATTAATATTATTCTGAAAAGTAGAACTTCAACTTGAGAGGTATTTATTTCAATTGATCAAACATTATAAGAGGCTAATTGTTCTAGCACCCATAAATATCTAGAATGTTATCATTAAACATATTAACAAATCTTGTGGAGTAGAGAGATTAGTACATTTTTGTAGGACAAAACAATAACCCATTAGATCCACATCTTCTTAAATGTTAACATCACACTCCATAATCTAATAAACTACCAATTATTATTGGGCAAATTTAGTGGACAGCTAAATAGAAAAATCGTAGTAATATGAACAAAACCTTAGCAAACACAAAAAATCCCCTAACAAGAACAAAAACAATAAGCCACCGACGATACTGAAAGTTATTATAGAAACGAAATTAAATTGATTGTTGTTGACTTCGTTTCTATAATAACTTTGGCAGCTTTGTATGAAGTTAATGCATTTTGATAACTCCAAGATATATATATATTTAAAAAACATCCGAAAACGCCGTCGTACAAGCTCCAATACCTTCCACAGAGCCCTGCACATACAAATTTTTGTTTAATAAATCAGATAGTATATATAAATTTTTATGACATCCATAAATGAAATCCGTATTTTAGCTGAGCAAAAAAAAACAGCATTTAATAAGAGAGGTGAAATATGGCTATTATTAAAAATAAAGAAAGAAAATAAACAGACCTTGTTGTGAAGCAGAGGTGAGAATTTTCTCTGTTTCGTCCATTTTAATTCCATTAAATGCCAAAACCCCACATTCCATTAATGCTCTTTTTCTTTCTCCTTGCCACTTTCAATTTTCTTCTTCTTCTTCTTCTTCCTTCAATCACAACCGTCCATTTCATCATCTACATATCTACCCTACACGTGTCCCTTCTTCTCCATCTCTCCGGCGATAACAACGCCTCTGGATCTCCGCATCTTAACCGGCTCGACGAGTGTGGCGCCGTTCTGAAAAACATCGGACTCGTCATCGATTTCGTCCGCCGTGACGACGAGCTTCCCGTCGCCGGAATCCGTTCCGATATCGGGAAAAACACTCCCGATCGTCGCCGGAGGAAAGGTGATTTCGTACCTCTGTAGTAACGGAAAGAGAATACTCTCGATTTCGATATTAGGTTTCCGAACGGAGATTGTTGTCGTTGTTTGTTCCATGTAGATCTACGGTATCTCCATGGAGAAACCGTCGAAGCTTCCATCGTTACTCTCTCCGATTCCGATTCTTCTCTCTCGTAATCGAACGAGTACGATCTCTTCAGTTCCCGGAATCGAGAAATCGCCGGTGATTGCTCTTCCATTGACGGAGTAATCTCCTGATCGATCGTCGTCGGAGCGATTGTGTTCCGATTAGGGATTTCGCTGCGGATTTCATCATCGAAGCTTGGACGGATTCGAGGAGCCATAAGAGGAACAAACGGCGAAGTCGGAGCAATTACGCCGGATCCGAGAATCGCCGTACGGCAGAGAGGACAGTTAGGGTGAGATCGTAACCATTCATCGATGCATTCAAGGTGAAAAGCATGGAAACACAAAGGAAGCGTCCGTACATAATCTCCCTCTTCGAATTCCAACAAACAAACGGCGCAATCCGCGACGGCGGCGGGAGTTTTCCCCACCGAAACGCTTTTTCCGGTGCACGCGGCGGCGGAGTAAAGAAACAGCGGAAGCGTTTTGATAACGGAGTCGTCTAATCCGTAAGGTGAGTAAGTTGAGTAGTGAAAAGAGTCGAAAGGGAAAGGGGAAAACGATCGGAGATCGGAGGATGAAGTTGAAGCAGAGGAAAGGTGAAGGAGACGTCGACGACGGCATCGCCACCGTCGGAAACGACGGAAAATCGGTGAGATAAAACGGCGAGAGATGAGACGAGAGTAAGTCACGAAGAGAAACGCGGCGGCTAAAACCACCACCATAGCGATCAAAGGAGGACTAAATTCTAAAGGAGGATCTGAAGAACGGGAAAGAAGAATCTCTTCGGATACACCGGAATACGGTGAAGGAGATGGTGATGGTGATGGTGAAGGAGACGGTGAGATGTCACCGGAGCGAGGCGGTGGCGCGACGAATCGCATGGTGGTTTTGGTAATTTACAAAGAACCAAAAAAAAAGGTCTAACGAAGAAAGAGACTAAAACAGAGGTTCCAGTGAAAGGTTTAACGTAAATGAGTATTTGGGCAAGAAAAGGAGAAACAGTTGACTAAAGGTAAACGGTAATGGGAAGTCTTAAGTGCCACGTCATTGTTTTTTACTAATTTGATGCAAAAACACTGAATGGTTAATCAAATTTTGGAAACAAATCTAATATATAAGGTATTTTGGTCTGAATTTGATAGAATGTTTTGGATCGTACCATTATTATTTAGGGGAATGTGATTTTCTGTATATATAACTAACTGTAATAACTAATGACATAATGTAATGGAGAATGTGAGAGATTAGCAATATGGAGTGACTAGGGGTTAAAAAATGAAATGATAGTGCTACTTTAGGGTTGTTTGATTTTAATGTGGATTTGATGTGGTGACCCACTCTGATACTAATGGTTTCGGAACTTTATTAAGTGGATTTTTATGACTTTTTTTATATATATTATTGTTGTTGTATCAATGCCTTTTTGAAAATTCTTCTTTCTTTATCTCCATTTGTTCATACCGCGTGATCATCAATTCAAGTAGATAATTGCAACACCTAATTTTACATATAAGCTTATTATTCCTATGAATATTATGACCAAAGACATGCTTATTTTGTGGCAAATAAATTTCACGGATGTTACATTCAATGTATAATTACATCAAATGTGAATTTTCAGGTTTGCTAATATGATAAGAGTTCAAGAATCAAGATTACTATAGTCAAGACTGAGACTTTCTAATCGCTCAAGAATCAATATTACATAATAAGTTAGGTACCCATCAGTTTCTTTCAAGATCCAAAATTACTTACAATTTTATATACACATGTAACTATTTATTTATTTATTTTGTGATGGCAATAAAAGGTGCAATTAAAAACCGGTCAGAAGTACTTGCCTTTGGCCTATCTATACAATAAAAACACAGTGACTCCAGAATTTATTGCTCAACTACTTTCTTTTCAGTCCCGGAGATCTTTCTTACATATTGTTCATGAAAATAGTAGTAATTGTTTTGCATCCATATACATAAAAAAACGCATAACCGGTCACAAAAAATATGCACTCCAATTTGAGATTTGGGTTAGAAGTTAGAACTGTTTTGGGCCTAAAGCCCACTAGATTCTAAAACACGACTGGTCCAGCTTCAGCTAGGGTTTTTACTCTGGTTTGTTATACAAGAATCAAAGTTTTACCCTAATTTTGTAAAACCTGAAAATGTTGTCCGATCTTCCTAGGGATTTGGCAGAAGAAGTGCTCATTAGGGTTCCGACGAAATCCATTTTTCCAGTGCGATCTGTTTGCAAAAAGTGGAATATTTTGTCCAAAAATCAGAGCTTTGCAAAGAAGCATCTCAGTAGAACGAGGCGGTCATGTTGATGGAAGATCATGTTTCTTTGATGAGAATAAACCTCCACGAAATTCACAACAACGTTGAGCTATCAATAAACCATCAAAGTAAACTCGTTAGCCTAACCGGTCCAAGTTGATATATCCAAAACCTATCACTGCCACAGTTTATTGTTATGCATCGCACCATCATGGCCAGTCCTGAGCACAACCCAAGGAGGCTACCGAATCTTTTAAAGTTTATTAGTATTACAAAAAGGCTCCCAAAATTTTGTTTTTTGCAAAAATGCCCCCAAATTTAAAAATATATTTACAAAACCTAAGAAAAATAACAATTTTAGTTTTGGGTCCCCAAATTTTCAAGCCCGTCCTGCGCACCATACCAGCCTCACTTCGTTGTTTGGAATCCCTACTCTGGCCAAACCCGGTGCTTTGAACCAGTAATTTATGACCCTACAATTATTTATAGGTATGCTATAGGATACGATAATCAGAGTCATAAAGTTTTGAAGTTTTTTTTTCCAACTTCTAGACAACACATGTGTTATGAACTCTATTACTTAAACTCCAAATCATCTACGGATATTACTATCCCTATCACTATTTTTTCGGACTGGCATATAGCGGGATATGCACGTGTCGTGTCTGTCAAGGGAAGTACTTATTGGTTTGCTCAAAGACCGAGTCCATTAGGTATCGATGAAAGTGAGATCCCTGATTTCTTGATTTGTTTTGATTTCGCTAGAGAGAGATTTGGACCGCGTCTAAGTCTACTGTTTCACTCTTATGTTGGAGATGCCGTGGCTCTATCTGGTGTTAGAGATGAGCAACTTGCAGTGTTGTTTCAGAGATGGGATACTTTCGAGATGGAGATATGGAGATATGGATTACGAGTAAGATTGAATCCGAAATGGCAACTTGGAGCAAGTTTTTCTTAGCAGTGGATATGACTTCACTCATTAGTGATTTCCAGTTTCGGATTGACGGTGGGAGTTTCTTTGTTGACAGGGAGAAGAAAGTCGTCGTGGTTTTTGATAGAGACAATGAGAAGCATATTCGCATCGCGGCTTATGTTATTGGAGAGGATGGATATTTTAAGAAATTGGATATGGGAGGATCTTTAAACATGTATGCTGACCCACCAGTTATGTGCTCTTATGTTCCAAGTTTAGCGCAAACCAAACGACCTGATATTCAGGTGCAACAATCACCTTAGATTGGGATGAATCCATAATGTATTAATATGTAGAAAGTAAAATCTCTTCTTTGTTGATGACTGACCAGATTTTTTAACATAAGTTGTATTAACAATTACTGGTTTAGAGTCTCATTCTCATGGTTCGGAATTTTATTACCCCTAAGGCTGACACTAGCCAAGACTTCCACTTCTAAACACTCAACAATTTAGTATTGAGAACAAAAGTACTCTTCTTCATTAAATTGTATTTTAGTAATGAAATTCTACTTTTTAAGTTTGTAGCAGATTTGATGACGAAAATCACAGGGAAAACGTCTCTATCAGATTAAACCATTCTCAAATGTTCATAAACTTATCATTGTATCATACTTTTACTACTACAACCTCAATATGGCTCTTACAACTGTCTTATAACATAGACATATATGGAGGAGCTCCATAGTCCATACATACTTATCCACGAATATGGTATCTGCCATTTTCCACATTTCCTTGCAAAAAACCAAAGTCCATACGTAAGTTTCATCCGTTCTTATAATTGGTGGCTCGAGCTTTAATACCCTCGAGAGTATATATCTTAATTCTTACCATGGAACTTATTGGGAATCTGACCCGTAAGCTTTAGATGCAGCCTCCTCTAGAAGAAAAGCATCGGGAATTCTGTCTCCTTTAGAACAGTAACATAGCAGGCATGTCACCTTCAAGCCTTTTGCCTAACCCTAAACAACATAAAAGAAGAGATGATTTACACATTAGTATGTCAAAAATAATGAACATGTGAGCCAAACCCTAATACTTATCCTATAACGTTGAAACAATTCTTGAAACTATCTTGGGCCACATTTAGAGCCCACTAGATTCTAAAACCAGTTTCACCTAGGGTTTATGTGTTGTCCAATATAGTTTACTGTGTTATACAAGGATCGAAACTTTTACCTTAATACATTATACATACATACATACATCGATCCTTGTTGAACTTTTCTTGTTGTAAGAATTGAAGATGTGGTCCAATCTTCCTAGGGATTTGGCAGAAGAGGTGTTCACCAGGCTTCCGGCGAAATCTATGTGTGCAGTACGATCTACTTGCAAAAAGTGGAACACTTTATCCAAAAATCTAACCAGCTTCAAACTCCGTGAAGCTGAAGCAAAAGCAACATCAAGAACAATTGAGCTTACGGTGATCATGGTGATGCAGTATAGGGTTTCTTTGATGAGCCTCAATCTTCACGAAGGCGTTGAGCCATCAATAAACCATCAAGGTAAACTCGTTAACCTAACCGATTCAGACCAAGTCAAAATATATGAAGCCTATCACTGCGATAGTTTATTGTTATGCATCGTAGCAATATCATAGAAGACTAGGTTCTTTGTCTTGAATCCGTATTGTGGCCAAACCCGGTGGTTCGAACCAACTTATGACTCTGCAATGAACTACTCTATGTATGCTATAGGATACGACAATAGCAAATCTTGTCGCAGCCACAAAGTTTTGAGGTTTTATCCAACTTCCACACAACACATTCGTCATGAACTCTACTACTTAAACTCTAAATCACCTTGGGATATTACTATCTCTATCACTATCCTTTCGGACTGGGAAATAGTAGCAGGTGATTGCGGCGTGTCTGTCAAGGAAAATACTTATTGGCTTGCTCGAAAGACAGATTCTATTAGAGATTTGGACCGCGTCTAAGTCTACCATTTCGCACTTACAATGAAGATATCGCGGCTCTATCTAGTGTTAGAGATGAGCAACTTGCAGTGTTATGTCAGATATACAGTACACTCCATATGGAGATATGGATTACGAGTAAGATTGAACCCGAAATGGCGTCTTGGAGCAAGTTGTTTTTATCGGTGGATATGAGTCCACTCACGGATGATTTGTTTCGGATTGAAGGTGGTAGTTTCTTTGTTAACGACGAGAAGAAAGTCGTCGTGGTTTTTGATAGAGACGATGGGAAGCGGATGCGCATAGCAGCTTATATTATTGGAGAGGATGGATATTTCAAGAAAATCGATGTTGGAGTATCTTCAAACATGTAGGCTGGCCCACCAGTTGTGTGCTCTTATGTTCCAAGTTTAGCGCAAACTAAACGGGAATAATCAATTACAGGACTAAAGGTTTTCATTGGCTCCATTAAATTAGTTTTCATCACAGAAACATATAATCAGAATGTGGTTGTATCACTCCTATTTTACGATTCTTGATACTCTCCCTAGAGACAGTATTCTAATAATGACATTTTGCTTGTTTGTAGCAGATTTGTTGTTGAAAAACTCCGAAAAAAGGTCTCGGTCGGATCAAACCATTCTTATAAGTTCATAAGATTTTTCATTGCATCATACTTTTACTACTACAACCTCAATCTGCCTCTGAGCTACTACAACAGTCTCAGAACATAGACATATCTGGAGGAGCTCCATACAGGCTCTTCCAAGAATACGGTATCCGCCATTTCCCACCTTCTTCCCCTGCAAAAAACAAAATTTATATGTAAGTTTCATCGGCTCTCACTGATGATTGTTCGAGAATGGTATTAACCTTGAGAGAGGAGAACTTATTACCATGGAACTTGTCAGGAGTCAGACCCGTAAGCTTAGATGCAGCCTCCGCTAGAAGAAATGCATCAGGAATGTTGTCTCCTTCAGAACAGTAACATAGCAGGCATGTCACCTTCACACCTTTTGCCTAACCCCAAACAACATAAACCCGGCGCAGGAAATGTAAGTCTTTCAATCATCTGAAACAAACCGGCTCTGTATTTAAATTGTTCATTACAAGGCATTTATTTACCTTAAAAGCTGAGAAAAGAGCTGCAAATGGCAAGCTTGGGTAATAGTCTATGTCTTCGAGCTCATCTTCTGAAGGGAAAGGCAGCTCTTCTTTGCTGTTCTCATCAAAGACAGAGGTAAGGTACTTCCAACATCTTCCTTCTGAATCATACTCGTTCAATCTTCCAAATCCGAGCTTTTCACAGTGATCATCTCTTCCATCAGATTCGACGTTAGACAAGTAATACACCTGTGGGCCACTAATGTAGTTGCCAAGGAGAACACAAATTAATTTGTGAAGACTTTGGTCTTAGTAAGAATGAGAAAGAGAGAAAAGTGCAAGTGAAGCTCATTTATCCATCAATTCAGCAATTTACAGATTCTAATGTAGTTAGCGCTAGTCCATATTTAGTATGTCGAAGGCATATGAAATCATTTATCGCAAATACAGAATAAGAGAGGCATTATAGTTTACCTTGACATATCCAAGTTATGCAGCCTCTGGAAATCTAAACTTGAGAGCACAATTACATGCTGCTTTCCACTTGAAGCAGCAAAATCAGCAAGATTCTCGGCAAATTTAATCATCATTCCCTGTTTTAAATAAACATTGCAAGTTTAATATCTCACTAACTTCACAATTTTTTTTAATGAAGCTTGGGTTTTCATAGTCCTAACACAATAAGGATTGAATGTAATCCATAGAAATTGCTTCTAAAAATGTAATACCTTTGCGACTGGAGACCGCTGCTGAACAAGTGTAGTAGCAATCGAAGATGACCCGTAAACTGGAAAAAAAAAAACACAGCCATAGGGAAAATCAAAAATTTTGAGGTTTCAAAAGGATAAAGGACCGATTCAACAATAGGAAAGTGGCATAAATCTATCGCATCAACCTATACAACAGAAAGTAATGCTTCTCCATTGAATAACAAGGTCAAATCAGTGACAATAAACCAAGCATTCCTCATTACATCAAACTCTCCAATCTTAATGAAACAGATAGTTAGTTTGAGAAAACGAACCTTGGAGAGGAAGAGCGATTTCACCACAAGGAAGAGGACCATAAGCATCATTTCCAACACAAGGAAGCAGATTAGGATCATCCAAGTAAGCAACTCTCTCTGCACCAGTAGACGACACTAGAAGATCAACAGCGAGCTGCCCAACATTCCCAATTGACAATGCAGGCTGGTCCAGGAAACACACACAAAATCATTAACTTCTTTCAATCATAAATGTTTCTACAAAAACCCATCTCTTGTCCTATATGGTTTTTCATGTCCAACTTCACTGTAGTAGAGCTGCTCTACTTTCTACTAGATTCTCATCAACCACAACCTAATTTCTCAATAAAGCTACTACAGTCTTTACGATACCCACAAGGAGAGTAACAGATCGAAATCGGAAAAATCAAACGACTTACGAGAATCAAAGTCGAGCATTCTTCATGGACTCGCTTTCCTTCGTCAACAATAAACTCCATCTCGGAAAATCAAAACGAAGAGAAAAGCACTGATTACAGAATCGGATTGCAAAGTTTCTCAAATTTTGTTTGCTTTTTCAGATTAACTTAGGACACTTGTTCTTTTCGGCGAGCTTGAAGAACAAGACAGGGGTAGATTTGGGCTCGTTTATTGTGGGCCGATAGTAGTTCTTAAATTATAAAGGCCCAAATGTCAAATATATATTTGAAGTGGTTTGATATTTTTTCTAATGAAAAGTTTTGGACCGATCATTCAAGTAGCTATATTTATGTAACTACTTCACTCTATAAATGTGACTACAAATATCCGTTAACATATGTCACTGTAACCAAAAAAAAGTACACGAAATATAATAAGGAATATTTGCCAAATTACCATGTTTTGAAAATCATTTTGTCCCAATGCCCATTCTACCATATTCTAAGTCTCATTAACCTCCCTTTTAGTTGAAACTCTAATTTACCTTTTGACTTTAATTAAAAATTGTTTTTCAAATTCATTAAATAATAGAAAATAACTTATTTACAAACAATAAAAATAGATATGGGTTATATAATATATTGAATATTTTTTTGTAGAATATAGTAAATAAGGAAATATAATATATATTTTTTTTTGTTGAAAAAAAACGTAATATAAATATTTTAATTAATATATATATATATATATATATATATCTATTTACCCTTTAAATTTATTTAAAAATAATTTTTCAATTTGTTTTCCAAATTCATTAAATAATATAAAATAATTTCTTTACAAAAAATAAAATTAGATATGGGTTATAGAATATATTGAATATTTATTTGTAAAATGTAGTAAATAAAGAAATGTAATATATATATTTTTTGGTTGACTAAAAACGTAATAGATATATTTTTAATTAATAATAAAAATTTGTTAAAATATTCTTTTTTTAAAATAAAGAAACGTTATAATTATATTTTGTCTAAATAAGGAAAGAAAATATTAAGATCCTAGATTAAGGGAATTTAATAAAAGTATAGTAAGCCCTCCAATATGTATTTTATATTTTTTTTTGGCAGATTATATATAATAATTAGAAACCAAATTAGTCATATAATTCTATAATTAAAAAACCTAACATATATTTAAAAAAATTTATTAGACAATTGTTTTTAAAAAAAAATTAAATAAGGAAACGTAATTATTGTATTTTTTCTAAATAAGGAAAGAAAATATTTAGATCCTAGATTTAGGGAATTTAATAAGGATTTAATAACTAATCCGTAGAAAACACATTCTACAATCCTCGGTAGATGTTTGATGATGTGGTAGAATTTATATTCTAATGCTGGTAGATTATAATAAAAACGGCAGAATGCGTAATCTACCGTCGTAGAAAATAGTACACATCGTGGAACACACATTCTACAAACCGAAGAACATATAACACCTCGCAGAACACATAATCTACGCTTGGTGGATAACAGTATAGTTAGCAGAACCAAAAGTCAACAGTTCCGTAGACGTAGAACGTGGATTCTGGAGCCGTAGAAGCAGATTATAACATTACTTTTGAACATAATTTTTAACCTATAAAAATATTTAAAAATATAGAAATGACTATTATTTAGATGTTTATAATTTTAAGATTTTTAAAAAAATTTAAAACATTTTATTTCTATTTATTTATTTTTGGGTTAATGGCACTTTAGACCAAAATTGGTCAAAAAGTGAAATGGGCATTGGGACAAACACATTTTCAATGTGGGGCAATTTGCCAAATCTCCCATATAATAATTCACTTTCTAAATCGAGTAAATTAAGAATACGACACTTGAACATTAGAGCATGTTTATCAGTAACACCCACTTTGAGTTTTTAAGTTATTAAATTTTAAATAATTTAATTGTTTATATAAATTTTAACCAACTAAAGTTTAACCATTTGCCTTTCAAACAAAAGAACCACTTCATTAGATAGAACTTTTGATCTTTCTCTCTCTTCTTAATGTCAATATTTATTATTAATTTATAATATAACACCCTCAACCATCCACCGATATTCATGCTCTTAGTGTGACAATTCAAATCCTAGACCATCTCCAATGGTCCTTCATTTTTCACATTTTCTTTCATTTCGAAGATAAAAATGAAGAAATTTTCTTCGATGATGCTTCATTGTTATCTTCAAAATGAAAAAATGAATAGTGTTGTTTCATATTTGAAGAAATACTATTCATTTCTTCATATTTTGAAGGTGAACTTTTTCTTTGCAAATTGGTCCTTTAATTTTTAATATGTTAAAATTTTATACATAATCGAAATTCGGAGTTTTATTTTATCCAATTAATTTTATTTTATTTGTGTTTTCAATCTATCTAATTATTTTATAAAATAAAATGCAATACTAAATTATATAAAATAAAAATTACAACAATATAACCAACAATAAAAAAGGTCATTTCTCACTTTGAAATGCACTAATTGATCATTTATGGGATAAATATATGTCTAGTATTTAATGAAAATCTTTTTATTTCATATTTATGTTATGAAGTGTATTATTGTTATATAATAAATTATGATTTCATGATTTTTGTTGAATTATATGCAAAAATAAAATAAATGGGTAAAACTTGGATATTTGAAAAGTAAAAAATGTTATTTTGCAATTAATAGTAAAATGGAGATAAAAGATGTTTGAAATATTTTGTTTGAAACATAAAATGAAGCAAATGGTTGGAGAAAACATACTTCATATTTTTTTCATTTTTGAAAAAAAGTGTTTTTTTAAAGAGAAAATGAAGCTAACTATTGTAGATGCTCTTAAGACCAACACCAAAAACGTGAGTAAAGAAAACTTTTTTTTTCCATTTTGAAGTGATTGATTAGACCCTTTTTTTTATGATTAGAAAATTATTACCCGAGGTGATCCATATCATATAATGACAAAGAAAAGATAATAATGCAAATGAATGAGTGAATCATTTAAAATGAGAGGCAAAGACTTTTTGGTGTTGGCTGTCTCTACCGTTGGGTACACTACTCGGTTCCTTTATCGCTCTCCTTTGGTTTGCATATGATACTCGTGATGATTTTGATTTTGGAATAGGAATATTGATCCAATCGGGTAATTATAATAGTTTCTTTTACTAATTGGAAATTGTAAGTCAAAACCAAAACTAATGTACAAAACTCAATAGTTTTGCTATTTGATACATCTACATTGATTAATGATATACTCAAATTTACCTTGAGCTACTCTCTCAAATTAAGAGATCAATTGTAGTACTTAGGGGTTGAATCACTGAGAATCTTAATCACACAATGGAATTTCAATTTCGAATTAAGCTAAGTAGAATATATGAATGCAGAAAATCAATGTAAATAAATTTGAAAGTGATTTGTGTTTTGAACTTCAATTAGACAAGAGCTAGACTTTCGGAAAATTCGCAGGCAAAGATAAATTGTAGAATTATAATACTCTCAGGATTTTAATGAAGATTCGTTCTCGAACTTGAAACTCTAAAATGTAAAATTAAATGACTTCCATTGAATTAATTATCTATGCATAAACCCTAGAAACCCAAATTCCTTTGTGAGTTCTAACAATCTAAGCAAGCATTAAAGTTCAGGTTTCAATTGTTCACAAAATCCCTAAACCAAATTCTTTTGAGAATATATGATTTTGCTCATCTAAGATTCTAGTCAGGTTATCAGTTGATGCTTCCGCTTCTAATTAATCAACCTAGGATGTCTAATTCAGGATGATCAATCCTAAATCAGAATTAATGCAATCTAGATAAAAAACCATAAGATAATCCTAACATGAATTCAATTCTAACAATTCATCTCAAATCCTTTGAAAAACCCTAAACCTAACAAGTAGATTACTCAGACATGGATGCAGAAAACATGATGACGGAATAATACTGCATTAAATAAAGATAGAGAAAGAGATACAAAAGGGTTCGAAGAAATCTGAATGGTCTGAAAACTTGTCTCTCTAACTCTTAAAATCTCTCTGAAGCTCTCTCTAAGGTAATGAAACCTAATAGAAAACTGAGTATTTCTAGGTTAAGATTCGTGTTGGGCTTGATTTGTTAACTTCTGGAACTTTTGGGGCGAAAAGGAAATCTTCAGAATTGGAAAAATCATTCATCTTCGCGAAATAACTTTCTCCGTCGATTGTTGCACAATGTCTTGCGTCGATCGAAGCTCCAATCTGACGGTAATTGAAAATCTGTCATCGCGACTTCAGCTCCTCTTTCTTTGATGCTCCAAAATGCTTTATAATATACCGAAAGTATATCGACTTCACACATACACAAACCTGCAAAGACTCTAAAACACTTGAAAAACACCGAAAAGACTCGATAAAACCGGGTTAAATCATGGCCAAAAGATGGTAAAAATCATGATATATCAATCAACTATATATATACATATTATTTGCATCGGATGCAATACCAACATATCATCCATATCATTTAATCAACTAACATTCAGGCACAAATATTCAGGAAACGATGAATAAAAAAAACTATATGATCTAACATTTATTGGATTTAATATATATGTTTCAGTAACACATTGACTTTTAAACTTTTGAAAACTAATCTCTTCATATTATTTGGACAAAAATGCATCCAAGAGGTTGATGTCCAACGGTGGTGAACTTTGACGGGAATCAAACACCGGGGTTGGATAATATTGACATTAGAGTTGAGATTTTACAGTTAAAAATTTATGAGTGTTAACAAGGTTTAAAACGACAGTACGATGATTTAATGTTCAATTTTGTTATGTTAATCATTTGTAAGACATCATGCAAAAGAAATACAATATTTTTACCAAAGTAAACACAGAAAAGTTTATTAAACACAGGCAAAAGTTTGTAAAAAGATTCAACATCAAAAACACACGATGAAGAATTTTTTTACAGCGTAAAACACATAAAATATTTCTAAAAACAGGTTTTAAAACATCAAAAAGATCCAGAAAGCTTTTACAAGTTCTTGAATTAATTTCACGTAAACAATTTCCACCGACAATTTTGTTGTCACATTTGAACAACGGATTTCTATCAACTCAGTAGTTATTTCTGAAAAAATAAATAGCAAGTGTTAGTTATTTAAGTCATTTAAAAATTATCTAATTAAGTATTAACATGTACAATTTTCTGATTTAGTTGACATATTCACCCTGGACACATCTGTGTCAAGGAGTGGTGACCAAATAGTCCATATACAATGATTTGTTATGAAATCAGATCTTATCCCATAGTTGAAATTTGCTTATTTTTGTTTCATGAACCGTTTCCAAGTGTCTTCGTCTTATCTCCATTAATTAATTTAATTTACAACTCCAAACAATTTTAGTTTTCTAAACTATCTATTCCACATGTCTTTGCGGTACTCGTCCATGTGTAACGTGTCCTTAACAATCGTGATTTTGTTAGTTTTTACAAAAGATCAGGTCGTGTTTTCGCTCCGTCAAACAGGGCCGAATGTGTTGCATGATCTTAATACAAACGTTAAGAAGCAAACATATATTACATTACATATTATAATGATAGTTATATATGAGTAAGAAAATAGCAACGGTCTATCATCCAAATAATCAATGATTTGATACGATAATATATATATATATATATATATATGTGTGTGATGGATGATTGTCTGAATCACTCACCTAATAAGTAAACTTGGACTAGTTTTCAATACATGGTGATGTCATTTCTAAGTTGGATGAATGACAAATACGCTAGACGTATACATTTTGAGATTTTTACTTCGAATCAACATTTTGTGTTTCGTTTAGACTCGTGAGCTCTGTTTGATCAAATATCACGCAAAATTGAAGAACTGAAATTAATAAAGTCGTGTTACATTGGTTCCATTTGATAGGTTTTTGCATTTTGGTAAACCATATGTGCTTATTTACAATCCACAGCTACAAGAAAATATGGTAATTTCTGTCGGCCAAAACGGTTGAAACTCTATGAAAGAAAATCCATTTAAAATAAATTTCCAATCAATTAGCCCATTGATTCTAAGTTGTTAGAAGTTTCAAATCCGTCGGAAATTTACAAGAAATTTCCCACAAATTATGAACACCAGAGTTTCTTTGGTTTTATCGTAAAAAAACCATGTGAATTTTTCTACAAATTTCCAACGGTTTTGCTGTCGAAAGGCCTTTCGTTTCATGTTGGGACACTAAGTTTATGCCAACCCACACATGATATGTACATTCTAATTTCTAAGATCGAAATCAAAATATTAATTATCTGAAAGATTCATCCGCTATCTTTTATAACCAGAATGTTACCGCTAGGGCTGCAATAATCATCGATCATCTATAGAAAGATTAATACTTAAGGGATGATAATTAGTATTCCATCGAAAACGATTAGCTAAAAACAATTGTTTATACGTATTTTATCGTAAAATTGAAAAGAACCGAGGCACCACTTCAAAAAGTCAGCGTAGACGTTTTCTACGTTTCAAAACCTACCATGTCAATGTATAACATATATCGTAAAGATACATTGAACACTATAGTAAACATCGCTGTTAGTATTAATTATTTTTCATCTATATATGTAGATACACACACAAGCAACAATGAGATATTGATAACCGAAGGCAAAAAAGTTATCAAATTTTAAGAAATTGTCACCAAGTCAACCAAAAACAAAAAAAGTTTGTCATTACTTTTACACGAGACACACACAAAAAGAAATCTCACATATAGCTAAGAAGATATTTCACAATAGATACTATCAAGAAAATTGTTTGTGAAATCTCAAAGGACTACTACATTTACATGTTTCTTCAAACAACAAAATTTGACGTCGTATACATTTTTCGATGTAAGTTCTAATTAGTATCAAATTAGTTAAGCGGATGTCCGGTCCAAAATATTATGGGACAAATATCTAAAATTTCATGGATGGCCACATTGCCTGAATTATTATTTCTGTATATACACTACAAGAAAGAAACTAATTTTGGATGAACAAAATGGTAGAAAATCCGTCGAAAACAGTAATTTCATATAGATCAAAGTGGTCAAAATTTCAGATGGACTTTCAACCGCCTTGAATGTCGGAAATTTTCCATATGCCGTGCTTTCTTGGAAAGTTTGTCGAAAAGTTAAATCCGTCGATAATAATTTCCACTGATTTTTAAAGGGTTTATTTTCTACGGATTTTTAAACGTACGTATCTTCTAGGATTTTCAACAGGTCAAATTCTAACATATTTTCAACGCGTCAATTTTTTACAGATTTCTGATGGGCCTATTTTTCCACAAATTTCGGGTAGAAATAGTTTAATTTCTATTCAAAGTAATTTGTAATCAATTAAATATATAATACAATATATTAGAAGACCAAAAATATATCAACAGTTTCAATTCAAAAATTTAACATTAAAGTATTAAATGGTTTAAACATTAAAAAGAAATAGTTTAAAAATAAATTAAAACATAAATAAAAGCAATTTTTTGTTAAGGATTTGCTTGGTTATATTTTAAAACATTTACAGTGGGATATGATATAAGAACACTCATATATTATAATCCGTGACTACCAACACAAGATCAAAAAAGGAGAAGCGAGAAAAGAAAAGGATTTCCATCCACTTAACCAACACCGGAAGTCAACAGTGGAAGGTAGAGATGACGATTTTCTCCCAAAAAAAGGTAGAGGTGATGCTGCATTCATGGAAGTTGGAAAGGATAGTTTGATGGCCCACCCCAACATGGAAAAATGGAATTGCAGTTAATTAGGATGATGTAGGAAGAGGCCTTGAGCTTTGCTCTTTACCATCGAGATCAGCTTGTGGAACATCTTGGATGGAGACAAAGAGAGGCCACTGTGATATCGTATATTTCGTTCGGTACAAATTCCATAAATGCATGCATGCTAACTCTGTAGTAACGCATGGGATACATTTTTATTTATCCTCGTTGTTGGTAGCAAGAGTAAAACACTTTCTAAGACATAGGAGGGGGAAGAGATATAGCTTTTGTGTTGTAGCCCTCCATACTTCTTGGGAGAAAGAACATTCAAAGAATAAATAATTTCTTGATTCATTTTCTACATCGCATCCCCACATGTGAAGACGATCCAAATTTATGTTGCAATTCAGAACAAATGGCCAAACTGTGAAAACTTGTTTTGGTATTCTCGCTTTGTGTCACACTACCAAGTACCAAAACTTGTTTCACAGAACTCTCATATAGCAATCTACGTTTTCTTTGATGAGAAAGACTCTTGAACCGCATCATTAATTAACCATAGCGGCTTATCACACATTGATGTTATATGAATTGTTGTAATAAAAGCTTGCAGTTGTATCTGGTTTTCAAACCTCGCTGCTGATAGCATGTACCAGAGGAGATGTGATCGTTTCTATGTTAGCAGTTCGAGTTTCGATGTTCGAAATTGACTAATGTACATGGTTTGATACGGATAGGTCAAATGTTTAAAATCTCTTTGGTAATTACAAAAAGACAATGATAAACAAGTGATTGTGTGACCAAAAGAAAAACAGGTTATTGTGTAAGAGAAAAATAAACTAATTGTGTAGTGAAAAGGAATTATTGTGCTTCGTGTATATCCTTTACAACAAAACTTCAATAGCTTTTGCAATCTACCTCCATGTAATATCAAATCTTTGACTTCCTTGCCCCCGTCGTAGCTGGGAAAACGGACTTGGACTATTCAGAATGTGCCGTTTCAAATTTGAACATGATTTTTTGAATAAGGTCAATATCAACCCGAACACAAAATAAATTCAAATTCTCTACCCAAACTTTTTTATTTTGTGTCAAAACGGACTTTGACTAACTTTCCGTTAGTCAACAGTAACGGTTTTTGTAGATTTTAAAATTTGATTTCGTATTTTGAGAGAGGATGAGGAGAAGAAGATCGATAAAATCAGTTTATGAATTTTTCAAGTGATTTTTCAAGTGACTAACGTGTCGGCCATGTCATTATTCCGTTAGTGTAGTCAAGGTCCATTTTGGCACAAAAAAAGAGTTTGGGTATGGAATTTGAATTTATTTTGTGTTCGAGATGTACTGGTCAAAGTCCAAATTTCCGTTAGTCTCCAAATTTCGAGTTTCCGTTAGTGTTGACTAACGGAAAGTTAGTCGATGTCCCTTTTGGCACAAAATAAAAGAGTTTGGGTATGGAATTTGAATTTATTTTGTGTTTGAGTTGGTATTGGCCTTATTCAAAAGACCATGTTTAAAACGGAACATTCTGAATAGTCCAGGTCCAAATTGGTCGTTTTTTAGATGGTAGTAAATTAATAATCGATATTGATGTAGTGATCTGAGAGCTATATATACGTACGCAATTACGCATCGTATATCTTTATTTTATTTTTGATGTGTAATTGTAATATATATATATATATGAGTACTTTGTTTAGATGTCTCTCTAACTACATTTTAAACTCATTAAATTTTCTGCTTATATATATATATATATAGAAAGCTCAGTTCCTATTTGGACCGCACATCGACTGGAATCAGTTAAGCCACCTAAAAAGGAAGAAGAATAATCTTCATATGTAATTCCTTACTTGCTGGGTAACAAAAACTTGTTTCTTTGTTCATTGTTATGGTTCAATGGCTGTGCTGGAACTTCCAAAGATATAATGGCATTTTATGATAATGTAATTGTTATTATTATGGTGGGGGAAATTATAGTATCCTTAGCATTTCTGTAATTGGTGTATATATATATGGGGCTTGTGCGTTTGCCATGGTTGTGACGGCATGCATACGTACCATACATATATTTGAGACAAGAAGATTTTATATTTTTGGAAATGTTATTAGAAAACGATTGATCGTGTAATCATTCAAACTTATCACATAATAATACATGCATGTCGTGTCAAATGAACGGCGTGCGAAGTGCAAACTACTCCTAACGAAGAAAAAAATGTAACTTTGTCTGATAAATTGGTAGCTTAGTTCTGGTTACTGAAAATGACAATTTTGCTCCAAATCATTCGAGCTCTCTAATAGTTTAGCAGTTAAGTTTATTAGAAACTTGAATAATCATATAAATATAAAATTCGTGCTGTATTGATAGCGGAATAATAACGTCTTGCAGATCTGGTTTGTGGACCATTAATTGACAAGTACGTACGTACCATAGTCTCTCGTGAATGTGAAAGGCTTTGGCCTTAGGGATTCGATGGGTCCATACTGACTATGCCCTGGATTCAAAACGCCGTCGTCCTATTGTTTGAGCTCATGGCAATTATTGTTTTTATTAATAACTATAATGAAGAAAGACAAACCACGATATTTTAAGGGAGACTTACTAAAACATCTTTTTTAGATTTCGGGTTGACCCAAATTTTTTTTTTTTGATTTTAATTACTGAGGCTATTTTTCAATCCGTTTTACCTTTTTTCCTTTGATAACAAAAAACGTATTTACGAAAATGTCATTAATGAAACGGGCCGCGTAGGCGGGAAAAGTTCCCGCCTAAAAAAAATAAGTCTACCGCTCAGTGAAGGTAGACTTATTACCGATCAGGTAGACTTATTTTTTGGTCCGTAGACTTATTTGACGAGCGGTAGACTTATTTTTGAATGGTAGACTTATTGTGTCTCTTTTGGTGGTAGATTTGTTTCCGAACGGTAGACTTATTTTTTTAGGTGTAGACTTAAATTCACCTAATGGTAGACTTATATTTTGCGGTAGACTTATTAGTCGAATGGTAGATTTATTTTCGTAGACTTATTTTGAACGGTAGATTTATTTTTCTTCGATGGTAGTTTTTTTTTACCGGTAGATTTGTTTTCTTTGGTGGTAGATTTTTAGTCATAGTAGCGGTAGATTTATATTTGTGGATAGTGACGGTAGACTTATTTTAGTAGCGGTAGACTTATAGTTAGCGGTAGACTTATTTATGGCGGTGGTAGATTTATTTTGTGTATAGTGGTGGTAGACTTATTGTAGTAGTGGTAGATTTATAAAGAGCGGTAGACTTATTCTGTATTTTCGGTCAACGAAACCAACCGTTGACTGGTAGACTTATTTTTTTAGGATCAATAGTGGTAGACTTATGCGTTTTTAGCGACTGCAACGGTAGATTTGTTTTTACCTAGATCTAGTGATGGTAGACTTTTTATCCAACCTAGTTACAGTAGATTTTTTTCACATTAGACATTTGGTAGACTTATTGTGATAGCGGTAGACTTATAGTACTTGGTGGTAGACTTGTTTCCTGTTTCGGAAACTATAGTGGTGGTAGACTTATTTGGTAGGTGGTAGAGTGTAGAGTTATTTGTAGGGAACGCGAAATGTCGATTTTACCCCTAAAAATAGACAAATTTGCACGAAAAAACCTGCAACAATGGTGAAGAACTAGGGTTTAGGGTTTAGGGTTTAGAGTTTAGGGTTTGAACAAAAGAGGTAAATTGGGAACAAAACAAATCATTCTTGTTTGTGGTAGTCAGAGTTTTGAGAAGAATTGATGGGTGTTTTTGGTTGACAATTCAAAAGGTGGTACAGTTCTAGGGGACTATCATGCAAGTGATGGTGGATTTATATACAAATGATGGTAGATTTAATATGTACTATATATTTTCATATATTTTCTATCTTTTCGTATGAACTCGTACTCGTGTTTTAAGGATATTGTAATGGTTACAGAGACATTTCATAAGCCATGTTTTAAGCATACATAAATGTTGTCAATTCATTTATTACACTACAAAAAAATGTTCATAGAAGTCTACCATAATGTTTCAATCTCTTTGCAAAAAGTCTACCATAACGTATATTACAAATCAGAACGTCTGTGTCTCATAAAAATAAATCTACCATCAAACGAAAATACATCTCATCCAAATCACGAGGGATAACTAAACAATCATTGGATCCATCACGAGGGTTTGACTCTGATAACTCAACAATCTTATCACGTGGTAACTCATCCATGATATCAGCTACACGTTTGAGGCGATTAGCATGCATATTGGAATCACAGAATTTTTTCATACTATGCCAAAAAATCTCATTTATTAGCAGCTTCAGAGTCAAAAATCTACCATTGAATAGAATAAATCTATCATTATACAAAAAATAAATCTACCAGTAAAGACTTACATGCCATATATACGGGTGAGATTGAGGACTTGATGCTACATAACCATAAGGCCGTATAGGAGAATAAGCATGTTAAACAATACAAAGATTAACCAAATACTACCTAAATACAACAAGAAACAATGGTGTATAGACCATCTTCATGATCTTTTGGATGTTCTTTACAATCTTCATGCGGTTACGCATTGCACATACAAAGAATACTTGTAAAGAAATTCATGGAAATTAGAACATCTTAGACTGAAACACAATCCTAACTAGCCAAAAAAGATTTCATTCATTAGCAGCTCCAGAGTCAAAAAGTCTACCATAATGTTGTATCTCTTTGCAAAAAGTCTACCACAACGTCAAAAAAGATTTCATTCATTAGCAGATCAAGAGTCAAAAACTCTACCACAACGTCTGCATCTCATAGAAATAAGTTTACCACAACGTCTGCATCTCATAGAAATAAACGTTTGCATCTCATAGAAATAAGTCTACCACAACGTCTGCATCTCATAGAAATAAGTCTACCACAACGTCTGCATCTCATAAAATAAGTCTACCACAACGTCTGCATCTCATAGAATAAGTCTACCACAACGTCTGCATCTCATAGAAATAAGTCTACCACAACGTCTAGATCTCATAGAAATAAGTCTACCACAACGTCTAGATCTCATAGAAATAAGTCTACCACAACGTCTGCATCTCATAGAAATAAGTCTACCATAACGTCTATTATAAATCTACCGTAACGTATGTTTTTCCCCAGAGAAATAAGTCTACCATAATGTCGGAATCTGGATCTGAGAAAAATTCAGATCTGGAAAAAATTCAGATATGAGAAAAATCCAGATCTGGACCAGAAAGTGATTTTACAAAACTTCAACACACCCAAACGAAACCGGTTAGAATCAAGAGATTACCTCTCTACAACGCACGAAAACGAAATCCCAACACTCGCCAGAACTTTTCTTCGCCGGAATTTCGAAACCTATGAACGAAGAACATGTTGAAGTTCATTAATCCGAACATAAAACACTCATGAATGGTAGAGAGGAAGAAAACTCATGATTCGTTTCAAATCTTACCGTCAAACGCAACAAATCTCGTCGCCGGAGACGAAATCGCTCGGAGTCGCCGGAGGAGAAGAAAAGGTTTTGTTGAAATCTGATTTTTTTTTTTATGTTTTTTTTTCTCAAAGGATAATGGCATTTTCGTTAATAAACGAATTTGAAGTATTTTTAATGTCTTTGTAACCTTTTTTAGCTCAAATTTTTGAGCTCAAAAAATAAAAGGATGTTTGAGTAAACACCCTATCTAAAAAAGATGTTTGAGTAATTATCTCATGTTTTAATGAAACCCTAAAATGTCAAAGGTGTGCTAGCTGTTAAGAATCGTTTTCCTTTCAATTAATAAAGGGTTGACATTAGAGATCCGTTCAGTTTTTTTATTAACATGAAATTTATATTGGAACTCCACGATTTTATTAATTTTAACCAGTGATAATTGGGATCATAAAGATTCGAAATAGCTTGGAATCTAAATATATATTTAATCCGCGGTTTAATTTTCATACGATATTACAAGTTACAACTGATGAAAAAATCTCACGTTCTTACCAACTAAAATCCATACTTTCAAAAGTTTAGGACCGAGATAATTGAACTTGTATATTTATTTCAAATATCTTGAGATGTATATAAATTACGAGGCACATACGTTTGATCTCTATAAATTTTCGATTTCTCTAAACTAAATGTTAAAATCTAGTTGTTTACCAAAAAAAAGAAGAAGTTAAAATCTAGTATACAAACTCGAAAGAGATAGTTATGCATTCTCGTGATAAGATTATAAGAATTCCATATATTATCCAAAAATGTACTTTACATAGAAAACATCTTCTCTTCTAATTATCGTAATGAAAGTCAATTCAACACGAAAAGGCCAAGTATGAAATAAATAGAGAGAAACCTGTTTTTCAACTAGAGAGAAACAAAAAATGTCTTGCAACTTGCGTAATTTTCTCATGCAACTTGCGTAGTAATCCGTACGAGTACACAATTTCTTAACAAAGAAAAATAGAAAACCAAACTATTTGAGAGTTCGAAAAGTCAAACATCGGGAAGAAAAATTATTTCTTTTTTCTCACATGTCAATATAATAAAACGAAGTAATAAAAATCAAAATTCCGCTTTGGAGAATGGAGAATAGTGTGACCGTTACGTATGTTGTTATGCAACGTGTGAAGATGATCAGCCGCCAACACAGCCACACACGCGTTATCTTATTTTATCATTCCAACCAACTTCTTAGAATTGCCCGAATCTTTGTACGGACGCATCTCTTTTTTCACATTGCTCACATGTAATTCCATTGTTCGGACATTTTAGTGTTATTGTTAATCAAAGAGTTATACACTCACTGTCCATACATTTTTATTAGAACATAAGCAGATTCAGCCCTAAAACACTCTGAAACATTTTGGATTGGAAGCAGAAATAATGTTTGTCGATTTAGAAGTTGACAATGCTTTAAGAAAAATAATATTTGCGACTAAAGAATTCGAATACGGCATATTTTCGAACCTAACATCACGTTTTCACCAACTGAATTGCTAAAATTTTTGATAAAAATTTAACAGAATAATCACTTATTTTGAATTTTTAAACAAGATAGAACCACATGCTTCTATAAGTTATATACCCAAAACTGCCATTGAACATAAGCCAAGCCTCTTCAAGATTGAATCGGTAGAGTTACTACGACGACAACGGACCCGTCTAACTGACCAACGTTTTAAATCCAGCTATATAATGGAGTTTATGGATCTCACGACCCGATTTAGTCACTTCTCATTCTTTCATCTACATGGTGTTTTGAATGTAAAATCAAATTGCCTTAACAAACATACAATGACAGAAACTCATTTTTGTAAACTTTATTTTCGGGTCTTGTTATCCAACCTTTGTAATTTCTAATATATTCTGCATGTTGAAAATAACAATTCATTCGGTCTTGAATTTTAATTTTCTTCATACGGGCGGGTCTTTAATTTTGATTTGCCTAACACGGTCTCATGTGAAAACTGGCGCTTCCCGGTATGTGACGGTCACGTCTCAAGACTAAAAAAAGCCACGTGTCAGTCACCCACGTCGTCCGTTCACCAACTTTTACTCCTCCGGCTTCTCTATATATACCCCAGCACATCTTCACCTTCACACTTTTATTTCAATCAATCTCTACCAAACCAACAAATTTTCTCTCTCAATCCAAAGAAAATACTATTTCCAACCTTTTTTCCCCCACGCGACAACGAAATTAAAAACCCAAAAATCCTTACAAAGAAAAAAAGAAACCCACACAACTACTCAAAATTTATTCTCTTGTCTAAATCTTATAAAAAAAAAATGGTTATAGCTAAAGAAACCACCAGTACTACTAGTCATCACCGGAGACTCACTTTCGCCGCCTTCTTAAACTCCGATCCCGCCGCCACCGAAGAAGAACAAAAACACGACGATGATCTCCTCAACAATCCCATTACCAACAACGATCTTAACCAACAACGTCAAAGCAATGTCTCGACGACAAGTGGTGATTCTTCTCCTAACCAAGTTTTATCTCCATGGAACCAAACTTATTCTCCGTTTTACACCGACACAACAACGACTCCGACCATGTCTCCGTCACCATGGAACCAGACTTACTCACCGTACTACAAGTCCCCATGGATCTACCAGACCCGTAACAACAACATCGATAATGATTCAGACAACGGTTTAATCGGTACAATCGTGAGACAAGAAGGTCATGTTTATTCTTTAGCTGCTTCTGGAGATCTTTTATTCACAGGATCCGATTCGAAAAACATTCGGGTTTGGAAAGATCTCAAAGATTTCTCCGGGTTTAAATCAACAAGCGGTTTAGTTAAAGCGATTGTAGTAACCGGAGATAACCGGATTTTTACCGGTCATCAAGACGGTAAAATCCGGGTTTGGAAGAGTTCGAAAAGAAAAACCGGTGGTTATTCACGAATCGGAAGCTTACCGACATTAAAAGAGTTTTTAACCAAATCGATGAATCCGAAGAACTACGTCGAGGTACGTCGCCGGAAAAACGTGCTTAAGATCAAACACTACGACGCCGTTTCGTGTCTTAGCTTAAACGAAGAGGTCGGTTTACTCTATTCCGGTTCGTGGGACAAAACCCTGAAAATCTGGAGACTCTCAGATTCGAAATGTGTAGAATCGATTTTAGCTCACGACGACGCGATTAACACGGTGGTCGCTGGATTCGACGATTTGTTATTCACCGGATCCGCCGATGGAACATTGAAAGTGTGGAAACGAGAGCTTCAAGGGAAAGGGACGAAGCATTTTCTGGTTAATGTGTTGATGAAACAAGAGAACGCAGTAACGGCGTTAGCGGTTAATTTAACGGCGTCTGTTGTTTACTGTGGAACTTCTGACGGTTCCGTTAATTTTTGGGAAGGGCAGAAATGTCTTTCTCACGGCGGGACTTTACGTGGCCATCGTATGGCGGTGCTTTGTCTCGCCGCCGCCGGGAGTTTGGTGTTGAGCGGCGGAGCTGATAAGAATATTTGTGTGTGGAGGAGGAACGGCGATGGGACGCACACATGTCTCTCGGTTTTGATGGACCATGTGGGACCGGTTAAGTGTTTGACGGCGGTTGAAGTGGCGGAGGAAGACGGTGACGGGAAATGGATAGTGTATAGTGGGAGTTTGGATAAATCGGTGAAAGTGTGGCGCGTGACGGAGACGGCTTCTCCGGTGATGATTGGCTGAGGATGCAAGGTCACGCGCCGTCGTAGCGCGTGGAGATGTGCGGACTTGGCATATGTGATTCGTGCCTTAGTGGTCAAGGCAAGTTTTTATGGCCGGCTAAAAGAAGCAGAATTGTATAGCTAATAGGAAATTGCCACGTCATGAGAGTATCTAAAAGGTTTTTTAGGAAGTTCTTTTATTTTATTCGATCTTTTCTGTAACTGCACATATTTGAATTACAGTTTGAAAACACCAAAATGTGGAAAAGATTCTTCTATATGTCTAGAAAATGGGAGAAGAAACTATATATTAGTATTTCATTGTATTAAATTGTTTTGTTTATATTATATGGAATTCGTTGAAAATGCATGTCTGTTTTTCTTGGTCTTTTTAAAACTGATATTCTTGTAAAAAGATTTTAACATTTGTAAATTGTAATACGTACGTTAGGTTTGATTTGTCAGTTCACTTTGTTGAAAACTGAAATGTAATTTTTTGCTGGTGTCTTCATGAACTTATGTAAAAAAGTCTCACTTTCGTGGGATTTAAGTTTGGTACACATTTTTACATATGTATTCACATTTGAGTTTTTGAAATACATAAACACACACCCTTCTAATTTTAATATTTTTCAAACAGCTCTGTAGCGATTTAAGCTTATTTGATCAACTCAAAACTTCATCATCTATCCCATTCTTCTACGATTAGTTATTATTTGTGTTTCTTTGTTATCCGATTGTGCAGGTATTGAAAGCAAAAAAGACGACACGGAGATTTACGAGTTCCCAAGACCAAAACCGGTCAAGGTACGTCTCGGAGAGCTTATAGACCTGCTCTCAACCGGTAACAGAGAATCAGCTTACAATCACACACCCAGAAAGCTTACACCACTCACCTGAAGAAATCCCCAGAAAAAAAACAGAGTATACAAGAGGAAGAAGAAGAACTCTCACCCTTACGTCACTCACCTTTTCTCTACAATCTTCTAGAATGATCTAATAACTTTCTATATCCTCTCCATGCTGATTCTCTGTTACCTTACTTATATATATAAAGTGCTTACGATGTATTCCGTTACCGTCACTGTGGACTAACGGCTAACTTCCTCTTCACATGGCATGTCTGCTATGCTCACGACTTCGACATGTTCCGAGTCCAAAACGCAGCACTTCAACAAGCCTCTGACTTGGGCTTCTTGACTTTGTTAACCAGTTGGGCTCACCTGATATCACAAGGCCCATCTTCACATAAGTCACCTTTATACTTTGGTCCAATGTTACTTAATCGTAACCTCACATTCTCCACCTCGATTAAGCGTTCCGACCAAACACCAGAGAAACTTTACCATCTCTCCCCTTTTTTTCTTTCTCCAACATCACTTGTTGGAATTCCTAGTTCATGCTCGAACTAGATTCACCTCTGATCAACCCCAAGTTTCCCAATCCATCCTCAAATTTCTGTACCGGTACCGTCTTCGTGAGTATATCGGCTGGATTCACTTTTGTGTTAATCTTGGTAACCACCACATCACCTTCATCTACAACATCCCTGATGAAGTGATATCGAACCTGGATATGCTTTGTTCTCTCGTGGAAGACACTGTTTTTTGCAAGACAAATTGCAGATTGCGAATCACAGAAAATCTCCACCTTCTCCTGAGGAAACCCCAACTCCGAGGTAATTCCCTTTAACCATATCCCTTCCTTAGCTGCTTCTGTTAAGGCCATATATTCAGCTTCAGTAGTTGATAAGGCTACTATCTGTTGTAGGCCAGAACGCCAGCTCACCGTGTTTCCTCCGACTTGAAACACATAACCCGTTAATGACCTCCTCCTATCAAGGTCAGCTGCATAGTCACTATCACAAAACCCCTTAACATCAATCTTATCTGACTTCTTGAATGTCAGTTTCAACCCAGAAGTTCCTTTTAGATATCGAAATATCCACATAACTGCTTTCCAATGTTCTCTGCTAGGTGAGCTCATGAATCGACTAACCAATCCCACAGCGTGTGCAATATCTGGTCTGGTTCCCACCATGGAGTACATGAGACTACCCACTGCACTTGCATAAGGTATGTCTTTCATCTCATCTTGTACAGCCCTTTCAATTTCACCCAGAACATCTTTCTTAGTAGCAGATAGCTTAAAGTGACAACCCATAGGAGTGTTAACTGTTTTAGCTTGATCCATTTCAAAATTTCTCAAAATCTTTTCAAGATAAGCTCCTTGTGATAGCATCAGAACACCTTTACTTCTGTCTCTGATGATATCAATACCTAGAATCCTCTTTGCAGGTCCTAGATCTTTCATTTCAAACTCTTTACTAAGAGTTTCCTTTAGTATCTTAACTTCATTCATATCCCTTGCTGCAACCAACATATCATCCACGTACAACAAGAGATAGATGTAGTTCCCACCACTGTAGCACTTGAAGTACACACACGAGTCAAATCTGCTTCTCATATATCCTTGAGACTTGATGAATCTGTCAAATCTTAAGTTCCATTGTCTAGGAGCTTGTTTCAAACCATAGAGTGACCTTTTTAGCAAACACACCTTGTTTTCTTTTGCATAGCCCTCTGGTTGCTCCATCAATATTCTTTCATCTAGATATCCATGTAAGAATGCGGTTTTAACATCCAATTGCTCCAATTCAAGATCTAGATTGACCACCATAGATAACATCAAGCGTATAGTAGTATGTTTAACCACTGGAGAAAAAACTTCGTGATAGTCAATCCCTTCAATCTGAGCAAATCCTTTTGCTACTAACCTTGCTTTAAACCTTCTATCCTCAACCCCTGGAATCCCAGACTTAACCTTGAATATCCATTTACAACCAATAGTTCTTTCTCCTTCTGGTCTATCAATCAGAATCCATGTGCCATTTTTAAGTAAAGAATCCATGTCATCATCTGAAGCATCCCTCCATTTATCTCTGTTGTTACAAGCCATTGCTTCCTGAAATGTTGTAGGCTCTTCATACTCCATTAGCTCAGCTACCACAAGAGCATAGGCTGCCATGTCATAATCATCAAACTTGCTTGGTAGCTTAACAGCTCTTTTATCTTTATCCCTCTTTAATATGTAATTACTGATTCTCGGAGATGATTCCTCTGTATCAGACTCAGTATCCTCAACAACTTGATTCCCAACATCAGATAAACTTCCAGTTTCAGATTGAGTCTCAGATTTATCTTCCGACTCATTCTCCAACGTAACTCCACCTCCACTAGAACTCGCTTCATTAGTTATACCTTCATTATTTTCTTGATCAGAGGTGAGACTAAATGTTACCTTCTTTTTACCCTTATTCTTAACCGGTTTTGAAGCTGACAAAGTCCCACTTCCCAAATCCTTAAACATGATATCTTCACAGAATGTCACATCCCGGCTTATAATACATTTGTCATCTTCCAAACTCCAAATCCTGTAGCCTTTTACTCCTTGCGGATAACCCATAAAGATACCTTTCTTTGCTCTAGGTTTCAGTTTTCCCTGATCAACATGAAAGTACACAATACAACCAAACCTCCTCATGTGCCTATACTCAGGTGTTCTTCCCGTCCAGACTTCTTCTGGTGCTTCAAAGTTTAGTGGTGTAGATGGTGTTCTATTTATCATATACACCACTGTAGACGCTGCCTCAGCCCAATATGACTCATCCAAACCACTTTCACTAAGTAGACTTCTCACTTTCTCCAGAATAGTCCGGTTTAACCTTTCAGCCACTCCATTTTGTTGTGGAGTGTAAGAACAAGTCTTATGCCTTATGATTCCACGTTTCTTACAGTGTGTATCAAACCACTGATTGCAATACTCCAGACCATTGTCTGTTCTTAAGGCTTTAAGTTTCCTACCACTCTGATTTTCAACCAATGCCTTCCATTCAATAAACTTTTGGAAAGCTTCATCTTTAGTCTTTAGAAAATAGATCCAAACTTTTCTTGAATAATCATCAACAAATGAAATGTAGTAATGACAATCTGCCAAGCTTGGTGTCACGTTTGGAGAGCCCCATAAATCTGAGTGAACATACTCAAGGAGATCTTTTGAAGTATGTTTCCCTTTGGGGTATGACGACTTATGAGTCTTTCCTAGGATACAGTGTTCACACTGTTGAATCTCAGACCCGTCATCCACCTTTATCAACTCTTTCTTAACCAGAACTTGCAAGCTTTTAGCACCCAAGTGTCCCAATCTGCTGTGCCATAATGCAGTCAAGTCTTGTTTATTCTCAGCTGCATTTGCTTGTTCTAGTTCTGGTCTTCCATCCAACATATAGAGAGTACCCACATAATCTCCTGCCAATACCTCTTTCTCACCTTTGAACACTTGCATCCTGTAGTTCTTTGACTGAAACCAACACCCACGTGTTTCCAACTGACCCAAAGAAATCAAATTCCTTCTAGCTGTAGGAGAATATCTCACCTCTGTAAGTATCACCGCTGAGCCGTTATAGCTCACAATCTTTAACTTCCCTATAGCCAGAATATCACAATGTGTGTCATTTCCCATCAATATCTTACCACCTTTAACCTCTACAAGATCATACATCAAATCCTTTCTTGAAGTGAGATGATACGAACAACCAGTATCAAGTACCCAACCACCATTAGCAGAGTTTTCTGAGGCTGCTAACATCTCAGGCTCTTCAGTTATGTGAGCTTGTCCTATAGTTGCTCCAGCTCTTGAGCTACCAGAACCCTGTTGATTCTTCTTGGGACATTCTCTCTTGAAATGTCCTTCTTCACCGCATATCCAACAAGTTCTCTTGTTTTTTGGTCTAGACTTACTCCTGTTAATACCTTTTCCTTTCTGAAAGTTTCTCTTCTCAGTTCTCCCCCTAGCTTGAACAAACAATCCTTCACCATTGGATTTAGATGTGTAGTCACCCTTTTGTTTGAGCTCCATTTCAAGAGAATACGCAGACCTTAAAATCTCCTTTAACGGAATGGTATCCTCTGAAGTATCCTTCCCTCTGCTATACTTCAAAGTGTGAACCATGGAGTCAAACCTTTTAGGTAAGCTATTTAGTACTATAACAGCTTGATCCTCTTCCTGCAACTCAACACCCAAGCTAGACAAGTCTGAAATCAACTTGGTAAAGGCATCCAAATTCTTGTCTAGATCCTTGTTTTCATCCATTTTGTAACTGTAGATTCTTGTTTTAGATTGAATCTGTTTGGTAGAGATTTCACCTGATAATTAGACTCCAAGGCATTCCACATATCATGAGCAGTAGGCTCTTTCATCACCTTTCTTAATACCATGTCAGATAAACTCAAGCTCAAAAGATTCCTCACTCTACGATCTTTGTCCAACCATTGAGAATCTGATTTAGCATCCAAAGCATGAGCTAATCCTTTGTCTGTAGTATCCTTAGAGTCTTTATCTTTGTCATCCTTCTCACCTGGCTCCGTAATAACAATTCCTTTCTGTTTTGTATCAGGAATTGAAGCAGGACGTGGCTTAAGCACTGAGTCAAGACCCAGAATCTCCAGCTGAGCCAACACCTTGTGTTTCCAGAGTGAGAAATCACCATCTCCATCAAACTTCTCTACCTCAAATCTCCCATGTGTAGGTTCCATAGTTATTCAACTCCTCAAATCTGAAGGTACAACAAACAACCACAAAACCCACCGTTCTCAAATACTCCAATCACACAATCAACACACACAACACCAATGAAACAACCAACCACAAATCTTCTTCAACAGATAGTAGATTATCACCAGAAATACTACTAACACACAGATCAAGTAGGATCCAATACCTGATGGTGTTAGAACCAAGAATTTCTGAAATCAAAGAGAACAAATAACGCAATAAATCACAAGATCTAGCAACCTAGCTCTGATACCACTTGTAGCGATTTAAGCTTATTTGATCAACTCAAAACTTCATCATCTATCCCATTCTTCTACGATTAGTTATTATTTGTGTTTCTTTGTTATCCGATTGTGCAGGTATTGAAAGCAAAAAAGACGACACGGAGATTTACGAGTTCCCAAGACCAAAACCGGTCAAGGTACGTCTCGGAGAGCTTATAGACCTGCTCTCAACCGGTAACAGAGAATCAGCTTACAATCACACACCCAGAAAGCTTACACCACTCACCTGAAGAAATCCCCAGAAAAAAAACAGAGTATACAAGAGGAAGAAGAAGAACTCTCACCCTTACGTCACTCACCTTTTCTCTACAATCTTCTAGAATGATCTAATAACTTTCTATATCCTCTCCATGCTGATTCTCTGTTACCTTACTTATATATATAAAGTGCTTACAATGTATTCCGTTACCGTCACTGTGGACTAACGGCTAACTTCCTCTTCACATGGCATGTCTGCTATGCTCACGACTTCGACATGTTCCGAGTCCAAAACGCAGCACTTCAACAAGCCTCTGACTTGGGCTTCTTGACTTTGTTAACCAGTTGGGCTCACCTGATATCACAAGGCCCATCTTCACATAAGTCACCTTTATACTTTGGTCCAATGTTACTTAATCGTAACCTCACAAGCTCAGAAATCTATATTGTACCAATATGTAACAAGCAACCAAAAGCTTTTAAATATTACAGACACGACCAGGAGAATGTGATGTCGTACTGTTGTATATGTATGATATATGTTGCCTATATAGGCTCTGTAAAGTTTAAATATGACCATTCACATTCATAACTCGAGAGTCGAGTTAGTAAGAAAACTGTAACATTACGTTATGTTTGTATAGACTATAGAGTAACTTGTTCTTAAACGAGTCTAACAAAATGTATACATGCAGACGACTATTTTTACATTTCAAGGAGTTATGAGCTAATGAATGACCCATGTATTTAGTACACAAACTATCAAATTCAAAGGGATACAAAGTACAAACCAATGCTCGTTGTGTTTTGAAAAAATCAATAAAAGCAAGCTTAAAATTGTCAGACTTCGTACGCCTCGTATTACTTTTTGAGTTATTTTAAAGTTGGTATGGCTAGAAAATTAAAATTCGAATTTAAGATTTTAAATACGTATGGTACTATGGTAGGTTGATTGTTGGTTCAATTTGTTGAAAAAGAGGTAGTCCTGAAACTGGAATGTAATATTTTTATTGTTGTCTTTATGAACGTATGTAAAAAGTCTCCCTTTCGTTGGATTTAAGTTTGATACAAATCTATCTATATACGGTATATACTATATCTATTCACATTGACATATGCACACACCTTTCTAATTCTAACATTACTCGAATAGCATGACGAAACTAAAAGCTAAGCAAATTATAAATAAGTTCTACAAAATTAGGAACATAATTAACCAAAATGTAATGTTGTACTTCTCCGTGTGATTGGGCGCCTGTCCACTTCAATAATACGAGCATTCATAGTCATTAGTCATATTAGACTCGTAGTTAGGCAAAGCCCCACTTCTTGTCCATTTGACTTTAATTAAGTAAGAATGATTAAGCCCATAAACTTGACTATTTCATTTTTCAATGGTATTATCCTCATTAAACCATATCATATAAATGCATGGATATAGAATAATCAAATTATAAAACACGACTACGAAAATGAGTTTACACTCACACACGCACTCATCCACATGGTTTCCTAGCTCTAATAGAACTATAGTGTATCCGCTTCAGCGATGCTAATTAATTAAGGAGTAATTGAAAAAAGTATTGCATCATTGATATTTAAAATAGTTTGCATTAATTAATCCGCACAAAATGTAGAGAGCATTCAATTGCTTTTAATTATTTATTTGAATCGTGAAACGATTTCTTTTTTGAGAAAAAACTAGACAATAATGAAATGTCGATACAACTATTCGGACTATATAAACTCACTTTATACTTTTTTCTTTTCATAAAAAATATCATTTTTGAGTTATATTTTTGTTTCGTTAGGATGCCATTTTACGTTTACAATATGATTATTCAACCGCAATTCTTTTTTACTCCTCCTTAAAAGCTATAAAAATATTAAAATTAAACAATTGTTATTTTAATAAATAGTGTATTAAAATATGATCATTTTCGTATATTTAAAATATTCTTAATCTATGTGAAATATGTCGACACTCTGCGTGAAACAGATGAAATATGTAATTATAAAATAAATTATGGGACTATCCCTATTAAATTGTCTATTTTGGATATAATTTGGACCCTTTGTCCTTGGGATTTCAAAAGTAACATAGCAATTAGCAACTAACAAGATTTCTATAAGCATTCTGGTTGGTACTATTTTATCCGAGTACAAACATCTATCGCATATTATAATTAAGTCTGAACAAATTAAATGTGTCCGACCTTAGCTCAGTTGGTAGAGCGGAAGACTGTAGTAGTAGCAGACAATCTTTAGGTCGCTGGTTCGATTCCGGCAGGTCGGATTATTTTTTGAACTTTTTATACTATTGGGCCTTGAGATGTAAAAGATAGCCCATTATCTTATAATGCTTTTGCTTAAAAAGCCCAGATCAACCGTTTATAAAATGAAACCCAAAGTAGTAACTACTAACTAGTAAGGACAATAATGATTGATATATTTTCTTGGCTCTGTTTTCTCCAATGCTTCTAAACATCATCCTGGGTAAAAAATTGGATTTGGAAATTAGCTTGGACATTGTTTTAATGTGGTTTCTAAGCTTGTTTTCTTTTGTGGTAACTATTTGATGAAAAGAGAGTAATCAATCAATCTTTTACTTCAGCTAGAGAGAAACCTATTGTTGTGAACTTAGAGGATATCGATAATAATTACCGCGACAACGAAGACATGCCAGACTTATACTTAACAAGGAAATTGATCTAGAACCATAAAATTAGGGCAATAGTTGCATGCATGAGTGTGGTGACTGGTGACGAACAAAACGGAGAAAAATGACATGGAGCATCTAGAATAATTTAGTTTTTATAATCTGATGTACTTTTGGCTTGTGATTAGCAATTAGCAACGAACTATATAATGGAGGGTTATTATATACCGAAACCAAAAGATTCAAAAACTCTAAAACTCCATCATCATCTTAACTAAAGTACATTTTCCAAATTTCAACAAGTATTTTTTTCTGATTTTTTCACCTGTTTGTTAGTGGTATATTGTTTCTTACTTTGGTAACTTTAATAATAACTATTAAGAGTTGAGATCTTTTGAGTGGAGAACTATAGCGAAAAGAGTCATGGGAAACTAGCAAAATTAAAGTAGCTTTGTCACTTCACTTGTCAGATAAAACGTTATAACATCAAAACAATTAACTTACATGCCTTCTCAGTTTCTCTTTATTGTCTCTAGTAACTCTCCACTCTCCTTCTCTGTGAGAAAGAAACAAGAAAAGGTAAAAATGGTTACTACCCGGAAAATCAAGGCCAGAGTCACCACCGCCTCTCACCGCCGGCCACCTCCAGAGCCTGAATCTCCGGGCAAGAAGTTCTTCCAGTTGGTCTTACCTTCATCAATGAAGAAGAACATGATGGTAACAAACTAACACTTTTAAAATAGAAGTTACATCACTTTGCATATGGTTGATTCTTTGTTGTTACATCACTTTTCTTTTGCTAAAAATGTAAATATTTCATTAAAATGAAAATTGTTTAGGTTAACAAGAACATTATAAACCTATAGCATGGCTCCAACGCAAAAAAAGTAAAAACATGGAAACCATAATTCATTAAGATTTTCAATCCGCCAACTCAACACAAGCCAACGACTAGTGGAACTCGACGAAGTGATAACGATGCCAATTGTTCTTCCTGAAATTGAGTGTCAAGAAGAAGAAGCGCAGGCTACCGAAGAGGTGAAATTGGCCAGACTCGTTACACTAGAAGCCTTTCCATGGCAATCCAAAGTTGAGTCGTCAACGGCTAGATCCTTAAGCCCTCAACACATCCTCCCTCCCGAATGTGGAACAACTTGAACCACGCATCCATGAGCTAACACAAAGAAGAGATCACCCTAACCAAAAAGGTGAACATTGCAAGCTCACTCTATCAAGTATTAAAACCAGATAGTACAGAGCTAGATAAGACTAAGAAAACAACAATGAACACCACTTAGCCCTACTAGCTCCTCTAGGCCAATGAGCAACCGCATTCAAACAAACGCATAGAAAACGCAAACAACAACTACACTACAACCTCAGCAAGACACAACAAACACCAGGCCGAGAATCAACCACATAAGCATGATAAAAGTGAAGCAAGCCCTAGGAAACTTTACCAAACACCACCGGTGAAAGCGCCATAACCTTGTATACTTCACCTAAGGGAGTGACAATGGATCAGAGCCTCAACAAAGAAGAATTCTCACATCCGAGAAGCCAAAGTGACCAAACAACAGTGGGTTCTAAAGCTGTCCTCAACCAGAAGACCACTAGAAGAACGGTCACTTCAACGGACCCATCAACAGATGAAGCGGCTGCGAGAACCATAACCACACCACACTGACCTGCAACAAGTCTTCTCATGATTGGCTTAAGAGAGCGAGGAACCAACAGCCGCCACAGAGGGAAAACCAACCACCAAAGTGGTGAAGCTAATCACCTCAACCACTGGAAAACTCTTTAAACACAACCGAAAGTGACTACAACGAACCCTCATGTGGAGACAGAGGCTACACTCAAAGAGCCACAACCGTCCTCGTAGCTGTAGAAACAATTGGAGATACAGCCCAAAGCCACCGGAAAAGAGGATCGAAGCGCGACGGAGTTTCCAAGCTAACCTGGAAAGAGACGAACCCGATAAGGACGGAAAGCTTAAAACAACTAGTAGATACCGCTCCACTGCTGATCGAAACCAAATCCGTCAACGGAATCGTGAGGGAAGGGAGAGATCTAACACGGAGATCCTCGCCGGTCGAGAATCGTGAGGCTAGATTTGGGATCTAGCTAATCCCCGCAAGAGAAGAGCGCCAACGACCAGCCACCCAACACTACGGAGAGATCCCAACCATCTAAGGCATGGCCGTCACGAGCGACGGTTCACCAACCCACTCGCCGCGAAACGCAGGACAGATCACACAAATCTGAGAGAATCAAGTGCCAAGAACCCGAGAATTGAAGACAATGGTGGCCCTCTCACGGTACCGGACACAGTCGGCGGCCGGAGAGGCGAGCAGATGTTACCGGCGGAGAGAAGTTCGGTTGTGGGTTGAGAGAAGAATCGTCACGCGTGTGAGATGCACGCGCCCGATCCTCAATCTTAAGTTTTGTTTAGGTCTCGACTAGGGGTGGGCAAATTACCCGTAATCGAATTACCGAACCGAACCCGACTCAAATTACCCGATCCGAACCCGACCCGAATTTATAAAATACCCGATCGGGTTCTATGTTTCTAAATCCGAAAACCCGAATCCGAACCCGGACCGAACCGATAACCGAACGGGTATCCGAACTAACACAAATATAAATTAAACCAAAGATAATTGGATGTAAAGTTAAATATGTTCATGTAATTTAGATAATTTCTATAACTTTTGGTTCATTTGAATAGTATGGATTATATTCGGATAAAAATAACTAAATTATCAACACTATTTGAATTTTTAAAATTTTGTTTTTGATAGTTTCTCGGGTATTTTTGGATAATTCATGTAAAAACTAATAAAACCGAATTTCTTTTTCGATATCTATGTTCATTTGAATTTTTGTTTTGAAGTTTTTGATCAATTTGAGTTCTGTTCAAATTCATATTTGAAGTATATTTTTAAATAGATTGCACATCGGATATAACCGAATCCGAACCGAACCCGAAGTCATTTTATCCGAACCCGACCCGAATTTATAAAATACCCGATAGGGTACTAAACCCCATTACCGAAGTACCCGAAAAACCGAAATACCCGACCCGAACCCGATCAGATATCTGAATGCCCAACCCTAGTCTGGACTCTTGTTGTTACATCACTTTGCATGTTTATTCTTTGTTGTTTTAAACTGCAATTTCTAAGGATTAAATCAACAGATTCACCAAACAGTCTTCATTATTTGTGTATCTTGGATCATAGATCTTGAAGGAATTCTAAAAAATGTTCTTAAGAGAAATCCAAGATATGAAATTTTATTATATCTTCTTGATATTCTCATTGTCTTCACAACAGAGGATTCCGGCAAGATTTGTGAAGCGACACGGAACTAAACTCTCTGAGTTTGTTACATTGGAGACTCCTATGGGAGTCAAGCGTTCGATAAGGCTTAAACGGATCGGTGGAGAGATTTGGTTCCAAGAGGGATGGAGTGAGTTTGCAGAGGCTCATTCCATCAATGAAAAAAAAAAAAATACAAAGGAAACTCGAATTTCCGTGTAACAATCTTCGATGTTTCGGCTTGCGAGATCGAATATCGGTATGATGGGGTTCATATCAGTGACAGTGATGATGAGATAATGGACCTTACAGACAAAGAGTTTCTTGGAGCTCAACGTACAAAGGGAAATGAACACTCTGTCAACGGTGGTGATTCAGAGAAGATACCAATAGACATCGACTTTGAGAACATTCTTAACGGTAAGAAACCAAATAAATCAGTCTCTGTTCTTAATAATAACGTTACGAGTATGAAGAAGATTAGCATCTGAAATTTTCTTTATCTTTGTGTAGTTGTTGATGCAATGGATTCAATCAAAGTATCTAAAGAAGAAGAAGATAAGAGAGTCTTCAGAGGAACACAGTTCTTTTAACAGAACCGAGACCTGCAAGTGTTTTATGTTGTGCAATGTAACTTGTTCTACTAGATGGAACCAAAAACTTGAATTGCACAAGAATCAGTTTTTGATTCTGACCTGTAATAAGATATTTCAAACAAAACTGTAACCAGGTCTTGTTTTGATTCTTCTTTCTTTCATCTTTTTCCTTAGCTTCTCTACCTCTACCCATTTCCCTTTAGAAGCTAACACATTTGATAAAGCGACATAATCTTCGCATTCAGAACCTGGTCGCTTCTCGTCCTCCCGTTCCATCTCGAGAAGAGCCTTTCCGATCTCTTCACCCATTACAGTTTCTCCATATATACTACAGGCATTGCAGAGACTTCTTAACAAGATAGCGTCGGGTTTTATAGGCATAGCTAATACAAACTCATACGCTTCTTGTAACCGTCCTGCTTTACCAAGAAGATCTACTATACATCCGTAGTGTTGAATAACTGGAGTGACACCATATCTTATCTGCATACTCTGAAACAACTCAAGACCTTCTTGAAGAAGACCTATATGTCGATAAGCCGAAAGCAAGCTAGTGAAAGTTATTTCGTTTGGTTTGATTCCAGATTCCGCCATTCGGTTTAGAAGATACGGTGTTTCGTTCCCTCTTCCGTTGAGAGCTAGCCCTGTTGCCAATGAAGTCCATGTCAAAACATTCTTCACTTTCATTAGCTCAAACACAGAGAGAGCACTGTTTAAGCAGCCGCATTTCGAGTACATGTCTACAAGTCCAGTACCAATAAAGACATCAATTTCGGGAGTGAAACCGAGTTTTTCAATGTAACCATGAACAAGAGAACCGATTTCGAGCAAACCAGTCTGAGAAATGGCTGAAAGAAGACAAACCATGGTTGTATCATTAGGCCTAACTCCATAACTATCACAGCAAGAGAATCTCCGAAACAGAAGCATAGCTTTTCTCGCATTGTGATTCCCTTTATCCTTATGTGAACAATAACCTCCGATCATTGCATTCCATGTAACAGAGGTTCTCTCAGGCATTTCGTCAAACACCTTCCTTGCGTAACGTAAATCCCCATTCTTAGAATAGAAATGGAGTAAAGTAGTTCCAATCAACTCAGATTCATAGAGAAACCCAAGCTTGATCACAATCCCATGAACAATTCTACCAACCGGCAACGCAGAAGCTGATCTAGCACAAGCACCAAGCAAGAAGACAAACGTGCGTTCATTGAGATGAAGCAACGATCTTTTCGATGCCCAGTCTGCGAAAATCCGAATCGAGTCCTCTGGTTTACTACATTTAAGCAAAGTGTTGAAGAGAAACTTGTCGGGATGGTCGAATCGAGGGAAGACCAGTAAATGAACAAGCTTGGAACTTTCTGTAGATTGCTTCGAACAGTAATGGCTTATGAGTTTGCCGAAATGAGAATTGTCTTGGCAGGCACTGATTACCAACTGAGCATGGATTTGCTTTGCTTGGATTAAGGTTTTCGAATTCTTGTGCAACAATGATAGAAAAACAGAGCTCATGTGGACTGTAATATGGATTAAGCTAAAGAGACGAACAATGGAAGAAGAATCAACAACACAAACCCATCTTCATCATATCATCTCTTTAGTGGTCACAAAGTGTTGATAGATGGAGATTAGGTATTTACAAACTTTCTTAAACCCTAACTTCTACTCAAACAATTTTGAGTTTCACTCCGAGGTTATATATAATAACACAACATATCCACATCGAGAAAACACCAGGAAAAACGCGACACTGACACACAGAGAGAGAGAGAGAGAGAGTTTAGTTGTTTTCAAATTAAGACACTCCTACACGACATTGTCCTTTGAAATCCCCCACCACTGCAGATCATCCATCACACCATAGTATCTCTACAGTGGGTGAGTGATGATCTTTGTTTCAGCCTACTCGTTGACTCGAAAGGCAGTCACTTTCAGAACGAAATCTCTGGTTCTGAGCAGCTCGAACACGCAGACATCGCCTTCTCCTAGGTTGTTTTCTAGAGTAAACTCGTACCATCCTTGACTGAATTTAGCTCTTCCTGCTTTGTAGAGGCATCGCACGGGCCATTGTTTTTCAGCCAGTTGGACCTTGATGAACCCGGAGATCCCACTTAAGTACTTCTCAGCAAATCCAGAAGGCAGGTACTGTTGAAAGAAACAGAAAAATAAGACTTTTTTAGACCGATAAGATTACATTTTTAGCTTAATCCTCTACATGCTACACCCCCAAAACTGATGATCTTAACTAAGAATTCCGAGATGTTTTTATTACCATTATGCAACCTCTGTATAGATAGGATGGTCGCAGAACGACTCTGAAGAAAGGGTTTGTTGGCTCGAACGTTTTAGATGCATTGATGGCTCTATCTCTTTCTACTGCAGTCACCGTTCTCTTTCTTGCAGAGGCACTCTCGTAGAACTTTGAACGGTTCTCTGGATCATCATCGCGCGGAGCAGATGAGTTTATTTCCTCTGGATGAACCATTTCAAGCATGAGGATCAAAATCTGAGGAATCTTCTGAACAAAGAGTCTGAAGAGTTTAAAAGAGGAAAAATGCTTACCAGGATCAGCGTTTTTCTTCTTCCTCCCTCTCTTTTTCGGAACTTTTGGGGTTGGTGTTGCCTCTTCATCTGGGAAAAATGGGAATATCTACCATCAATCTTAAAAGAGGATAACGGGAAATCCGAGGAAACAAGAAAGATAAAGGAAATCACCTTTAACAGGTCCAGTGAACAAGCTTTGGATGGCTGTACCAGCATACCCTTTATTGGCGGGTGCAGTAGAATCAGGAAGTGTTGATGGGTATACGGAAGAAGGATAGATGACTTCGGCATCTTCATCTTCAAGGTCTTCAAATAAACGGGCGCGTTTGAAGTGGTTGTGTGCGGAATCCATGAGACCGGTGGAATGGTAATTGATCTCAGAATGGGATAAATTGAAAATGTAGACGCTAAAGGCAGAGTTTCCTTCGTATCTAAAAATCAAAAGGTAACCAATGCGAATGGAGTAACGGTCAACAAACTCTTGCCAACCATCGTGAAACCAAATTTTGTTCTCGGCTTTCCTTAGTCCTACACGCCAAACATGACCATCAGGTACTGTGAGCGCAACAGCAACCGAGAGCTCATCCTTGAATTTACTCACAAACTTATCTGGAACTCTCTGCACATTACCGGAATGAAAAAATGTATATAAAGATCCACACGATATAAAAGAAATGACACGATATGCTGCTGGAGAAAAGATGGCTTTGCCTAATTAAAAATCAAAATCCAAATTGTCATGTTTCAGTTTCAAAAGCATCAACGTACATTTATCTTTGAATAGACTGCTATCACATAAATCATATGCTTGTGAAGTTTAGGTGAACATTCAAGTCTATGTTAATCGAAAATTTTAATTCATGATTAAATCTCTTTACTTCTATGCCAAATTGAGAACTAACTAGTATTTGGGTTTGTTCATAATAATCTTCAAACTTTCATGGGGCAATCGGTACCAGTGATGACTAATCACTGTATCATCTATTATGAAAACAACAAACCGTAAATGTACTTGTTTTTTGTACACAAAAGTAGTTAATCTTAAGGAAACAAGCAAAAAAACATAATCAAATATAGAAAAGTCAATTACTAGTCAGTTTTAGGGTTTCACTCACAAGTTACAATACACTAGTATCAGTAAGGAGTCTTTAAAGAGTCAAGCTGAGAAGAGAGTCAAACAAGAGTAAACAAAACAGAGAAACCATAAACAGATCTCAACTTTCTTTGTCCTCATAAGTTGCATCAATCTGACAGAGTACACATCATCACAAGTCAAATCACTCGATACACATTTCCAAACTACACTCATTAGATAACATAAATACCATCAAAATCCGAGACAAGATGCAGATTTCTCCACCAAACAATGACCATAGGATACTGGGATACTTCCGATTCGAAACCCACAAATTCCCATTAGACTAATTACACAAAAATGAATCTTTTTAATCTTCCTAGCTCAGATTTTCAGCACCCAAAGCAGAAGAAACAAAAAAAAAATACAACCTTGACTCGATTTCTACAAAGAATCAAACAAGCGTCACAACATAAAGTATCAAAACCCTCAATTTCGCAGAAAAATCAAAACTTTGAGACCAAACAAAAGAAGAAGAAGGAGAATTTAGGATACAAGAGGAGGAGGGAATTACCAGGCGCTTTTCTTGGATAGTGGAAGAGAAAATGAGCTTGTGGAAGAAAGGGCGTGGCATGTTGAGTGAGAAAGAAAAATTAAAAAGGGAGAAGAGACCAAAGTCAGATCATGAAACGACGCCGGAGAATACGGAGACAGAGACTGAGGAGAAGCCTTTCAGATCTGAATATCAAAAAGCTTTGATTCTGGTCAAAGGGAGTTACAACACACACTCTCTCTCTCTCTCTCTCTCTCTCTTTCTTTTTACACCTGACCTGAGTGACCCAACCAAACCCCCAAAAGAAAAATGTTAAAAAAACACCAACTTGGCCTAAAGCTCGAGCGAGTTGAATCTGTGTTTTCTTTGACTCGGTGTGAGTCGAATCGGTTTGGTCACTCGTGTGGATTTTTTTAACTCATCAAAAAGCCGACCGCCCCCACCTACTCCGCTTTTTCGACCCTCTTTTTTTTGTTGCTCCTTTATTTTGTGTTTTATAAAAAGTAATTTTGTAGCATGAAATACGATTGTGTTTTTACTTTTTACTTTTTTTTCGTCCCTGGAAAATATTTTTTTTTTTTGTCATCTGAATATTATATTAAGCCTGGTAGAATGCGTTTTTGGAATACAAGGATGAAATACGGGATGAAATACGAAACCAATGTCAACAAGAAAGACATCGGAAACAAAACCAAACAAACTAACAAGATACACTTAAACCAAGCTTGAAACTAATGAATAAGACCTACAACCCTGAGCTGCCACAAATCCAAAGAAACCAAAGCCAATTCTGAAATACTACGATAACCAACCGGTAGAGAAGGAAGACTAACTCTGAAACTGATAATCACAACAAAGGCAGGCCGGAAACACAAGAGCTGAAACTGCCCTTAACTAACTTCCACAAAGGAGCAAGACTACGAAAATCACCAACACAGATGACCAATGGAATATGAAACCACGCATAGAAGACCACCAACAAGGATACACAAACAGAAACATAACCACTCCGATGCTTCTTCACTAAAATACTCAACCCAATATCATTGAGGGAAAGCTGCTGAGATGCAAATCCAATTGCTTCAAGAAGAATTATTATTTGGAAATACGGAGAGGAAAGAAACTGAGGTGTTGGACGGGGTAGACCTGACCCGAGAACATCTTCATCAGCACCAATAAGAGATCAACTTGTTACACGACCAACTCCACAAAACCTACACCAATGTACACACAAAGAGGAGAGAAAGCAAGCCCATCTACCAAACCAACCAGAGACTAAAAGCTCAAGGAATCGACCGAGCCAGGGGAGATCACAATTCAAAGCAAGCCAAAACAAAAGCCAAAAGGGGATCTACAAATCCAACAACTAGTCAACGGAGACGACGAGAGCACACTTTGCCTTCAAAGACATACTCAATTTAAGAAGCCTAAATCTGATCCGACGGAAGACGAGGAGCACGATATCCACCAGAAAAGAAAACTCACGATAACCCCTTGAAATCGAGCCTACCTCAACCCCAATCGCAACCAAGACAGATCCAAACCACCACTCCGAACCAAGCCTTCAGATCTGAGACTACACCTTAAGGACAAGACTAAAAACGACCAAATCTAAGAAACAAAGCATGAAAACGGAGGCTCCGGCTTTAGCGCTATGAAAGCCGCCACACACCGGAGCCGGAAACTCAAAACGCCGGAGAAGTACTGTAGAAGGGTCGCACAGTCGTAGAGAGAGTTTAGGTTTTCATAAAAAAAAAAAACTTGAAGGGAGTAGTTGACCCTGGAAAATATATTGTTTCTCTTTTTTTCTTGATTTCTTTGTGTATTTTGTTTTGTGTATTATTTCTATAAATATTTTCAGATGTTAAAAAAAAAGAGAAAATATATTGTTTCTCTTTTTTTTTTAACATCTGAAAATATTTATAGAACAAAGTAGTTGTGAAAACAGTCAAGAACAAAGGCATACAAGGTAAAAACAAATTGAAACCTTCAAAACTAATGACCAAGGTAAAATACGCAAAAGTTAGCCTTTTTCGGAATCAAAGAAATCACACAACCAAGCAGGAGGACCATAAGTAATATAGGATTATCACCGATTCTCTTAAGTCAAACTTTGAGCTATTAGAAAAGCTCATTTGTTTGCACTTCGACCTTCAAAAACCACTCTCCAATCCTCAAACTTGATCAAAACACGAGTCATCTCAGAGACGTGGTACCAAAAAGCAGGTTAACCACTCGGGTTGTTAACATCCTTTACTAAGTTAGTTGCATCCGATGCAAAAATCACCCTTTCAATCCTATGCGAGTCCATAGACTCCATCGACCATTATAGACTTTTGAGATGGGCATCCTCTAAATTCCTTATACTAGAGAAGGATCTCCTACTATGCATCAAAACATCACCCTTATCATTTCTTAGAACCCAAGAGAAACCACCAACCTGAATACGCTTGGACCAAGAACATCCAATGTTACATTTAAGCCAAGGTGCTGGAGGTCTCTTCCATTTATGTTCTTGAGAAGTTCTCCTCGGATCAAGTGGTAATTCATGCGCTTGATTAACACTTTGAGCAAGGAACCATTTATCCACTTCTTCTCTTATCTTAGAAATTGTATATGTGGCAATAAAAGCTTTCCCTTCGAAACAGAAAGAACTTCTATTCTTCCACAAATACCACAAAATCCACGGGAAACTCTGCCTAATTTCCTTATTGACATGATTAATCTTTTCCACCAAAAAAAGATAGGGAAAGTTGGAGAAAAGAGAAACACTGTCAAAACCTTCAGGAGGATTAGGAAAATCAGATAGATCCCAAGTCAATCTCGCCACAGGACAAATGAAAAGCATGTGGTTAATAGACTCAACCTCAACACCACATGCTTGACATCTTAAATCCATTTCCATACCTCTGTGAGCTAGTCTTTCCGAAACTGATAAAGAACCAGCTAGAACTCTCCACACAAATAATTTGATCTTTTGAGAGGTCTTGAGGTTCTACACATGAGCTTTTATTCCATTGAGGGATGGCAGCATGTTAGCTTCTCTGATTAAGTCAGCATGTTTGAGTTGATTGGCTAACCAATAACCAGAGGTCACTGTAAATTCTCCACTTTTTGTATGCATCCAACACTGATAGTCTTGAGAAGATATTACCGGCATCTTAGCTGTGATGAGAAAGATGTCCACATGAAAGAAATGATCATTTAAAACCTAAAGATTCCAATCACGAGCCTGGGAGTCAATGAGATCACACACTCTCAGTTCCAAGTCAACAATTGGATTCTTCATCAATGGGTTTCTTCTCCTACCATCAAAAAGCCATTGCTTAGTCCAAACTTTTGTTGATTCACCATTCCCAATCATCTTTCTCAAACCTCTGTCTAAGAGTTCCCTTCCAAAAGGAATGCTGCGCCATGCAAAGGAAGGTCTTGCACCAATGCTAACATCCAAAAAGGCCTCATCAGAAAAATATCTACTCTTGAACATCCTTGAAAAGAGGCAATCCAGATAATTCAAAAACCTCCAAGCTTGTTTAGCTAACAAAGCTTGGTTAAAACACTCTAGGTCTCTAAAACTCAAACCACCCAAATCCTTTGACAAACACATCTTGTCCCAGCTGTGCCAATGCATCTTTCTTTTATGTTCAAAGGAATCCCACAAAAGGAGGACATAGCTGAGGTGAGCTTCTTCACCGTGGTCTTCGGTAACTTAAAACAAGACATGGTATAAACAGGGAGAGCCATTGCAACCTATTTCATTAACACTTCTTTTCCTTCCAAAGACAGAGTCCGAGCAAACCATCCACTCAACCTTGATGATAATCTCTCCTGAATAAAGTCTAGCATCTGAACCTTAAAACCACGGAAACACTCAGGTAATCCCAAATATGTACTTGCTCCATCCTCGTTGACAATGTCAGTGATGTCCTTGATCTTAACCTGCACTTGAGGATCCACCGAGGCACCTAAAGTTATGGAAGATTTGGTGAGATTCACTCTTTGACCAGTGGCATCACCATAAACTTGATGAATAGCTTGTAAGGAAGTAGCTTGTTCTACATATGCTTTACACAGAAACAAGCTATCATCTGCGAAGAGCAGATGATGAACTGAAGGACCCTCTGATGAGAAACTTATACCATTGATCTCCCCTGCAGCCTCAGCTTGATTCAGTAAATGTATCAAACCTTCAGTACAAAGCACAAAGAGAAAGGGAGAGAGAAGATCTCCCTGTCTCAAACCTCTCTCTGGAAGAATCAACCCATGAGGCTGATCATTAATCAGAACAGAAAAGGACATAGATGAAACACAAGCCATTACCCATTGAGTCCACTTAGGATGAAAACCCATTGCTTGGAGAAGACTTTTGAGATAAGTCCATTCCACTCTATCGTACGCCTTAGACATATCTGACTTAATCACCATGAAATCCTTAGATACGTCATTGTGGGTTCTCAAGGCATGGACCAATTCATGAGCCACCAGGATGTTGTCTGAGATTAGTCTTTCAGCTACAAAGGAAGTCTGAGTATGAGACACACGCTGGGGCAGGAGAGGCTGCAACCTAAACACCAATATCTTGGAGACAATCTTATACAGAACTGAACACAAACTGATAGGCCTCAATTCAGACATCACATTAGGATTCATCGTTTTAGGCAGCATGAATAAATGAGTGTAATTCCATTCTCTTGGCAGTGCTCCATCATCAAAAAAATTCTGAACTTCTAAAACAATCTGCACTCCAACAATATCCCAATACTTTTGAAAGAAGAGGGCATTCATACCATCAGGTCTAGGAGCTCTCGAGGTTTGATAGAGAAAACAACTTCTTTCACTTCTTGAGCAGAGACAGATGATATGAGTGACTCATTAACATTGTGAGATACTCTGCTTTGAAAACCAATAATCAAATCATCAAAACTTCCTGGATGAGAAGTCTTGAAAAGCTCTGTGAAGTATGCTGCTGCAATTGCTCCTTTAGAAGCTTCACCTCTGTGAGCATTCCCATTAATGTCCTTCAACATTTCAATTCGTTTTCGTGCCCTAGATGCTTTGACAGATTCGTGGAAGAATTTGGTATTGAGATCACCATCTTTCCCTACTACGCTGACTCCAAAAATCTTCTTCTTCTTTGTAAGCTTCAACAAGTTTTCTTTTGAGCATATGAACTTGGCCTGAGTTAGGATAGTCAGCTGATTGCTCCCTCTCCAAGTCCTCTTGAAGTTGTTAAATATTATCAATTGCATTTGTTATATTCTCTTTTTTCCATCTACGTAAGGCTCTTCTACAATCCCTGATCTTGTCTGAAACTGATATTCCACTCCCATGAGACACCTCATTCCACGCATCCAAAATTGCTTCCTTGACTAAAGGCTTATTCAAAAACCTCTTATCAAACCTGAAATTACCTCTGTAGGACTGAGAAGAATTCACTAACTTCACCAGAACTGGTCTGTGATCAGATCCTCTCTTAGCCAAAAAACATTGGTTTGCAGTCGGGAACATCTTGAACCATTCCTTGTTGCCAAAACATCTGTCAAGCTTACTCTGGATCCAGAATTTACATCCTTATCCTCCCCATGTAAAACTGTTCCCAGTTGATGGTAACCCCAACATCTCACAAACACGAATCATATCACCAAAAGGTACAAAGGAAGACTCTCTTTTAGTTGGACCACCCTTTTTTTCACCATTGTGTAATATTTCATTGAAATCCCCCAACATACACCAACTCTCTTTTCTTGTTATACCAATGCGCATGATTCTCTCCCAAACTTGGCCTCTGTCACCAACCCCAGGTGCACCATAAACACCAGAAACAAAATAACTCAAAGGTCCAAACTGTACATGAAAGTCAATCAAGTTCTTATCTACAAAAAGAAAATTCAACTCAACATTGCTCTTCCATAAAATAGCTAAACCACCACACCTACCTATTGGATTAACAATATAAACTCTGTCATACCCCAACCATACTTGCAAATCCACCAAAACATCTCTTGAATGCGTCGTCTCCATGAGGAATAAGATTTCAGGGAAATGGTTCTTTCTCATTTCCTTGAGTCTAGGAATTGTCAAGTCCTCTTTAGTGCCCAAACCTTGACAATTCCAACTCATGATACTCATTGGAGAGTGGCAAGTCCCTCCTTTGGGACTCCCACTTGTTTGGTTAACTTCACACTTTTAGCAGAATCTTGACGATCCAAACCGTCAGTGTCCTTTCTCTTTGTATTCCTGCCGGATGTTGATGTTGCTTTGCCACCACTAAGCCCTGGCTCAACTGCGTGACCAGTACCTTTAACAATGCGCTTAGCAAGAGCCTTTTTGACAGGGATATCGAGCAATTGACCATCTTGAACAACTTGTTGAGCTCTTTTAGCTTTATTTGGTCTCCTTCTCGGTTTTCTAGTCTTTAAACCTGTCCCGGAGGACCTAGCCTCAGAGAAGCCACGTCCAAAAACCGTAGAACATGCTTGACTAGATGAAGGTCCACCCAAGAAATTCCCAGCAACTTGCTCAGACTGGATGCTTGTCTGAAAAGGTTCCAAACTCATCGCAATACCTGTTCTAATGGCATTAGACATCAATATTTGTCTCAGAGTTCCAGCTTTTGATTCAGCATCCAAACGTGCTTGATCTTCAAAATGGAAGAGTAAGCCCTTCTCTCTGTCAATATCATGTATGACCACCGGCAAAGGTTCTAACCTTAGCATAGATTTCTGACTAAGAAAATCTTGTTCTAAATCTTTAATTGAAGTTTTCACCTTTGTCTCTCTTATCATTCTGCTTGTGCCATCATCAAAGAGTATGTTTCTTCTCATTTCTTCCAACATCACTTCTGTTATCCTTGGTTGACCAGTGAGAGGGTCTATACCAACATGTTCTTCAGACAGAACACCAAACAGGGGGTCGTCAGGCATCAGAGTTTTCTTCACCGTCTCTTTCTGCTGCACCTGAGTGGATCCATTTCCTTTACCTGAAACACTCTTCTGAGCCAAGAATAATGGACACTTGGCTTGGTCATGAGTCGGCATCTGACAAGAGAAGCAGCGTCGTTGTAACCTTTCATAGTCGTATTTGATGTAGATCGAGTCTCCACTTGGTAAATTTACCGCATTGGATCTTCTTAGAGGCTTGGAGACATCAATTCTAACCTTAACTCTTTCATACTCTTTGTTCCAAGTTCTATCTGGATCAAAGGCAACCACAATCACCGGACCAGCAAACTCTCCAAACTTATAAATGGAGGCTTCAGTAGTATGATTTACCGGCATATTGCGCAGCTGAACCCAAACTTCAAGGAACTGCAAATAGTCTTGCGGAGGATTTGGAACCCATCGCTCCAAGACCAGAGCCCACATATTGTAGCAATGAACTCATTTCTTCAACACTTTTTCCATATCCAACTCATACTTGAAGATAAACTGAAATTTATCCTTCGAGAGCACCACACCACGAACACGGTCCTTGATAAGCCACTTCCAAAGTTTATCATACACCAGATCAGACACCTTTTGATGGTTAGGATTGAGGATCCGACCCATTCAACTCAAAGCATTCCTTTCACACGAACTGAACTCAGGTAAATCCGGTAAGTGAAAAGGAATATCTTCCTCCTCGATACACATTGAACTCATAGCCTCACTAATGTTGTCCGCCATTCAGATTCTCACCACACAACTTCACCCCTGACTTCACTTCTTTACTCTTCTAGTTGAAAAAGATAGCTGAAATGAAGAACACAGCTAGATCTTATCCACAACACCTGAAGAGCAAACACCAAACACAGCCTCGGTACTCGTGAAATCCGATTAAAGTTCTTTCCAAAGAGAAAGTCAAAGACTCTGTCTTAGAAGGAGAGTACTAAGCCCACAAGAGGGATATCTTTTCCACCAACACTTTTCTCGAGTTTTGATATTGTTTCTCTTTATAAACAAAAATTTGATATTTTGTTACTTTTATTAGCAAACATTGGAAAATCTCATTTGAGAACAAAAATCAATGTTAACTTAATTTTTTTTTAATTAATGTTAACTATAAAGCAAATGACACACACAAATGGATGCTTGACCCTTCTGATTCTCTAGATGATGATAGATATATACACGTTAAGAAAGGTTGGATTGAGTTTTTGAAGTTTTAAGAGCATAACTAACCCAAAACTTCATCCTTTATCTTAAATATGAGTTGTGTTTTATTTCAGCCTTCAAAAGTATATTTGGATGACAAGTTTATAGATATGCGAAAAAATGTTTGATTTTTGGATACATCAACTATATTTCCTCGCTTCATCTATTATCATATCATGTATGTAACGATACGATAATCATGTCATGGCCATCTACGCAAAAAATTTATGGAAACAAACGATGTATCAATTTATAAAAAATTCTTTATATATTTGATTTTTTATATTTTTTTGGAAGTTCAAATTTTCAGTAATGCCTCGAATTTAACATCAAATAGATGAAAATCCATTCTTAATGTAAAAAATATAAAATTCCATATTGGAAAGCGGAAGCTTAATTACAGGATGAATTTTTGTTTGGTATTTTGTTTAGAGCAAATAAACGTTTTTAGAAAATAATTTGTGGTATATATTATTGGAGATTTGAAATTAGTGGGTAATATTTTTAGAACGAAAACTGCCATTTTGGATTATTTCTCTTTTTTGTGTTACTTTCTTGAAAACGTTCAATTTTAAGATGAAAATAAAACATTTGATAATTTTAAGAAGATATTTAATTTGCAAAACATTTTATAAAATGAAGAAAAAAATAATTCGTAAACATACAATGGAAAGTAAAGAGTATATTATACTAGGGAAGGAAAATGTTTATACTAAAACACAAGTTACAGAGAGAGTCTTCTTTCTACTCTTATGCTTACACCTCACCAATTTAACAAGTGTCATCTTCTTAATTTCCACGTTCTTTTGTTTAACCTAATTAATCTTTTTTTGTTTCTAACTAATTCATTATTTAAAAAAAATCCTTTCTACTTCCTTATAATCTGCTCCCACCATCTCCATTTTCTCTCTTTTAACCGTGGGGCACAAAACTGTCGAAACAAATTTACAATCAAAAGTACCAACGTCTCTTTTCTATCTCTTTCAATTCAGTTTCCTCCAACTTCTCTTTTCAATTCTCTTCAAAAATAATTAAAAGATTCAAATTGCCAAATCATCTTCTTTCATCGTTTGGAATCCAGAGAACTTCTTCCCAAATTCTTCCGGCACAACAACTTCTCATCATTTATCCGAAAGCTTACCAGTTTAAAATTTTGTAAGTCGTTGCCTTTCAATATTTTTTTCTTTGAATATATTTGTATTTGTATATGTTTTCAAACTCTTCCGGCACAGTTTAGAGCCTCTCTTTTATCGGCTCAGTATTCATCGTTCTCTGCTATTGCCTTTTTAAGGAACTCCGAAAGTTCTCTGTAAGTTTTTTGTTATGGTTTTTGATTCTATGCTTAACGCTGATTTGAGTACAAGTTTCAGTTTTAGATCATTGCTAGATATAGGAATTATGTATTGTTTTGCTTAGTTATTAAGTTTCTTTGTGCATTTTTACTCTGCATTGTGGGATCGGTAGTTAGGATTTTCAAGCTCTATTGGTGATGTTTCCATTGATTGCAGAATATTCTTTGCATTTTCTTCCAAATAGTTGAGTATGTTTTATGTCTACCATCAGTTCTGGTGACTCTTCTTTTGAGTTTTTTTCTAAGATGATTGTTACCTCTATAATCATGAAGGGATCCTCCAAAGGGGTTTAATTGTTATGCACAAGGTTATACTACATGTTTCTTCTGCGTAGCTTCGTTCTTGTGGACAACTACTATTGCGTTCAGGCTTCACCACACTCTGGTTAAATATAAAACTGATGTAGAGGATTTGGAAGACATGTTTCACTTGTATGTTTGGGGTATGCAAAAAATACTCTTTTATATCACTGATTCTAAGAAATTCCTTGGTTTTTGTTCTCAATTGTTTGTATCTTTGTGGGTTTAACAATAAGAATGTTTAAGTATCTGCTTTAGTGATTTATTAAGCTAAGAGTCTGATTTGGTCTACTTTTTGTTTTCTAGAAACTTCCTTGGTTGTGAGTCTCATACGTTCTTTTAGTAACAACAACTTGCATTTGGGGCCGTGATGCTAGACACAAACCGGATAAACTGATCAGTCAACGTCATTGTTTTGCAGAATTTGATTCTTGATATCAAATGTAATATATGCCCTGCGTACGCACGGGCCCTAACTCTAGTATTATACTAAAACACAAGTTAGAGAGAGATTCCTTTTTTTTTAACAACACAAACCTTTGCCATTACTTAGAGGTTATCACCTCGTTCATACAACGCAATTATAGCTAGTGAATCAGCAAGACAAATTGTTGTTTTGGCAATAAAATTAAACTTAACGAAATCAAACTTGTAAGATAAAAGTCAAATGTCATGGAAAAATCCATGAAGTTTAGCAACTTGTAAACCAAAATTGATGGCTCTTACCAATTTTAAGGACTCGGATATTACCGATATTATCCTTATTCTTTCACCTATTGCTTGAATCAAAACAACTCGGATAGCCAAAACCTCGACAACTAATGGTGAACTAACAAGTGAAGTTCCCATGTAGATGCTGCGATTGGTCCATGAGTTCCAATGTTTCAAAAACCACCTTAGACCAGCACACTTATTGTGTACTCCTTCTTTCACTCTTAAACCAATACCTCATCACTTATCAACGGGTCCATCCCACAAAATTCTCAATTTACTTTAGTTTCCAATATTAAATTAATTTCAGAATTCCAACAATTACAGTTAATAAAAAAAATTAAAAGGAAAAATTAACCTAATCCCCTTCTTTCTTTAAACCCAGGACTTCTCTCTCCCACTACCTCCAATTTCATAGCAGTTTCAACTGATCTTCTTTGATGTTCGTAAACGAAATAATAACTGTTTTTTATTATTCAAATTTGTTCTTTCTCTCATTTCCCTCTGTTTTATCCAAACGGTTTTATCGACAAAGAAAACTCCAAATGATAGATTTTACTTCAATCTCAGATCTTTCTAACGAGACTACAATATAAAAAAATCAAAGCCCGCATCGTCCGTGTTTGGGGATTTCAAAAATCAGAAAATCCTCGTGCTTTTAGTGGATTAAATATTCTTCTCATCGATAAAAATGTCATATTTCTACCCTGGATTTAATTTTCTCAAAATCTGATTTCAGTTGGGTTTAAGTATTCTATTTTGTTTGTGAATCTATAATTTGTGTTTTTTTATTTATTTATGTTTTTTTTCAGATTGATGTTAGATAATGTGTTAGACTTGATGATTTCTAATAAATTTGTATTAACCCTAATGATTTCGTTAGATAATATGTTAGACTTGATTTGGATTGTTCTTTTTATCTAAGATCAAACTAGAGTAGCTTTTCCTAATTTTTTAGAAAAAATGCCACAATTTGTTACAAAATAATATTTTAATACCTCTATTTCTAAGAAGAAAAAACTTAACTAAATAAAAGCTTAGTGGGGATCGTGGATGTTAAACATGTAACTGGTTTTGTGCAAAACTACTTTTTTGAAAACTATATTATTGATCCTTCTATTTGTTACATTCTCCGTTTTGTTTTCATTCAACCTTTATCTGCTTTTCGTTCATCCTACCTTTGCAATAACTTGTATCTACATTGTTGTTGTCCACATGAAAAATATTTCTCATTTCATCTTAATGTTTGTTTTCTGTTTCACTTATTGTAGCTGCATATATATCGTAAACATAATATCAATTTCAGTGAAGAGGAAATGGAACAAGACACATCAAAAAGAAAAAAAAGATAATGGCAAAAGATAAAGCGAGACGGAGAAGAAACATTGAAAGAGGGCAAGATAGTATTTAAAACCAACTATCAATTCGTATTAGTCATCACACAAAATAATAACGAAACTTCTATGTTTATTTATTTATTTTGCAAGTCACACTTCTCAACTTGATGAAACTAATCACTAATGTCACACCATCACCAGATCAAAGTCTCAGTGATATGACAAATGGTAGTATTCCTGCCTATAAATATACTTGTTGTCAAAAAAAAAAAAATACAACATTTATTCTCTTCCACCAAATTATAACAATTCATATGACAGTTTTTTGCCCTCCAAAGAATTACCGTATGCAAATTTTGAAGAATAAATGAAAAATAATGGCTTATAATAGAGTAAGTTCATATAATAAATTATACATAAACCAAGTCTATGATATCACAACCCTAAATGTGCTTAAATCTTATGATCAAATATCAATTCAAGCAGTAGCAGTATACCATTTCCTAATTTATCACAATGAAATTTATCAAACAACACCACAAGAACTACACACAACCACCAAACTGTACCATCTGCTACTCCAACATCACCAACAATCAAACCGACACTATTCCATGAAAACGGTAATAGAAATTAAATGTTTACTTCTAAATAGTATATATAACTAATTATAATATATTAATGTCATTTACCAGAGTATGATGATCTTGGTGATCCTACACACGCTTGCGAGCATTGTAATGCATGAATGTGGTATGCATAACTTATTGACAAAAGACTTAGAGCATCCTTAACGCAGAACTTCTCAATGGGTGTCTAATTTGTGTATTTTTATATTTTTATTTATTAAATAACTAAAAAAAATCATGAGCCACTAGAAAAATGACAAATGGTGTAAAAGTTCTTTAACACCCGGAAGAAAGGTTATGTGTACTTACACTTTTGACACTCTCTCATACTCTCTCTCCTACTTTTCTGTTATATTTTACTTTTTTATTAATGTGACCCTTTACAAAATGTCTACATTACGGATGCTCTTATATATATCAGGTCCACCAAAATTCTCACTTTCTTGTATGCATGGAAAGATTGAACTTCCTCCAGCGCTAAAACTGCCTCAAGAACTCCTTGATCTACTTTTTGGAAAAGATAGTGTACGGTATTTGCTTGCTGAATAAGCAAAGACTAACTCGATCTTTGATCCGATTATAGGTTCGCTTGAGCTCAAAAGTAAAGACACAAGCGATTTAACAAGTTCCCAGCTAGCAACGTGGTACTTCTCGTGGGAGACTCCTCCTCCCAAACTCCACAAGATCAATGAACAAAAGCTTACACACGCCGTATCAATGGCGGTTGAGGTATTAGGGTTCTTATAGAGATTTCTTAGAGAGATTACAAAGAAGAAGAGAAAGAAACTTGAAGATAAGGTTTGTTGTAAAAATTATTATGATTGTGGTATCTCTCCAAGTCCTCGTCTTCCTCGTGATTTGATCTTCTCCTTCTCTGTTTTATTTGATCATTAACTGAACCAAAAAATTTAATGGGCCAACTTAATGATTAAGCCTATCTGACTCTCTCTTGCTCTATTTTCTCTGAGTGGGCCGAAGAAGCCCAGAAGTGTATGAGTCCAACATCCCACAAACTTCACCTTTAGGGTCAGACACAAAACACTTACTCGAACCATAATCGTTAGCTTTTGTCCTTTCTCTCTGATCTAGCGGCGGAGATAAATCGAAACGTCCATGATTCGATATTGTCTTTGATAGTCTTACTCTTCCCTTTGACCGCAGTTATCCCACACCTTTCTCGACTCAGGTAAACCTTCGATCTCTTCTCTTTGATCCTTATTTGAACAATTCGATGTGATTGTTCAAACTCTGAGAGAATCGACTGAGTGTGAGATGCCTTCCTTGGAGTTAGCTTATGATTATGACTTGTCTTTTGTTTATGTTTCATGTATCTTGATGGAGACCCTCTGAAAGTTCCGATGAACCGACGACTTGAGCTGACCTTTCAGTTTTCACTGTCGGTTATGATTCTTCTCCGATCTCTTGTACCTGCAAAGCACAAACCAAAAAAACACAACAACTAAGCCAAGCTCAGTCCTTTCCTCTGTATCAGATAACCTTTCACAACCCTTGAACTTTTCCGATGACGTTCAAAACCCGCTTCTGTAACGAACACCGCAAACATCTGATATGAACAAACACTTGATCTGAACCCTTTTTCTGATCTGACGATTGAACTAACGGCTCTTAGTCTCCTTTTTGTTTGTACAAATGCTCCACCTGAAACCGAAGAACCGACGCCTCCTTCCATAGCCTCACATGTAACTCCCAAGAAACCCTAGAATTTCATTTCATCATATATAATTTGTTTCCAGTGCATAACACACAAAACTAACACCTGTTTTCGTTTATCTGTGGTTGCGAGGTACACAGGACCTAGGCGATGTTAAGTAGAGCGCAACAGAGCTCAAACTTCGGTCTAGGTAAGGCTTTGGTAAAGAAATTTGCTGGATTTTTGCTAGTATGTATCTTAGATAGCGTTACATCACCTGCAACCACCACATCCCTGATGTGGTGGAACTTAGTAGCTATATGCTTCATTCTATCATGATGAACAACATTTTTAGCAAGTGCAATAACACTCTGTGAATCACAGTGCAACCTTACACTGTTCACATTAAACCCCAATTCTTCACAAAACCATTTTAACCATAAAGCTTCTTTGGTCGCAGCTGATAGAGCCATGTACTCAGCTTTGGTTGTGGGCACGGCCACTACAGACTGTAAATTAGACCTCCAAGAAACAGTATTACCCAAACCTGAAATACATACCATGTAACTGACCTTCTTCTGTCCAAATCTGTAGCGTAGTTTGAATGTGTAAAACCCTCAACTAAAAATTCATCATTCTTATTAAACACTAGATTCAGATCAATAACTCATTTTAAGTACATTAGCACCCATTTAACTGCATCCCATTGTTCCCTGCTTGGAGAAACCATAAACCTGTTGATTAAACCAATGGCAAAACCTAGATCAGGCCTGGAGCCGATCATTCCATACATTAGGCTACCTACTGCACTGGCATAGGGCTTGTCCCTCATGTGCATAGCCTCTTCATCCCTTTGATCCTTAGGAACACTGTGTAACCTGGTGTGAGATGCTACTGGTGTTGAAACTAGTTTAACATCAAACATACCGAAATTTCTCAGTACCTTCTCCAAGTAGTTCCTCTAGATAGGATTAGCGTACCCCGTTGCGTGTCTCTGATGATGTCCATACCTAGAATCCTTGAAGCCTTACCCAATCCTTCATTTCAAACTCACTGCTTAGGCTAGCTTTTAGATATCTGATCACAACTAAGTTTCCAGATGCTATAAGCATGTCATCAACATACAGAAGTAAATATACTGCCTTATCAGTCTGGACATATTTCATGTACACACATGGATCATAGTCACTTATGAGGAAATTCTGAGATTTCATGAAAGTGTCAAATCTCAGATTCTATTGTCTTGGTGACTGCTTTAGTCAGTATAAGACTTCTTTAGGAGACACACCTTGTTTTCATTTCCTTTCTTAATAAACCTTCAGGTTGCCTCATTAGAATCCTTTCCTCTAAATCACCAAGTAGGAAAGCAGTTTTGAAATCCATCTGCTCTAGTTCTAAGTTAAGATTAACCACCATGGATAACATGATACGGATTGATACGTGTTTGACTATAGGAGAGAAGATCTCATTGTAGTCAATCCCTTCTTTCTGTGTGAATCCTTGAGCTACTAGCCTAGCCTTATACCTCTGATCTTCAACTCCTGGAATACCTGACTTGAGTTTGAATATCCACTTACACCCAACCAGTTTAGCATTAGGTGGACATTCAATTAGTTCCCAGGTACCCTTCTTTCAGAGGGATTCCATTTCTTCTCTGGAAGCATTGGTCTATAACTTCTTTTGAGCACTAGTGATAACTTCAGTGTATGACTTGGGCTCCATAATCTCAATGTCGTCAGCTGCAGATAGTGCATAAGCCACATAATCTTCATCCTCATACCTTGAAAGCTTCTTTCTATCCTTTCTAGCAACTGTGTCTCTAGCTAGAACATACTCTCCCACTGTAGGCTCGTAGTCATCCTCTGAGTCTGAAACAATATGATCTGATAATGCTGATCCTGGTTCCCAATATGAAGTTGAATCCTTATCCTCACTCTGGGGACTAGTGGGTTCTTCACTGTCTCCACCTGAATCAGATGCGTCTGTCTCTGAAGTTGATGGTGAAGGACCTCTAATTAGTTTATCACTGAAAGACACTTTCTTCTTAGGACTGTCCTTAGAAACCTTATTTGAGTTTGCAACCTCTGATGTAGCCTCTATAGACGTAGTCACAATATATTTGTAGAGTTCATGCTCGTGGAACACAACACTTCAACTGACTATAGTCTTACCCTCACTGATTAACATTTACCTTGCAACCCTTAGTTCCTCTAGGATATCCAATGAACACACCCTTTACAGACCTTGAACAATTTTGTCGTGAATGGTGTGAACATACGCAGAGCACCCAAACCTTCAGATATGTGATAGATCACACTTAGCTCCAGTCCAAACCTCCTCATGTAACTTGAACTCTATAGATGAATTAGGTCACCGATTAATAAGATAAACAGCTGTAGATATAGCTTCTGCCAAAAACTCTTTCCCTAAACCAGTCTCAACCAACATACTCCTCACTTTGTCCATAATAGTTATGTTTAACCTTTCTACAACCCCATTATGCTGCGGAGTATAAGTATAAGTCCTATGTCTTTTTATACCTGAAGCTTTGCATAGCTCATCAAACTAACCATTACAAAAATCCAAACCATTATCTGTCCTTAAGCACTTTATTTTCTTTCCTGTATGATTTTCAACTGCTTGTTTCTCCTCTATAAACTTATCAAATGCTTGGTCTTTTGTTTTCAAGAAATAGACCCATGCTTTCTTGGAGAAATCGTCTATAAAGCTGATGAAGTATATGCTTCCACTCAAACTCTCTGAGTTTGAAGGGGTTAAGGTGAACCCCAGAGATCAAAATGTATGTACTCCAAAATCTCCTTGGTGGTGTGTTTTGCAACTGGGAAGCTCAGCTTATGCGACTTGCCAAAAACACAACTTTCACAAAAGCTAAGTCCCTCCAAATTCACTTTTGATAAGTGGCCCTGCTTCATTAGAATACCCATATGCTTAGAACTCATACGACCCAATCTGGAGTGCCATAGATTTGCATCATTCTCATCCATGCTTACTGCATTAGCTTCTGCTTTAACCACCTTAGCTTGTAGGTAGTATAGTACATTGTTCCACTTTGCAGTAAATACCTTCTTCTTATCTTTTAAATAGTGTTGCATACCGTCTCCACCTTCATACTTGACACCACTTTGATCTAGCATACCAACTGAAATAAGACTCTTATCAAATTCAGGAACATATCTTACTTCGCTTAGAATAACCTCTATGTTATCTGGATTTATGGTCCTCATTTTACCAAGCCCTTTCACTTGGCTTCTGGTGCAACACCCGTGAACCAATTTTGAGAAAATTGGAAGGTGTGTCGATCGACACTAGTGTGGTGTGTCGATCGACATGCTGGTTTTTGGCTTAAGGCCGGTTTGTTTCGAGTGGCTGTCGATCGACACAAGTGGTGTGTGTCAATCGACAGGGTTATAAGTGGTTGTCGATCGACACAAGTGCTGTGTGTCGATCGACATGGTTTTAAGTGGTCGGTTTTCTGGCTCGATTTTTAATCGGTCGGTTTACGTGCGGTTTGGAGGAAACCCTAGGGTTCGTAATTATAAGTGTTTGGTCGTGTTTCTGCGTGGGGAAGCAGGCAAACATCAAATAATCACCTTCCCAGAGTTTTCTTGAGAGGTTTTTGGTTCGATTTGTGTTAGAAGTCGATTGTGGTGCGTTATGAGTAGAAGAGAAGTGGGCTTTCGTGGATTCTAGTGGTGATCAAGGCTGATCTCGTGCCTAGTCTCGATTCCGTCCTTTTTTCTCTTTCGAAACCTAAGGTGAGTGCGTGACCATGACTTCTGGGTCGATGGATCGTTAGGGTTGCTTGGTGATAGGTTTGAACGTGTTGTTTGATCTCTTGGTGGTTGATTGTGGCTGTGATTGCTTGTTATTGTGTTGTGTTGATGTTTGTGCAGGTATTTCATACTGAAGAAGATGAGGGATCGATCCGAGATGATTATGATCGGTTCTCACGATTATGCCAGGAGTGTATCGAACGACACACATAGGGTGTGTCGAAAGACAGACCAGTACGAGGTGTGTCGAACGACACACCAGTTCAGAGGGTGTCAATCGACACCTAGTGGTAGTGTCGATCGACACATATCTGTTTGGGCTGTGTTGAGCTGTTTGTTGTGTGTTTTGTATGTTTGCCTGAGCGCATCGTGCCTGAGTGCGCAGTCTTAGATGGGATGAGGGTAAAGGCAAAATGTGATCGTGGAATCATGACAACGAAGAGGTGGATGATATATGGTCCTGGTTGATTGGTTGTGTTTTGTTGTTTCTGTTTTTGCGTATAACTGCCTAGGTTGTGGTTTAGTTATGGAACGCATTGAATTGGTTATTGTTTGGTTTATTCTTTGGTTAATGAAATTGATTTGGTTTAAGTTTATTGGTTATCCGCTGGTTGTTTGTGAGTTTGATTGGATGTTGAGGGTTATCATTTATGGGAATGCTAATTCGAGTCCAATATAATAGTTTAAAAAAAAAAACGGGTCAGATCGCTTCATCTGGTCTTATTCACCATTCTGACGTTGACTCCATTGAATTCTTTCAGGTCATACATGATGTCTTTATCATGTCTCATATGGAATGTACATCCGGAGTCCAAAATCCATGCCCCAGCATTTTGCTTCAGCACTGACAGTGAGCACCAATGGCTCAGCTAACTCAAAAACAACATTTGCTGAATATTTTAAACCACTCTTTCCTTTATTTAGACATTCACGTTTCCAATGACCCTCTTTTCCACTTATGAAACATGCGCCCTTAGTAGACTTGTTGAACCGAGGCTTGGACTTAGACCTGCCCCTACTGTTTGACCTTCCTTTGTAAGTATTACCTTTACCTTGATTACTTCTCTTGTTTGACCTTCCTCTTGAATCCACAAACAAACTACCAGCACTTGAAGACCCTCTGTGTAGCTTACCCTTTTGCATCAATATCATTTCTTTATCATAAGCTTCACTAGTCACCTCACTGACAGTAATAGTTTCTTTACCTGTCCCATATTTCAGGGTAGGAACAAGAGGCTCAAACGCTGGTGGCAAGCTGGAGAGCAGCTGGATGGCTTGATCCTCTTTAGACTCTTCCACTTTTAAGCTCGCCAAGTCTGCAATCAACTTAAGGAAGGTATGAACATTATCCTTAATGTTCTTACTCTCTTACATCTTGAAGCTAGCGAATCTCTGGTTGAGATAAATTGTGTTTGGTAATGATCTTGTCTGATGTTCCGCTTCCAGAGCTTTCCACATACCCCAAACAGTAGTTTCTTTCATCACTTTCCTCAAGATACGATCACTCAAACAAGTAGAAATAAGATTTCTACACCTTAGATCCTGAGCTTGTTTCTTTGGATCAGTAACTGTTTCTCTTACTGCTAGAGCAGCTTCTCCTTGCTTGAGTACCTCCTTAGTAGTAGTAACTGTCCAGTCTTCCTTTATGACAGCCATCAAACCCTGTATTTCAAGCTGTCCCAGTAACTTGAACTTCCATAACCCAAAATCACCAGAACAATCAAACTTTTCCATCTCAAATATGCCTGGAGTTGGATCCATAGTTGCTGATATGTTTCTTTGTTATGACCTGTAGATCAAAACAAACAAGAACAACCGAGAAGCAACACAGTTGAATCAACTGCAACAAAGAATGAGTAAAGATTCACAAAAGATCAGTCAGAAACAACCTGGGAGATAAGGTACTTTGATTCTCTTATATCTTTCTTCTTATTGATGCTTTGATCTTATCTTCTACTGAAACTTCTTTGTGATTCAAGAACTAAGACCTTTTCTTCTTGCAGATCCGGTACAATATAGTCAATCACCTTTGACTAACACCACGATCCGATGTTATCTTCTACAATCTCACCACGCAGTAGCAAGTATGCTACATATCTCTTCGCCGATGAGACTCCGATATACTCCTATCATCGGAAACTCCTTTTTCGGTAAGATCCTTGTCTCTGATCACCTCTATACTCTTCTCTCGCCTCTGCGCACACGAACCTTGTGCTCTGATACCACTTGTAAGGTATTTTCTTGCGGAATAAACAAAGACTAACTCGATCTTTGATCCGATTATAGGTTCGCTTGAACTCAAAAGTAAAGACACAAGCAATTTAACGAGTTCCCAGCCAGCGGTGTGGTACTTCTCATGGTAGACTCCTCCTCCCAAACTCCACTAGATCAATGAACAAAAGCTTACACACGACCTTATCAATAGCGGTTGAGGTATTAAGGTTCTTAGAGAGATTTCTTAAAGAGATTATAAAGAAGAAGATAAAGAAGAAGAAAAAGAAACTTGAAGATAAGGTTTGTTATAAAAGTTGTTATGATTGTGGTATCTCTCCAAGTCCTCGTCTTGTTCATTATATGATCTTCTCCTTCTCTGTTTTATTTGATCGTTGGCTGAACCAAAACATTTAATGGGCTAGCTTAATGATTAATCCCATCTGACTCTCTTTTGCTCTCTTTTCTCTGTGTGGGCTGAAAAAGCCCATAAGTGTTTGAGTCCAACATCCCACACATAGCAGAAGGAAAGATTTATTAGACAACATTAGAGCTTATAATTCCATGTTTGCATTCACTTCTATGGGTGGAAAAATCGATACATCTATCAACAAAGGGAAAGGTCCATATGTCTTTCGACTTAAGGGTCAACACTGTCACAAAATCGGGGGATTACTTTAACATCCCAAAACCAACCGGAGGTTTAGAAATGTAACTTAGCAAAATAAATATAGAGAAATTCGTTATTTCTACAAATCAAAGATCAAATTTCGCAATTATTTAGGGAATGGTAACCTAAGTAATTTGGGCCGTGGCCCACAGAGGAATGAAGTTTAGAAGAGGCGGCGAAAAAGAGGGAGAGAAAAATGTGGAGAAAGGGAAAGTAATCGGGCCTGGCCCATTAAGTGAGGAGGTGGAAAAGAATAAGAAAAATGGATATTCTCCTAAGGGTTTTTGGTTTAGTATCAATATGGAGCTAGGGAGCTCATTATTTACACACCAAAACATTTCTCTTCTCTCTAGAACCAAAGATACACGTTTAAGAGGAAGAGAAAAGGAGGAGCTCGAGAAGGAATTCGACACACCACCCTAAGGAGCAGCGGTATAAGGTAAGGCGCGATTCGTACCTAATACTCCCTTTCTATCTTTTTCCTTTATAGCTTTCATACGGTAGTCTTAGTAGTACGGGTTAGGGTAGAGGTAGTAGTAGTAGTAGTAATAGTAGTAGCCTTGTACGGATAGAGATCCGTACATGACACCGGTAGTGGTAGCATCCGTGGGCGGATCGGGGATCCGTACATGGACCGGCAGGGTCGGTAATGCCTAGTGCTGGCATCGGTACGGCCTCGGGGTGCCTCGATGACAGTACGCCAAGGTGCCGACGGTAGGCCTCGGTGACGCCGCTAGAGGGCATCATAGACGCCTCGACAAGGGCATCAGTACGGGGTACGGGTGATGACTCTAGAGGGCACGATGACGCTTCAACAGGGCTTGGGTAACTTAGAGGACGTGCCTCGAGGAGGTATCATGAGGAAGTAAGGCTGATCGATGATCAGGACGAGAGAGCCTCAGATCATCCCTCGATGGACGTATCGGTGAGACGATCATCGGTACGGACATTCGACGATCCGACAGTGCCAAGAGTGGCTATCAGGTAGTATTCACGATCGGACCATGGGAACGCGTCGATAGGCCCTCGGAGAGGCCTACGATCGATCTACCACTGGCCATCGGGGATAACTGAGCAGTCCGCGATGTGATCGCTGACTGGCACCGGTAAGCCTAGCGTAGGCCTCAGTGTATCGGTACGGTACCTTGTTCGTTTGCGATAAACAAACCGGTAATCATCGGTGAAGGCATCGATTATTGGAGAAAAAGCTAACGGGCAGTGCAAACCACTATACCGCAGACCGGTAAGGCCTCGATAGTGATCGATGACCCTGGTAGAGCATCCGGTCAGATCATGGCAATCTGGCTATGTACTCGTAGTTGAGACAGTAGAGGAGCATGGCAAGGCTAGTGCAGCTTGCTAAGTAACTTGGCTATCACGATGGATCTTGGTGAGGGTACACGGACCTTGGCGTACCGGTCGTGGGACTCAACCTTATATCTCGAGGAAACTTGGCTCGGCATAAGCTGGCCCAAGAGTGACTCGTTGTTTGGCGGACTGGAAGCTAGCCATGACAGGATCATGCCTAGCTCCGACTCGCACCGCATGTAGTTTAGGAAGTTAGATAGAGTCATACATGGGCCGGCTATACTCTGCAAAGGGAGCTGGTGGGCCAGATGTGAGGATTTGCTTGGCAGGCTGAAAGGTCTGATACTAACCGATCATTAAACCACAAAATAGAGCTATGGTAGAATTACCGCCGTAAGGCTGTGACAATATTCGATGGTTCGCTTGTTTGTTGGACTCGGCAAACTACTAGAGGATGCCGTAGGCCAGACAGGTACTGATCGGGCAACTCGATAGTTGTACGGGCACGCCTTAGTCAACCTGGTATAAAGTCTAGATGATGTATGCCAACAAGAGAAGTGCTAAGGAGGCTTAGCAAACTCGTACGGCCGCATACGACTCCAGGGTTAGAGGCAAGGCCACGAGACCGCTTAGGCCAGTAATGGCCAAGGCTGGATCGTGAGTCTTCCACAATTAATTGATAGTTTTATGTGTGTATTTCTGCAAGGACAGTCGCCGTATAGCCATAGATGTGTCATGGGTAACGTATTGAGATAGCCATGCTTATCTGGGGCCGACCATACGGGGCAAAGGTATTGTTTGAAATGCTTCGGCTATTGCTTGAGAACGTAGAGGTATAAGGGACTAGGATTAACCGGAGTAGATAGTTTGATTGTGAACCTTAGGAGAGTCTAGTAGTTTAGGACATGTTAAACCGGTAGGATAGTAGGTTCACAATGTCACCTGTTTATTTATTGCATTCGTCGTATGTAGAGACATACGACCCGGTTGTTTGTGTTTGGCATGAAAAAGTGGCACGAAGACCTAGCGTCCAATTTTTCGCTAGAAGGGCCGGGAGTGCCAGAACATGAAAGTCCGCCAACGGGCCGACTAAGAGGAATGGCTGCCATGGTGCCAGGCATACCAGGTTGCTGGTAAGGATAGCTACCAGAGTGCTGAAGCTGGTGCTAAGGAAGAGCTGCCAGGGTGCCAGCGTACCAGTTTGCTGGTTATAGTTACCAGCTTGCTGGTGTAGAGTTAAGGGCTGCCAGGGTGCTCGGCGTACCAGTTTACTGGTTATGGTTACTAGCTTGCTGGTGTAGAGTTAAGGGCTGCTAGGGTGCCCGACAATAGTTGACGAGTTGAACCACCGCCAAAGGGTTGGCCGTGAGACACAGTACTTGGCAAGTAATGCTAAGGGTGCTGTGTGGGGTTATAAGGGTTTAGAATAGCTACGTAGTGTTAGGTTGTGAGACGGAGTAGACCGTCTTACTGAGTATTCAATACTCACCTCCTTACCAGTGCGTAGGATAGGATATCCGGTCAGGTGGACCATAGGACGGCAAGGCAGGAGGGAGTAACATGCAATGGAGGAAGACTTTAACAAGGCGTTGTAAATCTAGTACCTAGGTAGTCAAGGCAGAACGACAAGTGCCAAGTGGGTTACTCCAGCAAGTCCCCCTCCCCGAATAGAAATGGGAGATGATCGCTATAGATTTCGTTACATGACTCCAACAGACGAAGTAGGGGACGAATTCGATATGCGTCATTGTGGATTGGCTGACCAAGTCGGCGCATTTCCTGGCAGTACACAAGAACGACACGCCTGACATCCTGGCAGCACTATACGTCAAGGAAATAGTAAGGTTACACGGAGTCCCGGTCAGTATCGTCTCAGATTGGGACTCTAAGCTGACCTCCAATTTTTGGTTAGCATTACAGATAGAATTGGGGACGAAACTCCATTTCAGCACCGCTTACCACCCTCAGATTGATGGACAGTCAGAGCGAACCATACAAACATTGGAGGATCTACTTAGGGCATGTGCACTGGAATGAGAAGGAGAGTGGGACGAACACCTCAAATTAGCGGAGTTCGCCTACAACAACAGCTACCACTCCAGCATTGGAATGTCCCCATACGAGCTTTTATACGGGAGACCGTGTAGAACCCCGCTATGCCGAACGTAGACTGGGGAACGACAAGAATTGGGACCTAAGATAGTACAAGAGACTACGGACCAGATCAGACTTATCCAGGAATGACTGTAGGCTGCGCACGACCGCCAAAAGAAGTACGACGACAAGAATCAGAGAGAGGTGGAATTTAAAGTCGGGGAACACGTGTACCTGAAGGCCCTAAACTTTAAAGGGGTACGTAGGGCAGAGAAACGTGGAAAGCTCCCAACCAGGTACATGGGAACTTATCGGATAAAGAAAATGCATGGGGAGGTGGCGTACATGGTTGAACTGTCAGCAAAGTTGAAGGCCTTCCACAACGTATTTCACGTCTCCCGCCTACGAAGAGTGGTACCTTCTCTCAACCTAGTGTTCTCCAGGCTACCCGAAGACCTCCGCTCGGATCTCACGATTATCAGGAAGCCGGTTGAAGTCTGCCCGCAAGAAACCCGGAGGGGAAGGAACAATAAGTCACGACAGATCAAAGTACGATGGTAGAAGGACGACATGGAATAAATCACTTGGGAAGATGAGTGGCAAACATGACATGACCACCCGGAGTTGTTCCCTCTTACAGAAGAAGAGCAGTAGGACCCGAGGACGGCTCCAATTCAAGGGGGGGGGGGAGGGTTTGTAACATCCCAAAACCAAGCGGAGGTTTAGAAATGTAACTTAGCAAAATAAATATAGAGGAATTCGTTATTTCTACAAATCAAGGATCAAATTTGCAATTATTTAGGGAATGGTAACCTAAGTAATTTGGGCCGTGGTCCACAGAGGAATGAAGTTTAGAAGAGGCGGCGAAAAAGAAGGAGAGAAAAACGTGGAGAAAGGGAAAGTAATCGGGCCTGGCACATTAAGTGAGGGGGTGGAAAAGAATAAGGAAAGTGGATATTCTCCTTAGGGTTTTTGGTTTAGTATCAATAGGGAGCTAGGGAGCACCCTAGTTGAGAGTTCTGTTTCAGATGGCACTAAAGGAAAACAAGGTCAGGAAAGAACGAGCAGAAGAAGATCAAGCCCAGGCAATAAGGAAGAAGATGTTCGAACCTCGCTTGGGGATCGGAAACCCAAGCGCAATTGATGGCTCCGTAAGTGTCGGAGGAATCAAAGTTAATGCCCTGTTTGACTCTGGGGCAACTCACAGCTTCGTGGACATTGGAGTGCTTGGCCGATGGGCGTTCCAAGGAGACACTCGGAAAGAATCCCGACTGGTAGATACGGCAGGGCAGGAAGTCTTGACCCCCAGCCGGACACACCAAGAAGTACCAATAGTCATCCAAGGAACCCAGATGAAGGAGAACTTACTGGAAGTGGAGCTGAAGGGTTACAAAGTTATTTTAGGAATTGACTAGCTCACCACCCATCAGGCCCATCTCGATTGCAGATGGGGAAAGGTGCGGTTCGAAGGGACCAAACCATTGGTCACCTTCCAAGGCTTTACCTCGGCTGATGGGGCGATAGTCATATCCACCCTAAGAGCCCGTAAGATGCTTCATAAAGGATGCACCGCCTACCTGGCGACCATATCAATACCAGAGGATGGGGACAAGACTAGTGTCGAAGGAATCCCAGTAGTGGAGGACTTTGAAGACGTATTCCCAGAGTCTCGCCGTTCCACCCTTACCGCGCAAGGAGCAGTTCAGAATCGAGCTTAAGCCAGGTACCCGCCAAATCTCATAGTCACCTTACCGAATGGCGCCCGCTGAAATGGTGGAACTGAAGAAGCAACTAATGGACCTATTGGAGAAGAAATTTGTACAACCAAGTCAATCATCCTAGGGAGCACCAGTACCCCCTGCCCCGAATTGATGAGTTGTTGGACCAACTACAAGGAGCCACCTACTTCTCAAAGATCGACCTTGCATCCGGATATACCATATACCCATAGCCCCGGAGGATATGCATAAAACCGCAAGGTACGGGCATTACGAGTTCACATTGATGCCTTTCAGACTGACCAACGCGCCGGCATCATTCATGCAGATGATGAACACCGTATTCCAGCCTCATCTAGATGAATTCGTCATTGTATTCATCGATGACATCCTTATTTATTTAAAGACCCTCGAGGAACACCGGGAGCACCTGACCGCAGTACTCAGCCGACTTTGAGAACAACAATTTGTGGCCAAATTGAGTAAGTGTAGTTTTTGGCAAGCAAAGGTAGAGTTTCTGGGCGACGTGATCTCAAGGGACGGTGTATCAGTAGACCTGGAGAAGGTAACCGCCATCACCAAGTGGCCTCAACCGGAGAACGCCACCGAAGTCTAAAGTTTCATAGGGCTAACAAGCTACTACAGACGCTTCGTCAAGGGGTTTGCCAGCATCTCACTGCCACTCACCAAGCTGACCGGGAAGGACGTAAAATTCGACTGGAGTCAGTCATGTTCGGAGAGCTTCGACAAGCTGAAGGCTTGCCTAGTCAGCACCCCTATCCTGGCCTTACCACGTCCAACTATTCCGTATGGCCTATACACGGACGCATCAGGAACGGGGTTGGGGTGTGTTTTGATGCAGGAAGGAAGGGTTATTGCGTATGCATCACGGCAGCTCCGGAAGCACGAAGATAAGTACCCAACTCACGATCTGGAAATGGCCGCAGTAGTATTCGCCCTTAAACTATAGAGATCATATCTCTACGGAGACAAGATCCGGATATACACAGATCATCGCAGCCTACAATACTTGTTCACTCAACCAGAGCTGAATCTCCAGCAGAGACGATGGATGGAGTTAATGGCCGACTATGATATGGAGATAGACTACCACCCGGGGAAGGTGAACTTAGTAGCCGACGCCCTGAGCCGTAGGAGGACCACAATATCCCTCGAGAAGGAAGTAGAAGAACTAGCCACCGTACTAAACACGCTCCGAATCACGATGATCAGAACGAAGGGAAGTACTCTTGGGCAAGAGCCGTAGATCAGGCAAACATACTCACCCGCATCCGGGAGGCACAAGGAGAGGATGCGGTTCTAGTCAAATCAGCACAAGACGAGGTCAGCGGATACGAGGTCACCCATAACAAAATGATGCTATTTCGCGGTAGGATCTGTGTTCCGGACGACCCCGAACTCCGCACCACTATCCTACGAGAAGCCCACAGCTCTCCGCTAACTATCCACCCGGTGCTACCAAGATGTATAGGCACCTCCGCCAGTATTACCACTGGGCGGGGATGAAGCGCGATATTGCCAAATAGGTGGCATGATGCTTAGTATGCCAGGTAGTCAAGGCAGAACGACAAGTGCCAAGTGGGTTACTCCAGCAACTCCCCCTCCCCGAATAGAAATGGGAGATGATCGCTATAGATTTCGTTACATGACTCCAACAGACGAAGTAGGGGACGGATTCGATATGGGTCATTGTGGATTGGCTGACCAAGTCGGCCCGTTTCCTGGCAGTACACAAGAACGACACGCCTGACATCCTGGCAGCACTATACGTCAAGGAAATAGTAAGGTTACACGGAGTCCCGGTCAGTATCGTCTCAGATCGGGATTCTAAGCTGACCTCCAATTTTTGGTTAGCATTACAGATAGAATTGGGGACGAAACTCCATTTCAGCACCGCTTACCACCCTCAGATTGATGGACAGTCAGAGCAAACCATACAAACATTGGAGGATCTACTCAGGGCATGTGCACTGGAATGAGAAGGAGAGTGGGACGAACACCTCAAATTAGCGGAGTTCGCTTACAACAACAGCTACCACTCCAGCATTGGAATGTCCCCATACGAGCTTTTATACGGGCGACCGTGTAGAACCCCGCTATGCCGAACGGAGACTAGGGAACGGCAAGAATTGGGACCTAAGATAGTACAAGAGACTACGGACCAGATCAGACTTATCCAGGAATGACTGTAGGCTGCTTATGACCGCCAAAAGAAGTACGACGACAAGAATCAGAGAGAGGTGGAATTTAAAGTCGGGGAACACGTGTACCTGAAGGCCCTAAACTTTAAAGGGGTACGTAGGGCAGAGAAACGTGGAAAGCTCCCAACCAGGTACATGGGAACTTATCGGATAAAGAAAATGCATGGGGAGGTGGCGTACATGGTTGAACTGTCAGCAAAGTTGAAGGCCTTCCACAACGTATTTCACGTCTCCCGCCTACGAAGAGTGGTACCTTCTCTCAACCTAGTGTTCTCCAGGCTACCCGAAGACCTCCGCTCGGATCTCACGATTATCAAGAAGCCGGTCGAAGTCTTCCCGCAAGAAACCCGGAGGGGAAGGAACAATAAGTCACGACAGATCAAAGTACGATGGGAGAAGGACGGCATGGAATAAATCACTTGGGAAGATGAGTGGCAAACATGACATGACCACCCGGAGTTGTTCCCTCTTACAGAAGAAGAGCAGTAGGACCCGAGGACGGCTCCAATTCAAGGGGGGGAGGGTTTGTAACATCCCAAAACCAAGCGGAGGTTTAGAAATGTAACTTAGCAAAATAAATATAGAGGAATTCGTTATTTCTACAAATCAAGGATTAAATTCGCAATTATTTAGGGAATGGTAACCTAAGTAATTTGGGTCATGGTCCACAGAGGAATGAAGTTTAGAAGAGGCGGCGAAAAAGAAGGAGAGAAAAACGTGGAGAAAGGGAAAGTAATCGGGCCTGGCCCATTAAGTGAGGAGGTGGAAATGAATAAGGAAAGTGGATATTCTCCTTAGGGTTTTTGGTTTAGTATCAATAGGGAGCTAGGGACCTCATTATTTACACACCAAAATATTTCTCTTCTCTCTAGAGCCAAAGATACATGCTTAAGAGGAAGAGAAAAGGAGGAGCTCGAGAAGAAACTCGGCACCCCACCCTAAGGAGCAGGGGTATAAGGTAAGGCGCGATCCGTACCTAATACTCCCTTTTGATTCTCGTCCTTTCTAGCTTTCATACGGTAGTCTTAGTAGTACAAGTTAGGGTAGGAGTAGTAGTAGTAGTAGCCTTGTACGGATAGAGATCCGTACATGGCATCGGTAGTACTAGCATCTATGGGCGGATCGGGGATCCGTACATGGACCGGCAGGGTCGGTAATGCCTAGTGCTGGCATCGGTACGGCCTCGGGGTGCCTCGGTGATAGTACGCCAGGGTGCCGACGGTAGGCTTCGGTGACGCCTCAAGAAGGCATCGGAGACGCCTCGACAAGGGCATCGGTACGGGGGTACCGGTGACGCCTCTAGAGGGCACGATGACGCTTCAACAGGGCCCGAGTAACCTAGAGGATGTGCCTCAAGGAGGTATCATGAGGAAGTAAGGCTGATCGATGATCAGGACGAGAGAGCCTCGGATCATCGCTCGATGGACGTATTTGTGAGACGGTCATCGGTACGGACACTCGACGATCCGACAGTGCCAAGAGTGGCTATCAGGTAGTATTCAAGATCGGACCATGGGTACGCGTCGATAGGCCCTCGGGGAGGCCTACGATCGCTCTACCACTGGCCATCGGGATAACTGAGTAGTCCGTAAGGGCAGCCGCGATGTGATCGCTGACTGGTACCGGTAAGCCTAGTGTAGGCCTCGGTGTATCGGTACGGTACCTTGTTCGTCCGCGATGAACAAACCGGTAATCATCAGTGAAGGCATCGATGATCGGAGAGAAAGCTAACGGGCAATGTAAACTACTGTACCGCGGACCGGTAAGGCCTCGATAGTGATCGAAACGGCCTCGGTTCGGAATCATGTCTGGTAAGCAAAAGCATGCTTGGCTTACCGATGGTGGCAGAGCATCTGGTCAGATCATGGCCATCTGGCTATGGACTCGTAGGTGAGACAGTAGAGGAGCATGGCAAGGCTAACGCTGCTTGCTAAGTAACTCGGCTATCACGATGGATCTTGGTGAGGGTACACGGACCTTGGCGTACCGGTCGTGGGACTCAACCTTGTATCTCGAGGAAACTTGGCTCGGCATAAGTTGGCCTAAGAGTGACTCGTTGTTTGGCGGACTGCAAGCTAGCCATGGCAGGATCATGCATAGCTCTAACTCGCACCGCATGTAGTTTAGGAAGTTAGATAGAGTCATGCATGGGCCGGCTATACTCTGCAAAGGGAGCTGGTGGGCCAAATGTGAGGATTAGCTTGGCAGGCCGAAAGGTCTGATAACCGATCGTTAAACCACGAAATAGAGCTATGGTAGAATTACCGCCGTAAGGCTGTGACAATACTCGATGGTTCGCTTGTTTGTTGGACTCGGCAGACTACTAGAGGATGTCATAGGCCAGACAGGTAGTGATCGGGCAACTCGATAGTTGTACGGACACGCCTTAGTCAACCTGGTATAGAGTCTAGACGATGTATGCCAACAAGAGAAGCGCTAAGGAGGCTTAGCAAACTCGTATGGCCGCATACGACTCCAGGGTTAGAGGCAAGGCCACGGGAACGCTTAGGCCAGTATTGGTCAAGGTTGGATCGTGAGTCTTCCACAATTAACAGATAGTTTTATGTGTGTATTTCTGCAGGGACGGTCGCCGTATGGTCATAGATGTATCATAGGTAACGTATTGGGATAGCCATGCTTACCTGGGGCCGACCATACTGGGCAAAGGTATCGTTTGAAATGCTTCGGCTATTGCTTGAGAACGTAGAGGTATAAGGGACTAGGATTAACCGGAGTAGATAGTTTGATTGTGAACCTTAGGAGAGTCTAGTAGTTTAGGACATGTTAAACCGGTAGGATAGTAGGTTCACAATGTCACCTGTTTATTTATTGCATTCGTCGTATGTAGAGACATACGACCCGGTTGTTTGTGTTTGGCATGAAAAAGTGGCACGAAGACCTAGCGTCCAATTTTTCGCTAGAAGGGCCGGGAGTGCCAGAACATGAAAGTCCGCCAACGGGCCGACTAAGAGGAATGGCTGCCATGGTGCCAGGCATACCAGGTTGCTGGTAAGGATAGCTACCAGAGTGCTGAAGCTGGTGCTAAGGAAGAGCTGCCAGGGTGCCAGCGTACCAGTTTGCTGGTTATAGTTACCAGCTTGCTGGTGTAGAGTTAAGGGCTGCCAGGGTGCCCGGTGTACCAGTTTACTGGTTATGGTTACCAGCTTGCTGGTGTAGAGTTAAGGGCTGCCAGGGTGCCCGGCAAGAGTTGACGAGTTGTACCACCGCCAAAGGGTTGGCCGTGAGACACAGTACCTGGCAAGTAATGCTAAGGGTGTTGTGTGGGGTTATAGGGGTTTAGAATAGCTAGGTAGTGTTAGGTTGTGAGACGGAGTAGACCGTCTTACTGAGTATTCAATACTTACCTCCTTACCAGTGCGCAGGATAGCATATCCGGTCAGGTGGACCATAGGACGGCAAGGCAGGAGGGAGCAACATGCAATGGAGGAAGACTTTCCCAAGGCGTTGTGAATTTAGTACCCATATGTTGTAATTTACCACACAATGTAAAAGAGAAATTTTAGAGTAATGAAGATACCAATTTTGTCTAACACTTTGGGTCTGGATTTATAGTCCGAGATGTAGGTGTTACATTTACTCCCTCCTGAAGACGGGTCTCCAACATCTGCCCAGCTCTATATTTTTGATACGAAACACGAAAATGTCAACAAAATCAAAAGCTACAAGTAAGACTTCCTTCTCTACTATTTTTTTTACTCCATAATATTTTTTATCTTTTTCAAAAAGAATCATGTTCTAGGTACTCTTATAAATTGTTGATATTGCAACCATATTTACTTCTGTGTAATCTAACCTAATTTTATTAGTGTTCTTTTTTTTGCAGATTGAATAGAAAAGAAGGAACAAGTGAGCCAAGAAATTTCCAGTTAGATATAACTGATTTAATAAAAACAATGTTGAACATGACTAATCCTTTTATTGAGATTTCTAAGAGTGGCACGGGATCGGTTTCAAGAATGTGGTACAACTTGTGTTGTTAAGTTACAATTGATTTCAAAGCGCTCAACAGATAGCAACACCTACAATTTATCAACAATTTCATAAGTTGCTACACTCTATCATAGAAAATTTGACGAAAATTTCCAACTGAGAGATAATGTGGTTGAAACAAAAGAAAGTGTGATTAAACGTATAAGTAAGATCCACCCAGCGTACTTACCTCTGCAATATCCATTGCTATTTCCATTTGGAGAGGATTGTTATCACGTTGATCTTCAGTTGAAGAAGATTACAACAACATCAGATAATCCTAGGACAAAGGTGAGCATGAGGGAGTTTGTTGCTTACAAACTATTGTTTAAAAAAAAATTAAATTATGTTGAACCATTACCATTTGACTGATTTATAATGTCTATTGTTAATATTGTACTTTAAAAATTAAAAGCAAATGTAATCTATATCCGTGCATACGCAAGGGTCTTAATTCTAGTCATTTAATCAAACGCATGCTACCGCTAGTTTAAAGCCTAAATTCTGACTTATGTCAGTTATTTTTTTCTTTGAATTGATTGGCAGTTATGTTTAGAACAGTATGGGAGATGCAAGATAACAAAAGAGGTTAAATTAAATATTCCTCTTTTTTACCGATTTTACGTGTCTTTTAGAAATATAAAGTCTCGTCGCTTGATGATTACCTAAAAGTTAAGACGTAACCAACATCGCTGTTAAAACAACATCCAAAAGTACATTATCCCATATGCATTTGAATAAAGTCATTTATTCAGTTACAAGGAAGGAAAATTGCTTCGTACGTAGGTATACATAATTTATTTTACGATGTGAATATGGATAATCAAAACAAAACATAGGTCACAGTGGTCGATAAGAAACTTCCCCCAATTGATATTATTTGTAACAAGGCTGGTCTTGCGGTTTATAAGCTCCTATAATGGTTTAATACTGGCTCCTTGATTTGGTAGGAGGAAAAATGGTATATATTGAAAACCTCCCCTTAGTTAATGCTCTGGGGATTTGTGGGTTAAGTGTGCTTCTTTAGTTATCATCAAATAAGCATTCATCATAAACAACATGAATTATGAATATAAAGTATTATGAAACAACTCAAAAGTATTAAAACATCAGGTATGATATTGATAGAGAAGTAAAACATGGGTGATCATGTTCATTAACATAATGTAATATTAACTAAGCCTTAAAGTGTTCAATTTGGATGTTCTCAACTTCGAGCTTCTTAAAATCACTTCTGTTTCTCGAAACAAAGAACTTGCCCCAGTTGTAGCTTTTATAACAAGGCGGGTTTTCTTCACTATCACTTATAAGCTCCTCCAATGGCTTAATATGGGCTTTGTGTGATGGGAAAAAGAAGAACGGTATCGAGAATCTCTCTTTGCTTGTGTTCACTACCACTCTATGTTCAGCACTCCAATACTTATCATTTGTCCACACCTACTCCACAACAAATTTTACATAAATGACCAAATTTCGATCATCGAATCTAAAATAACTATTTTAAATTCCACTGGTTGCTAATTGGTTTTAAGATCGAAAGATCATGTTTTACCTGCATACAATTCCCAATGTTAATAATCAAAGCATCTGGGATCGGTTTCACTGAGATCCATTGTCCATCCGATCTACGGCTCACTTGTAATCCACCTACACTATCTTGTGCCAAGACAGTTAGAGCTCCTCCATCTTTGTGACGTCCAACACCTAGTGCTAGCTCAGGGTTCGGACAAGGAGGGTAATGGTTAAACCGCAAAAAACTCGTTTGCTCCTCGAAGTACCCCGTTAACCGATCACCCGATAGACCCAAGCTAATGGAGATAAGTTCCAAGAGCTTGAAAGCTAACTTCTCAACTTCTCTTGCGTATTCTTGGCATACCTCTCTATACCACACAACACAACACATGATTAAAATTCACCTAAAAGCTTACTAGATCATAATAAATGGATTCTAGTAAGGCCTAGGCCAGTTCTCAAACTCAAGATTAGTCAAAATGATCACCTGAAGTGAGAAGGGTTTTGAGGCCACTGGTTGGTGAGCTTTCTGAGCTCGGTATCTTCCGGCTCCGGAGTCGCCGGAACGATGGTCGGATCTTGTAAGAAGAAATCGAAAATTTCTTTCCAATCTCTAACGTTCTTTGTATGTTCTTGGTCGTGATAACCCATAGGATTCACTTCATCTCTTTTCACTCTTATCTTCTCTTCCACCGTTAGGTTGAAAAAATCCGCAGCTGTTTTCTCCACACGACGCCTTAGATCCGACGGTAAACCATGATTGATCACTTGGAAAAATCCCCATCTCTTGCATGCCTCTCCGATCTCTGTCGCGATCTTTGTTTTGTCATGATTTGTATCTCCTAGGGAAGAGAGGTCAATGGTCGGAATCTCGTCGGAGAAAATGAAGTCGCCGGAGTTAGTGAGATGAGTGATGGGTCTGTGTTCTGGAGCTTGGATAAAAGCTTCGTCGAGTCCTACCATGGCGATTCTTAGTAAATAGTAATACTGTAGGGTTTTTTTTGGGCTTTGGAGATATCGATGATTTGTGTGGTGCGGTTGGTGTTGGTTAATTATAGGACAAATAATGCTAACGTAGACATCGAGGACTGTAACATTTTTATTGTGGTTAGGTAAATGAATCTAGACTAATTTCTGTAAATTTTAAAAAAAAAATTTTAATCACGGAGTACAGTATTTTGACAATGAGCTTTGCACAAGTCTCAAATTAATTAAAAAATAGACAAAACATAAAAAAGTTTGAGAGAGAGAAATACAAGACTTTTAAGTCTCGAAAATTTGCCTAGACCGACACGTTTTCAAAGTCTTTTTTTTTTTTTTTTTGACACATTTGTCATTATACAAGTGATTTAACTTTTTCTAACAATTAACTATTTTAAAAAAATTACTAAGTCTTTTAAAAACTATTTAAATATTATATTAACAAAACTTATGAAGAGCTCATTGATACAGATGCTCTTAAGACTTAAAGCATCATTAACCATGATACTCAAAAATATCATTACACATTAATTTAGTAATAATTTTAATGGTGTTTTAATCTTTGAAACTTACAATGATTTTTCTAATTTTTCTATGTATAATGGTGATACTCATTGGGGTATCAAAGTTTCACCAAGAAATAACAAAATTAAGATCAACCGAAATTCAATGACCAAGATAATTTGTTCATGGAATCTAAAAGTCTCTTAACACACAAAGCTAAATTGGTTCAATAGTAGTGGTACTGCAAAATGGAATAAATCCAGTGATGTAATCTGACCAAATGTAAGATTATGTCTGCATCAAGATCCATCATACACCATTCCAACACAACATTCCAATTTCCGAGAATAATAAAGATTCATCAAAAACATAGAATGAGAAGAACAACACTATCATTCTCATGTTTTACTACCACCTTCCAATGTGGGAAATCTAAGAAAGTTCAAAAGTCTCGAGAGCTTGAAGAACAATGTTCTCTTTTTTTCTTACCTAATATGAGAATGGAATCATGTTACCATTTGAAGTTTGCTCGAATGGAACAAGAAGTCGCATGACTCTCTCTAAAATGTTATCATTCACTAAATATCACACCACTTGGGTCATGATTATATGGTCTTTGGTAGCTATAATGTACCACGGTTTTTGGTCCATATACAAAGAAATGTGTTCAAGTGGGATATCTTATCACTAGAAAAGAATCAAAAGTAATGGTTCTCGACTCGAGTACTGCAATGTCCGAGTAAATATTGGCACAACCAACCTAATGTATTCAATAAACTGCAAACCTGAATTGGTAGGAACCATTGCTCAACGAAAAACTTTGTTATGTGAAGTCTAAGTGATTACATGAAACCAAAAGAAAAATTGCATCAGATTTATGACCATTGTTCAAAACCAGATGTGCGGTTCCTAGAGAAAGAATCCTACTGATTCATCACAAAGCATAATATCTAGGGTTCAATCTCAAACAAAAGAACCAAATTAAGATCTTTAAACACAAAAACAACAACATCTCTTATCGTAATTAGGATAAAAATCACAACTTATTCATCAATTTTGTGAGCCACGAATGCAATATCTAGGCTTCGATAATGAATTTACCTTGAAATCATGGGCGATTTCACGAACAAGACGCTGGAAACGAAGCTTACGGATCAACAATTCATTACTCTGTTGGTACTTATACGAATCTCATTGTGATTAAGAAGAACTATGATTAAGAACGAGAAACAAGCTGTTTAAACCAACGAGGCTAGAAGGAAGAAGAATCATTCCAATTACAAACAAGATCAAAGAGCGATAACATCATCAACATAAATTCCTCTCATCTACGAACAAGAGAGAGAGAGGAGAGAAATCGACATCTGAGAGAAAACTTTTCTTTGGGGGAACAACAAAAAACGTGGCCGAGTGGATACGTCTCAAGCGTCTCAGTCTTCCGAGACAACTCAAAACTTAAACTGAGTAAATAATTCAGTTTCAATTAAAATATTACAATTTAATTACTTGAGATCAGGGTACTGTATGTCCTTAGAGCATGTCCAACAAGAATCTATAATACCAAAATGGTGTCAAACTTTTCATTTTTTTTCTCCAACCAAACGGCAAATGTGTTTTGTGATATATCATAGTTTTCGCCGGTTTTCGACCATGATATAAGTCTTTTTATCGAGTCTTTTTATTGTTTTCGAATCTTTTTAGTGTCGTAAGAGGTTATTGTGCGTGGGGAGCATATTTGATGATTATGGTGTATTTTGGAGTATAAATGGAGTAGAAGTCGGAGTTACAAGTGAAGACGCAGAAATTAGCACATGTCGATCGACACACACGATGGTCAGCTGTCGATCGACACACTCTATGAGTGTCGATCGAAACACTTTTCAAAAGCAGACAAATTGCTTTTAAAAGAATGGAAAATTGCTCTTTTTGGCCCAGAAGTCTCTAGAAGTTATCAGAAAAGCCCACCACGATTTCAAAACACTATATATTCTTTGCTTTTAGGTTTTTAGATCATTACCTTAGATTTTATTGAACAAATTGAGAGAGAGTTTTTGAGAGTTTTAGGGAGACAAGTCTACTTCGTTCTTGAGATTCATCGAACCCTTTTGTATCTATTCCTTATCTTTTTCTTTATACAGTATTATTTAGTTATGATTTGCTTTGCTTCCATGTCTGAGTAGATCGTCAACGAGCTGAGTTAGAACATCAGCGTGCTGAGCTAGAGCGTCAGGCTCGGGCGAATCGTCGATTTCAGGAGGTTGTAGTTAACCAACGCACTTTGGGAGATTACAACCGTCCAGAAGAATACTACGCCAATAGGGAAGCGATTCGGCCTCCTGGATTTCGAAGGAGAGATTTCGAGTTGAAGCCTGCATACTTCTCTTTAGTGGCTCAACATCAGTTGCATGGGCACCCAACTGAGCACCCCATGGATCATCTCGAGATGTTCGAGGATCTTGCGTCAAGCATCAAGGCCAATGACGTGTCTGAAGACTACATCATGTGTAAGCTCTTCCCTTTCTCTCTTGCTGGAGAGGCAACCTCTTGGCTAAAACAGTTGGAGCTAGGCTCGTTGACTACTTGGAGTGATACCAAGAACACCTTCCTTAACCATTTTTACGATGAGTTGCGTTCAGAGGATCTGCGAGTTAAGATCTCTACATTCGTTCAAGGTCCAACGGAAGCATTCAACGCTGCGTGGGAAAGGTTCAAAGGATATCAGAGAGATTGTCCTCACCACGGGTTTTCAGAGGTTCAGCTACTGGGTATATTCTATAGAGGTATGGATTGGAAGCATTAGCTGGCTTTAGATGGTGCGAGTAATGAGAACTTCAAAACCAGATTCCCAACTTACTGTCTCGAGCTCATCAAGAACGTGTCTACAAGCAACAGTACAAATTGATGAGGAAAGAAGAAAAGAAGCAGGTATGTTAGGTGGAGCTGAGATTGCTGAGGTGAAAGCTAAGATAGATTCTGTGCGTAGCCTTCTAGTGAACAAGAAGTCGGTTCATTTTACACAGGAAGTTGATACATTCTTTCAGGATGAAGATAGAGAACATGAAGATGTCAATTACATCAACCGGAATGGCTATCAGAATCAACGCTATGGGAATCAATCAAAGAATAGGGGGTACAATGGTTATAATCAGAGGAGCTCATTCTCAGGGAATCCTAGTTCTCCAAGCTATGCTCAGAAGTCTCAGTATCAGAAGCCATTTGGCAGCAACATCAACCAAAGGAATTATGGATCTTCGTCATATCAACCGGTTCCTGCTAAGTCTTCAGAAAGCAACACGAAAACTATGTTCGAGCAGCTTCTTGAGGGTCAACAGGCGATAACAGTGAATTTCAATGGGAAGATCGATAGCCTCTACACTTATTTGAATGGAAAAATCGAGGTCATCAACATTCACATGAAGAAGCTCGATACTCAGGTAGCTCAGACTGCAGAGAATATGAGAAGACAAGATGGGTCTCTTCGTGCTAGACCTGATACGAATCCTAAGCAGCATGGTGTGGCAGCTATCACGACCAGAAGTGGGAAAATTATCGAGCCAGTGCTTAAGAAACAGCTCACAATCGAGCAACTAGGCGAGCTTGAAGATGTTGAGGACGAAGAGTTGTTTGTTCTGGATGCAGTGTTGATTGACATACACAAGGAGTGTCGATCGACAGAGCCTGAAATCATCAACGAAAACTTGAATCTGGAAAAGCTGTCGTTCTACACACCCAACGACTGTCGATCGACAGGACCCTCGAAGCAGTGTCGTTTGATACACCCTCCGAGTGTCGTTCGATAGGGACCCCAGACATACCAAACCGAGATTTTGCCTACCGAGAGAGTGTACAAGCCAAATGTGCCTTATCCTAGAGGTCCTAAGAAGTCTAGACAGAAGCTTGAGGAAGCTAAGTGTAAGGCCGTCATTGACAAGATTATAGTTGAGATGCCATTGGTTGAGGCGATTAGAACTTCTCCGGTAATTCGATGGTATGTGAAGAAATTGGTCACTATGAATTTGTGCGTTGAAGAAGGAGTTGCTATGACCTCAGAACAAGTAAGTGTTATAATTCTGAACAAGGTTCCAAAGAAGCTAGCTGATCCGGGAAGCTTTGTGTTGAATTGCTTCATCTTTTCGGATAGGTTTCCGCGATCCTTGTGTGATTTGGGTTCTAGCATCAACTTGATGCCACTTTCAGTTGCTTTAAGCCTTGGGATGACGGATTTCTAGCCTACGAGGATTTCTCTTATCCTTACCAACAGATCAGTGAGAGTTCCAGAGGGTGTTTTGGAAGACGTTCCAATCAAGGTTGGAGATTGTTTGATTCCTGCTGATTTTGTGGTTTTGCAGTATTGTGAGGAGCCTAAGGACCCCCTTATTATTGGACGTCATCCTTAGCTACAGTTGGTGCTATGATAGATGTGAGAGGGGGAAGGATTACTCTATGTGTGGGAGATTTGGAAATGAAGTTCGACATGGACCAAGTGGTTCAGAAAACCACCATAGATGGCCAGACATTCTATGTGGATACATTGGATGATATCACACATGAGGTTTTTAATGAGAACTATCCCATTGATCCATTGGAAAAGACATGAGTTAACTCTGTGATTGAGACTGGACAACTTGAGGATGCTTCTACAGGGTATGCCAAGATGATGAATGACAGTGAGTTAGTGAAGCAAGTGGTTGCTAATGTGGAAGTGGTTGGAGTTTCTGAGAAATCGGAAAGGATAAGTGATTGGAGTGAAGAAAAAGCTGCAAAAATCGAACTCAAACAACTACCAGCAGGAGTCATGTACGCTTTTCTTGGCCCTTATTCCACTTATCTTATTATTGTTAGTTCTTCTTTAAACAATATAGTGCAAACCTTGTTACTAAGCAAGCTGCGCAAGTATCGCAAAGTTGTTGGCTACTCTCTTGATGATATTGCAGGTATTTCTCCAGACTTATGTATGCACAGGATTCACCTTGAGGATGGAGGAAAGACGTTAGTTGAGCATCAAAGAAGGCTGAATACGAATCTTCAGGAAGTAGTCAAGAAAGAGATCATGAAACTGTTGGAAGCTGGGGTTATCTACCCTATTTCAGATAGTCCTTGGGTCAGTCCGGTTCATGTGGTTCCTAAGAAAGGAGGGGTTACAGTGGTTAAAAACGAGAAGAACGAGCTTATTCTTACAAGGACTGTGACATGGCATATGATGTGTATTGATTACAGGAAGCTCAATGCTGCTACAAGGAAGGATCATTTTCCTTTGCCTTTCATTGATCAAATGTTGGAAAAGCTTGCGAATCACCCCTACTATTGCTTCTTGGACGGTTATTCAGGGTTCTTTCAAATTTTGATTCATCCAGAGGATCAGGAGAATACCACATTTACATGTCCTTATGGTACTTTTACATATCGCATAATGCCATTTGGATTATGTAATGCTTCTGCTACTTTTCAGAGATATATGATGTCGATTTTCACAGATATGATTAAGGATTACATGGAGGTCTTCATGGATGATTTCTCAGTCTACGGGTCTTCTTTCAAGGAATCTTTGGGTAATTTGGAAAAGGTACTTGGTAGATGCGAAGAGAAACACTTGGTTCTGAATTGGGAGAAGTGTAACTTCTTGGTGAAATATGGCATTGTGCTTGGACATAAAGTGTCAGAAGATGGGATTGAGGTAGATCATGCCAAGATCGAGGTTTTGACAAGTTTGTAGCCGCCTAATTGTGTGAAGTCTGTTAGGAGTTTTCCTTGTCACGCTGGTTTTTATAGGAGATTCATCAAGGGTTTCTCCAAGATTGCCCGCCCGCTCACCACCTTGCTTTGTAAGGACGTCAAATTTTTGTATACTGATGATTGTCTCGCTGCTTTCGAACAGATTAAGCAAGCTTAAGTGAGTGCTCCAATTGTACAACCTCTAGATTGGACTCTTCCTTTTGAAGTAATGTGTGATGCTAGTGATTTCGCGGTTGGAGCTGTTTTGGGACAAAAGAAGGACAAGAAGCTTCATGCCATATACTACGCTAGCCGGACTCTTGATGATGCACAGAGGAATTACGCTACCACGGAGAAGGAGTTGTTGGCAGTAATGTTTGCATTTGAGAAATTTTGTCTATATTTGATTGGTTCTAAGATGATTGTGCATACAGATCATTCAGCTCTTAAGTATTTGATGCAGAAAAAAGATGCGAAGCCGCGGTTTCTAAGATGGATTCTTCTTCTTCTTCAAGAATTTGATGTTGAGGTTAAAGATAAGAAAGGAGTTGAAAATAGAGTCGCGGATCATCTCTCAAGGATTAGGATCGAGGATCATATTCCTATTGATGATTTCTTCCCAACAGAGGGATGTAATTTTGTTGAGAGTGGGTTACAAGCTGAAAATCCGCGGAGTAAAAGAAAATTACAGACGCTGTCGATCGACATACCTGATGAGTGTCGATCGACAGGTCAACTACAATGTTGTCGTTCGACACACTCTACGAGTGTCGATTGACAGCCCCTGTACCGAGCACTAGATCGTCTTCCTCATATCATAAACGACGCAATCCAAGAGCACATCTTCGCTGTTTCTTCTTCTACTCGTCCTTGGTACGTTGATATCGCCAATTACCTTGCTGCGGAGGACATGCCAAGTGATCTCCAATGGTATGAAAAGAAGAAGTTTATCCGAGAACTTCGTAGGTACTATTGGGATGAACCTTATCTCTACAAGTTTTGTTCTGATTGTATTTACAGGAGATGCACTGCTGAGCCCGAGACTCGAGAGGTGTTGTTTCATTGTCACGGTTCTGATTATGCCGGACCTTTCACTACATTCAAGACAGTTTCCAAGGTTCTTCAAGCAGGTTTCTGGTGGCCTAAATTGTTCAAAGATGCTCACGCCTTTGTCAAGAAGTGCGATGCTTGTCAGCGAAGAGGGAAAATTAACAGGAAACACGAGATGCCTCAGAACTTTATCTTGGAAGTTGAGGTTTTCGATTGTTGGGGCATTGATTTCATGGGTATTTTCCCATCATCTTATGGGAATTCCTATACAGTAAAAACTCTATAAAGTAATAATGTTGGGACCACCAAAATTTATTATTTTATAGAGTTATTACTTTATAAGTAATGATTAAAATAAATTAAAAATAATAATTAATTCATAAATTCATAATAAAACACAATTTAACCACTAATAAAATAATTTACTAAATATAAATGGTTAAAAAAATTAAAAAAATAATTCATTCTCCACTAAAAATTAAAAATATAATATATTTTAAAACAATTTGTTTACTTTACAACATCACTAACTATAAAATGAAAAAAAAATGACAATTATTATTTTATGGTATTAATGGGACCATATATTTGTATAAGATTTTTGAAAAAATTATTATCTTATCATTTTATTGATTTGTGTTATATTTTCCACTGGCCCGACTCGGGACCGACAAATTTTATTACTTTATCGAGTTTATTACTTTATTGAATATTACTTTATAGAGTTTTTATTGTATATTGGTTGATGTGGATTATGTCTCCAAGTGGGTGGAGGCGATTGCTAGTCTGAAGAACAATTCAGGGGTGGTTATTAAGATGTTTAAAACCATCAGTTTCCCTTGATTTGGAGTGCCTCGAGTTGTCATTAGTGATGGAGGAACGCACTTCATTAACAAGGCGTTTGATCGGTTATTAGCTAAGTATGGAGTTCAACATCGTGTGGCTAGTCCTTCTCATCCTCAGATGAGTGGACATGTTGAAGTTTCCAATAGACAGATAAAGGAAATTTTGGAGAAAACTGTGAATGCTACAAGGAAGGATTGGTCTGCAAAGCTCGATGACGCACTTTAGGTTTATCGAACAGCATTCAAGACGTCGTTGGAACTACTCCTTTCCATTTGCTTTATGGGAAAGCATATCATCTTCCAGTGGAGCTTGAGCACCGAGCATCATGGGCAGTGAAACATTATAATTTCAACATCAAACCTGCTGCAGAGAGGCGTATGATTCAGTTGAACAAATTGGATGAGATACGACACCATGCTTATGAAAACTCCAAGTTATACAAGGAGCGGACTAAAGCATATCATGACAGGAAGATCATCTCCCGGACTTTCGAACCAAATGATCAGGTACTCGTGTATAACTCTTGTTTAACTTTGTTTCCTTGAAAGTTACGTTCTCGTTGATCAGGTCCATTCACCATCAAGGAAGTTCGACCACATGGAGCTGTCGTTCTTATCAGTAAGGATGGCCAAGAATTTACAGTGAATGGCTAAAGGGTGAAACATTATTGGGCGGAAGCTAAAATTCCGGATGGACACATTGTGTCACTGGATGATGCATCCGCTGTCTAATTTCAGACACAATCAAGCTAATGACTGAAAACAAAAGCTTGGTGGGAAGCAACCCACTAGTAAGTGTCTGTACAATTTCGTTTTCTTTCATTTTATTACGAACATTAGTCTAGTTTTGTTTCAGGAAAAAAAAAACGAGATGGCTGTCGATCGACAAGCATCCAAACGAGACCACGAGGTAAGTATATATAAACTCCTCGACACAAACACACAACCTCTTTTCGTTTTTGCTCGACACAAAACGGCGCAAGAACCCGAGATTTCTCAAATCTTCATAGTTTTAAGCGATTTTTGGTTCTAAATTGTGTTAAATCTCTTCATCTTTCCATATCTATCACTCGTTTTCTCGATCCGCAAATGTATGTATCCGAAACCCTTGTTCTTGGTCTCGTTTTTGAAGGAGAATTTGGGTCCAAATTTGATTCGATCTTGTTTGTTTCACGGATTGGAATGGCATTAGTGATGCTTAGCGAACAACCGCTGTTGTGTTTGAGTATTGAATTGATGGAATTACGGAAATTGAAATTTTTTGGTCGTTGTCTGAATTTTTCAGGCTATCGTTCGACATACCTGATGAGTGTCGATCGACAGGTCAATTACAGCCATGTCGTTCGACATACACAGGGAGTGTCGATCGACAGCCACCTTTACCCGACCTGAATCCCTTAATTTTGTTTTTGTGTGTTTGTAGTTCGATTGTTTTGCAGATGGCTAAGAGATGACGATCCAGCGGTTCTAACCCATGGCCAAAGACCGAGGGAGAGAGAATCCCAATTGGTCAGACATGGCGAGATTGTGCAGAGGTTGTTCTTTCAAAACCTGAGGTCACAAACAGGAGGATATTAGAGGCTTGGGATGATTATGACTCCCTTTTCTACAATCAGTGGTTTAGTGTGTCTATGCAGCCTACGTGGATTGCGGACCGAGTTGCATTGAAGGATTATGGTCTTTTTGATGAGGTTAAGCGTTTGTTACAACGCGCATGTTTGGGTAACATTACCACCAAGTATCACAACTTGTATCCCGATTTGGTTTGTCAGTTCTTCGCTACAGTTGGGGCTATTACCCCACGAATGAGTTCCCAACAGGAGGTAATGGGACATTGACTTTCATGATTGAAAGGGTCAGATACAAGGTTAGTCTCAGGCAGCTTTGTGAGATATATGGATTTCCACCAGAGCGGGATAACGTCATTCTTCCCAGTGCAATTTCAGAGATGAAATCTTTATGGGATTTGTTTGGAGCTGGCGCATATGCTAGCGGACGCACCTCTCACACAGACATTCGTCATCCTGTCCTCCGCTATCTGACTCGTCTGCTCTCCAACACAGTTCTGTACAGGAACGAGCCTGGTAAGGTGCGACATGACGAGCTTCTGGTTCTCTACCATCTTATATCAGATGACATTGAGTGGTAGTCGTATGGTGATCTCCTTGATGCTCCCAACTGGGGAGCTATCCTAGCTGAGCGTTTGGTGGAACAGAAGACCACCCCTTTCACTCTTGGAGCCGGTAAGGACTTTCACGCAGATAGCCTCATTACTCCTATCTTGGTGTTCTGTGGCATTGACTTTTCTCAGAGCTCGGCGATTCGCGAAACCTGCTCTATGGACAACATGCATATGGTGAGTGCCACATGGATTGGCGGAGATTGCCAGTGGCTCATTCGCGACGACACTCGGACACAGTTTAGGATCTTCTGCAATTTCTGGAGTTGACTGACATAAGAGCTGGTGCTGCTGCGCTTTACTTCCTTCCCGATCAGCGTCAATGCATCGTCAGCAGACGATCCACTCGCAGGACTTCTATTCGCCGCATGGGTGCTTCTTCGTCAGCTTCAGCCACTGCCGCCTCTACTTCTTCATCTCGTCGCTTTGCGCCTCCTCCTCAGGTTGACATGGATCCAATTCAGAAATGGATTGTCACGAGCATCCAGACACTTTGGGATGCCTATGCCGATTTGTCTCGCTGCGGTTCTGTTCATTCTCGTTCACTGACTCCTCCACCAGCTTGTTCGTCACGTAAAGAGGATGACGAAGAGGAGGATTAGCTCGTCTCCGTTTTATACCGGTTTACTTTTTCCTTTTTCTTTTCCTTTGAGTCATTTTTATTTCTTTGAGTCAGTTTGTTATTTGTTTCCGTATGACTTTCAGATTTGTGAAACTTTTTATCTTAAGAATATGTGTTGTGCTATTTGATCGTGTTTCGTTTGAGTGATTTACAGTGTCCCTTTAGACTGCTAAAATGACAGAAGCCCCAAAAGGCACGATTGCATAATTTCGAAGGTCCTGTCGATCGACACACATTGTGACTGTCGATCGACACACCCACGCACCTCTTGTCGATCGACACACATTGTGACTGTCGATCGAGACATCCACAGTACATGTCCAAGTTTCTCGTTTCCACAAACTTTTCATTTATTTTCTTTTCCATCTCACCAATCTCAGATTTAATAACATTGGGGACAATGTTGTTCAAGTCTGGGGGAGGTAGTTCTTAACATTGTTTTCTATTTTGGAGTAAAAAAATTGTTTTATTGAGTCAAAATGTAGGGAACAACGATCTTTCCGAAGAACAAACGCTTAGTTTTTACGACTTTTAGTTGTTGCGACGAAGCCTTTGGATGGAGCGAATTGAAAACCAGATGCCAGTACAGGTTCCCCTCTTATCGCGACTTGCAAAACGAAGTAGATCAAACTCCAGACTAGTACACCTGATCTCTATTTCGCTATATTCTCTTTGATGATATCACGACAGTAATCGATCCAACGTTCAAGACTGCTTATTCACTTTACCACTCTTTGTTGATCCTGAATGGCCAGCTCATTTTTAGTTTGTACCCAACCCCTAGCCTTAACCTTTTATTCAAGCCTCATGCGATCTTTTTCCCTTTGTTTTATGTGCAGGCATGTGTATAAACATCGGAGAGAAAAAGGTCCGAAGCAGTTTTTCATTCACAAAATTGCACAGGATAAGGATTTGGTTGGAGAACTTTACAAAGAGTGATGATGCTAAGCATTCCTTGGGATTTCATGCATAACAATGGTAATTTTTGAGACTAACGCCTATGTAGATCATTCCCTCCTTAAAAAAAAAAAAATCGAAAATTTAATAAAGGAAAGGGAATGGTCATTATTCGAAAGTCTCTAACTTCTACAAAAATCCAAAGGAATGAAGTGAATAGATGTGGATAGTGGAACATGTTATTTTTTATACTTTATGATGGTGTTTGGTTCCTGATTACATTTTGGAGGAGAGAGTGCAATGTGAATGAGAAACTGTGGGCATCAGCTGGACCAGTCTCTCTCTTGTGATTATGCATAATGTCTGCATCCACCAAATAAAATCCGGTAACCCTAAACACCTTTAACTCCACTGAAACACCAAAAGCCTTTTAACATCATACCTAGCCTTTTACTTGATTGGTATCATTAGAGAGAATTCCATCATCACTTTGATCAAGTGTGCGACATTTAGGAAAATGTGAAATTGATGGGTTTGTAAGTTAAGATTTGAGGCCCAACCTATGATGGTTGAGATTCGTGACCGCCAAATGTACTTTGTTTATATGCAGCAAAAAAGTCAAGGAGGCGAAAGCAATGTTCTCAAGGATAAGTAAGATCCCGTGATTTTCAAACCTCGACTTCATTCTTAGTCTCTAGTTTGCTTGAGGGCAAGCAAAAGCTAAGTCTGGGGGAGTTGATATATCATGGTTTTCGCCGATTTTCGACCATGATATAAGTCTTTTTATCGAGTTTTTTTATTGTTTTTGAGTCTTTTTAGTGTCTTAACAAGTTATTGTACGTGGGGAGCTTATTTGATGATTATGGTGCATTTTGGAGCATTAATGAGATAAAAGTCGGAGTTACAAGTAGAGAAGCAAAAATTAGCACCTGTCGATCGACACACTCTATGAGTGTCGATCGACACACACGATGATCAGCTGTCGATCGACACACTCTATGAGTGTCGATCGAAACACACTTTTTAAAAGCAGACGAATTGCTTTTAAAAGAATGGAAAATTGCTCTTTTTGGCCCAGAAGTGTCTGGAAGTTATCAGAAAAGCCCACCACGATTTCAAAACACTCTATGTACTTTGCTTTTAGGTTTTTAGATCATTACCTTAGATTTTATTAAACAAATTGAGAGAGAGTTTTTGAGAGTTTAGGGAGACAAGTCTACTTCGTTCTTGAGATTCATCGAACCCTTTTGTATCTCTTCCTTATCTTTTTCTTTATACAGTATTATTTAGTTATGATTTGCTTTGCTTCCATGTTTATAGCTATTGAAATTTTTTTGTTTTTCTAAATATTTGTACTAAACTTAATATTTTGTTTGATATTTGGATAGTTATGCACATACATATAAAGAAAAAATTCTATATACTAATATTTTTAAAATATTATTGAACCCGGTTGAACCCCGGTTAGACCCGGTCGGACCATATTAACCCACGACCCAAAAAAAATCTGGTTCGGTCGCCGGTCCGGTTTTAAAAACATTGATTATATCTTGAGTGTTCCAAGTTCAAGAACGGTTCTTAATTAAATCATGATTTTGTTTAATCTGCAATTCTGATTCATCATGAGAATTACCTGAAAACCTAGCTTTTTGTTTAATTGAATTTTAAGAAATCAACAACCTTTATCTGTTTCGAATTGTTTTTGCTTTTACTTTATTTTATTCGCTTAGCTCAATTCGAAGTCATATATCCTATTGTTTGATTTAACTCTCACTGATTCGATCCCTTACTACAATTGATCTCTTAATTTGAGAGAGTAGCTCATGTAATTTTGGTGTGACACTGTTCACAAAGCACTAAATTTTTATTATTATTTTAATTGCATTTGTAATATAGTAAAATGATTTAATTAAATGTTATCAACTAAAAAAATAGATTTACTAGTAATAATTTTGTGTTTTACTATTTTATTTGTTGTTTCTATTTTTAACTATATAAAATTTGTAGTTATAACTTAAATTTTCATAAAATATCTAGATTAGTACATAATGTTGTGGAAATTAAAAATACATATTAAATTTCAATTAAAACACAAATAATTAGTGTTTTTAAACTATCAAAAATAAAAACTTAAATTTACTAATATAATAGAAATTGTGTATTTTTTTAGTGTAAAATTTGGTGTAAATGGTTGGAGATGGAAAACTTTTTTTGACACCAAAACACCAAATTTGGTGTAAAAACCACATTAAATATAGTGCAATGGTTGGAAATGGCCTTACGAGAGGAGAGTATAAAGGACCCGCCAATTCTTTTTGGGACGCAATCTTTCCATAAAGGTCATGAGGATTATATAAGTCGCTTTTAATTATGTGTCTAATTGTGGACCCTAGTTTAATTAAATAATTCAATTTTAAAAAGTAAATAAAATTGAGGTAATTACATGTTAGTATCTCAAAAGTGTATGAGAATTTGTCAAATGGAAAACTCATGTAATTCTTTTTTCTTACCTTTGTGCATTTTTATTAGTTTTATAATGTGAGAAATCTAATAAGTAACATCCAATGGAAATCAACTGACAATAAATAGATTGTTTCAAATCTTTTATATATATTGGTTTGTTCCATCGTAATTTTTAATGTAGGATTCCTAATAGTAAGTGCTTAATACACATTATGCTAGTTATTTTCTGTTTGTTGAATTTGACAATACTGGAATGAGGAAAAAACTATTCTAACTTTAATTATTAAAATATCAATTTTAAAAAGGTAAAGGAAAAACAAACTATTCTAAACTTTAATCTTGTTTACGTGAATTTTCGCAAAATTTCATACACACAAATGTGATCAATTGTAACTGATATAAACTAAGTCTAAAACACTTTTGTTGTGTTCACCGCTACTCTATGCTCTGCACTCCAATACTTTCTATTTGTCCATACCTATTAGCATATATACAATATTTATGTAAACAATTTTTTAGAGTGTTGCTTAGTTAAATTCTTAGAAAGTAAAGAAATAATATCAAGCATTACCTCCATACAATTGCCAATGTTGATGACAATAGCATTAGGGACAGTTTTAACCGGAAACCAAACACCGTCTGATCTACGACTCACTTGTAATCCTTCAACCTCATCTACGGTCAATATAGTCAAGACATTTGCATCACTATGGTGGCCAACACCTAGTGCTAGGTCAGGTCGTGGACACGGCGGGTAACGGTTTATCCTAACCAAACTCATTTGTTCGTTGAAATTGTCACGAAAACGTTCTCTTGGTAAGCCTAAACTTAATGAGACGAGTTCTAAAAGCTTGAAGCCAAGCTTTTCCGCGTGTTTTCCATATTCTTCGTATGCCTTCCTACAAGTATTTTTTTTTTAAGAAAGAAAATTAGCTTATCGAAGGTCTAAGTTATAATGAATCATACTCCATCCGTTTCAAATTAGTTGTCGTTTCAAATTAGTTGTTGTTTCAAATGAAATACCTAAAATCAGAAGGAACCTGAGGCCACTTGTTGTAAACAACTACTACACCTTCATCTTCAGGATCTATAGAAGTAGGAAGAACCATGGGATCTTTGAAATGCACATCAAACACTTCTTTCTAATCTCTGACGTTTTTTGTATGTTCTCCATCATAATACCCCATTGGATCTACCTCGTCCCTCTTCACTTTCATCTTTTCTTCTAAAGGAAGATTGAAAAACGCCTTCGTAACTTTCTCAATTCGCTGCTTTGCCTCGCAAGGCACTCCATGGTTGATCACCTGAAAAAAAACCCATTTTTCACATGCAACACCAATCTCTGAAATCACGTTTTGAACGTTTTCAGGATCTTCGAGACGTGAGAGATCAATTAGTGGTATTTCTTCAGAGTGGATGATGGTTGAATTCGTGTTTGCTCTATGTTCTGGTGCTTGAATGAAAGTTGGATCAATATTCTCCATTGTTAGAATTTGGGGCTGAGTTTAGTTTGGGAACGAGTTTATGTAGATGTGTATGTCGGTCCACTACACTTATTTCATTTGTTATAAAAATGCTATTTCTTATTTAAAAGTAAAAGAGAGAAATGTAATGATTTCATATCTGGTTATAACCATTTGTTCTTATGTGTATGTCATCAATCATCATCAGTGTTGTAAGACCATATGATTTGAATCTGGACGGGATCTTATGAACAATGCCGAATGCCGAATGCCGATTACGTAATTATTTTTAATTTTATTAATATATCAAATTTCATCTAAAGGTGTTAATATAAAAAATTATTTAACAATTTTTAATGACAAAACCATCGTAAAGTTTGATACTATTTAATTCCTCAAACTAATATAGTTATTTTTGAAATTATGTTTGAGTATAATTAATTAGCTGATTTGAAGAGACTGTACAGTGGATTTATATACAATGAAAATAACCTAATAAAGACATATAAAGTTGGACACATGGTGGAAAGCCTCTTATTCTAATGGTGGACTAATGGCTTAATTAAGTTTCTACCTCTAAATGTTTAGGTTTCGATTCTCAGATATTACGATTTATTAATAAATACGTAAATTAATAGAGATAAGTTTAAAAAGGTAAGAGGTCTACGTGAAGCACACGCGCCAAGCGCATCTCTCTCCCAGGCCCGTTCTTCGAAGAGTTTGAAAACTGAAAATTGCAGATCTCCGGGCTATCTCCGACATGGTTGATTGATCTCTGCAATTTTACAACTAACATGGTGCTTGCGACTTCTCCAGCGCGTGTGACTCCGTCCTCTTTGTTGGCTCTGACGTCTCTCGTAATCCTCCCCGGATTAAGCGTGACGTTCGCTCACCTCAGGGTGGTTGTTCCTCCGACAGAGACGACTCCTCCGGTACCACCCGTCCCCCCAGACCCGCCTCCTCCTTTCATAGATCTGAATTCGAATCCACATCTCTCCCCTCACTTCCTTGAGACGTCAAGCGTAGCTCACGAGAACCTTTCCCTTTCTCCTGCTTCGTTGGTGGTCATCTCTGCATCGGCGTCTTCGTCCCTCCCTAGCGAGCTCCACCGGTGACACCTCTCTCTCCAGGAACTTCCCTAGATCTGAACGGCACCAGATCGGAAAGTTCTCCGGCGCATGTTCGACGGTCCATCGTCCCTCCTCTCAACCTATACTTCCCCCACATCCATACTCGACCATGTCCTCATTACCAGTGTTCATTGGCCGTCGTCGGCTTAGGAGTCACCAGAAAAGTTCATGTTCAAGTCCAACATGTGTCCTTTGTAGGCTATTTTGGATATATGCAGTTATTGGGCTTTCTGGCCTAAGATGTTTTCTTGGGTCATTTCATGAGTTTAATAATCAGGTCCAGTTATTTGGATGAGCTTGATACTTTGTCTCTTTGGAGAAATTTAAAGTTTTATGGAATCTCAAATCCTGTAATTTATTCATGGTGGAAGAGTTTAGTTTCACCTTCTTCCATCTCTGTGAGATTGGTAGTATCCTCGTCCCTCTCTTGGAGAGTGGCCGATTTCCCGAGTTTTTTGTCGGGACCTTCAAAGTCACATTGTAAAGTGACCAACCTAAGAATCTCCGGCTTTGCCGCGAAGAGTCTCTTGACGCATTCGAAGCATGTTTTGGATTTGCTGTCCATCTTTTGCGATGACCTATCTGCTTTACTGTTTATTGCTTTTCAATTATGTTGTAATTGCTTTAGAGGATGTTTAATTCCCTCATGTTGTACTTGGATCAATTAAATGAATGAAGTAACTTTGGTGACAAAAAAAATAGAAGTTTACAGAAGATCCCAGCGCTGCGCAATTGGAATCGTTCGTCATGATTTGACGCATTGAAGGTAGAAGGTATCCATCACGAGCATGGAACAAGAAGAATCGTTTGTCATGGATTTACTAAAGTCGGGGTGGATTATCCGTGGTTAAATTATCTTTGTAACAGTTCTCACAATTTGCAATAAAATAATAAATCTCTCCAAACGGTTTTTTTTTTAAGTTGGAACATTAAGACAAGCATTGCAAAAGTGGCCAGGAGAGGAGGATTATCACAAGAAAGTAGCTAGACAGAATCTTATAAACGAAGCTGAATGTGATATACGCAAGTCAAATTTTTAGTATGCTGACATTTTTTGCTAGAGGGAATTGTGCTTGTGGACTGAATATATTTGGAAAGAAAATTTTGATCGTTTTTCTTTGAGTTTATATTTTACAAAACATAAAACCATTACAAATTTATCTTTAACATATATTTAGATGCCAGCAGAGTCGAAAGAAAGATCATCGTAAAATAAAGAATTAGTGTAAGAAATTACTCAAATTAATTTTACAAAGAAAAAGAGAATCATTAACAAGATAACTTTTTTTATAGAAATGATTTCATGAAAATCCAGCAAATTTCCATTAAATATTACTCCCTCTGTTCTTATTTGTTAGATATTCTAAGATTTTTACACATATTAAAAAAACATATCAATGCTTAGTTATAAATGTCTTGTTTTTTGTGTTAAACAATTTTCCATAAGTTTTAGCCAATAGTATTTCAATAAAATCAATTAATATGTCTTGAAGTTTACAATTCACCATTATACTTTAATTAAAAATACATAGAAAATGTAAACATTCCATCTTTTGAAAACATTTTTTTTTTTTAAACATCAATTATAAGAGAACGGAGGGAGTATCATTTTTGACGATTTCCAACATAAACTCAGTTTCTCACCCATGCCCTAAATATTATTAGGGAGGTGATTTTTTCAAATAGCCTTATGTGCCTTATTGTCCTTCAAAGTTAGGCAAAATAAAAGCCATGTCAAATGTAACATGGCAAAAAACTCATTTAATTAGCTATGGGCTATTGAATACTTAGCACATTAACTTTTGAAAGAATCATAATTAATTAACTTCATACTTAGCTCATTAACTTTGATTATTTGATGTAAATTAATTGGTAAAATTCATATATCTATATATATAAAAAGTTAGCTTTTCTCTCTTCTCATGCATCCACATGTCATCATTTAATAAGTTTTATTTTTATCATAAATCAATATTTAACAATTAGTTTATATAAGATAGATTTCTAAAACTGAAAAAAATATTTATTTATGTTAAGATATGGTATTTCTAAAACTCAAAAAAATATTTATTTATGTTAATATGAATAATGGAAGGTGAAAAGTCCTTCTAAAATATTACTTCAAAAAGAAAAAATGAAAATAAAAAAGAAATAAATACACATCTAATGAAGATAAATAAGAAGGAAAACAATAAATAAGCATAATATACAAGAAAATAATCAATTTTTAAAGATAAAAAATATAAAAACACATATAATTAAAGAAAATGAAGAAATGATAACTTATCATGCTATTGAAAGAAATTGATAAACAATTCATAATTTATACTCACAACTAGTTAAAGGACCCGCATATATGCGGGTTTATGGAAAAATATTTTATAACCCGTAAAAACATCAAATACGAAAAAACCCATTCATGAAAGTAAAAAAAATATAAAACTTTGATATTAAATAAATTTAACACTTACTTTTTCATCTTGATTTTTTTGTCTAATTTGATCACGTCTTTTCATAATGATTAGGTTCTTTTTATTTATGTTTGAAGTCATTTAATTTTCACTATTTCACTACTCTATTTAAAAAAAAAATTATGTTGAATTATTTTCTCATAATCTTATTTCAATTTTTTTAAATTTATAACATGTGAAAAACACAAAAAACGAAATGTTAAAACCACTAATAAAACCTCACCATTATTAAACTATATTGACTCTTATTATAGTATTTTATTTTGAATTAATATTTTCACATATTTCCAAATAATTAGTTTTTTTTTCTATTCCTTATTGAACTATGGTTATTTTTATTATGTAGTTACTCGCTCATATATTTAGTTTTCCAAAACCTTAATGAATGGAATTGCATTTTTTTAGTTGCAAACTCAAATTACAAATTTCAATAAAAAAAATTCATATAATTGATTCCTAAATTTTGCAAGAATATAATGATGCACAAATCTGTGAATAGTATTTTTATGTGTTAAAATAAAATCAAATTGTAGTTATATATTATTCAAATAATTAGTAATACATTAAAACTCCTATTGATAGAAAATAAAAACACGTTAAACCTTTTCATCAACTAATATAAAGTCCTTTCCTATAAGCTCATTATTCTTCTTAAGACTTTTAGTTTCTTACTTTCTTAAAAGACGCTTTGACCAACAAAAAAAAAAAAAAAAAACTTTCTTAAAAGACGCACTAACAATTTTTTGTTTCAACTAAATTTTTTGTATTCTAAATAGAAGTTTATAAGGCAAAAAAAATCAAGTAATGTTTTTCAGTGGATATTCTAATATATATATGTAAAATCTTTTTAGTTTAAATAGACTTAGATTTTGCATACGGCGATATTATAATATATATATAAAATCTTTTTAGTTTAAATAGACTTAGGTTAGAACAATTTCGAAATTTATAATTGAATAAAATAACACATGTCAAAATCTAATTTAAATAGGATTTGGGAAATTTTGACATATGGGATTTAATTTAGTTAAAATAAAATAATACGTGTCAAAATCTTATCAACCACTTGACACGTGTTACGATCTTGTTAATTATTATGTTTGACACATCAAACTTTATATAATAAGATGTTAATCGATTATTTAGATAGCATGATTTTTTTATTGCTAAATATATGTAGATAGCAAAGTTTTAAACAAATATATTCTCATCGATATCACATAGAAAAAGAACCGTGCAAATCTTAGATATATGTGGTCTGATAAAAAAATGGAGAAACAAAATAACCTCAAGAGTCAAGAAGTTAAATATTTAGGTCACTTTTTGTAATCGTTTTCAAGAAGCATAAATCATTTCTAAAATTAAGAGAGAAAAAACACAATGCGGAAACAATTTTCATTACTAAAAATTATCCTACAAAACTTAATCATTTTATATATATATATATATATATATATATATGCCGCATTTATAATCATATGTAAACACACAAGAGTGAATGACTAGATAAAGGTCTAATATTGTGTTTTATCTTACAAACATATGACATAGAAAATAAGGAAATGTATCTATAACCAATGAAAATGGGAACACAAATTATAAAATTGCATACTCATATTTGTTTTCAAAAACTCTTCAAACCTCATTACAAGTTATATACTCACATTTGTTTATAAAAGTCAACAAAGTCTAAAGAAAATAAAGTAAATTCATAATTTGTTAAAAGTCATATACTCATTTTTTTTTTCAAAAAAGCTAAAGACAATATAGAATGAACCGAATAATATCTAAGACACTAACTTAAATACTTTAAATATATCTAACTATATGTTAAGAACCGACATATTTTTGTTTTATGAGATATAAACTAAATTTTAACCAAACCTAACTATAACCAAATCAAATAAAAATAAATTCAGTAAGATAAAATAATAATTATACTAAAATTAATTTAACTAAATTAGCGACAAAAACACATTCAATATAAACAATTTGAAATAAAGTCAATAACAAAACCCGCGCGTGCGCGGGTATTCACCTAGTTGAATATAAAGTTATACACAAAATTTCAACATGAACTTTTTTATAAATTTACGGAAAATTAAAAAAAAAATGTTTAATTAAATGTCCAAATTTACTATTGAATAAAATAAAAAACAATATTGATCTATTGGAAAAAATAATATTTTGATTAAAATGTAAACACAAGCCAAAATTAAACTATACAAACTTATCCATAATAGATTATTTTCATTTTTTATATTGTTATTCACGAATAATTCACATTGCTTTAACCAAATGAATATTGAACAAAATTAGAAAAACATTAATCATCAAAAAAAATTTAAAAAATTTATTGGATATTTTAACAAATAAAGAATATTTATATACTAATTTAAAAGTTAAATTTATTTGAGATAAATTATTTGATCAAAATTTAAATAAGCGAACTCATATTATCGTCTCACTATATGCTTTATTTTAGATGCTATTATTCATAAAAAAAAATCAAAAATTATCCTAAAGACCAAACATGAACAAAAAAAACAAATTATATCATTATTGGCAATTGTTAACTCTTACAAAATATTAATCCGCGTATAAACGCGGGGACTCATCTAGTTATTATTACATTAATGTATATCATCATAGTACCGGTAGTATTAAGTTACAACTTTGAAGTCATCGATTTGAATGTTTTGGATTTCAAGTTTTTTGAAATCACTTCTGTTTCTACTCACATAAAACTTACCCCATTTATATCCTTTGTATCTTGGAGGGTTTTCAGGACTTATAAGCTCTTCTAATGGCTTCACTTCTACATCATGCGAAGGCAGCAAGAAGAATGGTATTGAGTATCTCTCTCTTGTCGTGTTCACCACCACTCTGTGTTCTGCGCTCCAATACTTATCATTCGTCCATACCTGCATTATCATATTTATATTATAGTAGATGTAGTCGTTATAAAATGTAATCATTTAATGTTAAAAGTATTACCTCCATGCAATTGCCTATATTGATGACAAGAGCATTAGGGACTGGTCTAATCGGAAACCAAACACCGTCCGATCTACGACTAACTTGTAATCCTCCAACTTCGTCTTGAGCCAATAGACTAATAACGTCTGCATCTTTGTGGTGGCCAACACCTAAAGCTAGGTCAGGTCGTGGACATGGTGGATAATGATTTATCCTGAAAAATGTCATTTGTTCTTTGAAGTAGTCGTTGAAACGATCTTTTGGTAAGCCTAAGCTTAATGAAATGAGTTCTAAAAGCTTCAACGCTAATATTTCAGCGTGTCTTGCGTATTCTTCACATGCTTCCCTATAATCAAAATACATCAAAAAGGATTAGCTTATATAATTGAAAAAACAAAATATTTTCATCGGATTCTTGGAAGACATGTGCATGTGAGTTGTAACCTATCTTGGAGAATTCACGTGATGCCTTTATAGAAACTTTTGCTTTTGGTAAAGATTAAAAAATAGAGTAAGGCTGTAAACATTTTGGCTTCAAGTTGTCAGGAGAATGGGATCCAAACAATTTGCCTGTACCGTTTTAGACCCGAGTTATGGTTTATGACTAATTTAAATATGAACTCCAAAAAAAACTTAAATCTTATACCTAAACTAATAATTTTGTGCCGAATTGTACATTGACCAAGATTTCGTTAGTCAACATTATCGGAATATTGACTAAACTGACATGTGGGTTAGTTGGTTCAATTTTGTTTGCTCAAAACGACCTCTTTCATTGTTTTAGTAAAAGAAATCATTTTCATTTAGAGAAAACTCAAAATTAAATATTTAATTTGATAAATCCCAAATGAAAACGACACATTTTATCGAATTAGGAATTTGATTTCGAGTTTTTTTAAATGAAAACGACATTTTGTTACTAAAACAATGAAACGTTCGAGCCAACTAACCCACATGTCCTTTTAGTCACTATTTTGTTAACGTTGACTAAGAGAATTCTAGTCAATGTATATTTTAATACAAAACATGTTAAGTTCAGATATAAGATTTCAATTAAATTAGAGTTCATATTTAAATTAGCCATGGACAAAAAAATCATGTATAAAACGGCACAATACAAATTGTGTAGGTCTAAATTGGCTATTTTTCCTCCAGTTGTATATCTATTGTTTAAATAGATTAATTTTTGTTTTGTTAAAGTTAAATAGATTAATTAAAAATATCGTAATGTATAAGTCACTGCATATTATGCTATAGGATGTCACAATGCCAATAATTCTAAAACTGATCACAATTTAGAAAAATTAAACCCATAAGTCATAACTACATATACTTCATGCTTAAAGCTCAATAATATGAACGATTGCTGATATAATGAAAATGTATCATAATTCCACCAATCCAATTAATGGTATTTTAGATCCACCATCGGTCATAATCATCTAAACCGGATCCGGTTAGCTCTTTCATAAACACAAATTTATCATATTAAAAAGAGAGTACCTGAAATCAGAAGGAAATTGAGGCCACTTGTTGTAAACAACTCTTAAACCATCATCTTCAAGATCAGCGGAAGAAGGAATAACCATTGGATCTTTGAAATAAACATCAAACACTTCTTTCCAATCTCTAACGTTCTTAGTGTGTTCTCCATCATGATACCCTACAGGATTCACTTCGTCTCTCTTCACCTCTATCTTCTCTTCCATTGGCAAATCGAAAAACTTCTTCACAGTTTTCTCCACACGGTTCCTTGCGCCGCAAGGTACACCGTGATTGATCACTTGAAAAAAACCCCATTTTTCACATGCATCACCGATCTCTGAGATCACGTTTTGGGCATCTTCGGGGTTGTCGAGGCGCGAGAGATCGATCACGGGTATTTCTTCGGGTTGGTTAGGGATGGAATTGGAATCTGATCTATGCTCTGGTGCTTGGATATATGTTGGATCAAGATCCTCCATTGTTATAAAGTAAAAAGTTTGGGGGTAAGTTGCTATGTTTGGATGTCCACAAACAAGAATATTGCAATTTTATATACAACTTTAATGTTTGTTTTTTTTTTTTTTTGTTAAAGAATGTTGTTGTTTTTCTGCGTATGTCATTTAATGATATATGTAAGATACTAGTTTGGCGTACAACTTTTTCTTAGTTTGACGTGCATAAGTTATGCGACTTTTTTAATCATTGAATGAGCTTAACACACTTATTTAAGCCGGTCAGAGGATATACATCGAATCGAATCATGAAGTAGTTAACACTTTAATTGACAAATAAAAATATTTTATAGTCGAAGTTGTATTAAGATAATATGCAATTAAAATGCGGAACGAGATAGAGTTAAGCAATGATTTTGTTTTCCAAATTAATGTGTTAAAAATATTCTAAAGCTATATATGAGGATAGTTGAAAAAGATGAAAGTTACAAAATATGATAGTTGCCAATCAAGACCGGAAAAACAAATCAACGATATCAAATCAAGTAGATTATCCGTGGAAATAATATATACCAAAATGAATAAATTCAACCATACAAAAATAAACTAAATGTTTTAAATCTCCATTGATAGGTCTCTTTTTGTTTATAGAATTTTCTAAGTTGAAACATTGAGGATTTTTTTCTTCTTAATGTCAATTTATTCAACAAAAACTTATGCATGTACAAAAGAATTGCATCGTTCTAGAGATTATGGAATATAGACTATATTATATAGTAATGAGATTCGACTTGATCAAACGAAAAAACAGAGATTCAATATGTGAGAGGCTTTAATGTCTGGAACCGAACGAACGGACGAGCAAGCCCTTTACCGGTCTCCTAGAGATTAGGCATGGAGGGTGAGATAGGTGCAGTCACAACTTCTATCGCATGAGCATATTTTAGTACATTATTTCCAGCATATAACTTTGCTCAGATCTATGGTTTTTATATATAAAAAAACATATGTGAGGAAAAATATAAAATAGGCACCAAACAGAAAAAATGGAAAAATTAAATAAAAAATAGAAATCAAATACAAAAAGGAAAGAGTTGTGATTCCAACCAAGATAAAGACGAGAAGGAAAGAGTTGTGATCCATTGTATTTTCTCCCAAATCCACAGGTGTGGCTTTATTGTCCTCTCCAATGATATATACTATGTCTCTGCACTTCTCTTTTGTCTACGTCGTATAGCAATGTCTCACACAACATGATGACTTTCTTCAGAACCGCTCCTAGGATTGTTTTGTACATCTTAGTGCATGTCATCTTAGTTCTTGAACCGTTCCTAGGATTGTTCATCTACGTCGTATACCAATGTCATTATTTTGTACATCTTAGTGCATGATTTATTGTCTTGCAGTATCCGAGAACAAAGGTGTGGCGTCTCTGGCCATTACCACGGGTGTCAATCCACTTGGTTTGACCAGTACACGGATTCCAGACCACGAATCCAGATTCGTATGGGAAGGTACATAACAATAGGCCGTCACAGTGAAAGACGTGAGCTACATCGAATTGATCTGAATATTTAGAACGTGGATTGGATAGGCTAACCTCACTTTTTTACCCATAGATATGGAATGATTCCACGGAGATCAACTCAGGATTTGATCACTTTACACTTCTTTCTTCTTTAAGGAAGAAAGAAGAAAGAAGATATAGAAAAATACAAAGGAAAGGCACAAAGAATGTGATGAATTTACACTATAGACATAGAATTATATTAGAATTGTACCCGCGCGCGTGCGTAGGTATTATGTTTTTAAAAGACATTTTACCAACAATACATCTTTTTAATATAGATCATTTATTGTTGTGGTACATTTTACATCTAAGGTTGATGAATAAATGGTTAATTCGACGAAACTCCTTGATTTGAAGAAACACTTAACTCTAACTTAAAAGTCTAAATACTTGCAAATGTATGTCAAATGTTGAATGATATAAAATAGACGATCTGAAGAAACTCGCTGTTGGGGTCTCATCTCACTCCAGTAGAGATCGTCAAGAAAATGATTAAGTACCAGAGGTGGGCGCACAATTATTTGGACAAGCTCTGTCCCTGGACCAGCTCTGTCTCTATGACCAGCTCTCTAAAGTGACTGGGACCAGGACTGCATCTTTCCAGGATGACGTCTGTAGTGGTCCGTGAAGCTTAAGAAGACCACTACGATCATTTCACTTTAAGACTAAAGAATGGGCCTAGTTAAGCAGGCCCGCACTAGATTGATGACATATGAGGAGCCCAGGACTAATGAGCCGCACCGACCTCTATTGCAAGATGGGCTTAAATGACGAGCTCTCGGATTTGGGCCCAAGACGAGGACGAGATCAAGACCTAGGATGGCCGCCGACTACACTGAGAGAAAATCCTGAAGATTAAGGATCTTTCTTTATCTCGTAGATTTAGACCTAGATTGACCAGGACTCATATAAATAGACATGTACATATTTGAGAAAGGGATCCGGATTTTTACGAGGATATCACTTGTAATCATTTGCGAAAAGCTTAATAAACAAACACTCTTGAGATCTTCGCTAAGTGTTTCTCATCTCTGAGCTTTCAGACCTAGAATACTTGACTATTTCAACTGTGCAGGTTTCCACCACCACAATTTGGCGCTAGAAGGAGGGGACTTGAAAGGTTCTTACTCCGAAGAACCACCGCGAAGAGATCCAGAACACAATGACTGGCCAACAACGTATCACTGATCCGAAGGATGTCGCGCCGAGAGATCTGGGAGAGGGCGAGATCCAGGCTGAAGGAAGTGCTAACAAGGACCAAACCGCTCGCAACGATCCGCCACCAGCAGGTTAGCTCGCGCCGATTCACCACCAATAAGTGTGGCGCGCGTCGATCCGCCTGACGAGAAGTCAAAGGAAGCCTCAAGAGCAAGCTCGCTTCTTCCTGAGTTGTTGCAGAAAATGAGCACAACACTGGACGCGTTACTGGAGAGCGCCAAGCGACAAAACAGAGCCAACAGGACAATAACCAACGAGCTCGGGTCCTTACGAGCAGACGTCCGCGCATGACCCCTCGAGCCAGGTCTATTCCGAACGAATTGATCTAGTGGCGCTTAACTTCACTACGCCAGTAGGATCGTCGAGTCGACCTCGGCGGCAAAATCCATCGACCGCCGCGAAAGATGGACGATCCGCTCTTCTAGCTCAGGCACGATGAGAGAAAGCTAAAATTGGCGACGAGCCAATAGACCTCGACGACGACGACGAGGACCTGGCTAGAAGAATTGTGCCTGACACCGAACTCACCGAGACAGAGAGAGCTTGGCATGCAACGACCAAAGCGAGGAACAACGATCCTCGACACACAGCTTCACATCAGTTCTTCACCTTCGGAGACGATGGCACCACGAGGAGAGTTGCATGCGACACCAATCTCCCGGAGGAAGAAATGGCACGACGAACCACTACGAGGACAAAACATGTCAACCCACAGAGGATGACCTAACAGCGTTTCTCCGGTTTTGACGACGAAATTAATCCTGGATATGCTAGACACATCTCAGAAGAAGAAGAAAACGTCGAATGGGTGAAACAGGTAGAGGTCGCTGAAGCAAAACAAGCTGCGGTTCGAGCCTAACATGACGAGATAGCCGAGTTTCGAGCCTCGTTAAGCAAGACTGCTGCTGAGTTGAAGATTATCCGCTCGCAGATGCATCGTGCCACTAGCAAGGTACCGGAACTCGATCTGATCCTAGAACAAGCTCAGCACACTCCGTTCTCGGCGCGCATCACCAAAGCTCGAGTATCGGACCCAGGCAAGATTAGAGTGCCGACCGACGACGGAACAAAAGACCCAGCTGACCACCTCAACGAATTCAATGTGGCGATGACTAGAGCATATTTCAAAGAACAAGAGATGGACGTCGGACGATGTCTACTGTTCGTAGAAAATTTCAAGGGACCAACTCTCCAATGGTTTAAAGGGCTTGAAAGAAATTCCATCGATACTTTCAAACAGCTGTCAGAAGCTTTCTTCAAGCACTACTCCATCTTCATTGAAACCCAGAATTCTGGTGCCGATCTATGGTCCATGAACCAAGGATCGTCCGAGTCTTTCAAGACCTTCATCGAACGCTTCAAGTTGGTACTATCACTAGTAAAAGGCATAGATGACTCGGACGCACTCTGCGCGCTGAAGAGGGCTATATGGCACGAGTCTGACTTTTGGAAAGAGATATCTCGCAACGAACCCTCGACTATCCAGGATGCTTTGCACCGAGCGACCACCAACCAAGCCAGTCGCAAAAAACCCATAGTGAAAATTTTGTCCAACACGAAGGCAATTTAAAAGGAGCCCACAACTATCAGGTGGATTATCCCTGATATGGGCACGGCCAAGGAAGATGTTTTCCTAACATGCGTGGACCGGTAATTCAACTTACGGCAAGTCGTTATACAGCGACATTCATCACACTCACGGGCACTCGACAGTAAAGTGCTAGTCTCTCGGCTCGGCGCTCGCCCAAAAACTACTAGACGGTGAACTCGGCGATAACTTCAACCTCAAAGACTTTGAATTAGAGGAAAATGACGTTGAAGTAGCGCTGATCAATGAAGAACCGCCTAAACGCGGAAGACAAAACGACGACTCGGCACAAGGTAGACCAAGAAAGAAGTATTACCATTAAACAGCCATCCCATCATTCATCTACCACTTACCATGAACTACGGGTGACTTGATCCCTGCAAAGGGTACGTTGGTAGCCTATTTTTGGAAGGGTTCATTTGCCCCCCTTTCAATAAAGAGGGGGGGGGGGGAGTGGGGTGCGTATACACCTATACTCCCACCTTTTGTTGTAATAGACCTTTATGAAAATAAACACTTGTTACACGTACTGTCAAGAACGACTATCTCTATCACAACCTTTACGGATCATTCAAAGTCATATCAAAACGACAATATCTATCACATCCTTTATGGATTATTCAAAGTCTTATAAAAAAGACTATCTATATCACATCTTTTATGGATCACTCAGGGTCTTACTTAAACGACCATCTCACATTCGACCGTCGCTACTGGCCACAACGATGACCTTTCACAAATATTCTGCAGATTATTTTTACAATAACATCCACCATAGGATAAGCGCGCTATATAAATAAAAATGGTTCATTATAGGAGCAGGTGTGTTTAGAGAGAAGCACACTTGTAACCCAAATGACCATTCAAAAAACCCAACAACATCGTTGGTCGAAACCAATAGTTCATTATAAGAGCAGGTGTGTTTAGAGAGAAGCACACTTGTACACCCAAATGACCATTGAAAAATCCCAACAACATCGTTGGTCGAAACCAATAGTTCATTATAGAAGCATGTGTGTTTAGAGAGAAGTACACTTGTAAACCTAAATGACCATCCAAAAACCCAACAACATCGTTGGTCGAAACTAATGATCGTTATAGGAGCGGTCGTACTCAAAGAGTGACACAGTCGTTAAACCGAAACAATCATTCAAAAAACCATGCAAACCTTAACGCTGGTTGCAACAGCGTAACATGTTCACCTTTGAAGTTGGGTGGTCAGCGACTACCTAATTCCTATAATAAGGACGAGTACCGAGATACGGCAACGACGCAATCAATCATGATAATGGTTCATCTGGATTTTTAAACAAAATCATTTGAACTAGACTAACTATGCATCCTAGAAACGGATTCAACAACGATACAATTCATCAGTATTAGTTGCCTTTATAAAGTCTAAGTCAAGAAAGTTGGACTTATCAGAAAAGAGAAACAATAAAAGCTGGATTCATCATCACCTTTTATAACACAAGCCACCTAGGCGCAAAATCAAAGTAAGTATAAAACATATGCGCTAACAAGCGCGCAAAGCAACTAAGGGACAATCCCCTCATCATCAACGACTCCTGTAGCAGCATTCATGGTAGTCGGCCCTGCTGCCTCGTCGATCCTGGTTTCCACAAAGACCTCGTCGGTCCTGGTCTTCTCAAAGACTCCTCGGTCCTGGTCTCCTCAACGATCTCATTGGTCTTAGTCTCCTCAACGATGTCCTTGATCCTAGTCATGGTCACCTCGGCCCCATCTTCGCCAGTGACGGAGAACTTCCCACTTTGCTCACTAGCAGCAGAAGTAGCAGTCTTGGCAGCATTGTCAGTACTCGGCCCAGTGGAAGCTGCAGTAGTTGTCGGCGCACTAGAAGGCGTAGTAGTGGGCGCAACTAAAGCAGATGCAGTAGTGGGCATGCAGTACTGGTCGGTGCAGTAGTGGGCGCAAGTGCAGTAGTGATCGGCATAGTAGTGGGCGCAGTAGTGGTTAACACAGTTGTGGGCGCAGCTAGTGTTCGGCACAATGGTGGTCGGCATAATAGTGGGCGCAGTAGTGGTTGGCACAGTAGTGGGTGCAGGTAAAGCAGATGTAGTAGTGGTCTGCGCAGTAGTGGGCGCAGCTAAAGCAGATGTAATAGTGGTCGGCACAGTAAGATATGCAGTAGTGGACGCAGCTAACGCAGGTGCAGTAGTGGTCGGCGCAATAGTGGACGCAACCAAAGCATATGCAGTAGTCGGCGCTTTCTTTGAGGTACAGGCTTTTGTTTTCAGAGGAACATAGCTAAGTCAAATCTTTCGTTTATCTCATCCTCGTTCTGTTCCACCTTTACTTCTGGAGAAATATGGGTATCAACAAGCTGTTCGTCGACAAGAGACAGATTGTGCGCATTCACTGCATCATTCATATTTGAGACCAGGACTCGAACCGCATATTTATTCTTACAAGCCAAGAGCTGAACTCTACGTCGGAATAGTCTCTTTTGAAGTTGGTCTTAGTAGTCCTTAACTTCGAAATAGATTCCAAAAACTTTTCGAACGACGACACTGAACCCGACATCTCAGCAATCTCGAAAAATGATCCAGTACGATGTCGTTTTGTCCAAATATCACGGCAGCATAAATGTCAAAACCGGAACATGATTCTACGTTTGGCTCCCAATGCAATCGAAGCCTAGACTCGGCAACAAGCCACTAGTGGTGCTAATGCTCGACAATATCAAACCAGGAGGTGCTCGATCTCAGTAATTGACAAAGTCGTAGTTCTCCTCGTCTCAAAACGCAGACAATGAATCGATCTCGTCTTATGTTAGCCTGTGGAGTTAAGACGGCAAAAGACAAATTCTCACGAGCTTGCCTTACGTCAAGAATGAAGAGCATTAGACATCGGCGGTAAATCCAACAAGACTAGTGGGACAAGTCGAAGCTCAGTCTTGAATTATAGTTCTCTTCTCGGGTCAATTCGGTTGTTAACCACCATGGCATCAGCTCAGTGTTGGTCATTCGAATAATTGTATGGTATGAAGTGAATACCTATCTAGATTAACTCTGACTATTGCCAGTTTGTCCTGTCTCACATAACGTGATGTCTTATCCTATTTTAGCATGAGTCAAATCTGGTTGCGAGGAGCTACAAATGTTAACAAGCATAATAACTTGCTAATACCTGTTTGGGTCAGATCTCATTCCGGTAGAGATCGTCAAGAAAATGACTAAGTACCAGAGGTAGGCGCAGATTTATCCGGACCAGCTCTGTTTAATCCCAGGACAGGTTCTGTTTTTAGACTAGCTTTCCTTCTTTCTGGGACGAGCTCTCCAAAGTGACTAAGACCAGGACTGCATCTTTCCAGGACGACATTTGTAGTAGTTCACTACACTCCAGGAGACCACTATGATCATTTCACCTCAAGACGTAAGAGTGGGCCGAGCTTAGAAGGCCCACGCTGGAGAGATGCCGAATTGGGAGCCCAGGAGTAACAAGTCGCGCCGACCACTTCTGCAAATTGGGCCTAGATGACGAGCTCTGGAATCTAGGCCCATGACGATGACGACACCAAGACCTAGGGCGGCCGCCGATTACGCTAAGAAGGAATCCCGAAGATTTAGGAATCTTACCTTATATCTTTAGGCGTAGACCTAGGCCACTTAGACTTGTATAAATAGACCTAGTACACCTCGGAAAAGGGGATCCGATTTTTACACAGAAATTACTTGTAATATTTGCAAAAGCTTAATAACAAACTCTCTTGAAATCTACGTTGTGTTCTTCATCTCAGAACTTTCAGACCTAGACCAATTGACTATTTCAACTATGCAGGTTTCCACCACCACAATACGTCTTCAATGATCTGTTTGGTTCCATGGCAAATATAATTTCATAAAGAGAGGATGTTAGTCTTTTTACAACATTGACCCATAAACGAAGTTTGAAAGCGAAAGCAGCCGATGTGTTTTCTTGATCTCGCTGAGGAATCTCATTGCCATGTTAGTTTCAGTAGTTCTTAAAAATATTAAAAGATAAATCTTTTTTCCACAGATGATGATGATGAAAGTGACATTCAAGGATATGGTGTCTTTTCCTGAGTTTGGTAGTTTAAAAGAGTTCACTTGACCAGAAGATCTCATCTCAACTACACAACTGTAATATCCACAAAGCATACCAAAGGGATCTTGGAAAAGGAAAAAGATTCAGATTCAAATGTATTAGGAAAGGCGTCATCAGATTTCTTTCTTTGTTTGCAATGACATGATTAGACTGAGGGAGAAACAAGTGAGGCCAAAAAATTAGGAGATTCCTCGACTGTTAGAGAGGCTATGTAGGATTTCTGATTGGAAAAGGTGGAGCTCTTATATCCAAAATGAAGAATGTCACATAAGTGAATATACGCATTTTTCAAGACACATATCTACCACAAATTACTCACGAGGAAGAGATATTGTTCAAGTAGCAAAATCTTGACCTTATATCACCCAATGCGTCTGGATATTTGGTGTTAGAGAGGCTTAAACCATGTTTGTTTTATTCCTGTTAGATAACAAGAAGACTTGGTGCAGCAATCAAGGCTTACGCAAGTGATATTGCAATTAAGAGCCTATATATTTCACTTGCTTCGGCCCTTTTTTTTTTTCTCCAACGACATAACCTTTAACCAAGTCTAAATAGAGAAAACGTGAGAATCATGTTCACGTTTCCATGGAAGTTGTTAGAAATTAAGACTTTGATAATCGAATAGTACTATAGTTCTTTTGAATTCTGGTTACCGAATTTGAATGCAGTTTTCATTTTTTCTAATTTCTTCATGCATTAGCTTAGCTTAAATTACCCTAGAAGAAGAAACCACTTTCTAAGACGAAATCTCGAGAGAGCTTCGTCTCAGCAATATTTCATATATCGTCAGAAAGTTTGAATTCAATTCGGAGCTCAAACTCTGATACTTTGAATTGTGAAATTCTTCTACCAATTATAGGACTTGAGAGAGGATAATATTCAAATTTTAGAATGGTTACATTGGACTCCTTAGACCACCTCCTATCGTGAATAAGGCTAAAAGTTTTTTACAAAAAAAATAACAATATTTTAATTCTGTAATAATTGAGCCAGTTGTTGCATGACAAGTGTATATTTTTTTTTTAAACCCGTTTCTTCTGTTCCTATATAAGAAATGTTTCTTCTAATTTTTCATTTTCTCTCTTTCTTCTTCTTTCTTTTATTATTATTTAATGTTAAAATCTAATTTAAGCAACTCCGAATGGAGGTGCTCTTAGTTTCTCATGAAGAGGCTATTTAAGCTGGTATACAAAACAAAAATTGGTAAAATGTTTATTTATTGTTCCAAATGGCGTTGATATTGATCCTTAGCTTAAAAATGATATAAACATGAGTTTCTGAATTGTTGTTCACTAAGGTATAAACTTCGACTTCTAAATATGACATTCTAATTTAAACGATGGCCGTATTAATGTTGTCCGATTCTCCCCTTTTACCACATCATGTAGGTGCTTCAGATACAAGTAATGTTTTCCGTTGTTAATTATCAACTAAGAAAAGAAATATTTAACATGCCCTAATATGTTGGGGAAAACGATAGCAGCAATTAACTCCAAAAGAAAAAAAAAACATATATGTCGTTTATGTTGTTACTCTATTGTTCGGAATGCTAATTGTGTATTGGCCTTGGTATACCGTTCTAATAAATCGTCTCAAATGTTCTGTTAGTCTCTTACCCCAAATGATTGGTTGATTAAAATGAATTGTATACTGGTTTTGATAAACTGTATGTTTCTTTTACTAAAATAAAAAAACTTATGAAAAGTGGCGTAGTTTCTAATCGTTAAAAGCTTGGTTTAGAAGTTTGTTGTTTTGGTGTGTATATGTGTTTTGAAGATTCATCAAGAGTTAAGTTTTTCATGCAACTAGGCAAAAAGAGGTATAGAACCTCCATAAATTAATACTCGATAAATTAATAATCACCATAAATTAATAAAATCTTCCGGTCCCGACTCGGACCAATGTAAAAATTAGCGAAATTCGATAAAATGATAAGATAATATTTTTTTTTAAACTCCTATGTCAAATATGGTCCCAATAATAGTATGAATTAATAATTATATAATTATGTATATGAATATATATATATATATATGATAATGTACTAAATATGGTTCTAATGATTTTTTTTTACTTAAAAATGAAAATCTCATTAGTTCTTATCTTTAGGTTTACGTATTACATCAAAAAAATTATAATTGTTTTCTCAATATTTACCATAAACTTGTGAAAAACTCTAGGCAAACTAATTGATTATTTATACATAACTCTTTCTAAATTTTATAAATAGTATACCATTTTAATTTGATCGTCTATTATGATAATATCATCCACTCTAATGCGATAATCAAAATTTTTAATCAAAATTTCATATCATTTTTACAAATAGATTTATTAAATTTCATAATATAACATCATTCGAAAAAAAAAATTAAGAAAAATGTTACCTAAAACACATTTCTCTCTATAAATTAATTTATCAATAAATTAATATCTCTTTAAAATAATAAATTTTCATGGTCCCAATATTATTAATTTATAGAAGTTTTACTGTATTTGCACTCAGCATCCAGCTTTAGTGTATTTGTTTTTTACATTTGTAGAGCAATGACATATACTTATACGCGCGGGTTCTCACCTAATATGAATAAATAACGAATATATCTAATTGTATTTAAACAAAACAATTAAATTGAAAAATCAAAAATGTAAACAATTAAACGGTAAACCATGCTTTATTTGAGTGCCAAATAGTTCAAGATATTTGGGCAAATTTTTTGGCGCCAAGCGGGAGAGAGATTTTACCATATTCCTCGGAGTATGCAAATATGGACTATCTTTTTTGGAGGATTACGAATGCTAATACAAATAATGTAGATAGTAACATTTATCCATGGTTACTGTGGCATATTTAGAAAACAAGGAATAAAAGAGTTTTTAAAGGGATAGAGGCGGAAGTACAAGATGTTTTCAATATGGCGGTAGCTGAATTCCAAGAGTGGACGGCTGCGTCGATGAAGGAGAGTGAAACCGAGGGTAGCAACCGTATTGTTCCCCAGACAGTGGCTATAGATGCACGCCGAGGGCGTTGTCAGGTAGATGGATCGTGGAAAGACACAGACTCTACTTCCGGTTTGGGGTGACCCAGGGTGATACTATTTTATCTCTAGGTGCTCAAGGCATAGCTAAGAGACGGACTCCCTTACATGCGGAGATGGAGGCACTTATATGGGCGATGTCCTGTATTGTGGACATCAATAAGGCGTCTCCCGTGTTTGAAACAGATTGTTCTGACCTAGTGGATATAGTCCACCATCCAGAGGAGTGGCCGACGTTTTCGATTCTCACAGTCAAGCTCAAGAGTTTACAAGATTGACTACCCAACTTCTCAATATCTCTCATATCACAAACTATTAATTTGAAGGCGGACTGTCTTGGCCTATTCAGCAAGATCTCGAGCTTTTCAATTTTCTTATGTAAGCAACGTTCTACCGGGTTGGGTTTCCAACTCGAATGGTTGATTCTGATTAATAGTTAGGTTGAAAAAAAAATAAAAAAAAAATAAATATATATAAAACAGAAATCTGTTTGCAAATATATCGGCTAGAATTAAAAAAATGTTAAAAGTTTAATTTTAGAATATAGTGACTAAATAAAAAAAAAAATAACGAATATATCTAACTGTTTTTAAACAAAACAATTAAATTTAAAAATAAAAAATGTATATAAAACAGAAATCTGTTGGCAAATATATCGGCTAGAATTAAAAAAAATGTTAAAGGTTTAATTTTTGAATATAGTGACTAAATAAAAAAACGTATTTATAAAACAATATTTAGATATATCCCTTTAGAAATAAAATAAGTTAAAAACAACATAAAAAAGACTTGTAATAAAAAATAACTATCAGTGCATTCTCACCTCTTAAATAATAGTATAATAGATAGATAATAGATATGAGGTTTATGGTTAGTTTTCCGAATTTTAACTTCTAAAAATCATCTACTTACAGATTACAATGGTGAAATAAATTTTTAAATGTGTTTTTTCTTTTGTTACAAACTTAGTTAACTCGGAAAAATGTTGGACCAAACTGTAAAATTTAATTAAAAATGGTTAGTCTAGTAGCCTGGGAACATTGGTGGTGGTGGTGATGCATATTGGAATCCAATGTTTGGTGGGAGTTTGAAATCATCGCCACCGTCGTTGTTTCCGGGTGGTGATGCAGTTAAAACCGGTGGTAAAATTGAAGATGACGGAGATGGTGAAGGAGTGACGATTGATTGTTGTGGTGCTTCAACTTGTTGTTCTGGTGCCTCACCTTCTTTTTCTGGTGCTTTAACTTGTTGTTTTGGTGCCTCAGCTTTTTTTTCTGGTGCTTTAACTTCTGGTTCTGGTGCCTCAGCTTCTTTTTCTGGTGCTTTAACTTCTTCTTCTGGTGTTTCAGCTTTTTGTTCTGGTGCTTCAGCTTGTTCGTCTGATAGATTTGGTGTCGGAGCAGGGCTGGAACCGAAGACTGGTGATTGGTCTGATTCTGATGGTGCTTCAACGTCTTCAGAGTCTGGGGTCAGAGCTTGAACCGGTGATGAGTCTTCTTCCTCTGTTTCTGATGAAGGTGTTGGAGCATTTACTGTCGGAGATGTTGCCGGTGAGAGAGGTGTTGTAGGTTTTGGTGGCGGTGAGAAAACTGGAGGAGGAGGGAAGTAGATAGGTGATGGTGGTGGTGGAGAATGAACTGGAGGAGGCGGAGAATGAACTGGTGGAGGCGGAGAATGGACTGGAGGCGGTGGTGAATGGACTGGAGGTGGTGGAGAGTGGACAGGTGGTGGTGGTGGAGAGGGGACTGGAGGCGGCGGCGAAGGAGTCGGTGGTGGTGGTGGAGGAGAGTAGATTGGTGCGGGTGGTGGTGGAGAGAAAACTGGTGGTGGTGGCGGTGGAGAATGGACAGGTGGCGGGGGAGAATGGACCGGTGGTGGCGGAGAGTGGACTGGTGGTGGTGGAGAATGGACTGGTGGTGGTGGAGAGTGGACCGGTGGTGGTGGAGAGTGGACCCGTGGTGGTGGAGGAGGAGAGTACATCGGAGATGGTGGCGAGTAAACCGGTGGTGGAGGGGAATGCACTGGAGGAGGAGGTGAAAATACAGGAGGAGGTGGGGAATGAACCGGTGGTGGTGGTGGCGGTGGAGAGTGTACTGGTGGAGATTGTGGTGACGGTGTTTCTTCTGTGGACGGTGGTTGAGGACGACGTCTTTTAACCGGAGATGCGTCGTAAGGATCATCTGGTGGTGATTCTATTTTTGGTGTCTCCGTCTTTGGTGGTTGTTCATGTTTCGGAGTTTCAGGCTTAGGTGATTCGTCTTGTTTTGGCATCTCCGGTTCAGGAGATTCTTCTGGTTTTGAAGGTTGTTGCTTAGGCGACTCTTGTTTTGGTGACTCATGCTTGGGTTTTGGCTCTTCTTGTTTTGGTGACTCCGGTTTAGGAGATTCCTGTTTTGGTGTCTCTGGCTTAGGTTCTTTTGGTTTAGAAGGCTCTGGTGATTTTGGTGTCTCAGGTTTAGGACTAGGCTGTTGTGGTTTAGGAGATTCATCTGGTTTTGGCTTGGATGGTTCTTCCATTTTCGGTGGGTTAATCTCATGTTTATGCTCTGGTGTCTTTGGTGGGTTAAGTGTTGGCTTTGGTGATGGGTTTGAGCCACCACCACCACCGGCACACTTATCCTTACTGCAATCCACAGGACGACTAACCACCGGCAAACACTCTTTAGCCGACTTTTGTTTTGGTCTATTCTGTAAGCAATTGCTCGTGTCGTCAAACTGTGTCTCTTGGCTATTCCCGGGTACACAACTTTGAGCCTCTCCATTGAAGAAATTGTATGAAAATGTGAAGTTGGACAACTTGGGCAACTTGCAGACACCGTCTGTGACAAATCCGGTGAGCTTATTGTACGAGAAATCCATTTGTTCCACATTGGCTAAGCCCGACAAACTTGATGGTAAACTTCCAACGAACCCATTGTGACTTGCATCAAACACAGTCACATTGTTCAACTTACCGATCTCGTTCGGGAAACAACCGCTTAGGTTGTTACCAATAAACACAATCTCGTTGAGGTTCTTCATCTGACCGATGGTTTTTGGGATACAACCGCTGAATTTATTGTGTGCAAAGGTCACAACAGAAGCAGTTGATTTACCGATTGTCTCGGGAATGAGTGACTCAAATCTATTGTTGTTCAAGAAAATGGCGTCAAGATCCTTATCGAAAATCTCTGGTGGCAATTTCCCTTCAAAGTCGTTGTATCTTATATCAAGGAACTTCAAAGATGGCCAAGAGAGGGAAACCGTGGGAAACGGACCAACAAAACGGTTGTTGCTCACGTCGAATTCGTACATTAATGTCAGCTTAGACAAACTTTTGGGGATAACTCCGCAAAATCTGTTGGAATTGATGTGAAACAAGGCAACATCGGTCAACAAACCTAGCTCGGGTGGCAAATATCCGGCTATATCTGCATGGTTCAAATCGATTCCCGCCACAACCATTATGCTTGGGTCATCAAGCGCAGGCGCGCAGAACACGCCTTTGTAAGAACACACGTTTGAACCAACCCAATTTCCCGCAGTGTTAAAAGGATCCGAGTAAAATGCCTTTTTCCAAGCTTGAAGAGCAATGTAAGCCCTTTTAAGCCTGTTATTAGCAAATTTGAGGTTTAAATCGACTTCGTACTCCATGTCGTCGGGAAGATCTCCATTTTCCGATAACGCCAGGAGTTGGCGTCTGGTGAGTAAAGAGGCTTCCTCATCGGTTATAGCGGCTGCGGAATATAAGAGAACATATATGATATAAAAGAAGAGAAGGAAGCAGCCATAAGGCCTCTCCATTGTTCTTCGGGTCATGGTGATGAAAACCCTTGGAAATGGCTCAATGGCTTGCTTAATAGCTGAATGTTGTGGAGACAACGCCTATAATGAAAGAAAGGCAAACAGAAACCATTGGTTTCATTTCTATTTTCGGAAAACCGGAAATTATATAGACTTAACGTTTTTAAAGATACTAAAATAGCAAACTATTGTAGCCAATATAGGAATTTGAGGTCGTTGAAAACGTCTTTTACAAGTTTTTTTTTTGTTTGTTTTACCAAATTTGAAATCTTGACGACCGATAGTTAACAGTCTCTAAAAAGTAAAAACTATTTCCTAGTCTTGTGGACATGTTTTATTTGGCGTTTGCGTTTTGAACTCTTGCTAAAACAAATAAAAGTTTCTTTTCAAAATGGGATCATAAAAGTAAACTAAGAAAATAAAATATCAAAAGTCGTTTGCAAATACGAAAATTGCTGGAAAAATCGTTAAGAAACAGTCTTTACTAATAGTATAGTACCAAAAGAAAATTTCCAAGGATCAAATCAGGAAAATGATTTCATCTAGTACATTTTATTTCTTTTATAATCCATTTTAATAAAGATCAAATAATATTTTTGTGACATTAACATCAAGAATTGTTCAATTTGTCAACACCTTATTATTTAGTCTACTATATAATTTGTTTTGTAAAGGCAACATTCGTTCCATCACAACCTGCCAATAGATTTGAGGAAAATGGAGAGCAAATCAAACAAGTACTTAACCCCAATTCTTGTTATATTGATCAGTCTATGCTACCATCCTATTGCGGCCAAACCAAGGCCACCACAACCTGGCCAGGCCCGTTTCGTGCTAGTTCATGGGGCTGGCCACGGGGCTTGGTGTTGGTATAAACTCATACCAATCTTGAAATCTAAAGGACATAACGTAACCACGGTGGCCATAGCAGCGTCCGGGATCGATCTGCGACGAGCTGAGACTCTAGGGTCGATGGTGGAGTATGTTGGGCCTAAGGGAGAGTCTACGTAAGGGTGAGAAGGTGATTCTCGTGGCACATAGTTTGGGTGGGATTGCTATCTCCAAGGCCATGGAGATGTTTCCTGATAAGGTTCATATGGCTATTTTCGTTACCGCCCTAATGCCTGGTCTGACCTTCAATTTCACTTCACTTTCTCAAGGGGTATGTTGTTGGTTTATACATAATTGATAATACATACCTTTTTTTTACTTTTTAGAGTAAAAGAATTAATAACGACAGTGATCAGATGAAAACTGAGTCTTCGATGGATTAATTTGCTACATTTTTTGGTATTTATCTATTTTGTAAGTTGATGAGATGGCAAGCTCCACAACTCGACTTGAAGTTAGTATTTGGAGATGGGCCTGATAAACCTCCTACACTTTCCATTGGATGCCCATTATTTCTTTCATTAACTATGTATGACCTTAGTCCTAAAAAGGTAAACAACAAACTACATAAATGAATCATATAACTAATCGAAAAGTAAACAACTCTTGTGCTTAAACTATGTATAATTTTTGAAGGACGTAGAATTGGCGGGGTTATTGGTACGGCCACAACGGTTATTCAGCAACAAAGAAATGGACACAAGTCTTGTGCTCACGCCCGAGATATTCGGGTCGGTTATCTTTGTAGTGTCCGAGAAAGACAAAGTCATTGATGAAAGAGTTTCAGCTCTGGATGATCAATAACAACCCTCCTAATCACATGGAGTATATTCACGATTCTGATCATATGGTCATGATTTCTAGGCCGTTAGATCTTGGTGCTCGTCTTTTGTATTTGGCTAAGAAGTTCGCTTCAAAAACATTTGCCATTTCGAATCAGCAGTTTGGTTTTATCCCCTATGGTTTTATCATTTCAATTCTTATGTTGTCCGAACCATTGTGTTGCGTATATTTATACTTTGTAGTAGGTTTGACTTTTCAACATTAGCAACTCTAGCTAAACTTTTTTATAAAACTAATCAAACTAAGTTGACCATCATGGCATTATGGATCCTGAGGAGATTAAAAAGTCTAGTAGATGTAAATTTATAACTATACAAAAGTACTAGCTTTAGATCAGCAAATTATAACAAAAAAAAAAAACTAAAAGAAACAAAACTTTTGTTATGTAAATTAAAAGCAAATTTACTTTATTTGCTAACCTAGATTTGGTGAACTTCAACACGGTTACATATTTCATCTGAATCTTGAATTCGTGTAATGAAAGCCACGGCTCAAAACCGATTATAAGAGTTTTAAGCTTTGATTGTGTATGTATATATACCACCGCTTGTGTAACTGTTGAAATAAGGTTAAAAAGAGATGGTACCTACCATAATTTTTTCCCAATTTTAATTGTATTATTAACCTTTTTTTTTACCGTTAACCCTATTTCATAATTCATACCACCAAAAAATCAATTAACTTAATTCATACACCTCAATTCTCATGTTTCTCTAAAAGTTTTATTTCTGTATATGTAACTTAAAATTTTGTTATCTTCTCTCAGTATGTCCTTGCAATAAATTGAGATTTCTTAAAACAAAATTTGTAATCTCATAATGACTATCAACATTTGCAAACTTTTCAAAGTTGTACTTGATTAGCTTCAATGGATCTTAAAGAAAGGTTAAAAGCAATTAAACACACACAAAATATGTGAACGTCAACTATTTGATTCATCTGTAAACTCTTCACCATTCTTTTGGTTAATAACTTATACACAAATCAACAACTTCCAAAACTCGAGGGCTACTAACTTTAACGTGGCCAAAACCCAAAAAAAAAAAGTTTAAACAAACAAAAAATAGAAACTCATCACATGAATCCAACAAGAGGAATGGGAACGGCGGCGTAACTATCCCGGCGACCACCTTGAACTGCCGGAAGCGCCGGTGGAGACTTACTGAAAGCTTCTTCTACTGATTCAGCCACGGTGGCGACGAAGACCACGGCGATCTTCATTAACTCGATGCAAATCTCTAGCTTTTGAGACACCATATTGTGTTTAATTTTGTAGTAAAAAAGAAAGTTATATTTTTGGTTTTTGGTTTGTGTTTTGCGCTTTTGAGAGGTTTTTGTTTCTTCTCTAAGTTTTCCGCGTCTCGTGATCACTTGTCTTTGTGAAGTATTCTGCGAAAGCCGAGTTATATATACACACACATCGGTCCATACAATTATTCGTATGGATTATGTTAAATTTTGATAATTGGTTGATTGATATGCCACGTGGATTTAGCAACTTTTCTCGGAAGATGCTTTGTTGTACTTTGGTTTATACGAAGAGCCATTACTCTTTAGGGGCATTTCTTTACTTACATATGTGTAAATATATGTCTAACGTTATTATTAAGTACTAACGCATGTGGGTGTATGTATAAGTGTGTTTGTACATATTTTATAATGGCATGCAAAGAAAGGTTGTACGTGCGAAAAAGACGAATATTTATTTTTTGATCAAAAGGAGTATTTATACAAGTGATTATCATCTATGATTAGCTAAATTAAGAATCCACTAAACCTAAAAAATAAATATCTTTTCCTATAACTATTTTTCCCCGAGTCTATAAATGTCTAATTTATGATTCAAATGGTAACCCGTCTATGTATAAAATCCACGTGAAAATGCATGCTAACTATTGATATATATATATATATATATATATTACTTAAGATACTGTTTATACACGGTATTATATGGAGTCATAATAAATTAATAATATACAAGTTTGGTTGAATTGAATATGGATCAGGATGGAATTTTAAAACCAATAGGACACGAAGACATCAAGACAATTTGATGTTGTTTTGATTGAATATGTTAATTTAGAACCAGTAGGAGTATAGGACACGAAGACATCAAGACAATTTGATGTTTGTTTTGATTGAATATTTTAACAATTGTTTTATAATTAACTTGCGTGGATATAAATACTTTTACATTTCATATGATACCTTTGCAGTGCAAGGCTGACTAAGATCTTGATAAATATATACATACATATACATCACATGATGTAAGTTGATACATATTTTATGAGGAATCAAATGATTCGCAATAGGAAAAAGCAAAAAGTGTTGATCAAAAAGTGCATGAGATAATGATAATAAATTATTTATTTCTTTATTCTTGAATGATTGGTATTTGTTTATTACATAAAGTCGAATCTATATGGGTCATTAAGTTTACGATATTTGCAAATAACAACATTGCTTATTGCTAAACAACATGATCTTCTTAATAGTAATTCGTATTCGTAAACTAAATCAAACCAAATCAAACTGACCCAAATTGAAGAAACTATAATAAAATCTAAAGTAACTAAATTTAATAGTTTTGTTCCTTGTGACGTAACTAATATTACATGATGTCGTTTCGGGCCTCGGTGATTATGAATTTAGGCCCGAAATCTCTTAGTAATTAAAAAAAAAATTGTGTCACTATGTTATTCAATTTTCACATATCTAGCATTGTAGCTAAAGCAATCCTTAACTAAACTTAAATCATTAGAAACGCAAAGTGAATTGAGATAAGAGAATTAGGAGTTTTTAATAACAAATCAAAAGATCAGGGTGATTATGTAATTCAACTTTATTCGTAGGATTGAAAATAGACATCAATAGAGTAGTCGATGGGACGTAGCACCAAACACATATTTTTTTTGCATAAGTGAGATATTAATTAGTAAAGATTGTTGCGACTTGCAAGGGCCAAGGAGCATTACAAACGTTATTTCTTAAACTTTAAGCTTTAAAGCTTAATTAAACAAAACTCCAAAATTAGCTAACCATATGTTCTAACAGGCCATGAGAAACATGCCACGTGTCTTCCTTGTAGTTGTTGAATTCCTCCCTACTCGCTTTTCAAGATCAAACTTTATGCTATGTTTAGCTAATGGTGATTATTTAATTTAAGTCCCTTAGAAAAGAAATTAAAAAGTAATAGACAATATACAGAATTCATTACGAGATTCTAACATCTACACGACTATTTATATCAACAAAAGTGGAAAACGCACTTCAAAATTTAAAATTCGATTTTAATTCAAGTGGTTGGTTTAGTGGATATGATCGTCAAATGCATAACAATAGTCACCTTGTTCTAGAATTACCATCAAAACAGATGAATTCATCTTGTTCTATAACAATGTTTTATTCGAATAAACATCTGGTGTATGTATAATCACATCTTTTATTCTTATGACTTAAAATCTATACAACTACAATTAGATTATTTTGTTTGGTGGATTGTACGATTAGATTTTAGGTCATCTTAAAATAATTATAACACAGTTTATTTATTTAATTTAAAGTTTGTAATTATTTGGCTAATTCAGTTAAAAATAAAATGGACTAAATGTTCTATTAAAGACACGCATAGGCGAAACAGAACCTTGACCTTGCAATGTTTGGTCAGCAACTTGGATATGAGGTTATGACACATGGAAATTTTTGTATTCCCTATTCCATAAACTCTAAAGTCTAACATATACAATAAATTATATAGATTAAGGAAACGTAAGAAAATCTTTTGATGCATGGCGACCTTTAACGACCACATCTTCCTTTTTTCCATCCCTCAATCTTATCCACATATTTCGCCAAATAAATAAAACAGAGTTCTTAAACTAATGACAATCATAAAGTAAAAACTGATGACGATCATATGTATCTTTTAGCTTTTGTTCTGTTCCACTTTAAACCAATTTGGCTAATATCTATATATTATTTAGTGTACAAGTGTGTATACACAATAATTTTCAAAGGTAAACATGCAATTTAGAAACAATAGGTACTCTAAACCTAGGACCACAGTTTTTGTTTTCCTTTTATAAGTTTAGTGGCCTTATCATTCAAAACAAGTTAGCAACGAATGCCGAGTGGATGAGTTCATATCCTTTTCATATATAACTTATGATGATTTGTCAGTTCGAAACAGATTAGTCAATAAACATAAATTTAAATTTGAGGTGATTTAACATGTACCTTAACTAATTATCTAAACGAATTCAAAATGCAATTTTGCTTTCCCTCATTATTAGATTTACAATTAGCTGGTGTTATCGGGTTGTAGATTTTAATGATTTTGGAAATCTGAAACAAAATTTAGTGTTATTGATTATATGATTTTAAATTTAGATCAAAATCTTCTGTTACTGGTTCCAAATTCTAGTCGGATTTTAGTGGTTGTGGAAACAAGTTCAAAGTTAAAAATACAAAAATTCAAAACAAAAAAAAACAACAGATTTACAAAGATTTACAAACTAACTAAAATATACAAATTTTGAACAAATAATTCGCAAAAAATATGCAAAATAGTTTCTTACGTGAAAAATTTATGGAGTCAGCCAAGCTTATACAATGATGACATTGGTCATCATGCTTATAAAGACTTACTTGTTACATTACGCGTATGAAGAGACTCAAGTCTTTCAACTTGGCTTCGGAAACTGCAATTCCTCATGAGCAAAACATATCGTATGCATTGAATGACCAGAAGAATCTTAGAGAGGTACTAAATTTTTGATTATGCATTTTTTTTTTGAAGTCACAAATCTTTTTCATTGTTACTATTACTATCTTCAATTAGCAATCAGTTGGACTCTCATCCCGGAAGACTTGTTAGACAAGTACCAACTTGCTATCTCAAATACAAGGGACAATCGTTCTCGCTCGACTTGTTGATTCCAAGAGAAAGAAAATGAGTTTAAGACTAGTTGAATTTTCAGGAATTGCACTTACAATGTTAAGCGACTTGGTCTACTTAGAACCGATCTTGTTATGAGAAACGACTTATGTGTTGTACCAAATCACATTAAGAGCCTCTTGTCTTTGTAAAGAGCTTTCATTATTTCTTCCTTAGAATTACACTTTGTGATGTTTTGACAAAACAAAAAAAACACTTTGTTACGCAATTTTCTTTAGATTTTTCGTGTAATTACTTATTGATTGAATGTCATTGGAGGGAGGAAAATTTTCTTGAATACTAGTTACCAATAAACGACCTCATGCATACAGTAAAACCTCCATAAATTAATACTCAATAAATTAATAATCAACATCATAAATTAATAAAATGTTCCGATTCTAAGTCGGGTCAATGTAAAAATTAACGAATTTCGATAAAATGATAAGATACTTTTTTATTGAAATTTCTATATAAAATATGGTTCCAATAATAGTATAAATTAATAATTATATATAATCATGCATATATATATATATAACTATGATAATGTACTAAAACATGGTTTTAGTAATTTTTGCTTTGACTTAAAGTTGAAATCTCTTTAGAACTTATCGTTAAGCTTACTTGTTGCATCCAAAAATTTTAGGATTGTTTCTTGGTATGTATCATAAACCTGTGAAAAGTTTTAAACAACATAATTGATTCTTTACACATAACTCTTTTTAAATGTATAGAGCAATATTAAAGATAATAACCATGATTTTTTTCGAAAATTTATATATAAGAACGTATATCTATTATGATATTAACATCTTCTATTGCGATAATCGAAAATGTTATTCATAATTTCAAGTTAATTAATGTATGTCATTTTTGCAATTGCTTCATTAAATTCCTTAATACTACATCATTCGAAAAAACTTCAAAAAAATTATTACCGAAAAGTTTTTTCATTTATCGATAAATTAATATATTTCTAACTTAATATTTTTCAAAGTTCTACCATTATTAATTTATAGAAGTTGAAATATATGTCTATATGACATGAAGCTGGTACCATTAAAAGCATCTGAATTGTTATTTTGGAAGGATTCTCACCTTCCACTTTGGTACGGCTCCAGATCACTTCATTACTTGTTTAACCCATACAACTTCCCACCGAGTCTGTTATAGGATGATGTTTAGCTTCCTTTCGCCCAGATGTCTAAGTTACCATGTAATACTTCTAAACAACTTTGCTATGTTTTTTGTCAGAAAATCACGATATTAACTTGTTTAATATTTTTTTACTAGAATAGTATCCGCTTTAAAATATTTATCAAGTAAAATGAATATAGTTTTAATTAAATAATTAATTGTAGTTACTAATAGAAACATTATCCGAAATTTAAAATCAATTTCACATATTTAAATTTATAATTTTTTTTAATAAAATGTGTTATACCCATGAAATAACTGGAACCAACAAAACATATTTTTCAAGAGATAAGATATATAACTCAAATATACAAAAGCGGAAGATTGCTTATATAACCAAAAATTTGTCACCAATTTCCAATCTTATAAACTAATTATTATTTTAATATTTATTTAGTAGATAATTAGTGTTTCAAAATTATTTGATAATATGCATTATAATAGCTAAGTTGGTATTGTGTGTTGAAATAGTATTTAGGTATTGAGATTTCATATATATAATTTTAATAATATTAATTACATTAATTAGATGAATAAAGTTATTTAATTTTTATTTGAATATAGGGATTAAAGTATTTGGAGTGTTTGGATAAAAATATAGTAGTAGTTAATAATAGTTATGTTTTGCCTAGGTATAGGGATTAAGTTTTTTTTGGAGTGTTTGGATATGAATATGGTAGAAGTTAGTAATTTTAATTGATTAAATCAAAAATGTGAAGAAAAATGAAAGCTTAACACATAAACTCAAAATGTTTCTCCTTTAATATATACACGATACGAGAAAATTACTTATTATGCTTTTTTATTTATACTATTTTCACATAACAAAAATGTTGTATGTTAAGGTTATTCTCATTTACAATGCTTTCTTTTCTAGTTTCTTCCATGACCTCACTAATCGAGAAAATTAGTGACACATGAAAGCTCGATACATGTTCTATTCTCAATCAGGCATTGGGATCTATTATACATTTCTCTGCTTTTGTTAACTCATCTCTATATTTATCCAACTAGCCATCACATCTTACCAGCAACTTATCTGCCAAAGGCGGTATTGCCATGTTACGCCCGTCGTTGTAGAGATGAGCATCGAACTTGATCTGCCAGACATCGTGCCTAAACTGCTGCCGGTCTCAGTACTCTATCTTCCGAACCTTATCCCGGATTTTGGAGAGATCCATTGGGTGTTTAACAACGTCAAGATAGTCTAGAGCCTCCTTCTTCGAATTCGGTTCCAGAAGACGTACGACACTTGTACTTTTTCTCGTAATGTGTCTACTATGCTTTCCAAGATGTTTGCTAGGCCAACCTATTGAGATGAGTTTCACAAAGCTCATAGGATCAATATGTGATTGAATAAGCGGATGGGTCTCAACAACAACAATAGGGATGACATATAAACACATGAAGACATGCAATGTGGTTACAGAGCTATACCATAAAGTAAACAAAGTGAAATATGGAAGAAAAGAGAATTATACCTTTCCCTTTCTGCGTCGTTTTGGTTGAGGCGCGTACTCTGCCGCGTTTCTTTCAAAGTAAGAGACATATTGGCTTCTGACATTCTGAAATCTTTCTACAAATCTTCTATCGTTTCTCCGAGGAGGATAATCTTCTAGGTATCCTTCTATTATTTCGGGTTGCAGCTTCTTTTTCTTCTTCCTCCCTCTCACTCCGTATTACTTCTTCATATCTTCTGATCTCAACTATCTCATTGGCTTCTTCTGATACATTCATATCACCGTAATCTCTTCTCATCCTTCCTTTCCTGTGCGTTTTCATACTTATCTACCGTTCTTCCAGCCATATTCTATTCTCCCAGTCTAGAGAGTTTTTTGACAATCTGAATCTCTGCTGCCTCTGAAAATTTGCCGGTTCTGCCATTCTCATTGTTTTCCTGGACTTAAACCGTGAACTCTCTTCAAGACTACTCCGGTCATGATCATTTCTCTCTTTCGAACGTTTCATAACAAGTTTCCGATGAGGCTGTTCTCCTTCTGTTGGCGGCCATATAACGAGTTCAGCTTGAACTTTATCCATCTTTAATGATGGTTGTGTGATTGGAATAGTGTGCCTGCTGTTTGAGGCAACCTGATTTCTCTGTGCTGCTAGTGTACTAAAAGACGTTGCTGTCCAAAGAGAGAAGGCTGCTCAGACTCGTTCTCCCCTCTTTCTTTTGTAAATGCAGACATAAGTGAATGTGAAGGTCTGTTAGATTCTACATTTGATTCTTTAGGTTGTGCCATACAACTTCCTGGAGTTTCTGAAGCAAGTTTATCTAACATCCCTCCAGTACCATAGGTAGTGGAAGTTGATTTATCTCCTTTCCATACTTCATCTACAGAAACTTTTGTTGGACTTTTTGGCACATGCGTCTTGTTGTTGATAGGTTTGAGCTTGACCTGGCCTGATACATATCAAGAACTCGGTTTTCCAGCTGACTTCTTCATATTAATACCTTCGGGATGTGATTCTGTATTTGGGTAGTTGGTGGTACCGGTTTAGCACCCGTACCATGATCCGACCCAAATCATGGACCAACTCGGAGCATCATCAAGAAGTATGAATAATAGCCCAGCAAAGGCCTATTAAGAATTCGACCCAAGAACATAAGTAGCCGACCTTGGTGAATCCGAAGAAAAAGGAAGAGTTACCTCGAATAATATGAAATACTTAGAATTAAGTATATTTTCCATTTATCTTTTATGAGATTTTCCTTATCTCTTAGAGTTGATTCCACCGTCTTAACATCTTGTATAAGTACTTGATGTTCTTCTCCTAGAGGAGATATTCACATTCATTCAGAAATCCACCTCCACCTTGGATTCAACACCTAGAAACACCTCTCAAGACAAATTCGTCATGTTCTAGTAGACGATGCAAACGACATCAGATCAACCCCGAAGGTCTTTCTATTTGGCACACAAATAGAAGACAGCCATACGAAGCTACATGCGAAACCATAACGTAATTTGATATTACGTTTCGAAATTTATGCTCAGTTTCCTGAGACCAAAGAAGAAGGATACGAAGTTCCAAAGAGCCAACTTTGTACCTTCTTCCACGACGAACCACAACAAACCAGGTAACGATTTATATACTGTTAGAAAGATCTCTCTCTACTTTCCAACACAGGATTCGGATCGTACATCTGAGGTCTGTAGGATCCTCAGTCACGTTTCCAGTAACGCATGTTCTCGAAGAACTAAACTCATCACGAATGTGACTTGCCTATAAAGGCATAACTCATCACCTTTGTGACTTGCCTATGAATGTATAACTCATCACCTTTGTGACATGCTTATGAAGGCTTAATTCATTACCTTTGGTGACCTAGCTGCATAACTGCCTAGCTGTTTATCTGCCTAGTTGACTATCTGCCTAGCTGTTTATCTGTTTATCTGCCTAGCTGACTATCTGCCTAACTCGCCTAGCTATCTAGGTCAATGACCTAACTCGGTAAACGAGTAATAACGAATATTATAAACACATTAACTCGGTAAACGAGTAATAACGAATGTTATAAAGACCTAACTTGTTAAACGAGTAGTAACGAATGTTACGAACATGAACTACGAATGGCTTGATCCCTATTCTAAAGGCTACGTATGCAGCCTTTCATAGAGCACAACTATAACATATAAGTCTTCCCATAGTTTATATCTATGATAAGGAAGACGATCTCAATAGAGAATTCTATACACATGCTTTTACGCTTAAACCTAATTCCTCTATTATTTGGAACGATCTCGGAGTGTTGCTCAATCACCTTTATTAGTTTTCATGTGTCCAAGCTAGCAATGAAGACATTAGTCAAGCGTTTTTCTCTTTGAAGCAATTTTAGATTTATAGTCTATTCAAACAAGCAATAATTATACCTGACCACATGCTCCACAGAAAAATTTCTCTCTCACCGGTTTTTTCCCCTTAAATACCTAGTTTAGACCGAGAGAACAGACAACACCTCAGAATGGGCATAAAGATACTAGGATATACTTGCATGTTAGATTAGAATATTAATGTACAGCAATCCCTGATGAGTTGACATAGTAATCGAAAAAGGAAAGAAGAAAAGGTTTTCTCATAGTTTTCCAAACTTACACTGACGTTTGTGGTGTCTTTGACGGTGCTCTCATTCAGTAAGAAAGATGTATCAAGTTGGGTGGCAATAGTTTTTGTATGAATGACGCATGCCGTTTTGACAGGTTCAACATTAGGCTGTGGAGGAGGAAATGATCCCATTCCCTCTATCACAACTTTCATCTTCCTTTTCTTCTTATGATCCGCATCTAAATAAGTACCACCGGTTAGTGATTCACTAACAAAAAAATCTTTAGCGTGAATGCTTAGTTGAAAGCACGTACCATACATGAGTAATCGGCATAACTTGGCATATTCAGCAGCTTCATCTTCAATTTCTTTGTCTGTTCTAGTTTGAGATGGCAACCATCTTATCTTGAGCCCGTAACTCCATCCAACTTTTCATTTTTAGACATATTAGATCTTTCCCCCCTCCCCATCCTCCCCCGCATCAAGTAGAATTTCCAGATCTCTGACAAAGGAGTCCAAGTCACTATTCGCCTCATTTTCACTCTCATTCTCATCACAAAACTTGCCTATCCCAAATCTCATGACACTTTTCTCGGGCATGTTGTTTCAACTGTAGGAAAGACATTCTCACGCTACGGACATACTTACCTATTGTTGTAAGTCAACCTTAAGTACACCAGATGCAACTTGCTCACTCGATAGCTTGCGTATCATAGCTATACGACGCCATCGAGTTTACTTGGCAATCATCTCATCCGAAACATTGAACTTCAGAAGAACCTATAAAGAGATCCAACCAAACCATATTATCTCACTTGGTCAAAATTCTAGATGGCCTTTACTTTGGTAACAGTCGAGAAGAAATGAGCGGCTAATAAAATAGATGAGAAATTGTCCTTTTAAGTTCTGAGACATCTTAAATACAGAAGCAAACCTCTCGAGCTGCTTCTGTGCTTAATCTGCGGAGATCAGCATCTGTACCAGTGATAGTTGGGGCACCGTGATAGGTTGCAGGCTTTTCCTTCGTACGTCTAGCTGCAGCTGGTGCTTTTGGCGCAGCTCGGACATAGCTGAATCCTAGACCCCGTCCAGAGGGATCGCCAACTCCAGTAATTTCCAAACGCTCTATATTTGTTTTGTCCAACTCAAATCCAAAAAATAAAATCAGATAAATGAGCATCGAACCGGCCAAGTAACTAAAGAATGACCATCAAAAATCCACTTCCACTCGCATGATTCATTAAGACTTTTAATAAAACTAGAGATGATAGAGCTGAAATTGATTCTAGTCTTGCTTGTAAATAACTAATAACGTAAAGCTCGAGCAATGAGAACATATGAATGACCATGCCTTTTATGGATTAGGGATACAACATAAACATAAAACTAACTGGATATAGAACTCCCTAATATAGATAAGTGATGCTCCCCTGAGTTGTGCAAGCAACAAAATTACTGCTCAGATTCCATTGAGTAATCTGCAACTCTCTCTCAATATGTGATGCAGCGGCCAGAGCAATAGCTTTCTCTGGAAGCTGAGCCATTGCAGTTGATATACTGGCAGGAAACGTAAATCAGGTGATTCCTAAACGTTTGAGCCGGTACAACCCAGCTAGCATACTCTGATAGGAACACACCTAAGCCAACAAAACATATAAAACAATACATCTTGACAAAACATTTCCATTAATAGCTCTCGCTACAAAAGATGGTGTGTATTTTTAACATGAAAGGAACTCGAAAGCAAGACTTACATCCTCTAGTGCCACCTGTTTTTTCAGATCATTCTCAGGTGAAATGTCATGTTTGTTTCTCTTGGACCAGCAAAGCTGGCCATTTTTATTCCTCTGCATTTTTTATGTCCATGTAAGAGGTCAGCATGATAATATGATGATGATGATGCCAAAAAGAGAGAGGGATAGAGTACACATACGACTTTAGATGCTTCTTATGAGCGAGTGAGAATTTGAAAAGTATCCAGATCAATACCACAACCTTTCATGTTCTTCTTGATGACTGCATTCGATAATTTATAAAATAACGAATGCAGCTCATCTGCTGCAATGTGGTGGCGACCCTTAAATTATCGGTACACATAAGTCCACATTTTGTTCACCAAATAAGTTTGTAGATTCTTTGATGCTGGAGCTGCAAACATCACTTCTATGCGAGGATCTTAAGAAAATAAAATCTCAGCATGCCGACTTCAAGACACATAATCATGAAAGCAAAATAACTTGTGAATTGCCACCCATAACTTTGGGACATATAGGTAGACTGCAGGTGAAACTTATAATCGACTCTTGTGACTGAAATATAACTGACACATCTCTCTAACCACCTTTGCCAACACGATGACACACATTTTAGATAATATTGGCTCTTTATCTTAAAATTTTGCTAGGACACCGACACCAAAGTACCATTAAAAAAAACAAAGGAAAACGTGGTAGCGCAAAAGGAAAAAGGAATTTAATTCGGTTAGAAACATATAGATTCATTCTTCAATATATATATAAATTCTAAGAGAAATCTTGCAAAAGACAAACCTGTTGTCCAACAACAACTATCTTGCCAATACGCCTTAGAGAGAGCTTTCCATTAGCAGACCGGGCCAGGAAATAATCTGTTGATTGCAACCTATGAGGAAAAACAGGTGTTTTGTACATGTTTGTTTCAATAGATGACTGGCTTCAACCACCGTGTATTTCCCCAAGGAAAGGAGATTTGTCCCCAGGTTCTAGAATCATCACATTCCCTAAGGTGTCCCTTTGATTACGCAGCAAATTCTCATATTGATCCTCTGGGGATGATTTCTGATAATACGTGCACAAATTTTCACCCATTCCTGCATTGATGAGCATCAACGGCCTCTCTTTACAATACCTAACACAGATTGTCGAAAAGTAATTGTGACTAATATACATAGATCAGAATTGTAGGACCAGAATATGGCACACTACGTGATTGGAGATCAATCGCGATAAGAAAAGCGTTAAGGGAAGAGAGACAGAGAGTGGAGTCGAGATACGAATTTCTTTCCTTAGAAAGCGTGAAGTGATCGCGATACAAGGTTTCTGTTAAAAACGTTTCTACTCTAAGAATCTCCCGCAGTGTGACGGGTTTTTGATAGATTCACGAGTCCCAGGATAAAACCACTGATAATCGAATTCGCAAACACTCGAATACCGATTCTAACGAACTAATATCTACGATACTCTCGAGACTTACTGTAAACGAAAGAGAGATTGTTTGTAATCTGTTTGATAGAATTTTTGTGAAATTTCTGTGAGTTTTCCGGTGTATCAGAATATCTGAAGAAAGGAAGAAGAGGAACTGGCGGAGAGGAAACTCTCCGGTTTAGCAAAACCGGAAACCGCAGAGGTTGGTTTTCAAACTGCAGAGGTAACCGACGCAGCGTTTCGGGCCAGGCCTTTTAATGCTAATGGGCCAACGAGATGGGCTTTTATTAGTTGGTCCAAAAAGATATTTAATTGGGCCGGCAACGGCCCTTTAGCCCGAGCCCGAGCCCGAGCCCGAGCCCGGCTCGGTTCGGTTCGGTCGGTCGCGCGTGTGGGGATTCCCTCCTCTCTTTTATGGTATATAGCCTTAGCTATGTTTTGAACAAAGGTATATGTGTAGCTCCTAATATACCATTTGAAAAAATTCTCAAACTTTAGATGTGGGATTTTTGCATGTCACTCACTTAAACCAAAAGGCTTTTCTCATTCACTTTTCTACCAAAATTGGGTTAGACAAATGCCCAATACAAGGCCCATTTGTTTAGCCAATAAATTGGTTCCAACAATCCCCCACATGAATAGAAATGACTCTAAACAAATGAAGACTCGACTTAACTTAACTAGACATGACTGGACTAGACTAGACTTCACTGGACTAGACTAGACAGACATTCGAGAGTATGCGAAAATGCAACTATATCTGAGAGGTAGCGTTTTCCAGCTTTGAACCAATCATCTTTGATATCTGTCGGGTTTACTTGGCCAGTTGGTGAACATGGTGTCTTGAACCAACCAGATTTTTATGTAAACCTAGACAACAGAAATCGCATAGCGACATTTTCTCGTAGAGCTCAGTTCTCTATTGTGTTCATTTTGGCCCTGAACATGTCCTGGTTATCATGAGTGAACTTGGAGAATATAGCCTGACCTTCATTCTCCTAGAAACGGCCCCATTTCACACTCACTAGGTGATCTGTCATTAACTTTATTCTAAGATGTTTTTCTGAATCACTCCACAGATATCTCAAAGTTAATGAATCATTAAAAGTCACAGCTTAACCTTATTACACACACGTAACACTGTTTATTATCTTAGGAACTGGGTATAGACATAGTCTTACAGTGTACAATTTTGAATCAGTTTGATTTTGTTGTCCCTTTTGAACCTAGATCTTGGGATCTCCAGTCACATAGGTGAGGTATCCATCAAACGTCATCTTAAGTTATAGGCTTTAAACCCATTCCTTTTGATAATTTAATAACTTGATCTCGAGGCAAACTTTTGGTGAATGGATCAGCTAAGTTTTCTGCCGATTTGATATAGTCTATCGTGAGTACTCCAGTTGAGATCAGTTGCCGAATGGTTTTGTGTCGCCGTCTGATGTGACGAGATTTACCATTGTATAGGTTATTCAGTGCCCTTGATATCGCTGATTGACTATCACAGTGTACACGTAATGCTGTCACTGGTTTTTCCCACATTGGAATATCTTCCAAGAAGTTGCGAAGCCACTCTGCTTCTTCTCCAGCTTTGTCTAAAGCTATGAACTCGGACTCCATGGTTGATCTAGCCAGTAGAGTTTGTTTGGAAGATTTCCAGGATACGGCTCCACCGCCAAGCGTAAAGATATATCCGCTTGTTGATTTCGAGTTTCTAGAATCCGAAATCCAATTGGCATCACTATAGCCTTCTAGAACCGCTGGTTCTTTACCATAATGTATGCCGTAATTTTTGGTGTATCGAAGGTAATTCAATACCCTCGTTATAGCCTTCCAATGATTATGGCCGGGATTACTCGTATAACGACTGAGGACGTTTATAGAGTGTGCTAAATCGGGTCTAGTACAGTTTGTCAAGTACATTAGACTTCCAATTATTCTTGCATACTCCACTTGGGACACTGGTTCACCTGAATTCTTGGTCAGATGAATTTGAGAGTCCATTGGAGTTTTTGCAGTTCCAGTTGAGTAAGTCTTGAACCTTTCTAGAATCTTTTCAGCATAATGATCTTGGGATAATGTAATTCCTTCAGAAGTTCTTATGATTCGTATTCCTAGAATTACCTCTGCCAATCCCATATCTTTCATGTCAAATTTCCCTTTGAGCATGTTTTTTGTTCTAGTGATGATATCTTTGTTGCTTCCAACGATAAGCATATCATCTACATATAAGCACAACAAGATATACTCTGTCTGAGTACTCTTGTAATATATGCATTTATCACATTCATTTATGCTGAAGCCATCTAACATCATTACGTTGTCAATCTTTTCATGCCATTGCTTAGGAGCTTGTTTAAGACCATATAGAGATTTTACAAGTCGACACACTTTGTGTTCTTGTCCGGGGATAATGAACCCTTCTGGTTGTTTCATGTAAATTTCTTCTTCTAACTCACCGTTTAGAAAAGTAGTTTTTACATCCATTTGGTGAATTTCAAGATCTCGTAATGCAGCAATACTTATGATCATTCTGATAGAGGTTATTCTCGTGACCGGAGAATACGTGTCAAAGAAATCCAAGCCTTCTTTTTGCCTGAATCCTTGAACTACAAGTCTAGCTTTGTACTTGTCTATTGCTCCATCATATTTCATTTTTGTTCGAAAAATCCATCTGTTTCCAAGAGCTTTGCACCCTTGTGGCAGATCAGTGATTTCAAAAGTATTGTTTTGCATGATGGAATCCATCTCACTATTGACTGCTTCTTTCCAAGAAGGCGCATCTGGAGTGGACATTGCTTCCATATATGTTTTTGGCTCGTTTTCTGCTAGAAACACTACCAAAAATTCGGAGCCAAAATCTTTCTTTTTACGAGCTCTTTTACTGCGTCTAGGTTCTTCTGCTTCTTCAATTTCGTCATTGAGAGCAGTGCCTGAGCTACTTGCTTCGTTTCCAGGGATATCCGCATCACGTTGTTCACGAGTCCATTTATTACTTTGTCTATCTTTACAGGGAAACACATTTTCAAAGAATGAAGCATTTCGTGACTCCATTATAGTGTTGACCTTGATAGTTGAAATATCAGACTTATGAACAAGAAACCGATAGGCATTACTATTATGCGCGTATCCGATAAAAATGCAATCTACCGTCTTTGGGCCTATGGTAACCTTCTTTGGAAGTGGTACTGCTACTTTTGCCAAGCACCCCCACACTTTCAGGTATTTGTACGAAGGTACATTACCTTTCCAAAGTTCATATGGAGTTTTCCCGGTTACTTTATGAGGTATTTTGTTGAGGATATAATTTGTGGTAAGCAAAGCTTCCCCCCACATGTTCTGGGCTAACCCAGATTCCTGCAACATTGCATTCATCATTTCTTTAAGAGTTCGGTTTTTTCGTTCCGCAACTCCATTAGATTCCGTGAATAAGGAGCAGTTGTCTGGTGAATAATTCCGTGTTCTCGACAAAATGAATTGAACGGTTCACCATATTCTCCTCCTCTATCACTGCGGATCATCTTTATTGTTTTTCCAAGTTGATTTTCGACTTCCAACTTGTATTCTTGGAATTTCTCCAAAGCTTCATCTTTACTGTGTAACAGATATACATAGCAGAATCTTGTACAATCATCAATGAAAGTTACAAAATATTTCTTTCCGCCTCTAGATTGAAGAAATTTTAAATCACACAAGTCCGTGTGAATCAATCCTAGAGGTTCAGTTGTTCTCTCAACGCTTGGTGATGGAGTTTTAGTGAGTTTGGCTTGAACACAAATCTCACATTTATCTTTGCTTATCTTTTGTTTTGGAATCAATTTCATGTTCATTAATCTACTCATAGATTTAAAGTTAACATGTCCTAAACGTTCGTGCCATAAATTAAAAGACTCCGCAACATAAGCAACATGATTAGCATTAAACTTGTTCTTCGAGGTGGAAGCCTCGGTTACAATACTGACACCAACGTCAGCAGAACGAATAACATTTTCAACAGACATTTTGAATAAACCATCACAAACAAATCCCTTACCCAGAAACATTCCATTCTTGGACAGCACAAGCTTATCAGCATCCAGCTTGACAGTGAATCCGTGCTTGCTCAGGAGAGATCCCGAAATCACAAATAAATCAGAAAGATTTCGATAATAATTAGAATCGCAATTCAGAAACTATTATCGAAAAATAGAGATGTTTAAACGTTCGGAAACGTTAAACGATTCTATCCCGACAGAAACCAATCAGCGAGAACGTTGTGAAGTGATCGCGATACAAGGTTTCTGTTAAAAACGTTTCTACTCTAAGAATCTCCCGCAGTGTGACGGGTTTTTGATAGATTCACGAGTCCCAGGGTAAAACCACTGATAATCGAATTCGCAAACACTCGAATACCGATTCTAACGAACTAATATCTACGATACTCTCGAGACTTACTGTAAACGAAAGAGAGATTGTTTGTAATCTGTTTGATAGAATTTTTGTGAAATTTCTGTGAGTTTCCGGTGTATCAGAATATCTGAAGAAAGGAAGAAGAGGACTTCCTTTTAAAACTGGCAGAGAGGAAGTTTCTTCAAACCGTCGGTTGGTTTTCAAACTGCCGCCGGTTTATTCAAACTGCTGAGGTAACCGACGCAGCGTTTCGGGCCAGGACTTTTAATGCTAATGGGCCAACGAGATGGGCTTTTATCAGCTCATTTAGTTGGTCCAAAAAGATATTTAATTGGGCCGGAAACGGCCCTTTAGCCAAAGCCAAAGCCAAAACCAAAGCCAAAGCCCAAGCCCACGCCCGAGCCCGGCCCGGCCCGGCTCGGTTCGGTCGGTCGGTCGCGCGTGTGGGGATTCCCTCCTCTCTTTTATGGTATATAGCCTTAGCTATGTTTTGAACAAATGTATATGTGTAGCTCCTTATATACCACTAGGGTTAGACTCGCCCGTTGGGCGAGTTTTGTTTCTTTTGATGTTCTTATGTTATTTTCCTATGTTTGGAAACTATATCATATATAACGTGTACTGCAAAATATTTATGTTAGTATATATCTTTTATATTCATTAACATATTATAATATACTAAGTTCAATCATTAATTTGAGATGAATTTTTTTTTTTTTGAATTCTTCCAATTTGGCATTTGATTTTAAATAAATAATTTTTAGTTTCTAAAAACAGATTATTTTATTTTTAGTTGCTTCTATCTTAATCATATTTTAGTCATAATCGCGTAACATGCATACTAATATATTTATTTTTTCTTAAACACTTTAAAAGTATTTTTTCCTAGATTTTAGTGTTAAAAGCATTGATTCAAATATTGAATTATCAAATAGGTAATTTTTTTGGATCATGGTGTATAACTGCGTACACTTTTACATAAAAATCATATATCATGCTCCCTATATTTTGTTGTATAATTCATGAATAACGCAACCATTTATTTTTTAACTTTATATATATAAAAACTCAAGATTATTTATTTATTTTAAATTATGGTATTGCAATGTTTTCAATTTTTTCTTTTATACTTCCAAAAACTCAATTATATTGAATAAATTCTTTTTTTTCTTTTGGACAAATCTTATATTCCAAATTTTTACTTTACTTTCTCCTGAATGTTTTTGATATCCGTTAGTGAAATCATATATCCTATTTCTTATTAAACCTTTAGCCTCATAGCAATCGGCGGAAGCTCAATTATGATGCCTTAATAATTGAATCATTTAATCTATTTTTGTTTGATTATATCTCATGTCGTTTATTTACATTTTTATTCGTTGCTCTTATATGTAAACTCATAATGTTTTGATTATTTTCTAATGAATTTTATTATAAATGATATATATTCATTATTGTATTTTTAGTTTAGAAAATAAAATATTCAAATAATCCTAAAACATCGTTCGCGTGATAAATGAGTTTTATAATTTTATTAACTTAACGACAAAATTTTGATTTTACCATTTACAGTGTTTACCTCCTATCTTTCAAATAATGGTATTATAACACTTTCAAATTTGTCTTTCATCCTTTCATAAAATTCAAATATAACATAATGGTAAAATTGTATATTCCATATTTTCATCTTATTATCTAATCTTTACTAAGATGGTTCAGTGGCTTTTTAGTGAAATAATATATATTCTTTTTTTAAATTGACAACTCCTTAACAATTGTTTGACACTGAAATTATTTAGGTTTTTTTCTTTGATTCTTTGATGTCGTTTATAATTTTATCCATTTGTTCTTATATGTATATTTATTTTACATATTTCCAATTTCTTAAAATGATTATATATATAAAAAAAAATTAAGCAAGAAGGTCAACCCGTTATTTAGAATTTACCATTATATTTATTTTACTTGTTTAACTCATTTTTTACTTACTTGTTTAAACTCTACATATATTTACTGATTTTTCGTTTTTTTTAATTTAATTAAAAAGTGTAGTAGTTATTAGTAACAATAAATATACATAAACGACATCATCTTTAGTGAGATGGTTCAATATCCTTGTAGTGAAACAATATATATTATTTCTCTTTAGATCAACAACATCTTAACAGTCGTTTGACATTCAAATTATTTAGATTTGTTTTATTTGATTCTTTGTTGTTGTTTATATTTTTATTCATTTGTCTTATATGTATATTTAATGTACATATTACCAATTTTTGAAACTGAATATATAAACTTGTATTGTTATCATAAAATCCATTATTGTTGAAATTATATTTACAACAATAAAATACTCAAATTAATTTTACATGTACTACTTTTAGCTATTTATTGACTTATTTTCGTATTTTATATTTAATTAGATTTTTTTTACATATAAGTAACAATAAATGACACTTAAAACTAAAATTAATTATTAAAAAATGATTTGCCTATGTGGACACCTTAGATAAAGAGAGGAGTGTGCTATTATATATATGATTTGAAAAAATTCCCAAACTTTAGATGTGGGATTTTTGCATGTCACTCACTTAAACTAAAAGGCTTTTCTCATTCACTTTTCTACCAAAATTGGGTTAGACAAATGCCCAATACAAGATCGATTTGTTTAGCCAATAAATTGGTTCCAACAAGAATAACCATACACTACTAGAATTGGAGAACATAGTCACAATTGTTTTTGTAACAATGATCCAAAATTTGTAACAAATTTTCATTTGGTACAACTTTTCCACAAAATTTCATTGTTGAGTATTTGGCCGTTGCTAATTTGGTTTTTCTAACTAATTGTAACAAATTTGCCACAAAATGCCACAAATTTAGGTTGTTGCAAATGAGTCAAATTAGCAACGGTATTATTTGAAGCAAATTAGTTACAGATTTTGTTACAAATAATGTGTAGTAATTTACTACAAAATACCACAACAAATCGCTCAAAAGGTTTGAATCTAGTTTTCTAGAAATTGTTACAAAACAAATGTAATTAGTAAAAGGGAGCATGATTAAAAATTGTGTTATTAATATGAATACTGTATTATATAATAAAATTCATACAATGACATTTTAAAACTATCATGTAATCTAATTTGCAATTCCAAAAGCCAATCACAAACCCATAAATCGTAAGAAACTATTTGGATGAGTTTGCAGAGTTGGGTACGGCCATTTCACAGTGATTTCGCCACCACTCTTTGAGTACAAAGGTTCTATCTCCCGGCAACTTCCCCACCCTAATCTTCCTCACTATATCATCTCCTTGATGAACAATAACTTGATCAATATGAGAAAACAATGTGTTTTATTTAATTTGATGCAACTTGATCAAGCAATTACCTATTAAGCTCATGTTCAGTTTCTTGTCCACACGTTCCGTCAAGGATCTCTCACGCGCGGTTGGAACAAGATTACCGAATCCCATGAAGCAATATGAATCGTACAAACTTCCATCAAGCATGTTCACCTGTGAATGAGTTGACGCGAGACAGAGAGATATTTATTCCATGTGAAAATGTTGAGGAAAGGGAAAATAAACCAAGTTAGGTTCTTTTCAAAATTACATAAAGAGTTTTGATATTAGCAACGATGTCAGAATTGATTCAAGAAAGCAAATTAACAAGTCGACAAAGTAAATCAGTTTTGAAGAGGGTTACCTGGGTTGATTGATGGAGAAAGCTGCAAAGAATAAATGCATAAAATTCAGGATTCGTAGAATAATCCTCAAGAGAAAGAAGAATAAAATTACAGAACCAGAGAAACGAAACAGAAACAGAGTGATGGTTTTGTTACATCTCTGGTATTCAAGTAAAAAGGCAAAGCAAGATGAATTACAGTATCAAGGCAATATATATCTCACAAGATTTTTGTTAAATTTGATATATAACATATATATCAAGTTATATACACGATTAATTTAATCCAGCTAGGTCAGTCTTTTATAGATTCCACTGAAACACTTCAAAATAAGTCAAAATGCGTAGTACAAAACAAGAGAAAAAGTCAAAAGATTGAACCTTTGTATAGAATCTCTGTAGGACCTTTGGATTTTCGCTTGCTATCCCGGGATTGATGGAAACAAGATTCTCAGAAGAAAATGTATCATCCCGGCTTAACCCATCCAAGCATTTTTTCTGCCAAAATTTCCACCTGCATCTATCGAAAAAATACATCAACAACTAATTGGGGAAAATCAAGTCAATAGATTCATCTATGATTTTCAGGTCTGGAGATGTAATTAACTCACCGAAAATTGCAGAGATACTCATCAGAAGCTATGGCTTTTGCAAAATCAAAGAAAAGCTTTGAGGGTTAAAGTTTGGCGGCCTTAGAGGAGCTTCGGAGAGAAAGTTCATGGCCAGGCGCGAACTCCGACTGAGGCAAAGAGAGAAATCTTCAAAAGGTGCTGAGCCATGATTGGAACTAGGGCTGGGCATTTTATCCGGTGAATGGTTTCGGTACGGGTACGGTTAGGCCACTTTACCCGATCGGTTGTGGTTTTCTGAAGTTTCGGATATCCGATCGGGTTTCGGATATCCGAAACCTTCCTCATCGCAGCCCTACACCTTACCCTCATCGCCATCATCTTCTTCTTCCTCCTTCAACCTTCAAATCCTTGCTCGTATTTGCCTCTTCTTATCTCAAACCTAGCCCTAATCTTCTCTTCCATGGCTCATCTCGCTCTCTCGTCTCTTGTTCCGCCGACATCAACAACAACAACTTGTAAAAACAAGACTCCGATGAAAGAGGAAGGTCTCAAAACAACACCACTTTAATAATCAAAGCTGTTGGATCTAACCCATTGGGCCAAGACAAGGTAAAGAAGCCCATGATGAGTGTATCAAAAGAAGACTTATCTTCCCGCATCGGTTTTCTTCAATCTGAAAAAAGAAGACATTCGGAAATTATGGTTACAATTTGTAATAAAATAGCAACAATTTTAATTTCGTGACAAATGTGTAACAAATTAGCACTAATAATTACAAATTTGCTATAAATAACAACTTTCATAAAATTAATAGCAAATTTGTATCAATTTGTAGTTAATTTTTGTTATCAATTCTTTTTGTCACAAAAATTGTAACTATGTTGTTTAATTATAGTAGTGATAAGAGCCACAATTAGCATGTAGTTCAAGAAGATAAATCAAAAGTTCCCACTTCGGTAGGTAAGTCTTAGTCAAAAAGTTGTCTTACTCCATCAGGACAATATGGCCATCTTGAGTAGACATGTCAGATTTCTTCTTAAATGCCGCAAGAAGTCTCAAAGATTTATTTTCGCCAGGAATCTTTTGCGCCCATGGCCACATATGTACCTTGGTACGTACAAGATGGATTGTTGGTTAAGATAATGTAGGTTTGGTTCGATTCCATTGTCGTTTATTCGGGTTTTATGCTCAACGCTAATCTCGAGCTTTGTTATATGAACCGTTCGGGAAAATATTTTTTTTATTGTCACTTACGAAATATTTGAATTCAGAATGGGCCCGTAATGCGTTGAATACTCTGAAAACAAATAAAAAACATATCTCCTTATTGACGAAAATACCCTTTATACATTTTCTAGAGATGGATTATGAGGAATCATTTGAAAATCCTTACAAGGTCACAATGAGATGAGATAGTTAAGTTTCCAGAATAGGACCGAATGGAGACAGATGCTTTCTTTAGGAATACATATTATTTTTCCTTCATTCCTAACTTGTAAAAATTGGTTGGGATTGTGCAAACAGGAAGTGGAAAGACTTATACAATGCTTGGGGAAGTTGGTGATTTAGAAGTAAAACCAAGTCCGAACAGAGGAATGATGCCACAAATATTTGAATTTTTATTTGCAAGAATACAAGCGGTAAGCCTGTAATTTTTATTTACAGAAATGATTACCTTTGCTAATCGCATCTTCCACCATTGTTCCTATTGCAGGAGGAAGAGAGCAGAAGAGACGAGAGACTTAAATACAATTGTAAATCCTCTTTCCTTGAGATTTACAATGAACAGATCACAGATCTTCTTGAACCGTCTTCAACAAATTTGTAGGTAATTTTAAACTCTTTTGCTGGTGAAAGTGCATAGGGCATGCAAGGCTTAGTTTTCTAATGTATTTTCATATTTAGCTACGCGAGGACATTAAGAGTGGTGTCTATGTGGAAAATCTCACTGAGTGTGAAGTTGAAAGTGTTCAGGACATCTTAGGGCTTATCACACAGGTTAGTACTGCCGTCTCCCAAACATTTTTGTTTTATGTTTATTGTTCCTAAAATCTTATCTGTGGTACAATAGGGTTCTTTGAATCGAAAAGTTGGAGCCACAAATATGAACAGAGAGAGCAGCCGATCACATAGTGTATTTACATGCGTGATTGAGAGCAGATGGCAAAAAGACTCGACAACTAATATGCGTTTTTCAAGACCGAACCTAGTCGATCTCGCTGGATCAGAGAGGTAACTATGGTATTTTAGGAAGAAAAAACTTAAAAGAGTGGTATTTTTGGAAATTACCCTAAATTTTATCCACAACATCAACATAATTTCGTTTACCATCCAACGATTGTCGTGCATGATAGCTCTTAAGATATAATAATAAGCACAAAAAATGTATGAATCAAACCAATTTGAAAACCCGTATGTTGGTAAATCCATAAATAATACTCCAACTAATACCCACTCTTGTAGGTAAGACTGAAAGCTCACGTGATCTCTGACAAACTACACATTAAATCGTGGTTAGCTTTCTCTTTTTCATCAACTAAATGAGTATAAATAGTCAAAGTAAAACGGTCAAAATTTTGGTTTTTTTCGCATCCAATCTATCCAAAAATACACAAAGTACTTATCCTGTAAATACTTTGAAATAAAATATCAAAGTCATTTTTTTTAGAGAAATTCCCTCGTATACCACTAAATAAAGTTTTTTTTCCCAATCTACCACCACTTTTGAAAAGTTCCATCAATACCACAAATATGGAGAACAAAAGACATTATTGCCCTTACTTTATTAATAACAAAACTAAAGAATTATAATTAAAAAAAAAAGAGAACAACAATTTGTCGACTGTAATTGCGGCGGAGCTTCGATCGCAGAGACATCAACGATGACAGAGTTCGATCAGTGATGGCGAACACATCACAACGAAGACTTGTAATCGGCGAAGAGTAGATATGAGATACGTAATCGGAACCGGCAGAGCTTTTGTAATCAACAACGACGATGATTATGTAATCGGTGACGGCATCGATCTGTTATCGGTGACAGTGGTGATTTGTTATCTGTGACGACGGAGATCCGATAAGATTTAGATCAATGTCAGAAGAAGATAATCAATCGTTTAGATCTCCATCTATTACTTGATCCGATCATATTTAGATCTTCATTGGTGATGGCATCGATCTATTATCGGCGACGACGGGTGTGATTTGAACTCGAAGCTTTCTCTATTTGCAATCTCGAAGCTTCTGTTTGTGATCTAATGTCGTTGCCCCACATAATTAGTTACAAGAAGAAGAAGCATCAAATTGGAGATCAAATTTACCCATGGAAATGTATAAGGATTGTGATTAAATTTGATTTTGAGCGGATATAGCTTTTGTGAGATCTCAAGAAGAAGAAACAACGTCAAATTGGAGAACAACAAAAATTACATGTAGATTGAAGAAATTTTCAGAACAGATTCTAGGAGCATGGCATAATGTATAAAATGTTTGATTGAGTATTGTTTTCAGTTTATATGAAAGAGGATGAAGAATTAAGATCCAATGTCTTGATTGTATGACATTGAATTGAATTGTAAAAGTAAAGGTTATTAATCCATGGGAAGAAATATGGAGTGCAAAGCTTTTATGAGATCTTAAGAAGAAAAGAAACAACTTGAATTGAAGATCAAAAGGAATTACACATAAATTGGAGAAATTTCAAAACAAATTCCAAGAGCATGACTTGGTTTATAAAAATACTATGTGGTAATGCTTTCAATCTATATGAAAGAAGATTACAATTAAGATCCAATGTCTTGTTTATTTGAGTTTAAAATTGGATCATATTTTCAAATATTTTCGTCTTAACAATGTTTTCATGTTATGAATGTATCACAATGCCTATTGATTTATGATCGTTGTAGCAGAGAATGGTCTAATAGTGTTGCTTACTTGACTATTTAGGAAGGCTTTCCTAAAGTTTCATACAACCTTCTTAAATACTCCCTCTATTCCTAAAAGATAAAAAAAATTACAAAAAAATTATGTTCCAGAAAGATAGAGTTTTTACTGTTTTCTATGCACTTTTACAAATTCCAAAACAAATACTAAAATATTATTGGTTAAACTTTATCGGAAACTGTAAATCGTAGAAATCAATGTGTTTTCTTAATAAGTGTGCATAACCTTAAACATCTATCTTTTTGGAACGGAAGGAGTAGGCTCATCTATACAATGCTTCACAAATACTGCATGTGTATTACTTGTGATTTTACATTTTGAGCATGATTTCTTACTTTTGTTGGCTATTAATGATTCAGGAAGGCTTTCCTAAATACTTGAACAACCTTCCTAAATATAAACTTTGGGAAGGATTCTTAAAAATTTAGGTACATGCAAAGTCCCTATATGATCATGTGATTATTATATCTTGTGCAGCAGCTGTGGCAGAGGAGCACACAAGAGAGAGATATATGAGTTTGGATTTTTATAGTATAATTTCAAAAGAGATACAATATGTTGCTTCTTTTCTTTTGGTTACATCTTTTATGGATACACTTCACTTTATTACTTTATTGATTGATTTCTGGGGTTTGATCTAAGTGGAAAACGATTATGGTACTGTTAAATTTGTATTGTTGACTTGTTCCACAAAACTGCAAGTATGTTTTAGGATAGATGTCTACGTGTTTAGGATAGCCTTCCGAATTAGGAAGGGCTTCCTAAATATTTTAGTAATCTTTCCTAAATATAAATCAAAGGTTCCAGAATTTCACAACATCCAAAACATGTCCTTTTCATTCTTCATGATACAAGCATTTGCCACTTTTTACAACAACAAAAAAAGACAGTCTTGAGATCAAATTTGTTCAACTTAAGAACTTGTATATATTTAAAGAGAATTGAGCCCAAAAGAACAAGAGAACCAATCTTTTGTATTACCACTAAAGTATCGCTTTTTTAAGCAAATTTTCTGAACATCCATCTTTCAGATTACGTTTGGTTATAAGTGTAAAACGATTATGGCGTGAACTTGTATATTTGCCTAGTTCCACAAAGATAGTTCCACAAACTGGAAGTATATTCACGAAAGATGTATGCCAATTTAGGATAGCCTTCCGAATTAGGTAGGGCTTCCTAAATATGTAGTAATCCATCCTAAATATAATTTAAACGTTCCCAAATTTAACAACATGCCCTTTTTGATTCTTGATGATACAAGCATTTTACCACTTTTTCTAATAAGGTTTAAAATTTAAAAAAATTGTGTTTGGGTTAACTATTCCAAAATTAGGGTATAGTTTTAGGGGGTATGGTATGAGTTTGGGGTTTAGGGTTTAGTTTTGAATCTTAAAAGTGAATTTTAATTTAATTTTGTAGTATTTTGGCTTCATCGAATGTATTTTGTGGTATTTGATTTTTAAGGTTTAAAATTTTTTTTTTTTGTGTTTGGGTTAACTATTCCAAAATTAGGGTATGGTGTGGGTTTGGGTTTAGGGTTTAGTTTTGAATCTTGAAAGTGAATTTTAATTTAATTTTGTAGTATTTTGGTTTCATTGAAGGTATTTTGTAGTATTTTGGTTTCATTGAAGGTATTTTGTGGTATTTGACTTTTAAGGTTTAGAATTTAAATTTTTTGGGTTTGGGTTGACTATTCCAAAATTAGGGTATAGTTTAAGGGGGTAGGGTGTGGGTTTGGGTTTAGGGTTTAGTTTTGAATCTTAAAAGTGAATTTTAATTTAATTTTGTAGTATTTTTGTTTCATTGAAGGTATTTTGTGGTATTTGATTTTTAAGGTTTAGAATTTAAATTTTTTGGGTTTGAGTTAACTATTCCAAAATTAGGATATAGTTTTAGGGGGTGGGGTTTGGGTTTGGGTTTAGTTTTGAATCTAAAAAGTGAATTTTAATAGCGACTAAGATATCTACGTTTTTAGGATAGCCTTCCGAATTAGGAAAGGCTTCCTAAATATTTAGTAAGGCTTTCCTAAATATGTTCAAACCCTTCCTAAATTAAAAAAAGAACAAAAAAAACAGAAACAAACAAACTTCTTTTAGACATAGGTTGACTTCAACGTTTAAAAAAACTACAAATCCTACAAATTAAACATATCTTAAAGATACGAACTAACAAAGTGCATCAAATAGAAAATGAAAATAGCAAAAGTTCAAGGGAAGTTTTTTAAAATCTAAATACTAAGGAGTGTAAAACTCTTCGAAGATTTCGCTCGACATTCTTGTTCTGTAGTCTTCAGCATCTTCATCAACAAGCTTGGACATATCATTGATACCCATCGAGTGGCATTCTATCATCTTCATTGTAAAAAGTCCACAGCTTCTCATTATAGGAAAGATGTCTGCATCCATATTTGAAACCTATAAGAACACAAAATTTGAAAGGTTACAGATTTAGTAAGACATTCCTAAATGTGTACGAAAGATTCCTAAAAATACTATAAGGACCAAACTTAACTGTTTTGCATACAACTTTCTCTCTTTTAATAACCAACTAACCAATGACCACTCTCTTTTGTCACAGCATTCTAAAAAATCCGAGTAATGAAAACAATGAAAAGGAGAATAATTTTGGATTTTTTAAAGAAAACGTTACACTACTACCATGGTTGCAAAATCAAATCTTCAGTGTTGCTTCTCAATCTGAAGAGTATAGTTTATAAAACATACATAGCAAATCAGTAAACAAGCGATAGCAAAACCACAACAACAAAAAAGTAAAGCAAAATTGAAACTTTCATTGTAATTCTCAAGCTAATCACATCCAACCACAAAAGAAAACTTTGAGATTTCATCCATATTTGTACCTAAACGATTTACACATTGCTTCTAAGGTTCTGAGTACCACACTTTGGTTTTTGTCAAGTTGGTTATGGTCTTTTTTTTTGCCAAACATGTATCATATAAAAAGATCCAATACCAAGAGACGATGAATAAGCCCAACTTAAGCTTTAAACACAACTACAAAGCACAACACCTCTTCTTACATGATATCTTTCTCATCACAACTCATAAACCCAAACTATAAGAAGGAATCAAGTATGTAAGAATTGAAGCCTTAAACATAACTAAAGCTCAATCAATTCGTCTAGATTTCACATCTAAACCCATATTTCACAACCTAAACCCATATTTCACAAATGAGTTCACTAAAAACTTAAGATTTTACTCCTGCAAACTTTGATTTGAAAGTTCGAATACTTCACACTCAGAATCAAACTCCAGCAACAACAAAAACCAAAACTTTTATCAATTCGAAATATTTTGGAAAAAATTCCAAAAATCAAAACCTTAGAAATTAGAAGATTAAGAGATATCAAGAGATTTATATTTCAAAGAAGACTCGGACATTCATTAGAACTCAATGAAATATGTTTCAATCCAGATTTTTATAGCCAATTGAAAACAAAACTAAAACCTAGAACTAAAATTACAGAGAATTTTAAAACTAGAAAATGGAGGTAGAAGATACGAGAGGTAGAAGATGGATGATACCATGATTTCCGGTGATGACCGCTCAATTTCCGGCGATGAGATCCGGCTATGAGTAACCACCGACGAGAAAAGAGACAAATTGCGATTTTCAATTTTTTGTTTTGAGTTTTAAAGTTTCGATCTAAAACAAGAGGAGAAAGGAGTGAAGCTTACCGGAAACAAATCTCCGTCTTCTCTGGCGACGGCGACGGCGAAGCTTCTCCACAAATCCCAAATCTTGAGAGAGAGGATCGTGATCTTATCTTTTTTTTCCTTTTTTTTAATCTTTTTCTTTCTTTTTAATATCTCATTAAAAATGAAGGTTAGTTTAGTCATTTCCCCAATAAAAAAAGTGGTATAGATTAAATATTTTAATATGGGTGGTATATGGGGAAGAAAAACGGGAAAACGGTAATTTAAATACCGAACTCTCCGATTTGCGCCACTTTAATACCCAACTCCTAAATGCGCCAAAATAATACCGAACTCGAGTTGACTGAGCCAATTTGGGTATAAAATTAGTCAAACATTAACTCTGTCTAATAGTCGTTAACGTCTGTTAACTGTGTCGTTTACTCAAAACGACGTCGTTTTGAAAACATAAACAAATAACACAAAATCCCCAATTCGATTTTCAAATCCCTAAATCTCTTTGTTCTTCACCTCTCTTCTTCTTCTTTGATTTTCTTCGATTCTCTTTGATTTCTCTTTGAATCTCGATAGTTACTCTCTTCCTCTCTCTCAAATCTTCTGTGTAGATCGATTCGAAGAAGATGAGTTCAGGGTCACAGAAAACGATTGTGAAACCAAGAGGGGCAAAAAGAGAACGTGGGTTTCCATCCAAGTGTATGTGTGGTAGTGAAGTTCGGTTGTTTACGGCGAAGACGAAAGAGAATCCAGGTCATCCTTTCCATCGTTGTGTAACAATGTTAGAAGTAAGTATTCTCTTAACTCTTCAATATCAATTGAACATTTTCTCTTTGCTCAATCTTATTTGTTCTTGTTGTTGTATCATAAGGATCATCTCTTTAAATGGGATGAAGAATCGATGCTTGAAGAGCTTGAAGATTTATTACCAATAGTCGGGAACATTGAGAGTGAAGTTTACAATGTGAAATCAGAGGTTGAAGGTTTAAAAGATGTGATCTACGACTTGAAAGAAGAAGTCATGTGGAGTAAGGTCGAAGTAATGAAGTGGAAACTGATAACCAAATCAGTCGTTGGATGTATTTGCCTCATCGTCTTCATTGGCATTGCATATCTTGTCTTTTCAATTTGAGTTTAGTTTCAACTATCTTGTTCTTGTTCTTGTTTGAATTAAGATTGGTTCTTGTTTGAGTTTGAGTTTAGTTTGTAAGATCTTGTTCTTGTTTGAATTGAGACTTGTTCTTGTTTGAGATTGTAAAAACATAGAGTAAAACCACAGCTAAAAGATGCCCTTTTATATCCCACTTCAGAAAAGCACCATCCAATCCTACAATAGGTCTACAAGTATTCAACCAAGCATCTCTTTGTGCTTTAAAGCATACAAAGAGGCGATGAAACCTTTGTTTGCTTCCTAGAGTTAGTCCTGGAACTGTCTCAACTTCAAAAGTACTTCCAGGGTTAGTCTTCTTGATCTCTGCTTGATAATCCCAAATCTTATCGAAATCAGCTTCATGAATAGCTTGTCTCTTCTTGATCAGTTTAGTCTTTGCTTTCCTGCATTGATTCTCAGTCACAATAAAGTTGTAGTTCCTCTTGATCTCATCAACCATCTCACGAGGAAGAAACTTCGGATTCACTCTCAATCTTTCCTCAAAAAGTTGTGCAATTGTTGATCTCTTCAACAACTTAGAATATCCCGATTTCACACAACAATGCTCATTAACGAATGTCTTCACCTGCATCTTGTGTTTCTTTCGCTCGAATGAACAATAAACTCTCCAAGGACAGTTATCATCTTCCGGGTCTGTGCAAATAGCACCACACTTGTTCTCATTTGATATGAAGATCTTGATATCAAATCCGGTTTTAAGAGAATACCTAAGCAGTGCTAACTTGAAATCCTCAGTGTCATTGTAGCATTTACCTAGAGCTAGAAGAGCATCAGGATCTTGCTCGTCTTCCCTACGCACACGATCCTCTATGTCTCCGTCGTCTTCATCTTCCTCTGACAACGGATCTGGAATCGTATCATCATTCCATATGTCGTCTGCACTATCTCCATCACTTTCCTCTGCCTCATTGATAACATCTTCTCCAAATCGAGAAGCTAGTATAACAGTCACTTCTTGTTCACTCGGCATATCTTCAGGCTGCTCATTCTCCGCATCACTATCATTTGCCTCATCGTCATTCTCTTCTAACTCATCATCAGCATCATCAACAACAGCACAATCGTCGTCAGGGACAATGGTTTCATCTTCATCATTCACCATAAAATCTTCATCATTCACAGTCAAATTTTGTATAGGAGCTGGATTCGGAGCTGGATGCGGAGCTGGATTCCGTCGTATTACAAGCTTCTTTCTTCTAACCATCTCAGAGTTTCAGTGAGAATCGAAGAAGAAGAAAAGGAGTATCGAGGAAAAGAGATGAAGAACAAAAGCAAAATTAGGGATTTGAAATCAATTTGGGGATTTTGTTATTTGTTTCTGTTTTCAAAACGACGTGGTTTTGAGTAAACGACACAGTTAACGGCCGTTAACGGCTATTAGACAGAGTTAATGTTTGACTAATTTTATACCCAAATTGGCTCAGTCAACTCGAGTTTGGTATTATTTTGGCGCATTTAGGAGTTGGATATTAAAGTGGCTCAAATCGGAGAGTTCGGTATTTAAATGACCGTTTTCCCGAAGAAAAACTTGTTTGAGTGGTATATTTGGGAATTGCCTTTTTTTTTATCTCATATGTATATATATATTAGTTATTTATATGCTTTTTTCTAAAATCACCAATGAAAAAGAAATCTTTGCGCCATAATTAGATAAAATAATCATATTAAACATCGAAGAAAACGTGACACATCCATGTAAAGATATGTGAGAGATCGCCTATAAAGATAAAACACCAAATATAAAAATCATAAACACATGTTCCATAGATAATTTTAACTGATTTTTGTCATAAGAGAAGTCAAACATACCTCCAAGATCCATTGGGTTAAAATACTGAACACACGGATTCACCGACCATTGATATAATGAACCAATTCGAAGACAAACTTTCCAAAACAAAGATTTACATGCCTATCAAAGTATAAAAAAATGATTTGCCAACACCCAAGTGGTGAAACCACATCAAACACAATAGGCAAAGGAAATACTAAAAAGAGAAGAATGCTAAGAAAATAAAACATAAAATAAATCTCAAAATACTACGGAGATACCTTCTACGTAGAGGAAACTTGTGAATCAAGATGAACAGTCATACAACAAAGATAAAAGAATCAATAAACCACACCAAGAATCTACATGAAATTAACAACTATAGTAGTCAAAAAAATATATGTTCTAAAATACAACCGATTTTGTTGATGGACATCACTGATTAGCTGCGTTGCAGGTCATGAAATTGCTTCATCCTGTCCATATCTCATAAATTGTTTTTTTTTCTCATCGCTTGTTGAGTAATTATAGAAGAATGACACATATTGTAGCCTCTAGCTCGATCCATTTCTCTTGCCTAGTCACATCGTTTATACCTTTCGTAGGATTGTTGGTGTTTTTTTTTCTGACGGTGTATGGCTATAAAAAGGGACTAATTTGTGAGAGTATCAACATTGGTGAAACTTCATTTTGGAGTGTTATTTAAATTTAATATTATTTTTTACAATATAAATAAATTATTTAACCAAATTAAAAAATTGAAGGCAATACTCATCACACTGAATACTATGTTTCTTGTACAAAAAGTTAACTTAGCAACCAAGAAAATCAAACAAAACTTGGTTGTTTTATTTATCCCAATGCCATAATTAAGGTTTTTGAAAGTATAAATGTAAAATTCTAAAACTATAGGTATGAGGAAAATCTTGCGTCTTACAAAGGAAGAGCCCTAAATGAACAGAATTCCGATTGGATCATGCACGAGTATTGGTTCCAAACAAATGAGAATAAAACCCTCTGTAATGAGTATATCAAACAAATTAATGAGAATCATTGTTCCATCTTTGTATTTATATTTGTCGTGAACCAAATTCAAGTTTTGCTTATCAACACAATTAACATGGCAGATCGGATGTTGTGCGAAGATTAAAATTCAATGAATTCAAAACTTTCTAGTTAAATATATTCAACTGATGCCAAAGTGGACATTTAGGATACTGTAAATGTGTTCATTCTAATGTAATATTTGTGACCAGGAAGAAGGATGGGTGCTGTGTAGGGTTTTTAAGAAGAGATTGGCGGCAACAGTGAGGAAAATGGGAGATTACGATTCTTTTCCATCACATTGGTACGATCACCAGCTCTCTTCCATGGCCTTCGAGCTCGATTCCTACTCTCCACGGCGGATTGTTCCCAATAATCATATCTTTATAGCCGCCAAAATCACCAGCAACCATTTGCCTTATGGCCTAAATGCCACTTCAGCTTATGCACTCAACAACAATACAATCACATGGTACAACGTCGTCAACAATAAAACCATCATCTTTGTGAATCTATGTTCCTCTAGCTTCCTCAGCTAGAAAACCCTAACAGTAATTGCAAGTCACTACCTTATGTATCAAGTAAGAACAATAATAGCACAAGAAATATTGGTAACTTGCAGCAAATCGATCAAACACAAAAGAAAGACTATTAGATATAAGAGAAAAATTTATATACCTATCATAATATAAAGAGTGATGGTACATGAAGGAAAATGAAAGGCATATTCATTTGATAATAGATACGAAGGGTAAACAAATCTATACAGCTTCCATAGTATACAATAAATATTGCAATCTCTTTCCTCTTTGTTTTTCCGTAGTACACAATTCCAGAACCTCCTGATCCAGTTCTCTTCTCAAACTTTTTTGTGTCTTCCTCAATCTAATAAATTGTGAAGCAGTGTGCAGCATCTCCATGAGCTTCACTCAAGGTAGATGACACAACAGGCAAGGTACGATTCTTCAACTCTGCTGAAATCAACTAAAACAAAAAAGTACATTAATCCAAACCCGAAAATCAAGAACGGTTTATTTGTAAGAAGATAACTATTATGGTTATTATTATTCCCTCTGCAAATGAAGAAGCAAGAAATGATGGTTGCGATTAGCAAAACAGCAGCACCAACTGATGCACCAATAATGACACCGAGCTTCTCCCCTCTTTCAAGATCAATGTTCCGAGAGAAGCTGCAAAACACAAAGACAGAAGAATCCATGTGTGTTACTTGTACTATTTGTCTATTTCAAGATGATCTAGCTAGGATGTATTATTGCGAAAGCCATTCAAGTCTGCACTTGAATGGGATGAAAAACTTACTACTGAGATCATGTTTCTGGTCAGGTCTGATGGTATTGGTCCTGATAAATATGGAAAATTAACCTTAAGTTTGAGTATATCACAAAATAATATAATCTTTAATTAAAACAGTGGGCCAAACGAAATATTTACAATATCAATAAAAAAATCTTGCCCACAAAACTAAGATCTTTGGATGAAATCTTTCTTTACTTGAGTCAGGAAAATAAATCTTTATACCAAACTTTTTAAGGAAAAAACCATGATGAAAAATAATATGAAACTACGGATGCCATGATGAAAGTGCAAAATCAAGAGAAACAAAAAAAAATCAGTAAATGTCTTTACGAAGATCAAATCATAATATAACATAATATAAATATATATAGCTTTTTAAAAGATCATAAACAAAAGTATATATTCTGAAAACGAATATGGAACCCCAAATGTTTTAGGGTGCATATGGATTTAAATTCTTTTGCAAAAGAACTTGGTTGGACTGCCATGTATAGCAATTTGCAAGAAAAAAGGATGAAGATTAAAACTTTATATGAATCTAATAACATAAAGAAAGAAGAAAACGAAAACAATTGAAGAGGAGTGCATCGAAATTCGATACCTAGATCATGAATGATTTCTTTCTCTGTGTTAAGAGGCTGCATACATAAGAATACGTACAGAGGATACGTTAACAAAATTAGGGTTCACTTTTTCACATAATCCTTTATTTACTAAAAAACCAAATTCATACCTGGATTAATGAATATTATATCAGCAATATAAGAAATAGGTTATGGAATATAAAAAATCAGAAACGAATAGGAAACAAATAAGAAAATAGAAAATGAAACAAAATACCATTAGATACCATTAGATACTTTAAGAAACTCCATGGCTATTCAATCTGTGCAAAATTCAAATACACAAAAATCATAATCACAAAATTAAAATAAAACAACATCGACCATTAAAACAAACCTAGAAACCTCAAAAAACTCTAAGCGATTCTTGACCCTGTTATGATATACATGTAAGCTAGCTAGGGTTTAATTTTTTGTTATGGGTCGACTACCACTCACCCGACATCAGCAACATCTACACAACAAAAATCAGAATACAAAGAAATAATCAGTAAAAGAATACCAACAAATAACGAAACAAAATACAAAACGAAAATTTTAAGCATACTGAGACAAAATAACCTAAAAATGTGAGAAAACACAAACCCTAACGGCACAACTATGGAGAAGATGCAAAAAAGCAAGAAAACGATGCATATATATAGTACAATGACGACTTATTTAAAACGAATCTACATCGTAATATATTATGCGAATATATGGAAATTTATCATAACTAATTGGCACATAAATATGGAAGAGTAATACTTTATACATTATACGAATATAGTTGTTATAGATTTGATGCGCTAAACTATCTCATTATAAGAATGTTAATTAATGTTAATGTTAATTATTAATGTTACTTAAATTAGCTAAACGAATGGGCCTATCAAAAACTTCACTGGCCCAAATACATAAACTAACGCATATAGAAAACGACTCAATACGTGTAGAAGTGGCAATTTCGTAATTAATGAGGATGGCAAGGGGCTGAAAATCAGATTTTTCATTAAAGACAACATTATAATTAGCCATTTGAAAGTCAATGTGAGGGTGCTACCTCATATCTTTTGACTTCCTTTTACTACTATAGATAGATTGTTATTTAGTATTTATTTCACATTTTTTTGCCATCATAACTCTTTTTATGTATATAGGTTGTCATTTTGTTTTGCTAAACTACTAAGGCAAATATAGGACTGTTTATGTAACATAAACATTTCTCTTAACATACTGTTTTTTTACAATTATTATAAATTTAGTCGATTTACTACTACTCATACAATAATACCGTTATCGTTAATTGAAGATGCAAACGTCTGTGCGGAACAGGAGTCTGTGCATCAACAGAGAGCTGCTCGGATAACAACAATCAGACCAGTCAGCAGAGAGCTTGGAGTGGCGAGCAAGCTAATGTTCAAGGCGTGCTGAGCTGGACAAGAAGATATATACATGGGAGATATGAAGATCTTGGTGTATAACAATATGGAAAAGATAACTTCAAGACGGAGAGAATCTAAGAAGTTTTCCTTATTGAAGATTTAGAGAATATTTAGTAAATCTAGGGTTAGGGGTTTCTAAATATTAGTATATATAGGCATAAGGGTCGTGCCTTTGAGAGGTAACACTCAGAGCAGAAATTGAGAGATTGTAACCTAAAAGCTTTAGAGAAAGAAAGCTTTTCAGGAGAGTGTTCGTACCCTAGATTCAACAAGGTGTTGTGAGATCGCATGGGGTAACATAGGCTATTGATTCGGGGATATATGTACAGTTTAAGGGTTAAACGTGTATAGATCCATATAGTTATATCGGTGTAAAGATTACTTATAAAGAATAATAGTAGAAGTGTTGGTTTGGCGCCTTCCGAACAAACTCATGTGTGTTGTGTCACGTTCTCTGCACTTACAATTGGTATCAGAGCGGACATCTGTAAAGATCGTTTGCGCCTTCGAACAGGTGTGATCCTGAGATAAGTATGGAGAACCCACAACACGTGTATGCAATTCTAGAGCCTGAGAACTTCGGTTGGCGGAAGGTGCAAGTCCAAGCGTTAATTCAGGGGATTGATGAAGACGCTTGGACTATGGTGGAAGAAGGTTGGTCGAAACCTACAGTAATGAATGATGCAGGGGTCATTGTTGTGAAGCCTAAGAGAGATTGGACTGTTGATGAGAAATCAAAGTCTAAATATAACTCCAAGGCGTTGTCGTTGATCTGGAAATCGCTGTCCAAAGCTCAGTTTGAACAAGTTCAGAGTTGTGATACTGCTAAAGAAGCATGGGACAAACTGGTAACACAATATGAAGGAACGGACAGTGTGAGGAGGACTCGGGTGGATATGTTGGCATCCAAGTTTGAGACAATGACGATGGAGGAACATGAGTCAGTTGAGGTTTTCAGTGGTCGGTTGAATGCAATCGCTAATGAAGCTTCTATATTGGGAAAGAAGTACAAGGACAAGAAGCCGGTGAAGAAGTTCCTCAGGAGTCTGCCTGACAAGTTCCAGTCACACAAATCAGCAATTGATGTGGTTATGAACTCTGATGACATGACGTTTCCTCAAGTGATTGGTATGATGCAAGCATATGAACTGGAACACAACACCAAGGTACACATTAAGGCTAAAGATGTTGCATTCAAGTCCAACGTGAAGGAACGCATATCAGATGAGCTTGAGAATCAGATTGAGTTGATTGTGCAGAAACACTTCAAAAGGTTGGATCAAGGTCAACACGGAGGTGTGGTGTCTCAACAGAGAAGTGGACGCAGTCATATTAGAATTGATAATGACAAGAGTCTGAAGCAAGGTGATGGACAGTGTTCTGAATGTCAAGGCTATGGGCATTGTGTCAGAAATTGTCCCACAATCAAGCGGCGTGAACAAATAAAGTGCTTAGTATGCAAAGGTCTGGGTCACACAAAGGCGGATTGTGTTGGAATCCTCAAAGGAAAGGAGAAATCCTTCCTGACTTGGTCTGATTGTAATTCAGAGGATGAGGAGCGATATGTGGCACATAGTTGTGCTGGGTATTTTGGTGTCATTGAGGATGATGAGAGCAACTTGACATTGCTTGAGGATAACAAGTTGCTGAGCGAGCATCTAGTTAAGATTCAGAATGAAAACAAGAAGCTGATCAATGAGAACACACAGCTGAATGAGGCAATCAAACTTCAGCGTGCTGAGTATTAGAAGTTTGATAAGGAGGCCAGATAAGATGATCTTCAAAGTGTTGTTGATCGAGTAAACCTTCTACTGAAAGAAAGATCTGAGGAATGTCAAAAGCTGCGTGTCAAGGATATGACAATGCAGAATGAGATCGATCACCTCAATGAGCTCTTGAATGGTGAGAAGGCTGAGTCTGAAAGTCTGCGTGGTAGGTTAAATGAACAACTGCGTAACATCAAGATGTTGAGTAAGGGTACTAAGGATTTGGACAAGCTTCTTTCTGTTGGACAGCCAGGAAAAATACATTGGAGTCTTGGTTATCAAGGTGGACCTTCAACAAATAAGCATGTGTTTGTAAAAGCGTCACAACCGAAGATGGTTATGCAGAAGCAACAACCACAAGATGGAATGGTTAGGCAACAGTTGGATGTGAATCAGAAGAAACCACAAGGTGTGTTGATTAAGAAACAACCAAAGATGGTTCAACAGAGACAAAAACCTCACATGATGTTGAATAACGCATCTCCTAGGAGGTTTCAACGTAGAGAGGTTAAGCTTGTTAAAAGTGTGTCAAGGTGTTACTACTGTGGAAAACCAGGACACATGAAGGATCAGTGCTTCAAATTTCTGGAAAAGGTCAAGCAGTTGTTGATATACAAGCCTGAATACAAGAGTCTGTCAAGGTGTTACTACTGTGGTAAACTAAGGCATATGAATGATCAATGTTACAGATTCTTGGAGAGAATCAAGCATTTGTTACCTTACAAACATGTGCACTCTGATAGAAGATAGAAGCATAAGGTTTGGGGGGCGAAGAGTGAACCTTCAGTGCAATGTGTACCCGGACAGAAAACATAAGGGTAAGGTTTGGGTGGCGAAGAGTGATCTTCACTCTAATGTTGCTTACACTACTAATGTAAGGAGGCCAAAAGGAAAATCTGGCGGACCAGATCAACCACAGTTGGAAGCTGAATGCAGTGTAGAGGTCTGAAGGCAAACCTTACCAGCATCAGTCAGGTGTGTGACAAAGGATATGGTCTGGTGTTTACCAGGACAGACTGCAAAGTGCTGGATGAAAAGAAAGACATTCAGACTAAGGGCGAGTCCAAGAATGTGAAAGATCATCACGACATTGAAGTATGTGATCAGATGTCTGATACGTCTGATCAAGAGTCTGTTTCTTCTTAACAGAAACACGAGTGTGATGGTGGACCAGGTCTGTGTTGATGAAATTGTGTTTTTGGTCCACCAATCAGAAGCTGGTGCACACAACTTCTACGGATGAAGTAGATGACTGCTGACTACGGTACACCCTCTGACTCCCTGTTAGTGCATTGTGATAATCAAAGTGCTATCAATATTGTTAAGAATCCAATTCAACATTCTCGTACTAAACACATAGATATCATGCATCATTTTTATTCGTGAACTTGTTGAGGAGAAACTGATTACGATAGAATATGTGGGCACTAATTTCCAACTTGCTGATTAATTCTCAAAAAGCTCTTGATTTTCACCAATTTATTAATCTAAGAAAAGCTATTGGCATTTGTGAGATCTAATTTGCTTATTGAGCGATGTGTATTGAGACAAGGACAGGTGCTGGAGCATGTCTAAAAAGAGTTTTCAAAGCTTGTTTTTCAAAGAATGTTGGTCCCTGTTTATGTAGTGTTTGATGGAAAAAAGTTGTCTGTCATGGCGGTCCTATATGTTCAAGTACAAGTGTGTGAACAGAAGCTGAGGCAAAAAAGGCTGAAAAATGAGGAAGAGTTGGTGCAAAGAAACTCTCAACATAGCAAGCTGAAAATCAATGTGATGTTTTTGTGTTGGGAGGCATCAGCTGCTTGTGTACATAACATTCACAAAACCAAGATCTGTAAATAGAACAGGACACAAAGAGTTGGTTGCTTAAGTGATGTGTTTGTGTCGAGAATGCAGCAGTTGTGTGGTAGTGAAGGGTCAACAGACCAGTAGATGTGCAAGGTAACAAGACATATAGAGCTGGTTGTTTAAGTGATGTGTCTTGGTTACGAAAGAAAGGAACACAATACAAAGAGCTGAAAGTTTAAGTGATGTGTTTGTGTTGAAAATGCACAGCTCCGTGTCTGGGGATCTTCAACAAGAAGATGCGATGCGCAAATGATTTAGTCATTAACAGGAACAACTACATGATGGTTCAGTGACATGATGTGCATGCTATACCACTAGAGTACCATCATCAAAAGAGAGTTGAGTTGCAAATATAATAGGAAAGGCAACTCCAGAGCTTAATCATATGTTCACATGCCTGAGAAGTCAAGTGATTGCATTCTCTGATGATTTACCCTTGCTTTTGGAAAGATTTCTAGCCTCTATTTTAGAATCACCAAGTTGCAAGTTGGGTTGTACAGGATGCGGGCATGCCAGTACGAATTGACTAGCCATCGAACCCAGGGATTGAGCTATTTTCGTATCAAGGTTTTGACATGTTCTGGTGCTTGGCCTGGATCAAGTCTCGGGGCACAGTGATCAGCCGGCAGGATTTCAAAGGTAATGAACATATTTTTAAAAGTTAAAACGCCCATGTCGTCTTTGTAATCTGGGTCCCTAAATGGTTGTGTTCGTGCTATGCTTGATATTTAAAAATGTTCAATGTGCTAATATGTGTGCTTGGGCGAGAGCAAGTGAACCTAACAGGTTCTTGATTGGCATTTTGATATTTCTATCACATGTGTGCACTGATATGTTGTTGAGTGATTTCAGGTCCTTGAGGGGTTTTCAGGTCTGTGTTGAGAAAACAGGCCCGTGTTAAGAAAACAAGCCCATGAGTCGTTGTGTGCAGATTCTTGAACGAGTTTGAGGAAAAGGTCTAGGATTTTCCTTGTTACAACAATCAGAAGGAGGAAAAGGAGGAAGTGAATGGTTATTGTCAACATGGTTGAATGTTCTCAATTCATTGGTCCTCTCTAATAAACTCTCATAAATCCTAAAAACAAGATGAAGGCTTGGTTTGTTGGTCTGTGATATGTTCAAGCAAAGGGTGTTGTCATCCAAAAAGCTCGGGTGGTTACGTGTGTTCCAACGAGGCTGTGTCAAACAAAGTATGACTATGCAAGTGGATTCAAATCCTCTGGTGATAGTTACAAATTGTTCCTCGTCAGGATTGTTTTCGCAGTCGAAAGTTATTCTCCTTGTTAGGGATCTGTCACTGGTTTGTGTGGATAAACAGAGAGGTGTTGATTCAAAGTCCTGTGAATCAAAGTCTTTCGAGGATAAGACGAATGTATCAGGGGCTTGCCAAGCACCGAAGTGTTAGTGTTCATTCAGAGACATGAGACTTATGTGTTAAAGAAGAAGAGTCGGCTCATTTCTGCATAATAGAGCGTCGTCTTCTCAGGTCAGATCTGTTAGAACTCGACTGTCTGGTTCTGAAGTTGTGTGTGATGCCACCAGGTTCCTGTCTTCCGCTGTGCAAATCAAGGTATGAGCTTCATGTCTCAACCGTTGAATGTGGAACGAATGGTGGAGTTTTTACAATTCCTTTGAGGTTAAAAGGATTATCAAGGATGGAGATATTCTGAGTATGGTCACCAAGGTGAGACTGGTTTGTGACCGTGGTTGTCAGAAAGTTGTGAGCAAATCTTCCTACTAAGAGAGATGAGGAAGAATCAGTGGTTGTGTGGGTTCAAGATTATGAGCCTGGTATATCAGCTATGTGTGGCTCAATATCATGTTGAACTAAATCAGGAAGAGCAACTGCCAATGATCATGAGCATTTTGGTTGAATTCATGACTTGGATAAGGTCAGTACCTTGAGTTGGACCATTGTATCACTCAGGTATCTGTTACAAAGAAGGCTAGGTTCAAAATCTAGAGTTTGGACTAGTATCACCGTCTTGCGCCTGAGATTCAGGGGAGCGAATGTCATGATCTGGAGTTTATGGTTGTTACAACTAATGTGTAGAGGCTGATATGGTCTACTTCATGACTGAAGAGAAGAAATGTTGTAGAAACTTAAGTCCGCTGCTCAATATCACTCTGATATGAATATTCTATTTAAGATGTGCCTTTTGATTTTGCATTCATCAACAAATCCAGGTTACTAAAGCAAGACGCAGTCCATGATCATATACAAGGTGTTGTTGCCATTTCTAAGCCTGATCATTGTTGGAGGATCAACATCATGTTGCTGCGATTCAGGATGAGCCACTGCCTCAAGTCAGGCTCCAAAAGAAGCATGCTAGGAGTGAAAACGGAGACAGTAAGATGCGCAAAGCCTTGAGACATGAAATTCAGATCCTTGAGGATGCTTTGGCAGGTATGTGATCATTCCCTATCTTATGCTTGATTGTGTGCTCTCTATGGTGTTTTTACCTTAGTTATGATATCAAGCAGGGGGAGATGAGGTTGAGTCTGAGTCTAGGACACATATGTTTGTGCTTAGAACAAGATATTGAGGATGACATAGCTTTAGGGGGAGCTGTTTGTCTTTGTGCTTAATTGATTAGATCATTTAGGGCATCTCTTGGTTCTTGGCATATGGTTTAAAATTTTAATACTTTTGAACTTGAGACCGATCACACTACGGTTAGATTACATTAGGTGTAGTTCTGTTTTGTGTTTTGGGTAATCGTAACCTTGTCCGTGTGTGATAATGTTATGATTATATTTCGGTTACTTGTGTGCTTTCTTTTTGGTGAGTATGTGTTTGGATATTCTCGGGTACTGTGGTTCTTTTGTGTGATCTGGGTGCAAATACAAAAGGAGAGGAGTGTTGGACTATCAAACTAAGCTAAAAAGGGGGAGATTGAAGATGCAGACGTTTGTGCGGAACATGAGTATGTGCATCAACAGAGAGCTGCTCGGACAACAGCAATCAGACCAGTCAGCAGAGAGCTTGAAGTGGCGAGCAAGCTAATGTCAAGGCGTGCTGAGCTGGACAAGAAGATATATACACGGGAGATATGAAGATCTTGGTGTATAACAATATGGAAAAGATAACTTCAAGACGGAGAGAATCTAGGAAGTTTTCCTTATTGAAGATTTAGAGAATATTTAGTAAATCTAGGGTTAGGGGTTTCTAAATATTATTATATATAGGCCTAAGGGTCGTGCCTTTGAGAGGTAACACTCAGAGCCGAAATTGAGAGATTGTAACCTAAAAGCTTTAGAGAAAGAAAGCTTTTCAGGAGAGTGTTCGTACCCTAGATTCAACAAGGTGTTGTGAGATCGCATAGGGTAGCATAGGCTATTGATTTGGGGATATAGGTACAGTTTAAGGGTTAAACGTGTATAGATCCATATAGGTATATCGGTGTAAAGATTACTTATAAAGAATAATAGTAGAAGTGTTGGTTTGGCGCCTTCCAAACAAACTCCTGTGTTGTGTCATGTTCTCTGCACTTACATTTATCATTAATTAAACACGTCTGATAGAAACAGTAAATGCACATACAATTTAAACAACAAGTGCAACAAATACCAAAATATTGAAACAAAACATATAAACAAATATAAAACAGCATATATCGACTTTTTCCTCATTCGAATTTATTATTTATAAAATTTTGTCTTAAAACATGTAATTATTTATACATAGAATAAAACATTTTACCGCGGCTACCCCGCGAGTCCAATCCTAGTTGATAAATAAAACTAAACATTTCAAAAAAAAAAACGGATCAGCATATACATTAAATTTTACATAGAAATTTGTAAAATATTTTATAAAATAAAACAAACAAATAATACTTAAACATTTTATATATTGAAACGGAGAGAGTATATCAAATAAAACATAATCAAAACACTTATAAAATTTAGGTAGAAAAGTCAACTCTCTAATCTTCTTTAGTGCTTTCAAATTCTCATCACCATCAATTTATTTTATTTTCGGGTTTTCCAGACCGGACCGACCCCAAGCGGTTAAAGCTCAAAAACTCTATAGCCCGAACCCAATATCTAGACTTAAATCAGGTATTTTTTTTAGGGCTTATATATCTAGATGCGAATCCGATATTTTATAGAGATAACTCGGCCTTCCCACTTTGGCCCTAATTGACACGCCTAGTTATATATAAAAAACGTAGACACAGAAGAAGAGAGACTAGGGTTGTCAAAAATATGGAGCTAAAGAAGATGAAGAGATCAACAACACATGACAATGATATTCCTCTGGATCTAACGATGGAGATTCTCTCAAGACTGCCTGTGAAATCGGTTGCGAGAAGTCGCTGCGTCTCTAAGCTCTGGTCTACCATCACCACCACTCCATATTTCATCAAGTCGTGTGCGACTCAGTCCTTGGCATCACGGCCTTGTGTTATGCTAATCTTCAGTAACGGCAACAAGCTGCTCGTTATCTCTTCTCAGATACACCAGAACGATCCTCATCAAGTGGAGAGATATGAATTAACACTCCCCAATATTCGTTACCTTAAACGTTACGATTCGATCAACGGATTGATTCACTTGCAAACTTCTACCCAGCTCATGATTTGGAATCCTACCTTGAAACGCTTGTTCACTTTACCGAAACTTGAATACATTGAATTCAGAACAGGATTTGTAGGATATGATCCTATTGACGATATATACAAAGCACTCTACATTCTTGGTGATAACAAGATTGGGATTCTTACATTGGGTGGAGCACATCAAGAATCGTGGAGAATACTATCCCAAGATTTACCTAGGCATGGTTATATGAGAAAAGCTTGTGTGTTATGCATTAAAGGAGTCATTTACTATCAAGGTCGTTTTGGATTGCATCTGGCTCATGCCATTATGAGCTTTGATCTCAGATTGGAAAAATTCACTATGATTCAATATCCCAAGGGCACTTACGATTCCCGCTTTTTTTTCGTAACTTATGAGGGGAGATTAGCTTTGGCAAGTTCCACTAACTACTGTGATGGTATTGGATTATGGATTTTGGAGAATCACCAATGGATATATAAGCTCTTTCCTTCACCTGTGCGTTTTTACCCACTATGGACGTTCAAGGGTGTTACTGATGCTGGTGAGTTTATTTTCCTTTATACAGGAAGGACTTTGTTGCATGAAAGGCTCTTCTATATTGCGTATTTTGATCCCAAGAGAGACCAAAAGAGTTTAAGAGTAGTTGAGTTTCCAGGAACTGCACTTGACGATGTTAAGCGACTTCGTCTACCTAGACTCGATCTTGTGATGAGAAATGACTTCTGTGTTGTACCAAATCACACTGAGAGCCTCTTTTCCTTGTAAAGAGCTTCATTATATTTCCCTTACAATTAACATTTTGTTATGCAATTTTCTTTAGATTTTTCCTTGTAAAGAGCTTCATTATATTTCCCTTACAATAACACTTTGTTATGCAATTTTCTTTAGATTTTTCCTCGTAATCACTAATTGATCGAATCCCATTGGAGGGAGGCGAGTTTTCTTGAATAATGGTTACCAATAAACAACCTCATAGGCGTTATGACATGAAGCTGGTACCAATAAAGCATCTTAGATGACTTGTTATCTTGGAAGATTTCTCACCTTCCACTTTGTTACCCCATCCACGTTAAGAAGATGTTTAGCTCCCTTGACCCAAATGTTCCAACTTTGCAATGTTTTTGTCAGAAAATCACGAGATTAATTTGTTAAACATGTTCTTATACGATAAAAATACTTATTATGATTTAATATTTTCTCCCAACAAAATATTTATTTATACTATATTTCAATATAACAGAATTGCTATAACATTGCCCCAAAAAAAAAAAAAAAAAAAAGAATTGCTATAACCTCACTAATCGAAAAAAAATAGTGAAACATGAAAGCTCGACACAGGTTCTATTCTCAATCAGTCATTGGGATCTGTTAATACCTTTCTATGCTTATGTTAACTCCTCTCTATATTTATCCAACAAGCCATCACATCTCACCAGCAACTTATCTGCCAAGGGCGATGTTGCCAGGTTATGCCCATCATTGTAGAGATGCGCATTGAACTTAATCTGCAGACATCTTGCCTAAACTGCTGCCGATCTCTGTACTCTAACAACGTCAAGATAGTCTGGACTCTGGAGCCTCCTTCTTCAAACCGGTTTCAAGAAGAATTACGACACTTGTACTTCTTTTTCTCTTAATGTGTCCACTATCCTTGCTAAGAAGTTTGCTAGGCCAACATGTTAGAGAAGAGAAAACAAAGATGAGTTTCACAGAGCTCAAAGGATCAATATGAGATTGAATAAGCGGATGGGTCTCAGCAACAGTAATGGGGAGGACATATAAACACATCAAGGCATGCAATGTGGTTACAGAGCAATACCAAAAAGGAAACAAAGTGAAATATGGACGCAAAGAGAATTATACCTTTCCCTTTCTGCGTCGTTTTGGTTGAGGCGCATACTCTGCAACGTTCCTTTCAAAGTAAGAGACTCTGACTTTCTGAACTCTTTCTAATAATCTTCTAGATATCCTTCTATTATTTCGGGTTGCAGCTTCTTTTTCTTCTTGGCTTTTTGCCTTTCTTCTTCCTCCCTCTCACTCCGCGTATTGCGTCTTCGTTGGCTTCTTCTGATACAGTCATATCACCGTAATCTCTTCTCACCCTTCCTTCCATGTGCCTTTCCATACTTATCTATCCTCTTTTGGTCCCCAGTCTAGAGAGTTTTCTGACAATCTGAATCTCTGCTCCCTCTGAAACTCTGTCGGTTCTGCCATTCTCATTGTTTTCCTGGACTCAAACCGTGAACTCTCTTCAAGACTACTCCGGGCATGATCAGTTCTCTCTTGTGAACATTTCATAACAAGTTTCCTCTCTGGCTATTCTCCTTCTGTCGGCGACTATGTCACAGGCTTAACGATGTTTGTATGATTGAAATAGTGTGCCTGCTTGAGGCAGCTTGATTTCTCTCGGTACCAGAACACGGTTGTCCAGGAAGCGAAGGCTGCTGAGACTCTTTCTCCCTTCTTTCTCTTGTGATTGCAGATTCAACTTTCGATTCTTTAGGTTGTGCCATAGAACTTCCTGGTGTTTCTGAACCAGGTTTAGTGTTGGAAGTTGAACCATCTCCTTTTGTAGCTTCATCTACAGAAACTTTTGTTTCGCTTTTCATCCTTTGACACTGCTCTCATTCACTAAGAAAGATGTATCAGGTTGGGTGGCAATAGTTTTTTTCTGAATGACGCTGGCCATTCTAACAGGTTCAACATTGGGCTGTGGAGGAGGAAATGATCCCATTCCCTCTCTCACAGCTTTCATCTTCTTTTTCTTCTTATGATCCGCATCTAAATACGCACCACCGGTCAGTGATTCACTAACAAAAAGATCTTTGGCGCGAATGCTTAGTTGAAAGCACGTACCATGCATCAGCAATCCACATAACTTGGCATATTCAGCAGCTTCATCTTCGATTTCTTCGACGGTTTCAATTTGAGATGGCCACCGTCTCATCTTGAGGCCCATAACTCCATCCAACTTTTCCTTCTTAGACATATTAGATTCTTCCCCCTCCCCAGCATCAAGTAGAATTTCCAGATCTCCGACAAAGGAGTCCAAGTCACTGTTCACCTCATTTTCACTTTCATTCTTATTGCAATCACAAGCTGAAAGGGACAGAACTTGCCTATCCCAAATCCCCTGACACTTTTCTCGGGCCTGCTGTTTCAACTGTAGGAAAGACATTCTCACGCCACGGGCATACTTACCTATTGTAGTAGGGTCAACCTTAAGTACACCAGATGCAGCCTGCTCACTTGATAGCTTGCGTATCATAGCTATACGGTGCCATCGATTTTGCTTGGCAATCATCTCATCCGGAACATTGAACTTCAGAAGAACCAATAAAGAGATCCAACAAAACCATATCATCTTGCTTGGTCAAAATTCTAGATGGCCTTTACTTTGGTAACAGTCGATAAGAAATGAGCAGCTACTAAAATAGATGAGAAAATGTCCTTTTAGGTTCCTAGACATCTTAAATACAGAGCTGCTTCCGTGCTTAATCTGCCGAGATCAGCATCTATACCAGTGACACCTGGGGCACCGTGACAGGCTGCAGCCTTTTTCTTTATATGTCCAGCTGCAGCTGGTGCTTTTGGCGCAGCTCGGACGTAGCTGAATCCTAGACCCCGTCCAGAGGGGTCGCCAACTCCAGTAATTTCCAAACGCTCTATATTTCTTCTGTCCTACTCAAATCCAAAAAATAAAATCACATAAATGAGCATCGAACCGGCCAAGTAACGAAATAATGAAAACATCAAATCCACTTCCACTGACAGGATTCAGAAAGACTCTTAACAAAACTAGAGATGATAGAGCTGAAATTGATTCTAGTCTTGCTTGCAAATAACTAATAACGTAAAGCTCGAGCAATGAGAACGGATGAATGACCATGCCTTTTATGGATTAGGGATACAACATAAACATAAAACTAACTGGATACAGAACTCCCCAATATAGATAAGTGATGCTCACTTGAGTTGTACAAGCAACAAAATTACTGCTCAGATTCCATGGAGTAATCTGCAACTCTCTCTCTCAATATGTGATGCAGCGGCAAGAGCAATAGCTTCATCTGGGAGCTAAGCCATTGCAGTTGATATACTGGCAGGCAACATAAACCGGGTGATCCCTAAATGTTTGAGCCGGTACAACCCAGCTAGCATACTCTCATAGGAACACACCTAGGCCAACAAAACATAGAAAACGATGCAACTTGACAAAATATTTCCAGAAATAGCTCTCACTAAAACAGATGGCGTGTATTAACATGAAAGGAACTCGAAAGCAAGACTTACATCCTCTGGTGCCACCAGTTTTTTCAGATCATTCTCAGGTGGAATGTCATGTTTGTTTTTTCTTGGACCAGCAAAGCTGTCCATTTTTATTCCTCTGCATTTGATATGTCCATGTAAGAGGTCAGTGTGATAATATGATACAGAAGCTTGTTTGATAATGCCAAAAGAGAGAGAGACAGACAGAGTACACATACGACTCTACATGCTTCTTATATGCAAGTGAGAATTTGACAAGTACCTCAAACAAAATAAAACAGAGTAAAACGTATGTTTGTTTCAATAGATGACTGGCTGCAACTATCGTGTATTTCCCCAAGGAAACGGGATTTATCGCCAGGTTCTAGAATCATCACATTCCCTAAGGTGTCACTTTGATTGCGCAGCAAGTTCCCATGTTGATCCTATGGGGATGATTTCTGATAATACGTGCACAAATTTGCACCCATTCCTGCATTGCTGAGCATCAACGGCCTCTCTTCACAATACCTAACACAGATTGATGAAAAGTAATGGTGACTAATAGACATAGATTAGAATAACCACAAGAGCCACAAATTAGAATGCAGTTCAAGAAAAACAAATCAAAAGTTCCCAATTTGGAAGGTAAGTCTTATATAAAAAATTGTCTTACTCCATCAAGACAATATGGCCATCTTGAGTAGACAGGTCAGATTTCATCTCGAATGCCCCAGGAGGTCTCAAAGATTTAATTTCGCCAGGAATCTTTTGCGCCCATGGCCACAGATGTAGCTTGGTACGTACAAGATGGACCAAGGAATTTGGTCGAACGTTTTGTTCAGCAAGAAACTTTTCATCTTCAAGTTCATTTCCCATATAAATCATCTTCACTGCTTCTGTTTCATTAAAATCTGCAAAACAATTGTAGCAACTGAGCTCCAAGTAGAATCAATGTCATAATGCCGTAGACAAAAAGTGAAAACTCGACGCCAACCTAGCTTTCTAGAAGTCTTGGCTTTTAAAGAAGAGACAGTTTCCTCTATTTCAATCCGTAGCTTGCTTCCTTTACCCCGCAGACTCATAATTACAATTTTCATGGATCCTTGGGTGGGTGCTGCTTGATGGCTAGCTCAAAGTCATGTGGATACCATAAAGCTTTGGGCCGGTGAAAATTTGCTGTCTTTACTGCAACTCTGCTAAAGTATCTAAAAGCATCACTTTCTAGTCGCTTTAAATTCTCTCCTCCAGTATCGTCATGTTCATTACGATGATCCTTATCCCACTGGGATTCTAACCTCAAGAGTTGTGGATGATGTCTACTTTTGTAACCATTGACAACTGAGAGTGGCACAGAGATGAATTATCGTCTTCTATGTCCTGCTTCAACAGTTCACCCATGATACATGAATTCCTTCCTAGCTTGGTAATGTCTCTTGATTCTGGTGTGATACCTCCGACTGTGCTAGCTTTTACCATGCTTCTTCAGGAGCACCTTCTCATCGTCTTCAATAAGGTCTATAGATTTGTATCTGTCTGCACGAAAGAAGGCTATGATGTAAGAGTTCCATATGAAGAGATGAATTATAAACAGAAAAGAGGAATGCAGAGCCAAAAAGAGAGAAAAGAAAGAAAAAAATGAAGTTGCCTGAAAAAAAGAATAAGAACGTAGCACATCATTTTAGAGGCACCAACTACCCATATCTAGTCTATTCTTGCCAAGAAGAGACTGAGCCACATAAAAGGAAAATTTTCATGCTTTCAATACCAAATGGCCTTTAGAAATTAACACTTAATACTAAGTATCTAGAGAAATTTTATTGTTGTTGAAGATTTTATTGAACCCATGGACAGAACAAAGAAACCTCAATGGGGTTTGAGAAGAAACAAAAATAAGAAGACCAAATGCAGATCACATACCTCATTTTGAGTTTAGCATGAAGGTCCCCAACATGCCCTTGCAACTTGGATTTGTGATTCGTAATGATCTGTGCTTCATGTAGAAAAACTTTAGCGAGAGGACCAGACACAACAGATTCACATATGAACCCATACCTCCGTTGAATAAGGCTTCTCACCGAGAATCCAATATGATAAGAACACAAAAACCTCATGTCTCAGAAGCAGGGCTGCTAAGACCCCGTCAGGAGGACTTGCTTCAGAAGTAGGCTGAGAAAGACCTTATTATTTTGAAAAATGTCGATAGACTTAGTGAAACTGAATCAAAACCAAGAGAAACATAGACCATGGGACAAGACTAATTAGATGCAGTTTGGCATTGTATCACAAACATGCATCCAACATCAGAAAACAGACATCCAACTCTTAGTCCCTCATATAACGTTGTTGAATAAATATCCCATGCACAAAACTCAAGTAGAGATTTTTCTTAATTATAAATACAATCCGCATAATCAAGAAAACTTCAGAAAGAAAGCAAATGCGTGTGTGTGGGACATGGTATAAAAAAGAATAGACATGGTAAGGACAGTTGTGAAAAAGGCTTAACATGCCTAAACATCACTGACCTGCAATGCAGCTTGAAAGACCATGTTTCCCTCGCTTGACACAAGCTTCAAGACTCCACGATTATTAAAAGTTGCCTAGCCGTGGAATGTTGCGAAGAAAACACCGGCTTCTGCATAGCTAGAGATGGATGTGGATTAACAGATTCTATTTTACAGGTAACAGAACCATCATCTCTAGTGGGTATACATTCTGATGAAAGAGTTTCAACTGTTCCAGAGCTGAACCTTGAAAGATCAAAGCTCAAATACACAGTGCTTGATGTTACCGGGTCAGGATCTGCTACATACATACTTCAAACAGTCATCTGAATGAGAACATTCATAGAAGCTTCTGTTATCAATATCTTGGCCAGGTAAAGTAGTCTGGGGTGCCAGAAATGAGTATTCTTTTTGATAGGAGACTGCGCAAATAGAACATTGCAGTCTCGGTCCTCCAACTGTGTGAACATCACTGCAAATGCTATCCTTCCAGGAACGGAACTGTAAACCAAGTTCTCTAACGCGGGCTCTGGCTAACCTTCACATAAACTGCTTTAGTCTCCTGAAAACCGCTTGAACAGATGGAAGGCTGTTCAAGCTCCTTATCACCTTTGATAACCATCAAAACTATTTGACACTAAATTCTTACATCATGTGTCAAAGTGCACCCATTGTATGTTGACACAGGCAAGGTGTATCTGCAAACGATATAAAATTAGTGAGAAAATCTCTGGGAATTATGTGCATACATTTGGAATCAAATATCGTTTCATAAAGCTCAGTTACAGTTCCCAGATTCACAATTCACGAGACTCGTGTACGTCTACTAACCATTTTTCAGGTAAAGCAACTCGAGCCAAAAAAAAATTGAGTAACCTGAAAGTAATCACTAAAAGCTTTATTGGTTTCGATCAGAGAAAATCACTTCGAGACAAGAAATCAGGAATTTGAACAACCCATACCTCTCCGTAGAATCCGGATAAATTGAGCTATAACAGCTTCGTCAAATTCAAAGCCTATAGAGCAATCATTCGCATCGCAAGGCCGAAATACTAGAATCCTCCTCACTAAAACAAAAATCCCTACCTCGGAAAATTCCAGAACCCAAATCAATCTTCAAGGGTTAGAGAAAGGGACGCATAATTAAATAATAAAACAAATGATGATCTGGATGGATTAGAAATTGGTTTATTATTCGAAATGATTAACGATTATTCGATTAGTAAGTGTAAATTTCGCCAATGTAGTGTAAATTGCTTGTGAGAAAAGCATAATTTATTTTTCATTTTCTATAAATATTCCTTTTCCCACTCTTCTCTATACTCCACAATAAGTAATGTTCTATGTTCACCCAAAAAATATATAATTGTTTTTCTTCGAAATAGAAAATTGATTTGGCAACCCAGTTTTTTCTTAATTTTGATTTTACTGATTACTAATTGCATTATAATGATTAGATAAAACATATGAAAAATATATTCAACATGTCACTTACAGAAAAACATAGTATTATAGTATTTAGACTAACTGAAATACTGAGTTTTTGGAAAATTATATAAAAACCAATTCTTCAACCGTCACGGCTCTTTCTATAAATAAAGGGAGAATATTGGAATTTCGCAGGCGATTTCGAAGGAAGTCTCCCTTTCACACCAATTTCTCCAGATTTTCTTTCACTTTCTCGGGAAAAAACTGTACGGCACATTATTTTTCTTTCTTAGTAATTACGTCAAATCGGCCTTTACATTTACGTACACTACTGAATTTCTGCATCCGTATGGAACTTTCATGGTTGTCGCGAAGCGATTTTCTTCGGAAGAGAGGAGAGATTTTGGCGGGAAAATCCGATCGTATCGCTCAAGAACAGGTAATAGTTGTATTGACTGGATATCGATTCAACATGCGATTGCGAGCCATAGAAGTGTTTCTTATCTCGCTGTTCTGGCTTCTTTTTTCCCCCTAATCAGCTTGCAGATAACGCGAAGAAGTTATGGTAACATACTCATCTTCGCCGATTGTTGTATCCTGCGTTTCAGTGATGACTTCGATTCTCTTTGGGTGTGTTTCTTGACCGGACTCGGTGATGTAAAATTGGACGAATTGGATATTTTAGGAAACATCGAAGGTGTTCTCGACGGAGGATTGGGAATCTGATATGAATGATGTCAAAATTCTGAAAGCAGACATGAACAGGCTCGTGATGAATCTTCTTGTGGCTGAAGGACATGGAGAAGCTGCAGAGATATTCCAAAAGGAGTCTAGAACTGAGCGTATCCTCTTCTGATCGATGAAACAAGAGCTAAAATTGCTAAAGAACTATCTGGGATTCTTTCTAGTACTGGTGCTATTTGGTTTTTGTTATTTCCTTATCAAGATTAAGTAGAAGTAGATCTTGAGAGCATCACCGTGCGATTGGCTGTTATCAAGGCTATCCAATCCAGAAATCTCCAGGATGCTATTGAGAAACTGAATGCTATAAACCCTGAGGTACAATGCTAAAAGACTTTTTGCATTGCTTCCTTTCTCGTGTTAACAGTTTTCCTTGGTTGCAACTAAAATCTGAAATGTACCTACACTTGTTTCAACCATGTTTTCTAGCGAATTGAATGATCCTAAGAAATGAATTGGAGGGGCCTGTCACAGTCGTCCATTGACATATGTATTATTGTTTTTCTGCTCTTGATTGCTCTCAGCTTCTCACCATATGAGAGCTTGTACTATTTGTAGATACTGCCAGCGAAATTTTATCTCCAAAAGCAAAGGCTGATTGAACTAATCCGCGAAATAGAGGCCATCCCGAAGTCGAAGAACACAACAGAGGCCATCTCGGACAACACAATGGAGGCCATCAAGTTTGCTACTGATAACCTTACACCACTTTGTGCAGAGAATGTATGTCTTTAACCATTAAATTACATTGTGTGCCCTGTTAGTATCTTATATCTCTGATTCATCTTAAGTTTCCGGATGCATCTTATGCAGGAGGCGCTTCAAAATGACTTTGAAAAAACTTTTGCTCTACTTGTTGTTGAAAATCTCTTTGCCGGCTCGTATAAAGAGCTTCTCGCCGACTCACAGTGGGTTAAGACAGCTAGGGAAGTAAATGCAGCAATTTTTACAAGCCAGACTGGTGAAAGAGGTAACTGTTCAAATTTCTACTGGTTGTGGCTTAACACAACAAGTGATATAACGAGCTATATCTCTCTAGTACTATTTCTTTCCCAAGTTGTTTATGATGCCAAAAACTGTCTAAGTAACAGCTCATTATAGCGTATTTTTACAGTCCTTAATTGCCCACATGTGTCATTTTAGATTTCCTCTTGCAACTTTAGTCAATATATCAACTCGATGATGATGTTATCTCTGTGAATTAACAGGTCCCAAACTTGAACGTTTGTTGAAAAAGTTGGCTTGGATTCAGAAACAAATGAATGATAGAGCGTTTGAGTACCCACGCATGAATCATTTGTCCACCGACCAGCTCGTATACCCTAAGGTTGCTTAGTAATTTAGAATTTAGTATAACCCATTTATTTATAATTTCCTGTTTAATTGTATTCATTGTTCGTCTCTTATTCAGGAGTTATACTTCTCCAACTACTCACGGATTTCTGCGAGAGCAGAGATAGTGGAGGATGAGGAACCAAAGTTTCCCATGAAGATGTTCCCGGCAGATTACAAGAAAAATTTCACCGTTCTATCTTCTCAGAACCTAATTGTGACGTACAACGGCCATTCCGATGATCACGACATCGGCCTAGTCAAGGCTGACTCTCCAGCGCCGACTACTCTCCTTTCCTACTACTTTGAGATCACTGTCCTAAATTCTGGGGATAAGGGGAAAATTGCTATTGGTTTCTCGAGAGGAAACTTCCAGCCGACAGAAAGGTATTGTTTTCTTTTTCGTAGAAATAGAAAAATATAGGCAGAAGTGAAGATAAGAATTCAGGTCTATAGATCCAAGGTCAGAAGCTGCAGCTATTACGGTGATAGTGGATTCGTATACTCTCAAAAAGGAGCAGAGAAAACTTCTCTACTCAGTCAAGCGTATACAACGGGTGACACAGTTGGTTGCGGTGTAAATTACATCACCCAAGAGTTCTTTTTCACGTCAGTTTGCTACCTCAACAAATTTTGTTATGATTGAAAATCTCAAGAACTGACATGTTTGGTTACGTTATTATTATGTTCAGAAAAAATGGAATTTTGCTAGTGACAATCCCCAAGGACTTTATAGTTGATCTATATCCGATAGTATCTCTGGAAAGCGAAAACGAGAGGTATGTAGCTTTTTTTATCTTTGTCTATTAGAGCAAAATATCTTATCTCAACTTACATGTGCTTTTTGTTCTTAATCTCGACAGCGTCTCTGTCAATTTCACACCGGGAACTTTTGCTTTTGATTTGGAGGTCTATTTCTTTTTCTCATTTTTTAAAATTCATATTTCCGTATGGACTATGTATAACTCACACTTTTTTGTTGAATTTAGCTATACAAAACAGCAGCGATTAATCATCAAAAGATGGAAACTGAAGGGATATGCATACCTCAAAGCATAATTGATTTGTGAGTATACACACTTTACTACACTAAATGTGAGTTGCATGCAATCCTTGTTTTCGTTTGTGATAATCTTCAAAACAGGCTTGTAAAGAATTACTTGTCACATTATGGGTATGAAGAGACTCTCAAGACTTTCCACTTGCCTTCGGAAACTGAAATTACTCATGCGCAAAACCTATCATATTCGTTGAGTGACCGGAAGTATCTTAGAGAGGTATGATTATCCATTGTTTTTGTTTCTTTAATCTTTTTAGTTGCTACTATTACTATATCTTTTTTGTTAATAATAAACTTATCCGTATATGGTTGTTAAAGGCTATAATGAAGGGTGAGATTGATGCTGCTCTTGCTAAAGTCCACATCAGCTATCCCGAACTTATAAAGGTGGGCTGAGGAACAAGTATATTGTTTCATTCATATTTGTTAAGATAATATCCCCCTTCACACTGAGATATGAAATATTATTATTAAATACAGGATGATATTCCAGAATTCGGCTTTCCAGAAGTCTACTTTCTTCTTCACTGTCAAAAGTTCACCGAACTAGTACGGGTAATACTATTTGTTGGTTATACATTTACTCGTCATATTCATGGTGGTTAGACGATCTATCTAACTAAATGCTCTAGAAAACCGTGACACATGCAGACCGGAGCAAGAGGCGACGCTAAGACATATAAATCAGAGAAGAATTTATCTTGTTTCAATGTACTCGAAGACATGTTTGAGGTAGATATGATTCTTCAACCTTAAAACTTGTGTGATCGAATTGTTTTTTGATATTTACTCTGAGATTCTAATGTATTGTTTTCTGTTTCAGGACTGCAATACTCTGCTTGAATGCGAAGATCCCGAGGGAGCAGGTGTGGCGTATTTGCTAGGAGAGGCGCAAAAGGATGTAGTAGCAGACGCAGTGAATGCAGCGATTCTATCTTCAAGTACCAATAAGTTGGAGTCTCGTCTCGAACGACTCGTTAGACAAGTAACAATATGCTATCTCAAATACCAGGGAGAACCGTTCTCGCTCTATGCTGTTTAGTCCAATGTGTGAAAACATAAATGTGTAATATTGTTTGTACTTCTGCTCTAAAGCATTTAAAACTATATAGGTGTAGTCGATGTTATTGACTGGTTGAATGCATTTTTTGACTTGGTTTCCTTTGGTTTTCTGTTTTATTTCCATACTGCTTGGCCTGGAATTTACTTGTGATCAGCAGAAGCATTGGAATTGCTGACTTATTTGTGTGCTTTTATTATTAGGGAGGTACTAATGTTTTGGAATTAATTTTGTTTAAGGCTAGACCCCGTACTTGAAAAAAAATCTTGGTATGTATAGAACGGAGTTAGAACTACATAAAAGCATCTGACATGTTATTTTGGAAGATTTCTCACCTTCCACTTTGGTACTGTTCCAGATTACTTCACTACTTATTTAACCCAGAAAACATCCCACCGAGTCTGTTGTGAAAGTTATAGGAAGATGTTTAGCTTCCTTTCACCCAAATGTCTAAGTTACCATGTAATACTTCAAAACAACTTTGCTATGTTTTTTGTCAGAAAATCACGAGATTGACATGTTAAACATTTTCTTATACGAGAAAAATACTTATTATGATTGATAATATTTTCTGCCAACAAAACATGTATTTATACTGTTTCCATATAACAGAATTAAGGTTGTTCTCATTTACACTGCTTTCTTTTCTAGTTTCTTACATAACCTCACTAATCGAGAAAATTAGTGATACAGGTTCTATTCTCAATCAGTCATTGGGATCTATTATACCTTCCTCTGTTTCTGTTATTTCATCTCTGTATTTATCCATCAAGCCATCACATCTCACTAGCAACTCATCTGCCAAAGGCAGTATTGCCGGGTTACGCCTGTCGTTGTAGAGATGAGGACTGAACTTGACCTGCCAGACACCGTGCCTAAACTGCTGTCGGTCTCTGTACTCTATCTTCCGTACCTTATCCCGGATTTTGGAGAGATCCATTGGGTGTTTAACAACGTCAAGATAGTCTGGAGCCTCCTTCTTCGAAACCGGTTTCAAGAAGAGGTACGACACTTGTACATCTTTTTCTCTTAATCTGTCTACTATGCTTTCCAAGATGTTTGCTAGGCCAACCTGTTGGCAAATAAATAGAGGAGAAAACAAAGATGAGTTTCACAGAGCTCATAGGATCAATATGGGATTGAATAAGCGGTTGGATCTCAGCAACAGTAATGGGGAGGACATATAAACACATGAAGGCATGCAATGTGGTTACAGAGCAATACCATAAAGTAAACAAAGTAAAATATGGAAGCAAAGAGAATTATACCTTTCCCTTTCTGCGTCGTTTTGGTTGAGGCGCATACTCTGCCGCGTTCCTATCAAAGTAAGAGACGTATTGGCTTCTGACTTTCTGAACGTTTCTCCGAGGAGGATAATCTTCTAGATATCCTTCTATTATTTCGGGTTGCAGCTTCTTTTTCTTCTTGGCTTTTTGCCTTTCTTCTTCCTCCCTCTCACTCCGTATTACGTCTTCAAATCTTCTGATCTCAACTATCTCATTGGCCTAATGGCCTTTAGAATTACACACTTGATACTAAGTATCTAGATAAATTTTATTGGGTTTGAGAAGAACCAAAAATATGAAGAGCAATTGCAGATCACATACCTCTGTAAGTGATATATCTATTTTCTCTCTTGGCCCGTTTCCGAGGTGGCTCATGAATAGCAAATATCTCAGAGAACTGTAAGATGACCATACCATCTTCCACATACAAAGTAGGCAGTGACGTGGCGCTTTTCTCATTTAAAGTACTTTTCAATACCTCCTCCACCTCCCCCTGAGTGCTTCAGTGAGATAACTAACAGAAAAAAATTCTACCACAGCAAAAAGATGTTGTAAACTTACCTCCTGGATATCTTCTGTGTCCATCAGATCTTCATTTTCCAAGATGGTAGCTTCCTTTTCATAATCCAAAGCCTTGTCGTCCTTTAAGACAACTGCAAAGCAATAATTTGAGTTATGTTCACGAGGCATCTAAGAAATATTCTAAGAGTTCTGATCTCAAGATTTAAGACGCACTTGACCATATCTTTGCAAAATAATTTTCCTGGGCTCAAAGAGTATAAGTTTGGAGAATAACTCAACTAAGCCAATTTGAGAGTAAGAAATGACACACCAAAAGTAGAGAATATAATGTACTAATCAGTTTGTTCAAGAAATGGCGATTTCAATAACAAACCTGGTTCCCTCTCTTCAGAATCAAAAACTTTTTCAACTGGTGTGTGCTCCTCCTCTTGTTCTTCTTCCTCATCATAATCATCATCGCCAAACACAGAAACTTTCGAATTTAAACTACTCAAAGCAACTGCAGCGGAAAAATACTCTCCTTTTGGCAGTAGACGATCTTCCTCGCTAACTATTTGAACTTCAGGGTCAACATATTCTTCATCGATATCCTCAGAATCTAGATGGGATTAAAACCACTTTAAAGACTCACATTTCACTCTGCTATAAACTTTAAGAAGAATATTACAAAGAGTGTGTAGAATGTTACAATTATATCTTGCAGAGATGAAGGCAGTGCAGAAAGTTACAATTATATCTTGCAGAGATGAAGCCAGTGCAGAAAGATGTTCTTTGGCGTGCTGTAGAATTGAATGTTATCACTAGTGAAGAATTTAAAACTCATATAATCAATAAAACACAGACATCTGTTTTGAGTAGCTAACTCTAGAAAGAAGACAAGAATTTTTGATGACATAATCTACACACTATGCCTTGAACAACTCCATCATACATTCATACTGAAAGAGTACCTCGTCAAGGTAATCAACATCCAAGCCCCAGAGTCATCAACATTTCCAAAGATAAATCCCAGTCCCATGTTGGTGTCCTCATATTCTTCATCGTCATAAAGAAAAGCATACATTTGATAAGAAGACTGCGAATTTCTATTACCTGAGGAAGTCTTGAGCCATATTAAATCTTCAAATTTGCTTCCCAGAATCACGAATCACTTGAAAGTATCTGTCATAGGAAGAGGTCTAAATGCCTTCCATGAATTATCTCTTGTTTATCTCTTATCTTTAAGTTGTAATCCGGTACAATGTGTGGTCCGGTTTAGGGTAAATCCCATTTGGTTATCATTATTCGGTACAAGAAACTTTATGTATAGGCATCTTTGCCCTTTTTAATTAATCAACGCATTATTCAAAAAACTCTCTTTCTCTCTTATCATCTTATCATCATCTTCCTCCATCACAGATACAGCTTTCTTCGGAGTGATCTTTCCGGTAAACCGATCATTCTCTAGATCTGTGTTCTCCATATCTTCGGATTCTAGGTGAATCCCTAGGTTTGGGTTATCAATACTAACACTTTGTTACATTGGTATCAGCAGTCTACGATTCTCGGATCTATGGCGTCGATCGAACCCAACCAACAAACGGTGGCTGAGATTCAACGACACATGGATGAGCTACGTCAAGCGCAGTTAGATCAAGCTACGAAACAGGAACAACAAAACCAAAACCTTTCGGAGCAAATGACTCGCCTTGAATCGTTGATGACCAGGCACTTTGCCTTTAAATCACCGATCCAACACGACCTAACTGTTGCAGATAGCGCTTCTCCCTCTGGTGGCGTCGCTACTTCACCCAGACGTTCACGACCACCTGACCCTCCAGATCTACACAGATTGGAGCTTGACTCACCTCCATGACAGTCCGGTGATGCTCGAGCTTCCTCTCCTCATTCTGGGTTAACCTCACGTCTTACTAAACTTGGTTTTCCTAAGTTTGATGGAACAATGTTACGAGAGTGGGTCTATCGGTGTGAGCAATTCTTCTCTATGGACAACACCCCTCCTGAGACGAAGGTCCGCCTAGCATCTATTCACATGGAGGGTAAGGCACTCCAATGGCACCACAACTACATCACCAATCGGTACGGTATTTTCCCCTCTTGGCCTGCGTATGTGGTGGTTGTTTCTGAACGGTTTGCTGGAGTTTTTGATGATCCGATTTCAGCATTGGTTAGCCTAAAACAAGCTGGTGATTCTGTTGAAATGTATCTGGAGAAGTTTGAGTGTGCTTTGACCAGGGTTTCCTTACCAGAAGATCAAGCTCTGAGCATCTTTCTGACCAACATGAACCCGCACTTAGCCTTTCATGTGAGGCAGTTTGATGTCAGAACAGTTGCTGCTGCAGCCCGCAAGGCTAAGCTTCAAGAATCTTCTCTGTTGCATACTCCAACCAGATCCGTGAGAGCTTCCTTCAGTCCCTACAAACCTTACATACAAACCTCACCACCTCCTCCTTTCCGAAATACTAGCCCTTCATCACCAAAATCACCCATCTTCCCTTCTCCAAAATCACCACACCCACCTGATAACCCCAAAACAACTACTCCTAAACCAACCTTTAATCCCCGACCAGGTACTACGAGATTCTCTTATGAGGAAATGCAACGGAGAAGAAACGAAGGGTTGTGTATGTTCTGTGAAGAAGTTTTTACACCAGGGCATCAGTTGAAGCACAAAAGAGCTCAGGTTTTCTTCATGGAGTGTGATGATGAGGGACTTTCAGATAGTGAGGATGAATCAATAGAGATGGTTATGGAGGAAAATGGCGAAGATAACACTGAGAAACAACCTACCATCTCCATTAACGCCCTAAGTGGTTCAACAAGCTACAACTGCATGCGTTTGGTGGGTCAGGTTGGCAAACGGAATATGTATGTGTTGGTTGATCCAGGTAGCACACACAACTTCCTAGACCTTTCTTTTGCTAAGGAGGTTGGCTGCAAGCTGGACAACATCACCCCTATGTCTGTGGCAGCAGCAAATGGTAACAACCTGATCACGAAATACAAGTGTTCTAACTTCTCTTGGAGGATGCAGGGTTACGATCTCCACACTGAAATCAGGACATTACCCCTGGATTGTTGCGACTTGGTCCTGGGAGTTCAGTGGCTGGTTACTCTAGGCCCTATCTTGTGGGATTTCTCTAATCTCATAATGGAATTTACACTGAATGGGGTCAAACATGTGCTTAGAGGGGTCACCAAGTCTGGTTATAAGGTGGTTAATGGGGGTAGCCTCAACAAACTTATGTTACACGAACCTCAGATTGCAATGCTTCGCATTTGTGACATGTCTGACTCTGCCTCTTCCCCTCTTACTCCTGCGGCTATGTTTTCCCACATCTCTGCCAGTGGAGCTGATCATTTGAATGAAATATCCCTTCAGCCTGTCCTTGACACATACTCTGACTTGTTTGAGGCACCTGCAGAACTTCCACCTTTCAGGGATGGTTTTGATCATCAAATACCTTTGGAATTGGGATCCAATCCGGTTAATCAGCGGCCCTACAGGTACTCCTCTCTCCAAAAAGACGTCATTGATAAGATGGTAAAGGATATGCTTTCCCAAGGCATTATCCAGTACAGCTCAAGCCCTTATGCATCTCCTATTGTCTTGGTCAAGAAGAAAGATGGGACATGGAGACTTTGCGTGGATTACAGAGGGTTAAACAAGCAAACTGTGAAGGATAAATATCCAATCCCATTGTTGGAGGACCTCTTGGATGAGCTCGGTGGCTCCAAGTACTTCTCTAAGCTGGATCTTCGAGTTGGTTTCCATCAATTGCGGATGTCTCCTCAAGATGTGTACAAAACGGCTTTTAAGACTCACTCTGGACACTATGAGTACCTAGTCATGCCTTTTGGGCTGACTAATGCCCCCTGTACTTTTCAAGGGCTGATGAACCACATTTTCCAAGATATCGCCAGGAAATTCCTTCTCGTTTTCTTTGACGATATTCTGGTTTACAGTCCAACTTGGGAAGCTCACCTCCAACATCTTGAGAGTGTTTTCACTATCCTCAGACAACACAAACTATATCTCAAGCCATCCAAGTGTACTTTTGGTGCTACAGTCATTGAGTACCTTGGGCATTTTATCTCCGAGGAGGGAGTTAGCACTGACCCTTCCAAGGGCAAAGCTATAGAGGACTGGCCAGTTCCCACAACCCAGAAACAATTGCGGAGTTTTTTGGGGCTTGCTAACTACTACATGAGGTTTATCAGAGGATACAACACCACTGCTAGACCTCTAACCTCACTTCTAAAAAAAGAGGGCTTCTCTTGGGATACAGCTGCATCTACAGCCTTCCTAGCTCTCAAGTCAGCTTTGATGACTACACCGGTCCTCGCTCTCCCCAACTTTGACAAAACTTTTGTGGTTGAAACTAACGCCTCTAACCTGGGAATTGGCGCTGTTCTCATGCAGGAGAACCACCCCATTTGTTACATCAGTAGAGCCCTTGGTCCTAGACATCAGGCTCTCTCTGTTTACGAAAAAGAGCTCATGGCAGTGGTTCACGCAGTTCAGACTTGGAACGCCTACCTCGCTCATAGGCCTTTCATAATCAAGACTGATCAGAAATCACTTAAGTACCTGGTGGAACAGAAGGTTACTACTCCCTTCCAGCATATGTGGCTCTCCAAATTGATGAGGTATACCTTTGAAATCCAGTACAAGCAGGGCAAAGAGAATTACGCCGCAGATGCTCTCTCTCGCGTCACTGGTTCAGAGTTGCTCCACATCACACTGTCACAAGCTCACCAGGGGTTCTATGACTCCATCAAACTGCTCTGGCAAACTGATCCTAACCTCTCCAAGATCATTTGTGAGCTGCAGTCTGATCCTTCATCTCACTCTACTTTCACTTATGTCAATGATGAATTGCGTAGGAAAGGAAAGCTAGTGGTGGGTGACAACGCAGAGGTGAAGCTTCATATCTTTAAGTGGCTTCATGACTCAGCCGTGGGAGGTCATTCTGGCAGAGACACCACCCTGCATAGGATCCAATCCTTATTCTATTGGCCAAAAATGAGTAAGGAAGTCCAACACTATGTCAGGAACTGTTCTATCTGCCAGAAGAACAAGTATGATTTGGCTGCTAAACCTGGCCTACTCCAGCCATTACCCGTGCCTAATGGCATCTGGGAATCAGTAAGTCTTGACTTCATTGAAGGTCTCCCACCTTCTAATGGTAAACATTGCATACTTGTGGTTGTTGACAGGCTTAGTAAGAACGCTCACTTCTTAGCTCTCTCACATCCATACACGGCTATTGATGTGGCTCAACTATACCTGGACAACATCTTCAAGCTGCACGGTATGCCGCAGACCTTGGTAAGTGACAGAGATCCTACTTTTCTCAGTGCTGTCTGGACAGAAATTTTTAGGGTTCATGGGGTTGATCTGAACTTCTCCACTGCTTATCACCCTCAAACTGATGGGCAAACAGAAGCTACAAACAAAACCTTGAAAACTTACCTGAGATGTATGACGTCTGACACACCTAGCTCCTGGAGCAAGTGGTTGCCTTTAGCAGAATGGTGGTATAACACTACTTTCCACTCCTCTGCTAAGACCACACCATTTGAGATTGTTTACGGACAACCTCCTCCTTTACACCTGCCCTACCTACCTGGTGAAAGTTCCTCACTGGCAGTAGATCACAGCCTCCAAAAACGGGAAGAGCTCATTAACATGCTCAAATTTCACTTGCTCAGGGCTCAGAACAGAATGATGCAGTATGCTGATCTCCGTCGGTCACCTAGAGAGTTCAAAATCGGGGATTTTGTGTACCTCAAACTCCAGCCTTACCGCCAACAATCTCTGAAAGAGAAAAAGGTACCTCACAAGCTCTCACCTCGCTTCTATGGTCCTTTTCGTGTTTCAAATAAGGTTGGGTCAGTTGCTTACAAACTAGACCTCCCTTCTACTGCTGCTATTCACAATGTGTTTCACGTGAGTCAACTGAAGTTGTGTCCTAACCCACCAACAACAACACCTTCGTTGCCTCAATACCTCTGTGATCTTGGCAATGACAAGGAACCTGAAGCAATCCTTGAGACTCAAATGGTAAAGCGACACAACAAAGCAGTCACTAAGGTTTTGGTCCACTGGAAAGGTTCTACACCAGAACAAGCTACTTGGGAGTTCTATCAGGACTTCATCAACAAATTTCCTCAATTTAATCCTTGAGGACAAGGATCTACTCAACCAGGGGGTATTGTCATAGGAATAGGTCTAAATGCCTTCCATGAATTATCTCTTGTTTATCTCTTATCTTTAAGTTGTAATCCGGTACAATGTGTGGTCCAGTTTAGGGTAAATCCCATTTGGTTATCATTATTCGGTACAAGAAACTTTATGTATAGGCATCTTTGCCATTTTTAATTAATCAACGCATTATTCAGAAAACTCTCTTTCTCTCTTATCATCTTATCATCATCTTCTTCCATCACAGATACAACTTTCTTCGGAGTGATCTTTCCGGTAAACCGATCATTCTCTAGATCTGTGTTCTCCATATCTTCGGATTCTAGGTGAATCCCTAGGTTTGGGTTATCAATACTAACACTTTGTTACAGTATCAAACTCTCATACAATTACTGGGAAATAACAACCAGATTCCTTATCGGAAAGAGACCCAATAACAAGGTCATCAAAACCCTCGTTGATCAACCTTGAAACCCTAATTGAGAGTGTGTATACCCTCCGCCGGACAGAAGCCCCGAGATAGCAAAATGCTCAAATCGCAAGGTTTTATCTTTATACAGGTTTACTAGTCCCGGGTCCAATTCTCAACCCGAATAAAAACGTTATCCTTTGGTTTAACCGATCCAAACCAAACCCTATCCGAAATAGGTTTAATTTCGTAATTTACCTCGACCTTTGTTATATAAGCCGTTTGGGAAATATATTTTTTATTGTCAGTAACGAAATATTTGAATTCAGAATGGGCCCGTAATGCGTTGAATACTCTGAAAACAAATAAAAAAACACATTTCTTATTGACGAAACTACCCTCTTTAATGTTAATTTATTACATGAAAAAGCCCTTTCCAAATTCAAATTCAAATTCGAACTCCGCCTCAAAGTGCAAAACACAGGATGCAATCTCAGCCGTCCGTTTCATCGTCTTCTTCTTTAACATCTCTTTCTTCCTCCTTCCTGCTTTACTGCTCAAATCATGCAAATCTAGAGAGACTGAGTCAGTGAGAGACAGAGATTTTATCAGAAACTCTTCAGTAGCTAGAGAAATTTTGGATTTTTATTGCTCAATTTATCACACAGGCAAGAAAATTTCCCATTTTTAAAAAATCTTTAGCTGGGTGATTCCAAGTTTCTTAATTTTTTCATTTCTCGGTGAATTCTGATTGGTTTTGTGTCGAATTTAGGTATTGTAGATGTCGAACGATGTGAAGTTTTCCAGTAGAGATTCCGACAAGTACGAGGAAATCGAGAATGTTCCTGAAAATCTCCAAGCTTCGTTTTTGTCACAAACCAGCAACGATTCGTCTTCTTCCTCTTCTCTACCACGGGCTCCGTTAATCACGATTCAAGATCCATCGACGAATCCTAAACACGAAAAGGAGTCTCGGAGTAAGATCGAAGGAACTCCGTCTAAGCTTAGAGTTAAGAACCCAGATCCAGCGTTGCCTTTACGGACTCCGGATAAGTATCGATCAGCTACGTTCTCGAAAAACAGATTTGGTTGGGGCGACAAGTGTGATTCTGTCACAAACACGAATGTGGGTTTGTTGAACATGACTCCTAAGACTGGTAGAGTTGTTGGGAGAGCTTATTCGGAGACTAATTCGACGCAGAATACGCCTACTAAGAGCGTATCTAAGCCTCCGGGATCTTGTTACAGAGGGAAGTTTGATGGAACAGGAGCTGTTAGAGCTGGTGGGTATGTCTCGTTGTATAAAGGGTTGTCTAGTTCTTCTGGACAAGTTTCAGCTGTTGTCAATACCGTTGAAGTCCCTCACTTTAACCTTAAGGAGGATCCATCTTTCTGGATGGATCATAACGTACAGGTAGTGATTTGTTTGTATGGTTTACTTTCTTTTTCTTATGTGGTCCTTGAATTGCATTGCTCTTCTCACTGTCCACTACTGTCTAGTTTACATCTAGGTTCATTAGCTGCACCAATTTGCTTCTTTTAACACGAATGTCTACATTGGTTTTGGTTTTTAGTTTCTTAAGCATTGGATTGCTGATGAGATTTCATTAGGACATGAAAACTTCGAGAAATTTTGGTTAGGTGGCAAATCATTGATGGTCATTGAATGTATTGCAGATTCTTATACGTGTCCGACCGCTTAATAGCATGGAGAAGAGTACAAACGGGTACAATAGGTGTTTAAAGCAAGAAAGCTCGCAATGCGTAGCATGGACTGGACCACCAGAAACACGATTTTTATTTGATCATGTGGCTTGTGAGACAATTGACCAGGTAAGACTCGGATCGAAAGCAGAAAATTTTATTTCCTTTTCTTCGTAGAAATTGAGGTTTTCTTTTCGCATTCTATACCTGTAGGAAACTCTTTTTCGGGTTGCTGGTCTGCCCATGGTGGAAAATTGCTTGTCTGGCTACAACAGCTGTATATTTGCGTATGGCCAGGTACATTCTTCTATCATTCTAGAGATGGATTATGAGGAATCATTTGAAAATCCTTATAAGGTTACAATGAGATAAGATGGTTAAGTTTCCAGAATAGGACCGAGTGGAGACAGTTGCCTTCTTTGGGAATACTTATTATTTTTCCTTCATTTTCTAACTTGTAAAAATTGGTTGGGATTGTGCAGACAGGAAGTGGAAAGACATATACAATGCTCGGGGAAGTTGGTGATTTAGAAGTTAAACCAAGTCCCAACAGAGGAATGATGCCACGGATATTTGAATTTTTATTTGCAAGAATACAAGCTGTAATTCTCTTATGATATTGCTTTTTCCATTTCTATTACAGAAATGATTACCTTTGCTAATCGCATCTTCCATCATTGTTCTTGTTGCAGGAGGAAGAGAGCAGAAGAGACGAGAGACTTAAATACAATTGTAAATGCTCTTTCCTTGAGATTTACAATGAACAGATCACAGATCTTCTTGAACCGTCTTCAACAAATTTGCAGGTAATTTTAAACTCTTTTGCTGATGAAAGTGCATAGGGCATGCAAGGCTTAGTTTTCTAATGTATTTTCATATTTAGCTACGCGAGGACATTAAGAGTGGTGTCTATGTGGAAAATCTCACTGAGTGTGAAGTTGAAAGTGTTCAGGACATCTTAGGGCTTATCACACAGGTTAGTACTGCCGTCTCCCAAACATTTTTGTTTTATGTTTATTGTTCCTAAAATCTTATCTGTGGTACAATAGGGTTCTTTGAATCGAAAAGTTGGAGCCACAAATATGAACAGAGAGAGCAGCCGATCACATAGTGTATTTACATGCGTGATTGAGAGCAGATGGGAAAAAGACTCGACAACTAATATGCGTTTTGCAAGACTGAACCTAGTCGATCTCGCTGGATCAGAGAGGTAACTATGGTGCTTTAGATTGGTCTTGCCTTTAGAAACCTCGTCTTACAATTTCCTTACTGTAACAGGCAAAAAACTTCTGGTGCTGAGGGTGACCGCCTAAAAGAAGCTGCTAGTATCAACAAATCGTTGTCCACACTAGGGTAAGTAACTGAGGAATAGTTAAACCCCTGGCATAACTCAGTTTCTCAATTAGTTGTTATGTTAATTTTTGCTATTTGTTATTATTTATTGCAGACATGTCATTATGGTTCTTGTCGATGTTGCAAATGGTAAACCAAGGCATATTCCATATCGTGATTCCAGACTGACATTTCTTCTTCAGGTTAAATCTGAATTCATTGCCTTTTGTCGCTTAAGTTGCAATCTATCCTTTCATGGAATTATAACGGTAATCATTTCATTTACAGGACTCATTGGGTGGCAATTCCAAAACCATGATCATTGCTAATGCTAGTCCTTCCGTCAGGTATTCTTTCAACAATAACTTGCTCTATAGTTACATAAAACCGTACAGACAAAGAACTTCAACTTACCACTTCTGTGTTTTATCACTGGCAGTTGTGCAGCAGAGACACTAAACACTCTAAAATTTGCTCAGAGAGCAAAGCTTATCCAAAATAACGTAAGTTTGCACTGATACATATTGTAATTTTTGAAGGAGATTAATCATGACTAACCTTTGGATAAATATTATGTTTTAATGTCTATAGGCTGTAGTCAACGAAGATTTCAATGGGGATGTCCTGGAGTTACGCCGTCAAATCAGACTTTTAAAGGTGAAACATTTTGAACTGCCATTAGGTGCTCTTTATGTGAAGCTGTAAATATGCTAAGAGAATTTGTTGTATGTGTGTGTGGAACAGGAAGAGCTTTCCCTCCTCAAGCGTCAAAACATCTCCAGGGCATTGTCATTTGGATCAGCAACAGCCAACTTTTCAGAATTCCAAGTCGATTCTCCATCAAGTGAAATGCATGAGATAGGACATCAGCAGACTGGTAACTCGCTTGTGTATGAATCTGGAGGCTGTGTAAGGATGTCTAGAAAGCAGGTATACTAACTTTGAGAAATTTCAATAATTATTAGGCTTACTTAGGATTCGTATGCTTCTACCTTGTGATTCCACTAAAATTATATATGTATATATCAGTTGAAATCGTTGGAGATAACACTTGCTGGTTCATTGAGAAGAGAACATGTGGCTGATGCTTCAATCAAGAAGCTTGAAGCTGAGATTGAGCATCTAAACCGTTTGGTAATTATTTTTCACTTGCACTGCTCGCATTCCCAGTTATGTTTCAGAGCCTGATCAATGTATGCCAATATACTCTTAGGTTCGACAAAGAGAGGAAGATACTAGAAGCACAAAAATGATGCTCAGGTTTCGAGAAGACAAGATACAGAGGCTGGAATCACTTGTTGGCAACCATATATCTGCAGATTCTTTTTTGCTGGAAGAGAAAAATGTGTTATCAGAAGAGATTCAGCTGCTTCAAGCTAAACTGGATAAGAATCCTGAACTGACTCGCTTTGCCCTGGAAAACATAAGGCTTCTCGACCAACTTAGAAGGTAACAAATCTTCAGGAAACTTCTAATGCTGAAATAAGAGAAATTTGTTCTTTTTCTTAATGTTCGGTTATTATGGTACTTGCAGATTTCAAGAGTTCTATGAGGAAGGTGAAAGAGAAATTCTACTGGGCGAAGTTTCAAATCTGCGAAACCAGGTGCCTCTAGTTAGCAAAGTATCCTGGTATGGTTATTTTCGTTTCCAATGCCATATTTAACCCTAGCAATTTATTTTGCAGCTCTTCCAGTTTCTTGAAGAAAACTCTGGCTGGCAAAAACATCCTGATGATGGAATAGAGCCACAGGTTACATCTAGTTTCCTCGTTACATACGTTTAAATATCTCTAACCAGAAGGATTGTGCTTCATTGATTGTGTGTCATTAGTCATATTGTATTTTCAATTTTGTTGTAAAAGGATTTCGGATTTTCCATGGTGCAGGGTGCATTACCTACTGGCAAAGAAAATACTTCTATACAGGAGGAGGTGGGTTACTTTCTTGCTCAGAAGCCTGTTTTCTTTCTAATCTATCTTTTCAATTTCAGTTTCTTGATGTATTTTCCATCGCAGTTAAAAAATACCTATAACGAGCTTGAGAAATGCAGAAGTAACCTTGGTTCTTGCCTGGAAGAGAATGCAAAGCTTAGCAGGTTAGCAAATCTGATTGATGATTCTTGTTGTTTCCTGGTATATGGTCAAAGGAGTTCTCATTTTCGCCATAGTCGTGATAACTGATAAGTCTTCTCGCCCATCTTCTGCAGAGAAATTCATAATCTAAAGGCCATGGTCAGCGATATCAGAGCCTCCACACCTGATGAACATAGCATTGCGAACAAAGAAAAGGTCTGCACAATAAGAGCAGTGTGGTTTACTAATCTGCTCAACTATTTGTGAATCGTTCTGCAGGTTACCCTTGAGCATTTTCACCTAACAATTAAATATTGCCAAAAAATTGCAGGCCTTGTTGGGAATTCAAAATGTTGAGCGGCACGAAACACTTGCTGGTCAGCAGGTCAACCATGTAGAAGAAATCATCAAACTGCAGCTTGATTTGGATGTACTGAAAATTATCCTCGATGAGGAAAGAACAATACGTGGTGATACAGAGGCGCAGGCAGTTCGCTTGAAACTTGATATTGGAGAGTTGAAGGACCAACTACTTATGATGAGCAAGGAGCAAGAAAATGTAAACAGTGAACTTGGGGAGACAAAATCTGTAGTCGAAGCTCTCGAATCGCAAAACATTATATTGATCCAAGAAGCTGAAGAGTTGAGGAGAATGAAGGACACATATATTGAGCTTTTGGAAAAGCAAGAGCTTGACATCCCAGCAATGAAGTCCAAACAGTGCAATGAGTTCAAAGATAATCTCGCAGAGGACAACGCAATTGACACGAAGTTCAAAAAGATGCAAGCATCACTTGAAAAAGCTAAGAGGTTGAACATGTTGTTCAAGAGTGATATTGCTTCGAAGGCATCCGGAGATGAAGAAATGGATGAAGTTCACAGGCAAGCTGAAGCTGCAACTGCCGAGGTGATTGTCTGTTTGCAGAATGAGCTTGAAGTTCTTCAGAAGGAGGTCGGTGATTTCCAATCAAAAGAAAACATGACTGAAAAGCAGGTAAATCTTTTGGAAACTCAGATGGAGGAGCTGCAGGATAACTTACGAGATATGACCATGGATAATGAGCAGTTGCAAGAAAAGCTCAGAGGCAAAGACATGGAACTACAGATCATATCAAATGAAATGGAACTTCTCACAGCTGAACTTGAAGAAATTCTGCTGAATGGGAATGAAGGCCTTACAGATGCATGTTACCAGGCTGATCTAATTTCGGGTTCCTTACCAGATAAAAGGATATGGATATCTGTACAGGTTGGAGGGTTAATAAGAACAATTGCTGAGAGAGAATTAATGATTGAAGATCTCGAAAGTTGCTTAGAGGATGCCAATAAAAAGCGCTGTGATATAGAATCCATGTTGAAGTCTCTTAGAGGGGCAGCATTAGTAATGAATGAAGCGCACCAGAGAGAGTACGAGGAAAAGGAGACACATGTTGTCCTCTTGAAATCGCAGTTGTGCACAAAAACAGAGACCATGTCAAGGCTTCAAGAGAAGCTGAAGATGGCTGAAAGGTTTATTTATGAAACATCACATTGTGCAACAGCTTCTCTAGTAATTGTCAACCGATATTCTGAGATAACCGAATCCCAAACTTTTGAGTTGAAACAAAAGGATTTCCAGCTTGAGGAATCTGCTGGAACAATTCTTTCTCTGAAGCAACAAGTACAAGATTTGGAAGCGACCTGTAAGGAATTTAGATGCAAACTTCTAGAGGAAGAAAATAATGCTTCTACTATGGAACGGAAACTTGAAGAAATTGAGGAGACTAGCATCTCGGCGATGAAAGAGAAGCTTTCTGAGCTTAAGGGTGGCGTATCTGGACTGAAATCATGCATAAACATGTGTCAAGAGCATGACAAATACACTGAGGCAGAGAATTCATTATGTTCTCCAGCCAACTGTGGTGAAGGACAGGTGAGCTAGTTTTAGTTTGTTTTAACAATCATGCCTTATTATATATAAAAATAGTGGTGTGCTTAGTCCTTTACTGGAAATATTTCATACAGGAACTTGGAAGGAATGTACTCGTCTCCTCTTGCATAGAGAAGACTCCAAACAACAATCATACGGAGTCCATGAGAGTTAGTAGCAAGGTGTCTAGTGAGAGAGGTAAAGTGATTATACTGCTAAAGCAAGAAATGGAATCTGCTCTTGTAAGCTTAAAGGAGGTTCAATTTGAGATGGCCAGACTCCAGGATGAGAAGGAAGAGCTAAAGGCGTCTGAGAAAAGTAGCTTAAGCAACTTGAACGACCTGGCTGCACAGTTTTGTAACCTTGAAACTGTGATGAAGAACATGGAAGAACAATATGAGCACAAGATGGAAGTCACAGATCATAAACTTGAGGCAAGTAACTGTTTATCCTTGCGTCCTTTCAAAATTTTCGTTTTCTCATTCTGCTACATATGGGACTGTGCATTTATGCTCTCACCAATTATCTACATTCTCTTTCAGATTCTATGAATTTTTATCCTTTTTTTCCTGAAATTCTTTAGCTTTTTTTACAGACTTTGGAGCATGAATTAGCTAAGATGAAGATAGAGGCTGACCAGGAATATGTAGAAAACTTGTGTGTTTTCAAAAAATTTGAGGAGGCTCAAGGGATTATTAGAGAAGCAGATATCACGATCAATAAGCTCATAATAGCAAATGAAAAGATGAAAGTTGAGCTGGAAAAACAGAAGAAAAGGGAAGTCAGCTTGGTTGGAGAGAAAAACGCCTTAGTTGACAAGGTGCAGGAGCTCGAAGCAATAAATGTCAAAGAAAATGAGAACTTTGAGTACCTTAAGAAGCTATTCGAGTCAAGTTTGACGGGGATAGGAGATCTCGTCGAAGAGCTGGAAACCGTTGTCAGAAAATTACAAGATGAGTCATCTGAGGCATTGACTGGCATGGCCAATGATTTATCTGACCTAAAGTCTTGGGTTTCAGAAACAAAGTCAGCTAGATTGTTCCTTGAGGATATCTGGTCAGAAATAATCATGAAGGATTGTGCTCTCTCAGTTCTACACCTATGCCATATGGGGGTTTTGTTGGAAACAGTCACAGGGATCAATACCGAAAATCGTCTGCTTCATCGTGGTCTGTGTGTATCAAACTCTTCCATAGCCGGATTAAGAGATAACAATCTAAGGTTAAGAAGGGAGCTTGAGATGTTTACAAGTCTGAAGGGTAAACTATTGGCTGATATAAAGAATGGTTTTGAGAGAATTTCAAGAAATGAAGAAGCAACTAATCTGCTTACTACAAAATTAAGCAATTTTGAGCAAACAATTTCAGGTTTACAGTACCAGGAGGAGTTGATGTTGGAAAGATCTAACAGCATGGGGTCTCAGCTTGATATTTTGATGAAAGACATAGATTTAAGCAACCGGAACCTTGCAGAAACTCTGTCGGAGAACGAGCTGCATCAAAATCAGAAAGATGATTTCCTTGACGCTGAAGTTGAGATTTACTTAACGGATCTCTGCTCAAAGGATGTTGAGTCACTTGTTCTGGCGCATACAGTAAAAGAATATTCTTCTTGTCTAGCAGTTGTGGATAGAGAGATTCTTGATCATCATGCCATCGTTGAGGATCTTAAGGAGAAATTGTGTGTCTCCCAGGTGGAGAGTGAGCTCAAAAACCTCTCTCTAAATGATTACAAATTGGAGATTGTTTCAATGAAACCAAAGCTGACTGAAGCACAGAGAAAAATCAAGGTTCTCTCATCGGATCTTAATCAAAGTGTGCGAAAAATCGCCGAAATGGACGAAGTAAATAAGGTTTTCGGAGAAAGAGTCCTGTTCTTGGAGTCTCGCGTTGAAGGCCTACAGCAAGATTTGGCGATGAAAGCTTCTGAACTTAACAGTCTTGAACATTCACGGTCAGTCACTACAGAAGAATTGGATATCAAAGAAAAGAATTTACTAGTTTATGCTGACGCTGTCAGTGCGTTGAACGATGAAAACAGCTCCCTTAAGCACAAGTTTGTACGTTTTGGTGAAGATCACTATAAAGCACTAGGTGTCACGAGGTTAAGCATTGACAAATGCATACATCTAGCTGAAGATAGCAGGATACTGGAGAAACTAACCAGAGATGGTCTGGTTATTTCTGATAAAATGTTCCAACTGATATGTGAGAACATCAATAAGGCTTCGGAATTCGCAGATACCGTTCAATCTTTGCAGATTGATGTAGAAGACTTGTTGTCTGAGAATATGAATCTCCAGGATGAGCTTTTGAGAAAGGATGATGTTCTAAAGGGGTTGTCCTTTGACCTCAGCCTACTGCAAGAATCTGCTTCCAATTCCATGGACAAGAAAGATGAAACAAAGGAAATCATGGTTCATGTTGAAGCTTTGGAAAATACACTAGCTTCGAAAACCTTTGAACTAGAAGATGCTGTTTCTCATGCCCAAATGCTTGCAGTTCGGCTGCAAGAGAGTAAAGAAATTATCTGCAACCTTGAAGTGGATACTGAAAAGGTAAGGCAATGCCAAAAGAAGCTGACAGCGGAAAATAAAGAAATTAAAGCTGAAGTTGAAGATCTCTTGGCAGAAAATTGCTCTCTTGAGGAGGAGCTGATCCAGACAAAGAAGGTATCAGAGAGCATGGAGATGGAGCTCTTTGATCTAAGAAATGCTCTCGGACAACTGAATGATACAGTTGAGTTTACCCAGAGCAAATTGATTGAGACCATCGATGACAGGGATAATTTACAAGATGAGGTTTTATATCTGAAAGAAGTATTCGGGAAGGTTAAAGCTGATGCTAAAGAAATCGAAGTTAGGTACATAGAAGCTCAAGAGGTAGACAACAACACTGTTAGACTTGACAATACATGTCCGTTTTTCAATGCTCAGTAAAATCTGTTTCTCTTCTCGCAGATTGCTGAATCAAGAAAGATATATGCCGATCAGAGAGAAGAAGAAGTGAAGCTATTAGAGGGATCAGTTGAGAAACTTGAGTATACTATCAATGTACTTGAAAACCAGGTTAGCACTAATCATTTTTTAATATGTAACAGTTATTTTAATCGTTTTGTTTACTTTTCTGATCGAGCTCTACTTCAATAGGTTAATGTTATCAAAGGTGAAGCTGAAAGACAGCGTCTGCAAAGGGAGGAGTTGGAGATGGAGCTTCATACCATACGCGAGCAAATGGAAAGTGCTAGAAATGCTGATGGGGAAATGAAAAGGTTAGAAAAAATTAAGCAACCTAAAAAGGTTTATGTTTAAATCAACTCATATCCTATTTTTGTGGTAAAAGGATTTTAGATGAAAAGCATATGGATCTTGAGGAAGCTAAGAAGCATAAAGAAGTGCTTGAGAGAAATACGGCTGACTTAAAGACCGAGGTAACTTTATATGTTATTTGAACAATGATGGAATCTTAAGACAAGTCTCAAAATTTCTGATGGTATATGTATGTTTACTCTGGAACAGATTACTCAACTCAGTGCGCATATCTCGGAATTAAACTTGCATGCAGAGGCTCAGGCTCAAGAATATATGCATAAGGTAAAGATGGCTCCTAATTGATTGACCAGCTTTTGTAGTTTTCCCAAAAGACTGGCATTACTAAGACTGATCCATTCCAAAACAGTTCAAGGAGTTGGAGGCAATGGCTGAGCAAGTAAAGCCAGAAATCCATGTTTCTCAAGCTATCGATTCTTCACTGAGTAAAGGTTCGGGGAAGCCTCGGGGTTCTGGCTCTCCTTTTAGATGCATAGGGTTGGGAATTGCACAACAAATGAGATCTGAGAAGGATGAAGAACTTGCTGCTGCAAGGCTACGAATTGAGGAGCTTGAAACTGTAGTTGCAACGCGACAGAAAGAGGTAACTAGTACAAAATGTTATCTATATGCTGTATTAAAACGTTTGGCATCTGCTTTATTATAATCTCATATTTTTTGTCTCAGGTATTTTTATTGAATTCAAAACTCGCCAAGGTGGATAGCATGACCCATGATATCAATCGAGTTTTGCTGGGAGTCAAACAGAATGTGACAAATTGTGCAGTAAGTAGTTATTTAACTTGTTTCTTCTTGCCCATGTTGTTAGTTTTCACATGGTTTTTACGTTTTTTCTGCTTCTGAAATGAAAAATAATGAATTATCCGTTTTTCTTTCTCACAGACATTCTTGGATAGTCAACAAGTGTTGAAGATAGCAGAGATGCTTCAACTAAATAGCTCAGATTCGCGAGAAAGGGTATTTTCTTTGGATTGAAATGATTAATAATTTTGTCATACTATAATCAAATATTCAACTCTTGTCTGAAATTTTCTGTATATAGGATTTTGAAGTCTCTCAGCTCAAGCAGCAACTCAATGACTATAATGAAGAAAGGCAAGGGTAAGCAAGTGATCCAATCTGTTAAGTTTCCAATAGGAGATAGTGGATTTTGGCCAGTTCCAGATGTTTCATCATAATTTCCTTTACAATATCTTGATGCAGATGGATAGAGGAGATCGAAGGAAAGCAGACAGGTTTAGTGACTGCGCAGATAGAACTCGAGGAACGTAGACAGCATGAGCAACTGCTCAAGAAAGAAAATGAATTCCTGAAGGTTGGAAAATTAAGAACTTTGGCCCTCAGATTTTTGATTTTACCATTAGGCATTATCAAAGTAACTTCGTGGTCAAAGAAAGTATCTAAATCTTCTGACTTTTAACAGAAGGAGAATGTTGGTCATAAAAGAAAATTAATGGAACTTGAAGGAGAAGTGAATAAGCTATCGTCGCAGCAAAACCCCCAGTGGAGAACTCGAGAACATGCTAGAATCAAGGCAAGAAGAAATCTCTACTATACTTCTCTACGTATTTCTTCGATTTTCTTTATTCTAGTACTGACTACCCTTATTTCTCCATCATACGCAACAGGAAGAAAACAATGTGTTAAAGCTTCAGCTTGATGAGCTTAATCTGAAGTTACGACGAGCAGATGTGAATAGTTCTCGTGCCAAAGAAGAGCTTGCTTGGTGTCGAGCATCTTCCGGAAAGAACCAACATTCAAACATTGACAAGATGCATCAGTTAAGTACCAAACTGAGGGAAACCGAACAGGATAGAATGCAGCTTGCTCAAAAGCTATTAGGTCTCTGCACCAGCATCCTAAAGGTAAGAGGAACATCATAGTTTTTGCACCTGTAATAAGCTCTAATCCGAACCTCCAGAATAGAATGTTAACGTAATGCGGTCTAAACATCTTTATGTGGACTTAAATTTCCTTCAGGCAGCAGGTGTACCAGGAGAAGATATTACAGACATAAACCCTGAAGTTGCTGAAGAGGCACTGGAACAGCTCAAGACAAAACTTGGTTTACTTGAAAGTGAACTTCACCACTTTAGATTAAAGGTTAGAGATAGTTCCATCTGAAGCTTCAATCACGTAGCTTTTCGCAGATAAATTGATAAGAGAACGTTGTGAAACTCTTGATGCAGGGAAAAACAAAGAGCAGGAGAAGTAGAAACCCTGAGAGGAAGATGCCTTCAATGCCTTCGCCTCAAAGATCATGGAGCCAGAGTCCAAGAAAAATGTCTCAGGTTGCTTTTTTCTCTTCTTTAGATAGGTGAATGAGTGCCTGTGTAAATTTATCAATGTTTTTTTTTTAATTTGTAAATCATATTTAAGGGATTGTATTATACCGAATGAGAAGTATATGGTTTTTCCACATAAAAGAAAAAGAGTTGGTGTTTAAAGTAAAATACGAAAACCCTAAACAAAACTCAAAGTCACAAATGACGATATATAGAGAACTTCCCGGACAACAACCAAGAATTCGAAATCTATGAGATTAACTCTAGTTCATGGAGGATTCTTGATGTTACTCCTCCATGCATGTCTAATTGTTGAGTTAATTCATATACACTCTCTAGTTGCTTCTTGTGCAGTGTATATAGTGTTCTTTCGGACACCACCTTGGAATCCATAAGGATTATCTTGAAAAGGAAAGTAGCTCGTAAGAAATATTATAAGTGTCGAGGAATGAGGAAGGCTTTCTTGAAGATGGAGGTTTACGGTTTATCACATTCTTTGAGGCCAAAAGAAATTGTTTAGCCAGCTCTCTTCTTAGTCTTGTGTAGGCAAAATAAGTCTCAAGCTCTTTCCCATGCATAAAGTGTTATTATTGAATTAAAACTTGTATCTCAAAGCTCGTAAGAATTATTTTTTGTGGCTGTTAGATTCTTAATTATTGCCCAAAAACATAATATTCATGCCAATTTCCCTTTGAGATAATATTCATGCCAATTATGGCACCAATAATAGGTTTTATGCCAATAATTAAGGATCTAATAGTACATAAAAAATAATTAAGTGAATAACATTCAAATTAGATAAAATGTCTATAATACCCTTAATTAATTTACATATTCATGCCAATTCTTCCTTTTTTTTTTCTTCTTCTTCTTCTACTTTTTTTTTGTTCTTACACAAATATCATATATATCTCTCGTGATCTACAAAACAAATTCTCAATCATTTTGTTTTGTATCAAAGTCTTGGAACCAAAAATTTCCAATAATATATTAAGATGATGTTTTTTTCCTTAGTTAAACTCCACACTATCGTTCTCATTTTTCGTTCAATTTGAACCGATGTTGGCGATCATTAATATAGCTAACTATTTTCGAAAATCAGGTAACTAACTATTTTTTATAATAGCTAACTATGTATGTTTTTTTTAATTATATAACTATAATAGGTAACTACGTTATGAAAAAGTTAACTATGTTTGTTCAAATAAGTAACTATTATAATATTCATGTAGTCAATTATTTTATGAAATCACTAATATGAAAATAGTTAACTATACTTTTAAAATGATAATTATATTCTAAAAAATAATAGTTAACTAAATAGTATGAGATAGTTAGCTATCTTTTGAAATCAATAAAATATGTAGTTTCGACAATAGTTAACTATATATTAAAATAGTTAGCCGTTATAGTAAACTATATATATTAAAATATGATTTTTGTTGTTTTTCTAATCCAATTTTATTTTGTTTGCACGCTAGTTTACATGTATTTTTCAGAGATAAAAATGTCAATTTTCAAGAGATAAAGAATTTAATATTTTTAGGGATTTTGTTTTTAATACTTACTTTAATTTAATTGTATGGGTAATTTTGTCATCTATTTTTTTTTCTCTGCTATGTACCTAATTTTATTTTTTGATATGTTAGTTACCTAATTTTTTCACCCTTAATTTTACATGTCTCATATGATGGATTATTCATAACATCATATATGTGGTCCACTACTCTTTCTTCGGTAGATAATGAAATCACGGGAAGATTTTGAAAGAAATCTCTTTACTTGTACGGTACTTGTCTTTTGGGTAATTAATGATACTTGTAGAAATATACACACACAATCTTTAACTAGAAGTCTAGAATAGCCGCTATGATAAGAAGAAAGAATAAGCAAATGATCAAAAACGACGACGTTATGAATAGGAAATTCTAGAAATACCCTTTTGTCTGGTCTATGTATTTTATTTTCTAACAAGGAAAGGAAAAACAAAAGCTTTTGGTTTTCATCTCAATAACGGAAAAAATGGTATCCGATTCGGACCTAGTGACCCGACTCCGAGAAATTCTCCGTAGCTCCGACCTAGACACGACCACTCCGGCAAGCGTCCGTCGTCAGTTAGAGGCGGATTTTGGTATCGACTTGACAGATAAGAAGGGTTTCATAAGGGATCAAATCGATGCTTTTCTCGAGAGCAATGTCGGATTAGAAGACAACACAGAGGTAGACCAAGACACCAGTTCCGATGAAACGCCCAAACCCAAGGCGGAAACTGAAGGAGACGAAATTGGTAGTGAAAGTGATCAAGACAAGGAACAACGGTTAGTACTACTGATTCGTGGGTTTTGGTCTTCTTGTATGAGTGAATCGATGATCATACATTACACACCAAATCTTTAATCAATTTCTCTATCGAACCAATCCAAATGTTTCTCATAGGTTTAACTGATTTGATGTCCGTTTAGAAATGAGTTTATGATTGAAAAAGAGATTTCACTTTGTTCATGCGTTAGGCCAGTGAAGGCCAAGAAACGTGGTAATGGATTCACCAAAGTATGTCAGCTTTCTCCAAAACTTGGGGACTTTATTGGAACTTCTCAATTAGCTAGAACCGAGGTAATTGTCCTCATCATCTTCAAGAATGGTTTCAGAGATGTTTTTAACTTGTTTCTTTGTCTTGTCTATATATGTTGTTAGGTTGTGAAGAAAATGTGGGTCTATATCCGAGAGAAAGAGTTGCAAGATCCAAAGGATAGAAGGCGGATATTGTGTGACGAGTCGCTGCGTTCGTTGTTTAATGTGAAGTCCATTAATATGTTTCAAATGAGCAAAGCATTATCGAAGCATATTTGGCCCTTAGGTGATGGAGATGGTACTTTCCTTGTCTTCTTACTACATTCATAACTTATAAATTTTCACCAAGTTCGAATTCTGATTATTGGAAAGCTCTGTTTTTGGATGTCTTACTGAATTCTTTAATGCTTCTAGTACAGTTACATTAGAGTGAATGATATTCCTGTGTTTGTGTTATCTACTAGGAGACCAAGTAAAATGAAATGATTCTTTTTCTCAGGGTGTGTAAACAGTGTGAAAGAAGAAGAAGATGATGATGATGATGATGAAGAAGAAGATGAAGATATTGCATCAGTGAAAAAAGCCGAGAAGGTGGAAGAAAACGAACAAGTGGAAGAGAGTACTGAAGAAGAAAGTGAAGAGGAAGTTAGGAGTTTGCGGAAACGCAAGAGAAAAGAGTGAGTTTCCTCTTTCTCTCTCAGTTCTTGTATTGTCCAGCTAGTTATCGCCACCTTGATGCCCATAAACTAAGCTTGCTCTATAAAATAGTCCAGCCAAGTCGGTGGAGAAGCCTAAGAGAAAAGGAGGAGGCGGCTTTACTAAAGTTTGCAGCCTCTCGCCAGAGCTTCAGGCTTTTACTGGGGTGACAGAATTAGCCAGGACAGAGGTACATGGCTCACTCGAGTGAATTAGCTTCTCTTTGTTCTGTAACTCAAGCTCTGAGCCTAAATTTCAGAGGTACTTATCTAAGTTTCTTAACCTATTCCGTTGTTTTTGATATTTTGTCTGGTGAATGGTTTCAGGTTGTGAAAATGCTTTGGAGATACATAAAGGAGAACAAATTGCAAGATCCGAATGATGGACGCAGAATAATATGTGATGAATCATTACAATCTCTGTTTTCTTTCGAGTCCATCAATATGTTTCAAATGAATAAACTTCTAACCAAGCATATATGGCCTTTAGAGGATAATGCAGGTATTTGATGACTGAAAAGGTCTTACATTTTCCGAACAGCGACTTTAGTTTTATACTAATTGTTGTTTATCTCTGGTTTAGGAGAATCAGTTTGCTCTAACTCTCCAAAAATTGAGAAGCAAAATACAGAAACAGACGAAGGTAAGAAAGCTAGATGAATTTCATTTTGTCCCTTTTTCCATCAATGCATTAACAAAGCATATACATTTGGTCAGATACAGAGAGTGACAAACTAAACGAGAAAGATAAAAAGCAGAAGATCAAAGGTTGTGCTCTTCTTGCTCCTCTTTCACTTTCAGATGCTCTTGTCAAGTTCTTGGGTAATGAAGAAAGCTCGTTGTCGAGGGCAGATGTGGTAAAGAGATTGTGGGAATACATAAAACAGAATGATCTTCAGGTGTGCCATTTTCTCTCTACATTGTCTTTTTTTACTTACTGCTTCGTCTCTTTCGTTTTGATAAAAAAAAACTTATTGCTTCTTTATAACTTAGGATCCTTCTGACAAGAGGAGAATCATATGTGATGAGAAGCTGAAAGAACTCTTTGAAGTTGATTCGTTCGAAGACATATCAGTCTCAAAACTCCTGACCAATCACTTCATCAAGATCGAACAATGACTTTAAAGCTTCTTTCGAAAGCGGCTCATTTTGGTAAAAGTTTTGACATAGACAAAATCCAGTTCTCCAAAAAGCCGGTTTGATGTCCTGGACAGTTTTTTTCCCGGATCAGTAGTGGTCGGTTCAGGACTTGAAACGCGGCAAAGCCATGCCACTGATTTAGTCTAAGAGGGTGTCATTTTGGAGACTTGTAACTTGTAAGCATGGCTTTTTCTGAATTTGCCTGCAAGTGCACACTTTTGAAGTTCTTTCAAATTATGTGTTTTTGGTATATATATAGGTGTGACAAAACTAGAATGGATATGTTTGTGATGTTGACAATAAAAAGTACCAAAAACAAGAATCTCACACTTCTGTGGAAATGTTACACAACAAAAACGTTGTGTTTGGCATATTCTGAGTACAGTTAGTTTTTGTTATGCATCATAGAAAAACTTGATTCATGAAATAATATACTCCATATAAGTATGATGAAAATGAAATAATACTAATAAAAAAAGGGGAAAATGGAATAAACCTTACCTGCCTACAAATACAAGTACTAGCTAAGGGTGAAAAAGAAAAAGAAGGACCAAAATTAGGGTTTGCTTAGAGAGAGAAATTAGTCTTAGTCATTGGATAAATCGGAGACTTCGCTCAACGAAGATGAATCGTTTCCCTTTCACATCATACACGTATATCCTCTCTACCTTTTCATGTTTTTACGAAAATAGTTTTGGTTTTTTTGTTTGTTTGGATATGTAAAAATTGATTACCTAAACCTTTAGCTTGGCGTCTAAAATCATCATAACGTTCGACTCTAATCAAATCACTCCAAAAAAATAGATCTGGATTTTAACCTAATAGATCTGAATAATTGGTCGTAGATATATATATATATATATATATATATATAGTCTCTACCGAATTTTGTTAACCTTGTTTGTTTCCTTTGAATGCATTATTTTGTAGTGCTCCAATGCCACCGAGTAATGGTCCATTGAAATTGTTCATGGAAGAGATTGAGAAAACGCAGTCACTTTCGGGTAAGTGTGTTAAAAATCCAAGCGTATATTGCGACTATCAAGGAGGAGAATAATACGTTTAAGGGTCTCAACGTTCCTATGAGCAAACTAATCTTGGATGATGGTAAAGTATTAATTTATTTAATTAGTTTTGGTCTAGTTACATCTATATTAGATCATTCTTTTAAACTATATGTACTAGTGATCCATTTTTCTTTCTTTTTTTGGTTATAGCTATCAAGACTCTTGAGGTGGAACATGATAAAGTTTTAGCACAAATTAAGAATATACTGCATCAAACAGGAATCACCGATGAGAGCCTATCGCAGGAAGAGATGATAAGAGTCTTTCAGAATATCAGTCCCACTGTTGTGCAACCAGCACCTGTGAATGCAACCGCAACTAGCACTTTTATGCAAATGCAATACGGATTAGGGCAACAAGGATCACTGCAACCCACACGGGGATCAGTGCAAACGCCACTGCAACTCCTGCAACAACAACAACAACAACAACAACAGCCACAAAAAATGCAATTTATGCCGCAACAGCAACTACAACATCATCAAAGTTTATTGCAAAGGCAACAGGGATTAGGGCAACCTCCGCTCTAATTTGGAGTTTATTTTTATTTTAGTAAGTGGTTTTTGGAGACTTGTTTATGAAATAATCATTGGATGATACTCGTTTGTGAGATTCATTCTAGAAAAAATAAGAGAGATCATCGGTTTTAGTTGATGGTGGTAAAGCTTTTTTGCTTTCTTCATTGACTTATACCGATTGATATGTTTTTCTATGGTTTAAAGCACTTTATTTTAGATTCAGTTATATTCATCTTGCTTGTGATTCGAAAGTTTACTCATCGGTCTTTTGTTATTGTTTACAAAAAGTTTGTGTGGATTCACTCTCTCTCTTTTGTATTCGTCCAATCTTTAGAGTGTTTTGTATTTCTCTCACTGTATAAATTGAGTGAGACTTACTTCTTTGCGTGGATTGGCCCCTGTAACAGGTCTGCTCTTGATATATTATTACCATCCAAGTGTGCTTTCCATCACTATTACAAGTGATGATATTTACAAAATTGTTAGAGAGACTAGGTCCCGAATGTTTGTGCGGTTTGTGGACTTTAGGTTTTGGTTTTAAGATTTGGTTCAAATTTCTAACAAGAGTCCAAATTTCCATTAAAAAAAGGAATAAACTAACCTATAAATACAAGTACGAGGATTTTGGTTTTTAGATTTTGGTCCAAATTTCTAACACAAGAGTCCAAATTTCCATTAAAAAAAGGAATAAACTTACCTATAAATACAAGTACGAGGGTGAAAAAAACAGGACGTGACAAAAAATTAAGGTTTGCTCAGAGAGAAAGAAGAGATTAGGGTTTCCTCAACGATGATGAACTTTGTCAATTTCACAACACCATCAAAATTGTTATCATCATCAAACACGTATTCTCTCTTCCTTTTTACCTGTTAACTTTTATCAAAATAGTTATGATTTTTATGTTGGATATTTACAAATTGATTGCCTAAACGTTTCAATCTAATTAACCTTGTTTGTTTCCTTTGAATGCATTCTGATAGTAATCGCTTGACACCGATGAATGGTCTATTGAAGTTGTTCATGGAAGACATTGAGTAAACCCCGACACTTTTGGGTAAACCTTCTAAAATCCAAACATATATTGAGACTATCAACGAGGAGAATAATACGATCAAGTACCTCAACGTTCCTATGAGCAAACAAATCTTGGAGGATAGTAATTCATATTCATTTAATTACTTTTCGTCTAGTCACATATGTGTTAGATCATTCTTTAAATATCTAATGAACTGAGAAGCAACTTAAAGTATATATATATTATTGATCTGTTTTTAGTTGAATAAGTAGCTATCAAGACTCTTGAGTTGGAACATGATAAAGTTTTAGCAAAAATAAAGGATATACTGAATCAACTAGGACTCACTGATGTGAACACATCGCAGGAAGAGATGATAAGAGTATTTGAGAATCTAAGTCTCACCCCAACAAACACTGTGCAACCAGCACCTATGCAAATGCAACAAGAATTAGGGCAACTAGGATCACTGCAAATGCAAATGCAACAATAACCAAGGTTAGTGCAAACACCATTGCAACAACAGCATCGCCAACTAGAACAACAACAACAGCAACTGAAACAACAACAACAACAAAGATTACTGACAAAACAACTGCAACTACACCATGATCAGCATCAACAAAGTTTATTGCAAAGACAACAAGGATTAGGGCATCCTTGGGTCTAATTTGGGGTTTATTTTATTCTAATATGTGGTTTTTGGAGACTTGTTTATCAAATAATCATTGGATGATACTCGTTTGTGAGATTTATTCTGGAAAAATAAGAGAGAATTGGTTGTTGTTGATGGTGGAAAAGCTTTTTGCTTTCTTCATTGACTAATATCGATTGTCGATTGATATGTTTTTCTATATTTCAACACTTTTTAATTCAGTTTTAATTTAAGGAAGACTTATGTTCGATCAAAGTCAGAATAAATTCTGGCTCAACCAAGTCCAGCCACGAGCTCACCCATCATGTTTTTATTGAATTATCGATGATCCCATAGTCATGGATTCACTCACTCTCTTGTATTCCTGCAATCTTTAGAATGCTACATGGATTTCTCTCACTCTATAAATTGCGTGAGACTTACTTCCTTGTGTGGAGTGGCCCTTGCAACAAGCTTTAGCTCCTTGGGTATCCGGATCCATCACCATTTGAGTGTGCTTCCATCACTACAATGTCAACATTTAACAGCTTTGTGATAATAAGTTTTGGTGAATTCCGAGCTTATATCAGAATTATGGATTAAAAATAGTTAATCAACTAATGTTTTAATAGAAAATATATTTTATTTCAACAAAAAATGTTTGAAGGGTTTATTGTAATTAACGACCAGACACAAGAAGTAATAGAATCGTGAAAATTCTCCCACTCTCGTTTGGGATATTCCAAAAAAATAAAATTATCGCAAGTAAATTTGTTAGTAGTATAATAATCAAAAATGAAAAGGAAAATAATTCAGCTACAATATTGATAAGATTAAACTTGTAAACTTTCTCAAAATCAATAAGAAAACACAATTTCTTCAAAGATCCGAAAACTTACAAAGTTTATTCAAGGAAACAAAGGAGTCCTTGACTCTCCAAAACAACAAGTTGATCCAAAATGAGCAAAAAAACAAACATAAATACTACTTTCTCTTTTCCTTCATGCACATGGTCATTCTTCGCAATGTGACGTGTCTCCTTCTGATTGCTCCTCCCACTAACGGCTAACAGCACATGAACCTGATCCGAGGAGAGGATCGTTTGACGTGTCTTTGATTCCAGAAGCTTCCCCTGCGTCTGTGGGCTTCAAGGCCTTTCCTTTGTGGGCTTTCTTCCACTTGTACTGGTAGAGAATTGGGATCCTATCAAGACTCTTATCATACATTCAGCATCGTGTTCCTCTCATGTACAAAATCTAGCTTTCTCGATTTTATGGCGTTTGTGGAAATGCAGAAATCTTCTAGTTTTTCAACAACAATTTATTCCATGGCGTGTTGCTCTCAGACTTGTAAGGAATGATACAACTGAATGAGTGAATGCAAATGCCTATATTGCTCGATCTTCCTCATCTTTTTCCGAGGTTTCCCATCATTTTATTACTCCAATCTGTTGGGAAAAAACAGAACAAGGATGGATAAAATGCAATTATGATGGCTCTTTTATATCAGATACATTACCATCACAAGTTGGGTGGCTGTTTTGGGATGAAAATGGTATTTTTCAGGGAGGTGGTCAAGCAATTGGATTAGTTACAATGAATCCTTTGGAAAGTGAGCTTCAAGCTCTGATTTTTGCGATGCAAAATACTTGGTGTAAAGGATACAAGAAGATAATATTTAAACAATCGGATAAAGGACCTAATTTCTGGTTCTTCACTACATTTTGGAGCTCTGAATTGGATACGTGAGGCTCGAAAATGGCTTGCAAAGTTTCCAGATCCAAAACTACAGTGGACACCGAGAAAGTATAATAAGCCTGCTGATTTTCTAGGTACAAATCATTTTCTTCCCTCTATTTATCTTTTGATTAACTCTGTTCCTACATTTCTTGTTTATTTACTTCAAGAAGACTTTGTAAATTCAGTCTAATTTAATAAATTCAGAAGTTACAAAAAAAAAAAAGGGAAATAATTACTACTCTAAAAATATAGAGAAATAAACTTATACATACAAGTACAACGGGAAGAAAAAAACAAGACCAAAATTAGGGTTGCTTAAAGAGAGACAGAGGAATAAGAGGCGAAAGGGTTATTTAACTTGGTCAAACTTTGGATTAATCGTAAATCGTAAACTTTGTTTCAACGATGCACACTGATTCTCGGCACCAACATCAACAAACACGTATCCTCTCTATCTCTTTTAATTTACCAAATTGTTATGATTTTGTTTTGTCTTTTGGATAACGTAAAATTTGACTGACTAGGATTAGGGTTGTACTTGCTAAAATCATTCGAACATTCCCAGTTTAACCAATCAGTAAAAAAAATTAGATCTGGATTGTAACCTAATTGATCAGATCTAAGCCATGCGTCTAAGAGTTTGATTAATCGATTTATGCGTTCGTAAAATATATTATTTATGTATATAAGCAACTAAAAATATAAAATATATATATACAGTACTGCTAAAAGGTTATATTAAAAATATATATAATTGTATCATTCAAATTCATAAATTTATACTCGTACGATAAATTTGTGATTAATTTCTACTTGAATGGTTAGCGTCTACTAATATTTTGAATGTTCGTAATATCATATACAAAATCATTCAATCTAAACCTTCTTTTTCTTTGTTTTTTTTCAATGCATTCTACTATGGCACACAGGCTATTGGAACTTTACAAGCTCATGTCAAATTCTTCCAATAATATGATATTGTCCGTTTTGGGCCCAAAAGCAAAATCCGCACGGATTTGTCTTTGGGTTCCTTCCCAAAAGGCCTCATACTAATTAGAGTTGGACATTACTTATATATTATATAGACAATTCTTGTCTAAACTTCCGATGTGGAACTTGTATTGATATCCCAACACAGGCCACCAACAAGTGATCCATTGAAGTTGTCTACGGAAGAGATTGAGAAAATTCCGTCACTTTCGGGCAAATGTATTAGAATCCAAGCATACATTGCGACTCTCATGGAGGATAAGAATAAGATCAATGATATCAACGTTCCTATGTGCAAACAAATCTTGGATCATGGTAATTCATTTAATATTAGTGTTCGTATAATTACATATATCGATCATCACTCCATATAATTAAGCTAATTATCTCTGATCCGTTTTTTATTTTTATTTTGTTTGTTGAAATATAGCTATCAAGACTCTTTACGAAGAACATGAGAAAGTTTTTGCAGGAATAGAGGATAGAAAAGGAATTACCGATGCGAACGCATCGCCAGAAGAGATAAGTAAGGTCTTTGAGAATCTAAGTCTCGCCCCAACTAATACTGTTGTGCAACTACCAACACCTGCCAATGCGAAAGCAACAGCAACTAACACTGTTGTGCAACCACCAGCACCTGCCAATGCGAATGCAACAGCAACTAACACTGTCGTGCAACCAGCACCACAAATGTTGATGCAAATGCAACCTGGACCAGTGCAACAGCGACAAAGATTCAGAGATATGCAATGGCAATTGCTAAAGCAATACCCTCAACAAAGATCACTGCAATTGCAACAAGGATTAGGGCAACAAAGAGCACTGCACATGCAACAAGGATTAGGACAACAAGAATCACGGCAAATGCAACTGCAAAGAAGATTAGTGTTTTATCAAAAAGGAATACAACAAATATTAGCGCAAATGCAAATGCAACAGCAGCCAATACAGCAACAAAGATTATTGCAAATGCAACAACAACCAATACAGCAAATGCAACAACAGCCAATACAGCAAATGCAAATGCAGCAACAAAGATTTGTGATAAGCCGAGGATCGTTGCAACGAGTGGATTAAGGCACATCCGCTCTAGTTGGGGGTTTATTTTTACTATAGTAAGTGGTTTTTGCAGACTTGCTTATGAATAATCGTTGGAAGATACTCGTTTAAACGATCATGGGTTTATTGATGGTGGACAAGCTTTTTTGCTTTCTTCATTTACATATGTTTTTTCTATGTTTTTTATTTGACTGATCAGTTTTATTCCAATAAAAAGAAAGCTTTTGGTCTTTATGATTCGAAACCTAGCATTTTCAGTCAGCGAAAATATAGAAAAAGGTTAGCTTAGCTTATTTGTTATCATTTAATTTTGGTTGTAAAACTTATTATATAAAGCTTGAGGAGTGAGGAACTTCAAAATCATATATATAATTAGGGAGTCCTCTCTCCATCTAAGGTGTCCACATAGGCAAAAAAAAATTTTAACAATTAATTTTAGTTTTAAGTTCATTTAGTTCATGTTTGTGTATATTTATTGTTACTTATAACTACTAATTTTTAAATTAAATTAAAAAACGAAAAATAAGTCAATAAATTACTAAAATTAGAAATTAATATTTGAGTATTTACTATGAATTTATGATAACGATAAAAGTTTATATATTCAATTTCAAAAATTGGAAATATGTAAAATAAATATACATATAAGAAAAAGTGAATAAAGATATTAGCGACATCAAAGATTCAAAGGAAAAGAATCTTGAGTGTCAGAAAATTATTAAGAGGCTACTGGTTTTTTTTTTGTCATGACTCATGAACGCACTTACACCTATTCGTTAAAGAAATACATGAGCATATTTGAACCAATGAGGGATGAACGTGTTAATATAAGAGGTTGTTCATCTAAAGATAAAGAATATATATTATTTCACTAAAAGGATATTGAACCATCTAATTAAAGATGAGATAATAAGATGAAAATTTAGGATATACGATTTTATTTATAATGTTATATAATTTTATGGAAGTATGAAAGAAAAATATGAAAGTGTTATAATACTATTATTTGAAAGATATAAGGTATAAATTGGTGTAAGACAAAAAAATCACGCATTGCTTGAGTTATGTTCTACTAAAAATAAGTAAACAAAGTAACATAAAATTGTAAATAGTTAAATCAAATTTTTGTCGTTAAGTTTAATAAATGCATCATACAAACCATATTTTAGGATTATTTGAGTATTTTTTTTTGAATTAAAAATAACAATAATGAATTACTTTTATTTATATGGTCATTAGAAAATAATCTAAATATTACAAATTTATATATAAGAGCGCTGAATATAAATGTTAATAAAAAAATAATCAAAGAAAAAAAAAATTCAATGATGTTAATTATTGAAGTATCGTAATTGAGTTTTAGCCAATTGTTAAGAGACTGGAGGCTTTAAAAAATAGGATGTATGATTTCACTAAAGGATATTGAACGATTTCACTAAAATAAGAAAATAAGGTGAAACTTTAGAATATAATATTTTATTCAAAATATTATTTGCAGGTTTTGGAAGTAGAAAAAAAAAATTGAAAACGTTGTAATATCGTAATTTAAAATAAATAAAAAATCTTAAATTTGATATATATATATATATAAATTATAAAATTAATGGTCACATTATTCATAAATTGTACAGCAAAATATACCGAGAATAATTTGTGATCTTTATGTAAAAATGTACGTAGTTATACAAAAAGGCATTCCCCGGCGAATTTCTGTAATTCAATATTTGAATCAATAATTTTAAAAATCTAGAAAAACAAAAACTATTTTCGAAATGTTTAAGAAAACGTAAGAAAAAAATTATGTATAAATTAACTTTCTATAATTATATTAGTGTTTTGTGAAAAATGACAAAAGTAAATATATTGATTATATTTAGAATTTGTTTGAAGATTGGATAAATTTATTATGCAATAATAAATAAAATAATAAGTTTTCAAAATTTAAACAGCTATTTATTTAAAATCAAATACCAAATCGAAAGAATTTCAAAAAAAAGAATAAAAAAAAATTAGTAATTGAAATATGATATTATAATGTGTAAATAAATGTAAAATATATATACTAACATAAAATACTTACTAATTCATGTTATACATGATATTGAGAGAAAACATAGAAAAATAACACAAAAATATCAAAAGAAGCCAAACTCGCGCAACGCGCGAGTCCAACCCTAGTTTATTAAATGAACAAGTTAAACTAAAGATGTTCCAAAAGGAAAGATTGAACAAGGTAACTCCAAATTAGGGCTGGGCAATTTACCCGGATCCGAAAACCGTACTGAACTCGACCCGAAAAAATGACTTAGATATGGGTACATCAAGGGAACAATACCCGATCGGTTTTGGTTTTGGGAATTGTCAGATATCCGATCGGTTTTGGGTATTATCCGAAACCCGAAACCAATCCGAAAACCAATCGAACCTGGGAGGTCAAACTCGTTTAATATGCAACAAACCACTGGAGCTAATGTCATTTATTTGTTTATTAACGCAAATGTATAATTGATATCGGTTATAACCAAACCCGATCGGATATTATCCGTATACGATACCCGAACCTGATCGAATATCTGATGCCCCAGGCCTACTCCAAATAACAAACCTTCAAAGGATCGGATTACGAGTACGCCCGATACAAGCAAGAAATTACGGTCATATTATATATGTAAGTATATGATTTTTGTTGTGAATAAGAGAAGAGAATAGAGAGAAGTGTTGTGTATTATTCCATGAGAAGTACAAAGTATATATAGGGATACAAAGCTTGGAGAGAAAGTATTATTTGATGCACGAGTATATTGGAGAACAAGTTAGAAGGTTCTAGAACATAAGCTTATAATGGGCATCCATCTAAATGGGTTTATAACAATATTAGTGTTGTTTGTTTTTTTGTCTTAAAACTTAAACTTCTTTATACTCAATCATTATTGGATTTAATAAAAACAAACAAAGAAAATAAAACTAATTGATGACAAAAAAAAACTAATTTAAAAAAGTATAGCTTAATATACAAAAAAAACAAATTAAGTAATTTAAAAAGAAAAAATATGACAAGTTTATTTTTCGGTTGATTAATAATTTTATATATTAATAAAATATTATAGTCATAATATTATTAATTTATAGAGTTTCTGTTTCTACTATAGTATAAACTTGTGTAAAGCAAAAATGTATTGATTGCGTTATAAATAAATTAGAAATTCAATTTTTTTATTTTCAATTTTTAATTTAAATCACAATTTTTTAGAGAGCAAGAATTTAAATTAAATAATTTAATAATTTGTATATTTAGTTCTTAACAGAAATTAACACGTTTACTCGATATAGATATGATTTATCAAATTTTGAGAACTGTAAATTTTTCATCATCTATTTGATTAACTATTATATGTTAATTAAGAGATATCATGTAATAAACTCAGTTAAGGTAAGAAATGCGTTTTAGAAAGAAATAACTACATTAAAAAAGAAGTTTATAGAAAAGAAAATATCAAAATATAGAAGAAATAGTTCAAAAAAAAAACACAGTCAAACCTGGATAGCTTAATTTTCTCCTTAAAAAACCATATTTTGCGCGAAAAAACAAGGCTTCAAAAGTTTTTCCATGTTTTCAAATTAATTAATTGTGGAGAGTGAGAAAACTAGAGAAGAAGAAATCAAATCAAAATAAAAAGGGCACAAACAACATCCAAAACTTACTCAGTAGGTTTTTTTTTATTAATTTCTTTTTTAGATCCAAAAATTTTCATTTCCAAAAAATATAAATACCAAAAAAAAACCAAAAAATCGTTACAGAGTGAGAAGAAAATGGCACAGATGCAGCGAGAAGAAGTAGAATCCCTCACCAAAGACACGTCGGAGAACAAACTAATCGACGGCGGCGGCGGTGGTGGATCTTCCGGCGCTCAAGTTTCAACGACGTTCAAATTCAACGCTCAGGCGCCGGAATTCGTACCGCGATCGCATTCCACCGTAGCAACACCGCAGGTTTCTCCGATCTCCGGTTACTTTTACCCTTGTTTCCAGTATAACGGCGGTTGTATCGGAGGATGCGGCGGAGGAGGAGGAACCGGCGTTGGTTCTCAGTCGTCGGATTGGATCTTCGTCGGAGGAGGAGATCCGACTCAGCATCAACATCTTCACGATCCTGCGGCTGCGTATTTCGTTTCGAATCCGGCGGTTCAGTTTCCGGTTAATCAGAACTCGTCTTCTTCGTCCAAAAATCTGCTCTCCGATGATCTCCGCCTTAAGATCGTTAAACAGGTAAAATTAGATGAATAAACCGGTTCAATTGGTTAAGCCATTCAATTTCCAATTTAGATTTCTTGAGTTACAAGAAACCAATTATGATTTTAGGTTGAGTACCAGTTTACGGACATGAGTCTTCTAGCTAATGAGTCTATTTCAAAGCACATAAGCAAAGATCCTCAAGGTTATGGTAAGTACCCAAAATTGTTTTTAATTACAAATGTTGTGAAGATGTTCAACATGTAAGTTTTTGTTTATGTTTTGAAACGTAGTGCCTATATCTTATATTGCTTCGACTAAGAAGATCAAGGCTTTGACGAGTAACCATCATCTAGTTTCATTGGCTCTACGCTCCTCTTCTAAGCTCGTAAGATTCTAATTTCCTTATCCTCTCTAGATATCAAGAAAGTTATAGAGAGACTAATTTGTGTACAAATTTAAGGTTGTGAGTGAAGACAGCAAGAAAGTTAAGCGTAGAAGTCCATTTACTGATAGAGACAGAGAGGAATTGCAGGTAATTTAGTATCATGAAAGCCTTCATTGTATATTATAAATCATAATAATCAAATCTGTTGCTTCTGTGTATTGTTTTGCAGGCCCGGACTGTTGTTGCAGAGAATTTGCCAGATGATCACTCTTACCAGAACCTTGAGAAGATCTTTGGAGTTGTTGGAAAGTAAGTTGCCTTTAAACTTTTCACTTGAACATGCTTTTTCTAAACAAATTAACAAACAACAAGAATGGATTGTTTCAGCGTCAAAGCTATTCGTATATGTCATCCACCAGAATCTAACTCTTCTCGTCCTAAAGGAGATTTCTTGATGAGCAACAAAGTAAGTACTAAGTACCATGGCCTGTTTCTAGTAATTTCTTTTGTTATTGATCTCTTTTCTTAAAGAGCTTAACATTTGTCTTGTTTAAATCCCAAGATTCACGCCCTTATCGAGTATGACAACACTGTTATCGCCGATAAAGCTGTGAGTAAATCATTACTTTATACTCTAATCCAACGCTCTGTACATTACTTTCTAAGACATCTAGCAAAATGTGAACACTTCAGGTCGAGAAGCTAAACGATGAAAGAAACTGGAGGAAAGGACTTCGTGTGAGGCTGCTTCTAAGATGCTCGGTAAAAAAAATAACAACACTCACATGTTTATTTCAACTACAATAAAAAAACCTCTGAGATTAATCGAATTAATCTGTGTTTAAACAGCCCAAATCAGTCCTCAAGAACAGAAGAAACTTTGATGGCTTACTTATCGATGATGAAACCCCTTCTTATGAATCAGGAGAAGACTCTCCACGTCTCCATTTAACCGAACAACAACTTGATAACGACGTTAGTTCTGTTTAATCCCTTCGAACTGAACCCTTCCATATATATATATATAACTTTTAAAATAAGCAAAACATTTCTTGGCATGCACGTTAGGTTGATGACAACAATGTTGGTGGACTATGGGGAAAAGGTAGAGGAAAAGGACGAGGAAGATCTCCAAGAAGCTATGCAGTAGCAGGAGGAGGACGTAGCTTCGGGATTGGGCTCGGACTTAGCCTCGGTTCGATGTCACCGAGCCTAGGACAACACGAATCTTCTTCACCAAAAACAGCAACAAAGGGACCAAGAATGCCTGATGGAACCAAAGGCTTCACCATGGGACGTGGCAAACCTTCCTTCTCACTCTCACCTTAACAATCTCTACATTATTCCCTACCAAGACTACTATTTATTATTATTCATTATTATAGAGGTAAAAAACTAAGCTATAGAGTTAACCAAATAATACATCTGGGTTGATTTTGTTTTGAAGATATGAGTTCACAGAAGCAAAGATATGACTTTTGAGAGGACGAAGCTATTAGTCTAGTGTATGAACTACCAAGGCATGCATGGGGGAATTTTGAGGGTTTTTCTATCATATAATTTTTTTTTTTTTTTTTTTCTTTTTTTCTAATTTGGCTCATTTGTTTTTGTATGTTTTGATATATTTATTTTTTGTGAGATTAACTGAATAATCAAGGGTTTATAGCACGAGGATTGCAACCCTGGTGTGTATCTCTTTATTTTAATTTAGTCGACTCGTTAAATAATTGAACAGGTGCCTCGAATATTGGTTGAGAAACTAATCAATATACCAATTTTTTCTAAACAAAATACATGTATCTAAAAAGACAAATGAGTTGGAAGTGTTCTTCGGTCCAGGTCCAGTCATATTGTGTTAATGTATTTTTAAAATGATTCAACTAAAACACCTTGGTTTCTGACAAATCATATTCAGCTGGTATAGGACCAAAGTGATTTTCGGATATTGTAACATAGATTTTGTCATTTACAGCATTCGCATTCCCAATTTTTTTAGCGCTTAATTATATTTGTTTTATTGGTTCGGTCTTCGTTGTTTATGAAGTAAACAATTTTTAAAATACCCGCAACAACACTTTTAAAGACTTTTAGCCAATCGAATAGCATATACCAAGGTTGAGTTAATAACTGTTAGCTTGCCATTTTGCCGGGAATTGCAAGCAAAAGAGAAAAACTAAAATTTGAACAAAAATCAAACAACTAACAACAAACCAAAACATATTTGGCAAAAACAAAGCAAAACTACATTATTCCGATAAACTTATTCATACGAATATGAATTAGACAAGTGCTAGCTTTCTGGAAAAAATAGAATTATTGAATCTCTTTAGAAAAACAAAAAAATTAGATGCGTAAAGAGTTAGTAGATACAAAGAAACACTAAATTTCAGATGCATTTTTATTTCAAAAACATTAAAAAAAAAACATTCTAAGATTAAATTGCAATGAATCTGTGATAAATCATGAAACACCAGTAACCAACGCGATAAAATATTGTGTATAAGGGATTAAGTATTGATTGGAGGATGAGAATAACAAATACGATCTTGTTTAATATTCAAGGGCGATTATCAAATCAAGAGTTAGTGAGAAGAAACTAGAAATGTGGACCAACTATTTATTTTTTGAAAATGTTGAAATCTATTAAACAATTTGATAATTGATATGCATCCTGTCTAGATACAATGAAGTTGTTGGATTACAGATATCAAAATGTTTTAAGAACAAGCAGATACGTACAATAAATTGATATATAATTATAACGTAACCCTGATCTTAAGGGATAAATTGTCTGACTATAGTTTAATTAGTAATAAATTTCAATTAATTACCTTCCTCGCTCACCGGTTTGTTTCTACTCGATAACTTAGACTAATCACTAAACAATACAATTACATATGCATGATGCATTGTTCGTATAGATAATATTTAGTAAGAAAATTATAAAATTACGAACTTATTAGTTATTACCACCAACCACCACCCATATACGGTCTATCCAAGTGTAGTTTTTTTCTTTACAATGGACAACTTTTTGTTTAATGTTTAAAATAAAGATTATAAAATATTTATTTTGTCTTTACGCATGAAAAAGGCATGTAATTATGGTATAAGTTTGTTTGCGATGTCGTAGTTAATGGGTTTGAATTCCATTTTGAGGTTTGTTTCTTACTAAATAAGTACAATCCAACAACTTAAATATATATATTCTCAAAATGACACAAAGTACGAATTAGAAGAAAAAAATATGCTATATAATGAAATTCATAAATAGAAAATATTTGTATGTCATCTTAATTAGTACTAGTTTTTATTTCATAGCATCATTTCTGTGTCATAATCTTTTTTATTTGGTTTGATATTATGCCACTAATACAAAAGACAAAACTGTAATAGTCCCCCAAAAAATAATGATAAATAAACAACATAAGGTAAAACAAGAAAAACGTATAATGTTGCTTAAGTGAAAATCAAAAAAAAAGAAAGACGTGGCAAAAAGCAACAAATTTCGACGAATCGAAATCTACCTTGATCAATTTATAACACACTCCCGCAGATTCTGCCATGTGGCCTCTCTCTCTTCTACAGCTCACTTCCTCTCTCTCTCTCTCTAACAAACCAGACCTGACCTTCTTCTTCAATGTCATTGCTGTGATTCTCTTTAACTCCCTAATCTTCTTCTTCTCTCTTCTCCTCTCATTTGAATTTTTTTGTGTTTTCTTGGTGTAATCGGAGAAGAAGAAGACTATGGGAGGTTGTACCTCCAAACCCTCCACCTCCGTGAAACCTAATCCCTACGCACCAAGGGACACAATTCCCCAAAATGACGATTCTACCCCTGCCCATCTCGAGAAATCACCTGTTCGTACCTCGACCACCGTAAAGGCCTCTCCTTTCTTCCCCTTCTACACTCCTAGCCCAGCCAAGCACCGCCGTAACAAGAGCCGCGACGCCGGTGGAGAGAGTAAGAGCGTTACCGGCACTCCTCTCCGTCAGCTCGCGCGTGCTTTCCACCCTCCCTCGCCGGCGAAACACATACGGGATGTTCTGCGGCGGAGGAAGGTGAAAAAGGAAGCTACTTTACCGGCGGCGAGGCAGCAGAGGGAGGAGGAAGAGGAGAGAGAGGAGGTAGGGTTAGACAAGAGATTTGGCTTCTCCAAGGAGTTTAAGACTAGGATTGAATTAGGGGAAGAGATTGGTAGAGGGCATTTTGGCTACACTTGTTCTGCTAAGTTCAAGAAAGGAGAGCTTAAAGATCATGAGGTTGCTGTTAAACTCATCCCAAAATCTAAGGTCAATTTTACAACTTCCACTTTTGAAATTCTCAAGTTTTATGCTTCAGTTGGTGCTTAGACAATGCTTAGTTGTTGTTGTAGTGATAGCTAAATTTGAGAAATTACAGATTTGTGTGTGTTTGTTTGTTGTCTCATTTTGGTTATTAGATGTTTACACTGTTTCTTAGGTAATAGCTTATGGCTGCAAGTAAAAGAGACTTAGATTAAGAAACCATCAGTTGGTTGTATTGATGTTTCTTTTTCTTCTCTATGAACTTAACTGTCCTCTAGTTTGAGCCATCTTGTTGGAAAATAAATGGCGTGTGGACTTTTATGCTTAGGAATTAATAGAAAAGCCATGTATGTATGAATTCGGATGACGTCGAACTTTAATATTTCATTCATGTTTGTCAGAACTCAGAAGCCAAGTTTTCAATGTTGTAGATGTTAGCTTTGCTGACTTTTCTCTGAAAAAAATTCTACACGTTTTAATTTGGTCAATAAATTAGAAGCATAGACATTTTGTGCTCATGTCATTAAGCAAATGAAATTTCAATGGTCCTTGTTATTTGGATTCTAAGCATATATTCAAATGAGTGAAAGAGACTGCGTTGAGTTATGTTACCCTAATCGATGATACACTGGTGCTCATCAGTTTCAATTTGGCAGATGACAACCGCAATATCTATAGAGGATGTCAGAAGGGAAGTGAAAATCCTGCGGGCGTTATCTGGACATAATAATCTGGTACAGTTCTATGATGCGTTCGAGGACAATGCCAATGTCTACATCGTTATGGAGTAAGAAACCGTGCTATCCCAACTCATATCATTTGCTCCTATATTCCTGTGTCACGTTGAATCAACTAGATTTTAGTTATATTTTCAGGAAAAGAATCTACTAGGAAAGCTATCAGATTCTTATTTTCTTGACTTTGCTTACTTCAAAATGTTCAGCTGTGAATAAACAATTACTTTCTTCAAACTTTCAGGTTATGTGGAGGTGGTGAACTTCTTGACAGAATACTAGCAAGGTCTGCTACTAAATAAAGAACATCATTGCTATGAATGGTCAGAGACTTCTCTTAGAGATGTTCTAGTGCCTGTCTAACTATTTCATATCCATCTTATCTTTTAGGGGAGGGAAATACTCTGAAGAGGATGCGAAAGCAGTGCTTATTCAGATCCTTAACGTTGTAGCTTTCTGTCATCTCCAAGGAGTTGTTCACCGAGATTTAAAACCAGAGGTGAACCACATTTTTCGTCTTTTTTTGCCCCTTCAAAACTCGAAATAAAGTTGTTCTCATAGTTTGAAACGTCCCTCTTATTTAATAGTTTGAAACACTTTCATGTATCAGAACTTCTTGTACACTTCCAAGGAGGAGAATTCTCAGTTGAAAGTCATAGATTTTGGCTTATCGGACTTTGTCAGACCAGACGAAAGACTAAATGATATAGTGGGAAGTGCATATTACGTTGCCCCTGAAGTTCTACACAGATCTTATACCACGGAAGCGGATGTATGGAGCATAGGAGTAATAGCATACATTCTCCTCTGTGGAAGCCGTCCTTTTTGGGCAAGAACTGAATCAGGAATTTTCAGGGCAGTTCTTAAAGCTGATCCGAGTTTTGATGAACCTCCGTGGCCTTCATTATCGTATGAGGCAAAAGATTTTGTTAAACGGCTACTCTACAAAGACCCTCGAAAAAGAATGACAGCCTCTCAAGCTTTGAGTCAGTAACTCTTAACACAATCTTTCTTTTGATTATCTTCTCTTTTTTTATTGTCATGAATCACCAATCAATATTACTTGTACTTTTTTCCAGTGCATCCTTGGATCGCGGGTCATAAGAATATGAATATTCCATTTGATATTCTAATCTTCAGGCAGATCAAAGCATACTTGAAATCTTCATCTCTGCGCAAAGCTGCTTTGATGGTACATTTTTCTTGTAACCTTTTTACTGTTATTTTTCGTTTCAGTGTCCGTAGAACAATATGCATTTGATTTTTGTTGCCTTTGTATCTAGTTTGCTCCACAGTTTATTGTTGATCCTAACTCTTATACTCTCTCCAGGCTCTGTCCAAGACACTAATTACAGATGAAGTTCTTTATCTGAAAGCGCAGTTTGCACTCTTAGCACCCAACAAAAATGGCCTCATAACTTTGGATAGCATCAGATTGGTAGGAGTCTTCTCTGTCTCTCTCTCTCTGGTAAAGAACAAACAGCTTAAAGCTAGATTCAATTTCTGTTGGACAGGCACTTGCTACAAATGCAACAGAAGCAATGAAGGAATCACGTATCCCAGACTTTCTTGCTTTGGTATTGTCCCGATTTTGTTCTCGGCCTTTTGCTTAATCTATTTAAAATACAATTCAAGATTGGTTAACAAAAGTGTGGTGTTGGGAAATGACAGTTGAATGGACTTCAATACAAAGGGATGGAATTTGAAGAGTTTTGTGCAGCTTCCATTAGCGTTCATCAGCATGAGTCTCTTGATTGTTGGGAGCAGAGCATTCGTCATGCCTATGAGCTCTTTGAGATGAATGGAAACCGAGTTATCGTCATTGAAGAACTCGCTTCTGTAAGTTTGTCTTCTTCACCTAGACTTCCTTTTTCACTGCTTGTTACCACTTCTTAACATTTCACTCCAAATGTTTTGTAGGAACTCGGTGTTGGATCATCAATTCCGGTCCATACCATTTTACATGACTGGATCAGACCCACTGATGGGAAGCTGAGCTTCTTAGGTTTTGTCAAACTGTTGCACGGTGTCTCTACCCGACAGGCTTTAGCGAAAACACGGTGAAGAAGGTAACTCTGGTGGTATAACGGATTCGTAAGAGGAAGAACATACAACGGCGAATGGATATCAAGAACTTTAGTGATTCTTGTAGTGGAATTGGAGACTGGAATTTGCTTTCAAGACCCATTCCTATGTTTATAGTGTTAAAAACGAATACAAAGATAAGAGTCCCCAAAAAATCCGATAGGCCTGGAAAGTTTGTAATAAGACAAGATCATGGAAGAAGAGAGATCTAGAACATTCCTTTTCTCTTTTTCATTCGTCTGTCTCTATATTTTTTTCAGGGAAAAAAGTTTCACATTTTGAAATTCATCCATTCCAACAAAAGTCGTTACATTCCATTCTTAATGTGTCACAGAACAAACCCTAAATCCATATTCCTAAGTCACAGAACTGACACTTGGGATAGCAGAGTCAGCTTTTTAACATACCAAAATCCTCAAACTTACTTCACAGGAAGATCGAATCTATAATGTTATCTAAACACTTGAAGACAGCTTCTTCTTACATGATAAAACAGTGTCACAAATTACCATTGTAGAGGAACTGTTGACCAAGAACTGAGTCATGTCTTTTTACCTTGAAGAGAGCCTCTGATGCAAATCCTCAGCCAATGCTTGCCTCAAACTTTGTCCATAATAGTAGAACTGCCTCTCACTCTCCAAAACTCTTGCAGGAGATCCAACTTCATCAGGATCTTTCCAAATCTCCGGCTCAGGTTCTCTAGCAATCTGACAAAGATTATGCAACACACAACAAGCCACAATAGTCTGAGGAGCATGGTTTACACCAACATTCAAACTCTGAAGAATCTTCCATCTAGCCTTTAGCAATCCAATAGCTTCCACAACAACTGATCTCCCTTTCATCAACATTCCATCAAACAGATTCTCCGGCGGCGAACCAGAGCCATTCGGAGAAAACGGTGTCATCAAAAAGGAGAGTAGAGGGTAACACCAATCTCCAACAATGTATGGTCTCACATGGTGACCTCTAACATTAATCACTTTCTCCCAAACAATGTCACCTGAAGTAAGCCTCTTGTAGAGAAGACTATCTCTAAAATGAGAAGAGTCGTCTTCTCCACCAGGAGCTTTCACACAAACATCCCAAAAGATCTTCTTATGATCAGCCACTACCTGAAGCAACACAGCATCGTATCCGTACTTACAACCATAAATGTTTCTAGGGTTTAGCTTCGTACGGCGTTTAAGCTTCACTGGAGTACTATCAATGGCGCCGCAGATGTTAGGGAGAGACGTGAGTTCTTCGAATCCTTGAGTCGTTTCGATCAATCGACGTTTCCCGACTGGGATCTTGATGAATTCCGGGTAAAGCTTGGTTGCTAAGAGTCGAGTGACCATGTTCGTGATCTTCGAGATTAGGTATGGATCGAGAGAGTAACGAGAAGCTAGGGTTTTGGCAGAGCAGCCATGTGCGAGACGAGAGAGAACCATAGCGACGGCGTAATCGGCAGGGAGAGAGAGATTCGAGGCGGTGATGAAAGGTTTGAGCTTATCGACGACGGTGGTGAAGACAGGATACGATAATCCGTACAATGAACGCCAACGAGCGTCGCGGAGAGGCGCATCGAGAGACCAGATGTGGTCATTAGCTAGGGCACGGAACGCAGCGACGGAGTAATCGCCATCGGGGAGTGGCGGAGGAGGGGAAGGAGAGGCGGAGGATGAAGAGTCGTCGGAGTTGGAGGAAGATCTGGTGACGGCGAGGAAAGAGAGGAGAGATGCGAGAGTGAAGAAGAGTAAAGGAGCGGCGGAGGAAGAGGAGAGGAGAGAGGAAGGTGTGGCGGAAGACGGTGAAGATGCGGAGGAGAAGATAGAGCTGGTTGGGTCTAAAGAGTTTTGGAGATGGAGAAGATGCGAGAGCATCGCCATGAAAGCTTCTTCCATCTTTTCACTCTCCACAGAGATTGAGAGTGGAGAAGAAGAAGAGAAATGGGGTTATAGTGAAGTTTTATAAACTGTAAGGGATTTTTAAGTTTTGGGCTTTATTTATTGTTAAAGGTTTTAAGCGAGTTATGATGATCCAAGCATTTATATTAGTCTTGAGACAAACCAGTAACCAAAATTTTTGTAATCTCCAAACAACATAAAAGAAATCAAATCCATCTAACAAAATTCTCCATTTGGACTACTACAAGTTTTAGCATTTCATGTGTGGATCACGACCATGATTATGACCACTTGGGTCTCTCTTCAAGTCTCTGAGGGATACATGTTGTTGGAGTCTTGATGGTTAGCATATCCTCCATTGTTGTAACCTTGTCCTCGTGAGTATCCTCCATTCCACTGCTGTCCTGAGTCTCCCCTCCACTGCTACAAGTAGACAACACATTTATCAAAACATGCTTAACATTGTTAGGTTCTAGTTTTGTTTTGTTCAAGACAACTTGAGAATCAAGAATTTGATGGTGTCTCAGCTGTGTAAGAAAAACCCAATTTTATTTTCTTGAAAGGTGGGGACTAATAAAAAATCATGTCGACGCTTGATTGACCATGTTCATGGAGGTGACAAGTTGGGCAATGAGTTCATGTAATAGATAGATATTCCCCACTTGCATAGTCAAAAGAGAAAACCAAGGAAGGTGCTAGATTCCTTTCACCAGCTAATTGCCTATTGTCAACCACTAACTTTGGTTTTTATATTTAACATAAAACGGCTTATAAAAATCCCTACTAACAAAGTTTGACCCTATCAAAAATGTCTACTGATAGAATATACTAAATGTTTACCTGCTTGTTTGGGCTTCTTCCCCATGAAAGCCTGACAGTGTTCTTGCCGATGACTGTCCCGTTCAAATTCTGGATGGCATCTTCAGCACCGTTCCTGTCAAAACCGAAGGCAAGTCGCTTTGAACTTACTCATTCTCGCTAGTAAATAAGCACCTGACTCAATCATATGGCAAGCCCACACTTCGAGGTAAAGACCGTACCTGTTAGCAAACTGGACAAACCCACATCCTTTGCCTACTGGGATCTTCACTGAAACAACGTCCCCAAATTGGGAAAAAGGTTGTCTGAGGTCTTCATCAGTAACATCAGGGTCAAGGCCGCCTACGAATATCTGCGGTAGAATAAGATAAAATGAGCAGTGACGAGCTTGAAGAATGCTAGCAGAGGAAAGGCTAAGAAAACTCACTGTTGCGTTATTTGATTCACCATCAGACTGTGAGCTATAAGCCATGGAACCATTTGCTCCATGTCCACCAGCCAGAATCAGAGCTATTCCAATGAAAACATAAAATTTTATAGTTCAAAAGCTTTGTTGAGTGCATCAAGACTTATAAAGTTGTTAAATTTTAAAGTCTAATGGATAAAAATTGGCTCGCCACTAGCTAAAACTAGTAAACTCAATAGAAAGAATGAGAGAGTAAAACTAGTTGCAGTCGCTACACAGACAGAAAACAAGCAGAGAAGTATGAAAAGAAACCAAACAACAAAAGGGAAACCAGTATCCAAATTGCAAGAAACATTATGAGTCAAGAAGATTTGGCACCTTGGGAAGCATGTTGTTGCGGATTAGCAACTGCTCTTTTGGGTGTTGCAATATTTACGCGCATTTGCCTGTTTGAACAGAAAGCTCCATTCATCTCTGTCAAAGCCCTTGATCTCTCGCTTTCATCACCAAACCTAACAAAACCATAACCTTTGGACCGGCCTGTGTTGGAGTCGATCACAACTTTTGCGCTTTTGACAGATGGATATCTCTCAACAAACAACTCTTGCAACAAAGTGTCAGTCACATCTGGAGACAAATCACCAACAAATATCGATAGCTCTGGACCATTCTCTACCGCTCTTTTTTCGCCAGTACTGAAAGACGCCCAGTTTAGACGGAAGGGCTGGTCCGCGTTTGGCATCATTGTACCACTAAAGTTCTGAAGAACCTCTTCAGCTGCAGCACGTGAATGAAACTCAACAAAACCATACCCTTCTGACTGAGAAGTTAGCTTGTTACGAATAACTTTCACAGTAGAAACCTGAGCATCAGAAAACAAGAAAACTCAGAGAAAGAAAAAGAAAAAACAAAACCTTTCCCAATTGATATTATTAATGAAAAGACAAGCCAATTGAAGTATGATCTCTTCAAATACTTTTTTGTTTTTCCTTACTAGAAAAGCTAATCTAAACGTGGCAAGGTACTAGAATACTTTTAGCCTAAAACGAAATCTGAACTTGTCCTTTACAAGTCAAAGATGTTCTCCATTACCCTAAATGTCAACCATTCCTATCTCTTTCTACGCAAATATTCAATAATCAATGGATCTAACCCAAACTAACCAGTTTTTTCAAAACAAGAAACTTGCCAAAACACACAAGAAAATCAAGAACATGTCCAAGATCTGACAAAAACGATCACTTATTCACCAAAACTAACAATTACAAGAAACAGAGTAGTAGCACGAATGATATGATTGAGAAAGTAGTACCTCGCCGGAGTGAGAGAAGCAGGAATGGAGATAAGCTTCATCCATCCAATGAAGAAGATCACCAACCCAAAGAGTCTTAACATCTTCTCCAGATCCACCACGCTCATGTTGAGGCTTGTGTTGCTGATGATGCTGATAAGAAGGGCCGTATTGAGGATGAGGCTGATAATGACCTTGGTGATTATAAGGAACGTATTGGTGAGGATACATCATCATATGTTGTTGTTGCTGCTGCATCATCATCATAGCCGCCGCTGGATACTGCATAGCCGCCGCCGCCGCCATCCACTGTTGCTGCTGCGGTTGTTGCTGCCACTGCGGAGGAGGAGTCGATTGATGAATCGGCGGCGTTGCTCCGGTAGCTGCTAACGCTGAATCTGGGCCGTTGGTCGTCTGCATCTTTTAAACAATTTTCAAAATCCCGATCCGATCTGGAAACACCAAAACTTCTGTAAACCCTTGGAGCCAAAGAAGTGCGTAGAGAGAGCTCGTTGAGCTCTGGTTATGGAGAGAGAGATTGGGTCTTAAAGGGAGGCGGAGAGAGAAGGAAAAGGGGTTTAAGCTGAATCTAATGGGTCTTTGGGAAGTGCCCGAAACGTGGGGCCCACTTGCGTGCCTAAAGGCGTGTCTTTTTTTTAGATCGACGGTTCCGATTTAACCGCGCTTTACCCACTTACATATTCTACCTAGGGTTTACAAATAACTGATTTTATTCCAAAACTTAAGATTATTGGGTGATTTTTTTTTTACGTTTTTAACCGTTTTTGTATTTACTGTGAAGAAAAAGTCACCTGTTTAGTATAAAATCTATATTCATTGGAATGTTAGGAACGTATATTTGATTGTGAAATATCAACCAAGTATGTTTCAAAAAATATACTTTAGATTTGTTCACTCATATTTATACGTATTGAACCGAAATTGCATAAATTTCTTCTTCTGTTTTTTTACAAGCACTAGCTAGCCACACACTTTATTATTTAGTTTTATACTATTTCGTATCTATACTTAGCTTTACTAACTTGTTGGTCAAAGATAACCAAACACTACAAATTATAAATCGATACTTTTTAGTGTTTAGGAACAATAAGAATACGACTTGCTTTGTATAGGTTTTAATCTGGTGTTCTATGACAATAAGACCGTATCTATCTTTTTGTTTTTCGAATATTGCATGAACTTTCTTACATGGGTGAACAAATATACATACTCATAACGTACAACAGGTTTAAATTAAGAGGAAATTTGGAAAAATACTCTATTTGAGTTTAAAATTTTGAAAAATACTCTCTTTTGATGTTATTTTTGAAAACTACAAAAATTGGTGAGGTATAAGTACGAGAGTAAAAAGAGGACTCTCTCTGTAACTTGTGTTTTGTTTAGCAAAAAAAAAAAACTTGTGTTTTAGTATAATAGGGATTAAAATGTCCTGTAGGTAGAAAAAAATTGTATTTAAAAATAGAAAAACGTTATTTAAATTGACAAATATTTTTTAACAAATACTAAAAAAATTTCTTAAATAATTTTTTTAATAAATTATCTAATTATTCTTGTAATTTAAAAAAATATAAATTTTTATCTATATTAAAAAAATTGAACCAATCAAACTAATAACAAACTTTTTTTTTTTTTGTCAAAATATAACTTGCATTAAGAAACGAAACCGGAATTTGGGCCAAACCGGTATTAACCGAGGCCAAGTACAATGCCGATTTTGCTAAAGCATCTGCTTTTGAGTTATCCTTTCTTTGGATGAAATTAAAAGAAGAGAGATTTAGGACATTAGAAATTTGATAGATGTCTTGGAGGATTTCGTATATCTCCGAGTTGCTTCCGCGCGAGTTAGCAACTAATTACAAATTAAATGGTGATTTTTCTTAAAGAAATTTGAAAAACTCATATTATATATAAACGTAATTTTAAAAACATTCATCGTCTAATTACCAACTATGCATTATAAAATTATGAAATGAGAATAGTTTAGCCTAAGTGTATAAAATCTTATATGCTTTGCCTATTTGGTAAAAATTTAATTCGATAATCAAAACGAAAATTTTCGTCTCATTTGTTTAGGATACAACAAATCATATCGAAAAAGTGATTTCACATTAAGGATTGTGATTACAAAAATTATAAGACGACATGATTTTGGTAATAAACGAAACACATTAGGCTAATATTAAGGTTGTAAATTTTAAATTTAATTTAAGGTAGTGTAATTTAATTTATCAAATATGTCATTTTTAAATTTAAATGGGAATTAAATAGTCTGATCATATTATAGAAGAGGTAATTTTCAAAAAAAAATTATAATTGGGATATATTACAAAATTATAAACTCAAATGGTGTATTTTTCAAAAAACCCCTTAAATTAAAGGCCTCTCCAATTCTGATTCCGCCGGGATGTCTACCACAACCGCCGTAACATCTCGTAGTAATTCATAAAAAGGAAATTCGTAAATTGGGTCGTGACTTTGGACTTGTTCAACTTTGTTTCTGCAAATAGGACAAGTAGTAGAGTTGGACTGAAGAAGCCATGTATTGATGCAATCAGGGTGAAACCAATGATTACATTTTGGCAAGACCTTAGCTATGTCACCGTCAGCAAAATCCGAGAGGCAAACGACGCATACAACACTATCATTGAAGTCACGAGCGTTGAAAGCTACGACGGGTATTGATCGGAGAACACAAGGGTCGATGCCGGAGGTTTTGATTTCACGGTGATGATCATCATCGTATTCATGCCAATAAGCAAAACAAAAAGAGATACAACAACATAAAACACAGACAATCGCCATGACGAGGGTAAATTGTAGACCTTCCAAAACATCTTTGTTCATGTTCAAAAAAGAATCAAATTTCATAAACTACGAGCCAGAAACAGAGTTCAAGAATATGTAAGATGAATCTCTCACAAAGTTGTTTTATTTATAGAGAATAATGATTCCGAAACTCAGTTCAAATTTACTTAGGAAATCCTTATATCGATGGATGGAAGAGAGTATTGGGCCTGAAAGAAGAAACACAACAAAGCCCAAAACCCAAACAAAAAGGCCCAGCTGCGTTCCTATCAGCACATGATTTCTTATCCGCTCTATGATTTCATGTATAAGTAATTGATTATTTTCCTGATTTCTTGATTTTGGAACCATAGAAAGACTTATGCATGATTTTATATATACTCAAAATGTTCCCAAAACTGATTCTTTTTTTTTTTGTTAAAGCTGATCCTTTATGTTGTGCTAACTAAAAGAAAAGAGTATCACAAGTACACGTACATTTTTTTTTAAGTCTTGGTATTTACTTAATAACGAGATGTCAAATCAGGTGAAAAAACATTAATGTTCAACAAATTATATCTATTTTGACAATCGCAAGACTCGTTCTCCGTCGTTTTACCCATGAATCTTTCCTTTGCACTACACGTCTACACCTATTTGTTTTGCCCACCCACGAAATATGTTATTAAGTATTAGATAAACACTAAGATAGCTTTTGAGTAAATCCAATATAATGCAAATTTAATCTACAAACTATACACGTGTGTATTTAATTAGCTATGGCTCCACACATGCTTATAAGCAAGAATACACGTGTGGTAGTATTTCACTTAGCTATTTGGTAAAAAAATCAGAAAATGACAAGTAATAGTATGATAATGATGATTTGTGTACGTCACAAAGGAGACACGTGTACGTATAAAATGGTCAGTTGCATTAGCATTTGTAAATGAAACCTTCACGTCTACCAAATCTCGACTGTGATTCTCCCACGATTTGTTTACCTTTAAAGATTTTCGTTTTTTAAACCCCTTGATCTCTATATTTTTTTTGAAAGGGAGTACTGATTTGTTTCTCTTCGAAGTTGGAACTCGAGCTTGTAAATCATAATTAATTAAATAAAATGTTGGGGAACAAAGGCACGTGCAGCCACGCGCCATTGTCTGCTCTGTAACTGTAACTGTAACTGTAACTGCAAGAAATGGTAAAAAAAGCAGAATCAGGCAATGATGAGATTTGCCTTTACCACTCCCTCCCGATTTGCTTCACTTTTTTTTGTGTGTGTATTAATTTCTTATTTACAGCCAAAAAACACTAAAGCCACGTTAGTACTATTTCCTACGCAATCAGTCATATCTATAATTATTTGAATAATCACTCACTGATCACTAGTGTAAAACTTCATTTGGAATTTTTTTTGATATACTACTCCAGTTTGGCCGTTTTTTGTTCTTATCTAATGAAAAGCTCAAATGGCTTCTTATTAATGGACCCACAGTTAAGTGCGAGAGGGACAACGGATCCAAAATATCAAAAACAAACGAATATTCCAAAATTAATATAAAAAAGGAATATTAATTTCGAAACAAATATCGAAATTGATACTTATATGTATATGGGTAGGATCCAAGTACAGCCAACTGTACCCTCATGTCATGGTGCATTTCCTACTTTCTTTAGTTTTTGTAAATTGGGTACATAATACCTGAAACTATGAGACATTTAAAATAATGTTTTCCCTTTCGAGTTTTAAAATAAGGACAAGAGACAAAATAAAATTTGGAGGAGATAAATAATTGTAATAAGCATCCAATGTTTAAACTCAAAAACAAGAAGCAACTTTCTATATTGATTCATTCATGCACTTAAAAACATGAATTTGCCTAAACCATTTTAAAACGAGACACTAATTTCGATCTGCAAAATCGTCGTGATTACTAACCAAGATCCAAAATTTTGTATCTTTCTCGTTTGTACGAACTAATAACATAGGTTTAGGAAAGAGAGCTGTACAAGTGGAATTTAAAAGCAAAAAAAAAAAAACGTATTTTTCTTCTTGGATGTTGTTATTTGCGTTTCCATGGCTGCTTAAGTCGATTCCCACTTGTAGCGACCTTCAAGCGGTTTATCATTGACGATATCGAAGTTGTACCTGCGTGCAACTGTTCGTTAGGATTCTCTTATGCTATTTGCTATACTACGCCTTCTTATCATGCGCACACATTCTTCTCCTTTGTACGGATTTAGAAATTTAAAGGAAACCAAAAAAAACTCACTTTTCTATGAATCGTTTCTGGTTATCGTCGTTCTCAAGCTCGGAGAAAAAATCCTCAATCTCCGCCGGCGTCGGAGTTTTCCTCACTTCCGGTGAAGTTTTCCGGTCATCTCTCTTCTCCGTCGCCGATGATGATTCGATTTCCGTTGTTTCGCCCAAAGCTAAGGTCACTGGGTTTCTCTCTTTTCTGCGAGAAATACGTCCATAAAAGCAGAAACAGAGAGATCAGAATCCGAGAAGAAGAAGACAAAAGAAACCGATTAAACATTTGGGCTAAACAGAACCTGAAATCGTTGGAGACGAGTGTTAAAGTTTCCGTTTCGGTTTCCGATTTCTGATGAGCCTGTGGAAACACAGAAATGGAAACAAAAATCAATGGAGATGTCTTTGTTGTTGTTGTTTACAGATTGAATCAACAGAGGAAAATCAAACAAAACTCAGATTCTCGATTTTTCTTCTCTTTCAAAATCAAAATAAAGAGACAAGAGCTTCGGATTTCACCTCCAGATCTACAACAAACGCCGGATTGTTCGTCGCGATTTCGTTGCTAAAACAACCGGAGCTTAAACTCGAGCTCTGTTCATCGTCTTCTCCGGCGGAGGTAACAGAGCAACCACCAGAAGCTGAATCGACGACATGAGAATCCGTTGTCGAATCATCGAGCTTCTTCTTCTTCGTAAGTGGCGAGACGCTTATGCTTAAAGCTTCTTCAACAAACCCAGAATCACACGCATCTCGCTTTCGATTGTGATTTCTCTCACTCATCTTTCTCTCTCTCTGCTTCTTTCTATTTCTGGTTTCGCTTGTTAATAAAGCCAGAGCAGATTTTGGTAGGGGAAGAAAGAGAGATTTTGAGCCGTTGATTATTTCAACGGATGAGATTTTATTCCTTTTCAAGCGGACACGGAGGTTACGGTTATATTGACGGAGACTTTTAACGGCGCCGTTACGGAGTCTTTAGCCTTTTTCTGACAGAAACGCTGTTGCCATTCCAAACGCGGTTTTTCTTTTCTTTTCTTCTTTGCCGTTTTTGGCTTCCTTTTAAGACAATTGAAAACGCATTTCTTTTTTTGGTTATGACGTGGTGGGAACGTAAAAATAGATTTAATTATTACCTTTTTTTTTTCTTTTTCCGGTTGAATATGGGTAAATTAAAAATGATTTCTTAATTTTATATCTAGGAAGACCGGCTTATTCGGTATTTATAATATTCAAACAAAAATCCTATAGTAATAGGTCTTTATTGCGAAGAAATGTTTTTCGTAATTGGACTTTGTATTTTACACAATCAATTACAACATTAATGATGTGACATGTTGAGGTTATATATGATGAGTGGTTGAGATGTGGATAGAGATATCAAATTAGCTTGATCCCTTTCATTATACGCTTTTAATAATATAAGTTTTGTGTTTGTGGGATGACTATGTTAAAAGCCAGAAATAGGGTTGAAAATAATTTAATGTCAACTAAATTTACAAAGGATACATGCAAAATTTAAAAACATATATACCTCGAAGGAATATTTGTTTAAATGGGCAAATATCACATGCAAATAGCCAAACATACAAGATTCCTTGCAATATTTCAAATTTTATATCAAAATATACATCGATTATCCGATTTTTCTAACAATGAATTGTGGTCGGAACACTGTAAGGGCATGTATTTTTACATTATTACATATTAAAAAAAATGTTACCAATCTTGTGAGAGCCTAAATCACAAACTTAAACAAACAAACAAAAAAATACCATCATAGTCTTCATACCCATGCAATCAATAACAGGACAAAAACAACGAAAAAACAAACCTGGGGGTTTGCTAATTATATGCCAGTCACCAAACTAAATTATAATTTATAAAGAATGATGTGGTAGTCCCGTAGCAACTACTGCGTATAAATCATCAAATTTCATATAGACCAAGTCATTCTAAACTCTTGTGTCTGATTGTTGTTTTTGCAATATTTCAAAATTTAGATCTAAAAGTTTCCATGTGTACGCAAGTTTCTTCCACTGAACTACACACAAACAACGTGTTTTGTCCTATACATCATTTTAATATTTTAAGGGTTGCCAAGTTCTGCGAAATCGTGTACATGTGTTTAAAATTTTAAAACCATTAATTAGTTATAAGATATAGCGCCATAGTGGTTGAGTGATTCAACTATAAAGTATCCGTAAAATTAGAACAAGTTGTAAACCAACTAAACTCAATTCTCGTATTAAAGATAAAATATACAAATGGCTTGAATGGTTTACAAATTTAATCATCACATATGTATTGATACATACTAATTATTTATTCTTCCAATGAATTGGGACCATTTTGAATCAATTGTAGTAATAAAATGAGGAATCATTGAGTAAGAACTAATAAGTGACTGATGCAGCAAAAAATTCGCTGACGACCAAGACATTTATTTAGGGTAATATATATTAATGCTCAACATTTATTTAATTATTGTAACTTCACTTCCACTTGGAGACACCTTCTTTACTAGTCCACATTCCATCTATTTTAAGTCCCATGATCTTCATAATTTATAAATTTACTAACAAAAAGAATCCAGCATAATGAAATTTGCGTGCATTAATGATATAAAAAACACAATGGGAAATAATCACATAAATTTTAATAATCGCAGAATTATGCAGCAATACAACTTATAATTCTTCGTGACTTGTTTTCTTTCTAAAGACTGTAACACAACGATGATAGTAGCGTAAGCTACATTAATATGTAATACATAAAAGATTGTATAGGCTTTTTTTTCTATATAAAAAGGTTAGGTGTCATCAGTGGCGGAGGTAGAACCATTTTTCATCAGGGGCAGAAATAGATTGAAACAAACCGTCTACAAATGCAACAAAAAAATGTTTACAAATTACCAAAAAAATGATAAGAGTAGATAAAGTTTAAAATTTAATTAAATACTTAATCAAAGAGCGAGAAATAAAACGTTAGAAGGCGAAGAGTGTGCTCTTTTAAAAAAACCATACACGATTCCAAGATTATAATTGATTAGAGTAAACCTTAATTACTTTGGACTTATGTTTGTATTTTTTACATCGGCCTAGAGAAAATGTATTGTCTTGTGTTTACTTAGGTTTGTCTTGTGTCTATTATACAAGAGATTAAAAAAAAACGTGATAAGGGGCATGAAATAAATTATCAACAGGGGATGACTAAATTTTTGGTATAATTTAAATAATTTAAAAATTCCATTGTGGGCAACTGCTCCACCCGTTAGTATGTTGCCTCCGCCCCTAGGTGTCATGTACTTTGTTTGCCAACCCAAAGTCTAAAATTTAAGATTAATACAACTTTTAGTAAAATCAACCCAAAATCAATCATATACTTAAGTACTAGTTATAATATTTAGACCTTTTTAAGTTTTAATCTCTTAAACATACATGATTGTAACGAATTACATGCCTACTACGAATTTGTTCCTCAAGTATTAAAACAGATTCTTGAGAGTTTTGTTGTGGTCACCTGATTTACCTTAAAAAAAAAAGTCAACCGAGGAGTAGGAGTTTTCTAACAGGTGAAATTAAAGAAAAAGTCAAACAATGTAAAAATACACTTTTTTAAGGGAGTTTTTTTTACAGTGGACTGTTAGTTGGAGAGCTTTTTTTCAGTTGGGGTCGGGATCTGTGTAACTGTCTCAAATCCCACAAATGTTTACATTTTTCTTTATTGTTCTTCCTCCTATATATGCCTTTGGCTTTTCTTCTTTTAAACAACAATTTACATAGACAAAGGACCAGTACTGAAGATACTAGTAACTCATCTTTTAGCTGTGATCATAAATTCACAAGTCAGGTTACATCTGAGTCTAAAATTAAATGAATCTAATTGTTTGTTGCCACTTTTAATATAATAACATAAATTCGTAACAAGGTCGATCTTTCTAAAATTTAGTATTTATGGTTAAATTTGTGAGAAAGTGGGAAACAATATACGACACAATTTGTATTTTACATTGAACAAAGTTTATATAATAATCGAAATGAAATCTCCTTATTATATTTGACCAATTACTAGTAACTACTCCCTCCGTTCCTTAAAGATAGATGTTTAAGGTTATGCACACTTATTAAGATAACGTATTGATTTCTACGAAATACAGTTTTCAATAAAATTTAACCAATAGTGTTTTAGTATTTGTCTTGAAGTTTGTAAACGTCCATAGAAAACAGTAAAAATTCTAATTTTTTGGAACAAATTTTTTTTGTAAATTTTTTATTTTTTAGGAACAGAGGGAGTACTAAACTACAACTACTTGGAATATCATGTGAAATTATTTACAAGAGAAACCAACTTTAGGCCAGGAAACTATAGTGTTTTTTCTTTTTCAAAACAAATTATCACATAAAATTGTTATAGTAATTAGGGTCTACTTGCACGTTAAAAGATATATTGCATTTTTCGTTTTATCGGAAATTCAGAATCAAAGTATGCATGCACTCGTGACAAAGAAAAACATGCATTACTCTATAATACAAGTAATCCCATGAATTTAAAGTCAGTTGTCATTAAAATATGCAATGACAAATACTTCAATATTGAAAACCATACTATAACTCCAACTAACAAAACTGACCATTTTAAGTATCATTTACAACTCTTGTCGAGCTTATATATTTATTATACTGTTGCAAGATCATAACTAAGAAGACTAAGATTCTACACACGAGGCAACAAAATGTTTGGTCCCGCCGACTTTTCTTTTGAGTTAACTATCGAAGTACAAAGGGACGAAATTCTAATTCACTCCTGTGTTAACTCCAATCTACCCTACTCCATTATATTCCATGATACTCCTTTGATTTTTTTTTTTTTAACATCTAGATTTCATTTATATATAATTGACGATTGTATAATACATAAAAAAAATAAGAAAAATACAATCAATTACATAATTAAAGCTTTGAAAAACAAAAGAAAGAACATTTAACGATGCTTTTTTCCAAAAAGTCTTATTCGCTAACCGAGTATCAATTCTGGTATTTTCCTTCCACATCTTCGCATTCAGTTTTATGCGATTTTCATCGTCGACTAACACCCTTTCGGTGAATAAGCCAAACACCAATTTTCCATGTTGTATTACATTGGCCATCTTCCGAATTAGATCTTTAAGAACCCAATATATTGATTCTTTCAATAGAAATAAACATTCGGACTGCCAATTTTCAACGATTATACGAATATCGCCATACAACAAAGAAAATGTATCTTTGTCTCTGATTTGCCATTTCCTCCACAGCGGTTTCCATGGCGGTTGTAGCCAGAGTAATGTCGCTATCTTCTCTTTCACCAATCCGTTTCTTCTCCATAGACACGATTTTCCAAGATCCCATATCCGTCGACCAAGACACCAAATTATTTGCTGGATTGAATACTCAATTCCTCAGATGAAGGGTATCGAGTAATTTGGTCATCATGAAGAGTAGTAAAACCCTTCACGGAGATTACAGATTCAATTTGAGTGAAGCTAAAAAAACAACCCACTCCAAAGAACCATGAAGAAATCATCTCCTCTATTGGAGAATATTGTCGAGATTCGACACAAAGATGTTTCCCATCAAAAAGATTATCTCTAACCAAGGATGAGTGTGTTTGATCCACTGCCGTTTGGATCAAAGTAAGGACTAAGAGACTCACTATTATCGCCGGTGCAAATCGCATAAGAACCACCACAACGAGGAAGAGATACGGAACGTCACGATATAACCACCGTCGAATGATGATCAAATTCATCACTGAATCAATGACCATAACTCTTTATGCAATCCCGACTCACATAGCCATTCTCCTTTGATTTAATTATATGTGCAAACCCGATTTTTTCCTTCTTTTTCCTTTTTTTAAGTTATTTAAATAATTCATGAAGAAATAAAAAGTATTGACCAGTCATAATCCACCGAATTAGACCAATCACAATCAAGTAAAATTTGTTTCTTCTCCAACAATGCCATCGTTTGCAAAGTCTGAACCATAGAGCCCAAAAGCTTCTTTGTGTCTTTCTTCGAATCATGGGCATGAGTCCCTTCCAATCACCTTGAATTCCTTCGCTTTGTTTCGTGAGGTCCAACAACGAATCGTGGTATTCTTCGGCACAATCATCTCTTCCACCAAAATTTGTCATCGCTTTGATCAAAATCATTCGCACCAATTTGATAGATTCAAACTATCAATTCCGATAAAATTCTCTCACTTTACTGGATCAAAGACGAAGTACACATCTTTAAGAATTATCCATCGCCATTGAAGCTATCTTCTTCTTCTCCAACAATGCCCATTGCCATTGAAGCTTGAAACTTCAAAATTCAAGTGATTTTTTCTTGTTTTGAACTTAAATCCATCAATTATGTTAGTAAATTCAGCCGTAGAAATCGATTACGATGTTGTTTATACATTGGGTTTGTATTTTAGGTTTTGAATTGGATTTGAAAAATTATTATTTTGGTATATGCCCATTGGATTAGTAAAAGAAAACTATGGGTCGATTACGACATTGTATTGATAATTTAATGGATGGTAGTGGTTGAATCATAGTGAATCATAGGTAGATTATAGCAAATTCACCCAGTTTGCACTATTATAACTGGTATAAACTGGTTTTACTATGACAAGTGATAGATTTAGTATAGTTGGTTACATATACAATTTTATAGGTGTTAATGTAATTCTTTATTTTTTGTCTTTCAGGAGACAAAATTGTTAACATAAACAAAGAAATACATGTTTATAATCTTAATGGTTTACCAAAATCTCAAGAAGAACTAAGTTTGTAACTAAATATTTTTTTTACATATAATTGTTAATTATTTACAATAATTACCTAAAAAATTTAAGTTGATGAATTCATACGACACATTACAACCATAATTGATAATTAACTAAGAATCATGTGTCATTGAACATAACTTAATATTTGGTAATGTTCAAACTAACATCTTGCACATTTCACATATAACACCTTATACTTTTATGGTCAATTTGGTATTCACTAACCATCTTATGATGTGAAAGATGTATATGATTTGTTTTTACACATATTACAACACGAAAACTTTGGGGCAATGCAATAATGACTATATGTTATGCGTACAACTAAACAATTTTAATTTTCAATTGGTATAACTAGTTTAATGTTGAAATCCCGAAAAATACAATTGTTTACATTTTTTTACAATCTATAACCAGGACTAACTATATGTAAATTTGTCTAAAAACACATGTTTTCCACGTTTTATAAATTTTTTAAAAATCTTGAACTTTTTAATTAGACCTAGGTGTTTGGTCATAAATTAGACCTAGGTGTTTGGTCATAAAGAGATGAAGACTATGTAATAGACTATGATTGGAGCGCTTTCGATTATTTATGTTATCCTTTTTATTTGAATCAATTGAATCCATATAAACAATGAATGCAACAACTTCTATTGTTCAAACGGATGCGACAACTTGTTAAACATACTTTGAAGCCCCTTAAGAACCACCCTCATCACCTTGAATTTCCAAATTGTTCAGACGGACAAAGTACTATCGATAGTAGACGTAGCCACGGTGGTGATTTGCTTGCTCCGGCTCGATAGCGATCCCAAAGCCTTTCGATGATGAAATCATTCACAAACGATTCACCTAAAGTAAAAAACTTTTTCTCCTCCACTAAACTAAGAACCATCCATTGTTTGCAAACCATTGCTCCAAAGCATAGTCTACAAGGAAAAACAAAGCAACATCAAAAACAAAAACTTTGGTTACTTCACAGACTTTACAAAAATCAAAGACATAAATTAACCTTGGTTTGTACTCTTTGAGTTTGAGTTTTCAATTAGAGAAGCTTAACGTAATAGAGAAGAAGTAGAGCAACCCTTGTATCTTGTGGTTTTGCAACTGGAATCAAGAAAGAAACCACTAACACCAAATTTTCAATTTAGTAAAGCAAAATTCAACAAAATTCTACATACCTTCTAAATGAAACTTGGATTCATGGGTCGTTTCTATCAGCCCAATCATTATCAAAAACACTGGAGAGAGCTACATAGCATAAGAAGATTGGTGCGACCAAACCAATAATCTTCGTAACTCAAACTTAGTTCTTCGTAACTCAAACTTAGTTCTTCGAAATCTGCAGGCACTGCTCTTTGTGAATTTCTAATGTTCCCTCTTCACTTCCCTGAAAATCCCTATTTTATCTTCCTTATGGAATTTGGGTCGTAGCGGATTGGAGTTGAGAGCGAAATTGATTGTAACGCATAATTTTTCAGTATGACGAGGCTGTAAAGGGGTGATCGGTTGTGTTTTCTGCAAAATGGGTAATGCTTGTTCTAAGGAGGAGGAAGAAGTGCGAGGAAGAGCTTGATGACTAGGAAAAGAATCGATTCAGATTCGATTTCATCGGATTCAATTTGGAGAGTTTTTTATTTAGTCTGAATTACCCGGATTGAATCCGAATGGGTATGGATAATAATTGGTTGGGTATGTAATATATGAAACTCTGATCGGCAAAAGAGTAATTTCCTATGTTTTTGTATTTTAAATAAATGAAAAAGAAATCCTCTTTAACCGGAGAGTATTTGAGAATATTTTTTAGTGAACCGGAGTATAGTAGAATTTGTTTCAGTACAAAGCCAACTTGGAGAGGGAAAAATTGAGTAAATTAATAATATTAGTGGTGAAAAAAATGTTGTGAAATTCAAAATATTGAGCATAGAAATGCAATATAGATTTGTGACGACGACCCCCAACGAGAGAAAGAGTAACATATGCTAGTGAATGGCTTAGAAATAAGCGATCACAGAATTAAGCCGGATATCTCAAAGCTAAATAGGATTAAAATCGTCCATCGTGAATATAACACTTTTAAAGATTTCTCTAACTATAAAATTCAACTTTAGTTTTTATGATTCAAATATATTAACCGTTATGAGCCATCACATTGGTCCAAAATACAACTTGACCAGTCGAGATAAGTAACTTGTCTATAAATTGTCATTATATTGAGATACATATCGCTCATCACATTTTTCATTTTCAATGTATATATGTAATTTGTCTATAACTGTCAATATTCCTCTTCTTATAAATATAAATATAAGGTTCATGTATCATAGTTTATCCAAGTATATAAGTTGTACATTATTGAACACAAAATATGAGAAAACATTTTCACTTTTGTGTTTCTCTTGACATGATACCAAAGCTCTTCCTCTGATTTATTGCTTCCTTACATGCTAGTTTATAAAATTAGATTCTTCTTATGTATCTTGAAAATTTAAGAAGCATGATACAATTTCTAGATATTCTGCTGAAGTTGAATATATGTCATAGCTTTCACGAATCAAAAACTTCTATAGATTAATGGGTCTCTTAAAGATCTATGAGTTTCTCATGATCAACCAATTGATATATATTTTGTAATTGCAAGTCAGCAGTTCACATTGAAGTTAAATTTTTTTTGTTACAAAGTAACGAAACATATTTGAAAATGACTGTCATTTTATTATTGATGAGATTCAACAAAGAGTTAAGATAATATTTTTCACGTTTATGTTTCTCTTAAACATTATCTAAAAAAATTCTATGCGCGCAACTTGAGATTTTTGTGTGTATATGATAATGCATAAAAAACATAAAATAGTTAATCGCAGAAGTCAATTCTTTGGCAAAAAATGCTTTGTATCTTTCGGGTAATCCCGGTTTCAGTCCGGTTCAATGACATCCTCAGCTTTTGATCGAAAAAAAGTTCACAAAATTAAACAAAAAATCATAATTGCCATAAGATTGTTAGAGAATTGTTAGAGAGTAAAATATATATAGGGAACAAGAAAAAGAGGTTAAATTATAAAAACTGATGTGTTAGCTACTTAATAATCTATTATATTTTCTACTATCATCATCTAAACAATACCTGATTATAATAAACTAATTACAATTCATCAATAATATATATATTAAAAATATGCTGATTACACACAAAAAAACACATAATTTTTTGAGATGTCGCTTTTCAAAAAAGCCATATTTTAATTTTTTTTTTGCAAAAATGTCACTTTTGAAATATTATTTACTCAAAATATATTTTATGTTTGGGTTAATTATGTTATATTAGGGTTTAGTTTTTAGGGTTTATGGTTTGTTATGGTCAATTTTCTTTTAAAGTTTACAAATGCAAGGTTTAAAGTTTAAAAAATCTTAAGTTTGTGGCATTTTTGAAAATGAACAACTTATAGTGGAAGTTTTTTAAAAAATATTTCAAGAATCGCATTTTTGAAATTCTTCCAAAAAACAAATTTTAAAAAAAAAAGTTATTATAGAGAAATACATTATTACTGATCTATCTATACGAAAAATTGACATAAAGAAAAAAACAATTGAAAGAAAATTGACTAGCATCATCGAAAATGTAAACGTAAAGAAACATCCAAAATTTATTGTAACCCTTAGTTACATACAAATGGAAAAAGGCAATATTCTAAACTCCCAATGAATTCTAAAAAGAGAAATTTTGAGAATTGTCACATTCTGCCACATAGCAAAACTGTCACGTGTGAAAACATTTTCACAAAAATGCAATAACTTTTTTAAAATATTCCAGTTTTACCCTTAAATATATTTTAACCTAATTTTATGTTATCATCCTCTCGGGGAAACTTTTCTACCCCCAAGCGATTTTCCAACGAATTCCGCTTCGATTCCGATCAAAACTCCGTCTCTGTTACCAAAACGGCCACAATCTGTAGACGGTCACCGACAATCTCTGGTTCCGGTGACTGTAGGTACATAAATGTTGGCGGCGACGAATCAGCTCTTCGATCTCTCAAGCTTGGATCAGCGACCATCAGACTTATTATAACTACTTTGCACAATCGAGTCCCAACAATGGTGTCTTAATCGCATATCCATATGGTGGTATGCTTCTCAAGAATAGGAGCCTTTCACAGATCAGATCGCGAACGCGTATTCTCTTGGAGAAATGAGTAGTAAGTCGAATGATCATACCAGACCCAATTGACAGAGGTATGAGTATCAACACAGATACTTGGGAGTAGAGTTTTCCAGGTAATCTCATGTTGCTCACCTTGAACCCACAACTTGCCAAAGTTTTCAGAGGAAATGTACACTCTTCCTTATGTGTTTCTCTTGAACTGTCCAACACACAAGATTGTTTCATTAGTTGAACGAATGTTAGGAATAGAGTTCATACCTGGAGATTTCCTTGGTATAGATTGAGGAGGTGCCGAGCTAGTTGATCCCTCATCAATGCATTGGATTATAGCCATACTTTGTTGTATGTTAGTCTCACAAGTTGCTTTGATTGATTTTTTGTCTAAAGTCTTTAGTATCTTTCGCTGAAGCTTTGTGAATATTCTCTTATAATAGAATGCAAAAAGAAACAACTTAGAACGTAGACAATACAAAGAGATATGTGGGATCAACTCTTCAACGATGGATACAAACAGGTCTCAACTAATCCCATCTGTGTTAAACTTTGATCTGTTGATTATTTAGATGAAATGTGCAATTGAATATTGGTTTGTAGAGTGTAGTTCTCATCTTTTGATAGAGTGTTGTTCAGGTTTGTAGGTATTTGGTTCATTGTGTTAGAATTCATTCTCTAGTATGCAACAGCCTGGTTCTTGCTTATTTTCAGATTCAAATACTGATTGCTTATGATTTGTTGTTGCATCTCAAAAGTGTTTCTAAGTGACATTTATCTGGTTTTCATTCATTGAATACTTTGTTTCTTGATCATTGAACTGCTAGTATCTTTGGCTTTATGACTTTCTCCATGCTGAGTTTCTCTTTGTCCCTATCGATCTTATGTTGTAATTTAGACTATGCTTTTGACAATACCACAAACCCTTTCTCTGCTACTGCGTATCTTGTGTAACATGACTGACATATGTCTTGGGGGTGTTTCAGATTGGCCACAAGATCATAAAGAAAAAACTCCATGTCCAGCAGTCAAGGTGTGTAGAGGAGTTCAAGCGAGGAAGAAGAAGAAGAACGTTGAGTAGCACCGGTTTTAATATCTGTTGAGAGGTTTGTTTTGGAGCATGGTACAAGACACTTTGACAATGAAGCTACGTGCGGAGAATGTCACATCTTAATTTGCAATGTGTCATTGGAGTATGAGAGAAGGTGTTTAATATAAACCTCTTGTTGATTGGTTCGAAGAGATGGGAAAGACTACAAGTTAGAGGAACTATCCCATGTATCACTGATTTTGTAGCCTAAGTTTGTATATCAGTGAAATTTGTCTTTCGTTTATAAGAAATTTTTCTTTTTGTATAAGATTTGATAGAAAATTGTATTTATAAAGTTCTTGTACGGTTTATAAGGTTTTTTTATTAAAAAAGATTTGATATAAAATTGGATATAATATTTGATACACAGTTTATAAACCTTTCAAAACTTTTATAAACATTTCAAAGAAAGTTTATAAA